>CM021735.1:32891419-32935444 GCA_011075105.1 Heteronetta atricapilla
CTTTTTTTTTTTTTTTTTTTTTTTTTTTTTTTTTTTTTTTTTTTTTTCCCCTAACACTAAGGGTCTTGACAAAGGTCTCTTTTTCCTTCTGGCATCTGCCTCTCATGCTCTGCTGTGGATCTTCTGAAAGAGAAAACCCTCAGAGCCATTCGTCTTCCATAAGCATCTGGTGATGAAGGGAATACTAACACTCTGCTAGCTTGCACAATTCTGCCAGATCATTCTTTCATGGAGAAAAAGCCTTATAAACTGCTAGTGCGGTCTTTTTGTTGGTTTTCCTTGAGATCTTTATTTATTTTTGTCTTGGATTGACAGACATTAAAGGGGTAGGAAGGTGGGATTAAAATGGGGTTGCTGACAGGAAAATAGCCTTTCATTCTACTTGCACCTCTCCTTCCACATGTCCCTGACATTTTTCACTAACCTGGCAAATTCAAAAGGTTAAGCTCATACAAGGTCACTGCAAGCTGAAGTAGAAAAATCCAGGTTAGTGCTAGCCCAACTTGTTTCATAGCTACAAGACTATTCATGGCAGAGTTCAGAATTCAGCACTAGCTTCCCCTCATTTGTTGCTGCTGTGGCCATGCATCCTCGGTGGGTTTAGCATGCTGAAACGGCTGGCTGGGGTTTTCTTCATCCCCTGGGCCTTTGCTAGCAACCTCATTAACTTGTCAGCTACTGATTTCCAGTCAGAGGCTGTGTTGATGTCCCTGTGCCAGTATCTTCAGTTTGCTGGTGTGCCAGCTATGAGAAGTTTTTATGGCCAGCACTTTTAGTATCGCAGTGGGTGTTAAGAAACAAGCCTGTGGGTTTAACGGACTGGCAATGCTTACAACATTCCCATGCCCATAGTGAAAGCATAAATTATTTGCCTTCCCCATGTTTCCTATGCAACTGTCCTTGTCATCTGTATTGCCCCTTTACAGTGCCAGCCCAGGTTCAAGATGGCGTTCACAGAACTCTTGCTGAAGAGTTGTTTTCCAAGTGACAGCCATACGATAGCTTCGCTTTGTGCTGCAGCTCTCGCTCGTTCTGATGTTCTGTCCGAGGTGACTCATGTTGTACTGCAGATTCTCTTTCTCACTTTATTCTCCGAAACAGTTGCAGCTAGTCATTCCTTTTAGCAGACCTGTGATTGTGAATGACACACTTTCTGTTCTGTATTTTTCATTTAGTTTATCAACATTAGCAAATTAACGGTTTTCCCAGAGCCAAGGGCACCTCCCACCAGCTTAATATAAATGCTCAGTATCCATTTACTGCTTTATCCATTTTGTTAATGGCTTCTGACTGTCTATTATCAAATTCATTTGAACCAGTTTTGTGACCAAGTTTTCATGATGTACCACATAATTCACTAAAATTGAAGTGTATGTCTAGCCTTGTCTTCCATCTATTGCTCTTGCAATTTTACCAAAAATCATCTGGGATGAAATATTTCTCTGTCAAGTGTTTCTACAGCAGGAGAAATAAAGTACTGCCATATTAAAATGAGCATTTTCCAAGGATGATAAATTCAAACCTCACAAAAGTAACAAAAAGAGAAGTGTAGCATGTCTTTTAGTGCCAGGAAGATGAACTGAGGTTCAGAGAACTGATGCTTTATTTAGTGAAAATGTCACTGTTAAAAACCACCACCACCAAACAAACAAAGTGCCCATGTTTAGGGGGTTCTTTTCTTTTTAAAAGAAATATATGACAGCTGTGTAAAGGGAGAGGGTGAAATTGTACAATAGTACAAATATTGTACAATATGGTGAGGTTTGCCAATTTGTATTGCGAAGGGAAAGTAACCTGTCTTTAAAAGGTTAATAAAACTTTAATAATTGGTATGGGCATTGTGAAAGCAGAAACTTTTGAAAAAAATGGAGTCAACATTCTCCACACAGCCCTAAAAGATTACAGTAAAGTGAAGTGACTGGAGTTGGTGGAAACGTTAGAGTTCAGGTTGTTAAACTAGGTTCTCTGAGACAGTAGATACAGAAAACCTCCAAGACATCCTGGGATGATGGGGGAGATAGCAGTAACATTCAACAGAGAAGAGAGAAAACTTTGCTAATATTACCTAGCACTTCTTGACATAAACCCTGTCTTCAATTGTTTACAGTTTTAGCAGAGCATAAACCTTCTGGTTGAAACACTTCAGGTTTTTTTCTTGGCTTGGCTTGAATTTTTAATTTTTATATCAAAGCTTTCTTACATAGAAAAAAAACAATTACTTTTTTAGGTTGAAGGAATTAAAAGTAAATAGTTTTGCTGATGTTAAATGCTCCTGTGCTCTGTTTGGTTTGATGTCATGTAGTTTAACTTGGTCAGTACCTTGCTTCACATTTGTCTACATTACATTTCATCAGGCCATATGTTTGTTACCGTAAGGTCTTTCCTTGGCAGTCAGCCCTCACCTTTCATGGCTTGGATTGTTCATTTCATCAGCAAACTCTCCCACATGAGGCTTCACCTTCTCTTCCAGATTGTTTATGAATAAATACAAAAGAATGGGCTCAGTACACATTCCTGTGAGATTTCATTAATGATTTCTTTCTTTAGAAAAACTGACCGTTTATTTCTGTCTTGTTTCTTAAGGAGTTTTTCTTGACTTTTTGGTTATTTATTTTTAAACCGTATGAGAACATCTATCTCATTGCTTAGCTTCTTTGGGGTTGTACAGAGAGGGTGATTTTGCAAGTTCAAACATTTTGCATGTCCCATTCAGTTGCTGATTTGAGTTGTTGAATTGTTTGATTTGCCTGTGGACAGTTTGAACATTGCATTGTGTTCCCTGAACCATTATTTTAAAAACTAAAAAATAAAAGCAAAGCAAAACCAAATGTGTTTCTCCGGACAGATTAATCTCTTTGTGTAAAATTTCCCTGTGGTTCCCTGAACCAGCTCTCTGTCCTTGTTGCCTAACTCAGCCAGACATTAGAGGTTACCATTGCGCCATCTTTGCAGCCATCTCAGATGGGAGGTATGGTAGAAGTTCTAAAGCCACTGCTAAATCTTGGTTGTGCCTATGGTTGGACTTCAAGACTGAACAAAGATTTTTCTGATCAAGATGTTGTTTGAGACCTTGCAGTCTTGCTGGTGGTCTGGATAACCTTTTTTGTGTGTGTGTACACATTTAAGTATGTATCTCAGCAAAGAGGGCTAGGCATGACTGCATTTAAGTCATTTGAAACTCCTGTAGAGGTGTTGTTCCTGACCCAGTATTTGGAAAACTTGTTTTAGTTTCACCTTTATTCTGAGCATGGTTACCATTTCTTTGAGATTATCTGCCATAAGTATGTTTCCTAAACATGTCATTGTTTTTGTTTTGCAAATATTTGAATTGTAAATGAGTGTGATGATGGTGTATGCTATTATTACTTAGTAGTTTACCAAACACTGGGGCATCTACACTTTTGTTGAAAGTTGCTGCATGTCTACATTTGAATTTTAATTATTGTTTTGAATATCACCAAACCTGAAAACAAGCCCTGGAGAATGCTACTAACAACAAAACTGGCTACTTTCTGATTTCTAACTATTGAACAATTCTCAGTTTATTTTATGTATGACAGATTGATATTCTGCAGTGCTAATTTTAAATGAGGTCATTGACAGTGGAGGTTCAAATACCTTTCCAAATTATTTTGTCTACCCAACTCTCTTTATCACTCCTGTAATCTCATACAAAATTTATTGGCTTGTTTGATGAGACCTATCTTCTGTAAAATCACGTTGGCTGGCATAAATTATTATTCTGCATTTATTAATTGAATCTTATATTAACTTTTCTTTATTTTTCCTTGGTTTAATGTCAGGATAGCAAGCATATAATTACCAGAGTGAGTGCTATTGCCCTTGCTAAGCATAGCACTAGCATCCCTTCAGGCTTCTTAAATGTCCCTGCAATTCTGAAATTAGAAATACACTCATACAGCTCTTTTGGGTATAAATTGCCAAGGCCTCAGTTTTTAAAACTGAGCTCTGTTCAACATCTTCAGTTACTAATGTACTATAAATCACTTCAGCATCTTATTTAGAATACTTCTTTCTGCTTCCTTTTAAACACCTAACAGAAAATTAAATCAGCATTTTTTCACATTATTACAAGTACTGAAAATCTATTGAGTAGTGGGGCTGTGCCATTATTATAGTATCTTTTGTTAAAGGAATACTTGAAAAAGCTGTTGTTCTCATTTGCTTTAGCTAGCTATGAATTTTCCCCAAATTATCTTTTTCTGACATTTTTCTACTCTCATTTACTCTGTATTTGTTTGATATATAAATATATATATAATTTTTTAAATATTTAAACAACTCCTACCTTCCATGAATCTCTCTCTTAAGCACCTGCCTATATTTAGTCACATATTTGCTTGATTTTTTTTTTTCCTTCAAAGTAATAGTCTTCAGTTTTAGAAAACTATTTCCCTGTTTTCATTAAATCTGGGATCTGCCTTCTGTTATGCAATTTAAATCGTGTAGTGATACTGTTTCTTAGATAACCACAAAGTTTCAGTCCAAAAATTAATTCATCTACGTGTATTATATGATACTGATAACAATTACATCATGCCTGGTGCAATGCCATTTGCATTAGAAAATTATCATCTGTACTGTTTAGCTAAAACACATTCAAATTTCAGATTTAATTACTGAACATGGTTAAATTAGTCATGCAGAAATGTTTTTGACAGAAAAAACACAGGCTGGAGGTCTGATCCAGGCTCAGATGGAAATTTGAATTCTGTGCCATAAATCCTTTTTGGATTTTGAGTTAGTGAGTATACAAGGTAGCAAACAGAATGGACTTTTGCTTATGCCTATAAGTGTCTGAACTCTATAAACGGATATTTTATTGTGTTTTAAAAAATATTATTTGTGCATGTTTGTCTTCAGTTAAAATTATATGAAAGCAATTGTGTATAAGTGCTCTTGAAAGTTACGAGTCAAAAAAGCGAAAATGAAATATAAATGTCATAATAAAGACAATGTTAAAACACATTTTTAAAGTATTCTTTAATTTTTGTACCTTCCCTTAGAAGAATCAATTTGGTTGCTCCTTGTTGCCATAACATCCAGATACATATCTGAAATTTTTGAATTTGCTTATACAGCTGAGCTTGGTTGTGTTCATTGGTTGTGACCTCCACATACAGCCCCATCCCAGCTCTGTGAAACCACGTAAGGTGAACACAACCAGGTAGCTGCCAAGTCACTGAAAGATGCTTCCGACATTGGGTAAAGATTACAACTTTACAAGGCTTTGTCTGTATGGGTGGATTTATTGAAGCATATGACATGTCTGAAGAATGTGAATTTTTGACAGCACATCAGTGCCTTCATGTCCCCAACCACTGCAGTGTGCTTAACATCTCAATTATATACAAAGTGACAGCTAAATAAGCCATTACATCCTCTTGGCCTTTTATATAATTGAAGCAAAGACCGTAACTGGTTATTGTGTAGGCAGAATGAGTTGCCCATTCATAATAAACTTTATTGGTTTGCATAGGAAGTTCCAAAAGAAAACTACTTGATAACACTGACTCTACTGAATTTAATAAATTGAATAAATCTTACAAACCATTCTACATTCCATCTGCATGAAAAATGTCATCTATTTCAAATACCTTCAAATCAACTCATTCAAGTCTGTTTCTTTAGTGCTTTTTTTTTTTTTTTTTAATGAAATAATTCTGTATTTCACTGGGGTCCTCTGTTTAATGCAAAGTGGACATTAGGTTGTGTTAAAACACTTGTGTAGTGAAGGAAAAGCTCAAGACTCTATCAAATGATTGTTGATAATTAAGAATTTTTTAAGCAACAAACTTGAGTGATCTCCATCTTCTTGACTATTGTCCACGGCAGTCGCCAATGTCAAAATATGACTGGCAAGGTAAGAATGTCTCTATAGTTATGTTGGTAGACTTTATTTGTAGTAACATCTTTAGTTTTAAAAATCTTTATTTTTCTCTTGTTAAAAAAAAATAATAAAATAATAGCTACTGAGGAAGATTGTTCTTGCCTATTGCTCTTTATGTTCTGGATGTAAAAACCAGTAGTGGCAGCATGCATAGAAGCACAGGAACTGATCTGAGAAGGGGAGAACCCAACAATGGTAAAAGCATGAGGCCTAATTCCTGAGTGAGTGAACTCAGGGAGACCAGGCAAAATGTCAGTAGCTTTGAAAGACATGCACTATATTATATGCTACACCCTGAAGGGTGATGAAATTTGGATACTCCACAAGACTTGCTATCTGTAAAGCTCACTGTCTTCCCAGATGGTAAGGAAAGAATAAAAATAAGTTATGCCTTAAAAAAAGAGTAGGAATAGAACAAACCCTATTTTTTCCCCTTTTCCAAGTACACTTCCCCCCCTTAAAATCTTTTAAAATAAACTGATAATTTTTTTCTCCAAAATGTCACCCATCTGCTGAATTTGGCAAACCTGTCTGAATTAAATATTTCTAAATTGCACAAGAAAATAATGAAATAAATCTAAGCCCTTTCTGATACTTGTGGGAAAGTTGGTGGAGCTTGCATGGTTTTCCTTGTGTAAGAACTTCACTACTAAGTATGAACCATGAAATATGTTACTAACACAAATGGGATAAATTTATAAAGAGAGAGAGAATTGCAGTAGTTCAGTCTGTATATGCAGCTTAAAAAATATAGCAGCTCTTCTCTCAGCAACTCTGGCAGAAATCCAGCCACTCCTTTCTCATCACCCAGCATGGAGGCCCCACAGAACGGAGTCCCCCAGCTTCACATCTGTGTCTGCAGAACAAACCGTTCTCTCTGGGATGGTTGGTAGGAGTAGACCAGCTCCTGCAGTGCCTGCCTGTCCCCAGGTCTAACGGATTTTTTCTCTCAATCCCTCTCATGGAAAGAAGGGGGCAGAAATTGTTATTATAGTCATGTGAATAATATGATTAACAGTTAATTTCTTTGTAAAGATATAATTCCAGGGATATCTTTCTGTGTTTGTGGCAAAAGTGGCTGGTTGTGCAGAGCTCCTAATGCCCTTGTCTTTGTTAGATGGGGAGCATGTGGAGCATGCTGGGCTCTAGGTTTGCTTTTTCCCCCTGCACGGAGCTGCAGCCATTTGTTAACCCCCAGGCTGGGGTAGACACAAGCCTCCATGGGGAGTGAGGTTGCTAATGGAAAATCCATTAAAGACCAAGAAGGTCATGTTTTCTCTAAGCACCTAGTCTACTGCAAGCACAGGAACAGTGCTTGTGGTGAAGACTCACTGAGATACCTAGCTTTTATTACCACTTGGTAATATTTTATGGGATTATAAAATGTCAGGGCGCAAACCCATAATCTGTTGTGCTGGAAGATTTGTTTTTGGCACAAATCTTGGTTCTCTATTTCTTTAGCTAAATCAAATATGTTTTAGATGGCAGCTGTTTCTACCTGCCAACAATTAACATGCAAGTACACCTAGGAGGTACATGAGTGGTAACACCCTTAACACACCATACTGCCAAACCCTGTCTCAAAAGATGGTTGACTATTGTTGTAAAAGGAGACATATAAGCTCCTCCAGGGAGTTTTTCAAAGCATTTAAATCACTCTTCTGTTTTGGATTGTCCTTCAGAGGAATACACATCTTCTATATAGGGAGCTGAAGGAGCTAAATACAAGGGAATATTGAAAATTTCTGCACCCCATTAATTAGCAAATGGTTTTTGATTGTAGTACTAACTTCAGTGTGTCTTTCTCATTATACAGCTCTTGTCACAGAAATGGGGCTTTGTTTTCTTGCAAACTATTTTCTCCCAGGGAAATTAGTACTTTATACTATTGAGTTGGGTTTTTGAATTCCTTTGGCAACTTTATTAACAAAGGACTTTGATTCAAATTAGCTGAAAAGGAATGCTTTACTTTGAACATTCTGGTGCAGTTTTCTTAAAGCTGCATTCTTGGAGGCATTACCTTAACAGGGGTTAAGCATTTACAGTACATAGCTCAGAATTAGCATAGCTGAAGTGGGAGTCATTTTTCATTTTTATCACTCTCTGGCATGCCTCACTTACCTACTAAGTGCAGTCTGTTCAGCACTGCCTTGATGGATGAAGCAACATACTTGTAAATAACAGATATATTTATATTGCTTGCTGATCAGGAAAGAAACATATAATTGCCACAGCCATATATCCA
The DNA here is from genome assembly GCA_011075105.1 of Heteronetta atricapilla. Taxonomy (NCBI): domain Eukaryota; kingdom Metazoa; phylum Chordata; class Aves; order Anseriformes; family Anatidae; genus Heteronetta; species Heteronetta atricapilla. Next base: position 32,899,576 of record CM021735.1, read on the forward strand.
TAGCAGTTTTAGGACTCTGCCAGTCCTCTCAGATCAGTTTTTCAGTTTTTGTTTAGGATCAGAAGGTTTTCAATTTTCATATATTTACAGCATGATGGAAAATAACTGGGCTATAAAAGGGCTCCTTTTTTACAGGTCTCTATGAAAACAATTTTAATGTTCTACACAACAATGTGGGAAAGCTTGCTTAGGACTAGATGCATTTGCAAAAGCCAAAAGGCTATGTGAGTAATTGCAGTTTACTAAAATGAAAATTTAGAAGCCCAAAGTTTGAGGGCTGCCTGTCAGGCATGCTAAACATCCTTGTATTTTCAGTGATTGCTGTATAACGCAAAACTATTGACTGAAACTTTCAAACTGGTAAGTGATTGAGAAGAAACTGCAAAATGTTACACAAAATTCTAACATTTTCTAAATTATAAATTAAGTAGTGGATAATCACAGAAGAAAAGTTAGTTTTGAAGCATACATATATAAAATTTCATGTTGAGCAGATTTCTAACTGAAGAAGTTGTCTGAGAGAAAGAAAAATAGATTTTTTTTCCAGTGAGAAATGATGACCTGTATTCTATTGCTCATTTTTTCCAACATCCAAATTTTTAGTAATAATGCTACAAAATCAGATTTTTCTTATATGTAGATCATAGCAGGTTTTGACATCTTCAAAATCTTCCACTGATTTCATGGAATCATTAATTTTGGTCTTGGTACAAATTCTGGGTTTTATTCTGGTGGTATTGTGACAAAAATAGACATAGATGTCACCAATGAGATAGTATTTAATCCAATTTAATAGAAGAAAAAAAAATAAAATGCTTTTCCAGGAATACTTGTTGAAACAATTACAGAGGAAAAGGACAAATACAAGTGAATGATCACAGTTATCAGAGAAACAGATGTTTCTTTTGAAGTGTAAAGATGTTTGTAAGCAAGCTTTTTCTCTGTGTACCTGGGAAGAAGTGACTATTTCCCAGTTTAGGAAAAGAAGGAAAAAATAAACTTTTCTAGTAATGGCAATAATGCAAGCTCAATAACAGGGAAAAAAGGCTCTGAGTTGGTCAGGGAGTGCTGTCTGTTAGATATTGCCTGCATGGACCAAAGAGTGGACAGCTATACTGTGCGGCTGGGGATGGGATATTCACATATGCATATCTGATGACAGACTAACTCATAGTATGGCTGGCTGCCCTAAGGAAGTATGCTTGAGCCACTATCACAGTGTGGTTTGAGCTGGGTATGGGTGAACCTTAATATGTTTCCTTTAAAAGTGGGGGGCAATGTCTTTTTTTAATACATTCCTGGACAAAGGTAAAGAAACAATGACTCTTCCTTGCTTGGCACTTCTGGACTGTGTTGAAGGTCCAGCTGATGGCTTTAGCAATGCTTACAAAGGAGAAGAAATGCTGAAAGCACCTTGTAAATAGACCTCTCCTCAAGGGGGCAAAAGACATGAGAGCATCAGGCCTATTGGCTTAACAATGAATACCTGCTCTGTTAGAGGCATCAAATGTGTCACCGTTCTAACCACACTGTCTGTAAGCAGCGGATTGAAACAGCCCCTCAGCTTTGCTATGCAGTCATTGTGAAAGAACCTAGCTGGATTCCTACAGGGAAGTAGCAGGGAGCCCAGTGCAAACTGTAGGCAGCCGTCTCTCTCTACTGAGAGGGGTGGTCAATGGAAGAGGGTCTGGTTGCAAGCTGGTAGTGAGCCAAATGGAAAACCAGTGGACTCACTGTTGGCTTGCTCTGGAGTACTGAGGCATGGATGGGATCAGAACCAGAGCCAAATCAGTGTTTAATTTTAATCCATTGGCCTACTTGACCTGACATTTCCACAGGTACTTTTCTTTATACCTGCTTGTGCCTCTGGTTAGCTCATGGTGTTATTTCAGTGCATCTTTTTTCTTCCTCCTTCAAGGTAGTTTCCTTGAAGGAAATCTCATTCCCTTCTTATGCTTTCCTTCACACTTATAAGTAGTTTCAGTAATGGTTTTGGTTTTCTTTTGGATGAAACTGAGTAGGGAGATGTGCTCTAGTAGTGGCTTCAGGTACAAATTGTCATTCCGTCCAAGGCACCAGGCCACAGTCAGACCAAAGTTTAAAACAATAAAAAACAAACAAAACACTCCTTACTCCCTCTGCAGTGTGCGGGCATTAAATCCTTAGCACCAACTCTTTGGCATACAGATCCCCTCTGACTTGTCTGCATTATTTTCTAGCTGGACACGGGTCTCATGAGACTGTGCTGAATAAATAGTGCTTGCACCACTGAAAGCAATATCCTGAGGATCCAGTTGTTTTTTACTACAAATAGATTCCAAAGCCACGTGTACCTGCAAAAATTCAGCTACATACCTGTATTAAAGCATAGTTGTATTTGTACTGCAATGTAAAAGCAGCGAAGGTACATTTAGCTAATATTTTATAGAAGTAAATGTTTAATAGGAACATGTTATTATGAACGTTGGTATCTTTTCCTACATTACTCACTGTTGTCATTTAAATTAGTTGTCCGTTGTGATGAGTTTTAAGGTAATGTGTCATTAGCAACAGAGCATCAGAAATCTTTAGGTTCATAAAAGGTTTATAATTAAGCCATGAAAATTAATTTGGTCATTTATAATGTACTGTTAATTAGTTTGGTAATAGGGCTGTCACTTCCAAACTCTCTGCAGAAGGTGAATATTAGGTCAGTTATGTCTCATGAGATTTCCGGAAGGTTTATGACATCCCTTAGGAAAGGTATTACTGTCCAAATTTTTCTCATGAAGACAACTCTTTCTTGCCAAACTTTTAGAGATTATTACTGTGGATAATGATGATTTCTGTTCTGCTATGGCTGCTTTTTGGCATTATTTCCTGGGTAATCGATGATTTTATTCCCCCATGTGACGCTGATTACTGCAAATATTGAACAAAATGAAAGGAACAGAAGATCCTATCAGAATGCTGCAATATTTTTTACTGTACCCTGAGACAGAAGTATACTAAATAGCTTGTAAATGAAGATGAATTGATTCTCTTTGACAAGAGTATACTCCAGACACAGTTATTTTTATTATAGAGATATTTGATGTAGAATACTATGATATCAGCAATAAATACTCAAAATTATAGACATTATTAATTCAGAAGTATTCTACAAAAAAGTCAGACTACATACATGGTACTGTAGTTTTCTACATGTTCCATCCATAGCTAAGCCTTTCAAAATGACAAAATTCGATGCCACTTCTAAAAAAAAATCCTTTTGGTCTTTGTATTATAAATATATTCCCCCTTTTCCTCCCGTTTTTTGCTGAATTTTATGTATGGTAGCAATAAAGTGGTGGTATTATAAACAGTCATCACTTGGACTGAACAGAACTGAAGCAATTGACAATTTAAAGGATTCTGACTGATGATGCAGACTTCTTCAGATGCAAGCTGCCACTGTGCTGATTCCAGGTGCATTTGGATAAGTTAATTCTGCCACTGTAGCCTCTAGAAGCTTTATAAAATCTAGATTAAAGCAAGTGTTGCAATTGCTAACTACAGAGCAAGGAAGATTACTTGTAGTAAACTTCATCTAGTTAAATCACACAAACTAGCTAAATCCAAACCCGGGCCATGAGATAAACTCAAAGTTCCAGTAGTTCCAGATATGTTGAGGTACATAAGACAAATCTGCATTTTTAGTACAATGGCTTTGCCTTGTAATTTTGTCAAGATAACAATTAAATAGTCTGTGACCACAGGGAATTGGTCCAACCAGATTTCATTGCTGGAGTTCCCCTACATGAGATATTTTATTTAACCTTGCCTTCACATAGTCTGACATCAAAGAATGAGGTATAAATAGATCTGGTGTATAAGGGATGTGACTGGAGTGAAATGGGAGGTTCTCCAAAGCAGTGGGAGTCATTCTAAATAAGAAATAAACTGAGGAACAAAATGGATGTCATGGACTACCAATAGGGTCAGTTGGTGGACTGCCTTTAACAAAAGAATTTCAAATGATGGCACCCATGGTTAGATGAAATCCCATCTAGCCAAGCGCACACATTCCTCCTTATTTATTTGTTATTTTACTGGAAAATCATTCCTCATTATTCATTCATGGTTATTTTACTGACACATCAATACACCTTTCTTTCTGTCATAAGTAGGCCTGGTGGCAGAATGGAGAAGGTCATTTCTCTTGCTTCTGTACTTAGTGTCAGTGCTGGCCTATTCATGGTATTTGTACTTTTTTTCTTGTCATGGCTGTGGGAAACTGCTGGGGAAGTTCCTGAAGCATAAAATGGAGCAAATTTGATTTTTTCCGCCTAAAATCAAATACATTTATTCAAAGTTAATCAAATACATCAGGTTCTATAGAAGTCTCAGTGTAAACTTATTAACTTCATAGGGATTAATAAACATAAGGCGTGAAAATTCTGGAAGTATTTTGAGTCTGCTTGCTTAGGCTACACCTGTTTTCTAGTTTTGGATTCTTTCAATGTTGGAAATATCATTTTAGAAATTTATTTTCCTGTCCTGCCTTTATCTCGAGTGTATTATTGCTTTTTAAATTGCTTTTCCAAAGACTTGTGTGGTCTTCACAGGTGCTGTATGCTTGAATTCTTTATAGGTTTCTGAAGAAATAACATGAGAGGTAGACATTTCCTTCAATCTTTTTGTTAATAATAAATACAATTAAGCACAGTGACATGAAGAGATGTAGAGCCATGAATTCAGAGATTTTAAACTTACTATAAAGTTCACTTACAAATGAAAATAAATGGAGGTCTCAAAGACTCTGATTTTCAAGGATAATTCTGGGGACAGCTGGAGAAAAGGAACATATTAGCATAATTCCATTACAATGTGCAATAGAAATAAGCTTGTGTTTGTTTTTAAATGAAGGTTTGTTAAAATGTATGGGATAGGATTGCTTATTTTATAATTTGACTGAAATCCTTGAAAAAGTGCTGATAGAAATAGAAGCTATTGAAAGATTTGATATCATTCCACCTTACTGTGAATAAGAAATCTCCCATCTCCAAGCTGTGTGCTATTCAGTGCCAATAAGTCAGCTGGGTGGTTATATTATTGATATTCAGGATGGAAACCTTAATCCCCTTTATTTTCTGTTCTACTAAGTAAATGATACAGAATACTAAAACACAAATTCCGGTTTGCTAAAAATTGTTAAAAAGCTTCATTTAGCTATTAGCATAGGTTTGCTTTTAAGTTATCCATTCAGAAAACTTCAGGAGTGTTAAATAAATATAGCAGATAAGTAAAAACTGTTATAGCAACACTCTAGTTGAGATACTGTGGGAAGAAAGAAAATAGTTATATAAATGATCAAGAATTCTAAAAAGCAAATCATAATCAATTGTCTGATATACTTTGGATTCTTCTGGATTATTTATTTTTAATTTAATTATTTTTAGCCACGTACAGTTAATTCTGCGATAAGAAGACTAAAACAAAGAACTGTTTACCCCACCAAAAAAAGATATTCATATTACACATATTACACATATTACACATGCAGACTTTAATGTACATGTACACTTGATTAAATTATACATTTATACCTCACTGTATCTGGAAGAGAAACCTCTTGAATGTTCTTAACATTCCTGTTTTTAAAATTAAGGTGCAGTACATTTGTGAGAAAGTGAACATATGGCAGTGTGGGAAAGGGACTTTCTGCTTGACTTTTGACACTGACGTTCTTTATTTGCAACCTCACTCTTAGAAAATTCCATTTTAATAATTAAGATAGCCACCTTGCTACTATGAGGGGAATGTATGATTAGAAAGGGGTGAAGGAATGAAAAACTGGGGCATGGAAAGCAGAAAGGTTATACAGCTCTTTGTTGTTTTGCCCTTTATTTCTTTCTTGTACCTACTTTTATTTCTACCATTATTTTGCTTACTACTGCCAGATGTTTATACTGTTTTTGCATGTCCATGCTTCATGTTCTCTACAGCCTTTTAAATATGAGAAGTCAGTAGCCTTTGTGTGTCTTTTATTTTTATTTTTATTGTTTTTTTTTAGGGAAATACTTGGTTGCCAACAGGTTCTTTTCTGCAGTAGTCCACCTCATAATGCCCATGATTTCTGTACATGAGCATCAATGCAGTTATAGGCAGGTATTTTGCTTTCAAGTCCAAGTGTTTTTACCAAATACCCATGTGCCAGCACTCATACTCTGCCCCAGAGATGTCTCTCTTCCCATATAGCTTGTGTGGTGGCTGTATTGTGGTCAGTGGCTCCTACTGCCTCAAATGCTTTTGCTCCAAAAAATGAGTTTATCTGCCTCTTACATCTGAGGTGACTGAAATGCAGCTGTTTTACCAACACCTTCAATGAAGTTTCACTTAATCCCCAAATAAAAGCATTTTCTTCCAGTAGAAGGAAACTTAATACGAAAACTCTTTAAAGTATTAGGCATTAAACTGAAATTAAATACAGCATACTGAGTCTTCAATGTTTATACCCCACGGCAAATCAAAATGCTGTGTATTTTAAGGCCTTGGATTAAGAGCCTTGCTGAGGACCCAGAGGCTGAATGCAGCTCAGAAGCAATCCTTTAGACAATGCCAGCAGAGGGGGAAAAGTTAAATCCTGCTTTGTTTAGGCTAAAACTTACTTACTATGTGTTTTTTCTTCCTAGTTACTTAGTTGTAATTGCATTAACAATAAGAACCTGTAAATCTTAAATTAGCTTCTCCTGTCTTGTCAGCTACTGCACAATTTCTGCAGGAAAAAGACAGGACATTGCATTGTCTAAAAGAATTTTAGTATGTTGGTTATTATAAAAATTGAAAATAGCTGTTTTCTTTGTCACCTAAATACATAATTATGTAATATTTTATTCTGCTAGAATGGAAAAATATTATTTTTCCCTGTTATATGTCACAGAAAAGATGATGAAAAATTACTATATAGCTTTTAAAGGTTTGAGGGTATCCGGCAATTTAGCAAGAAGACTAAGAAGGCTTTTAGAAAACTTTACTTTCTCTGCAAGTGCAAAAATGTGGATCAGATAATCCTGAACCTTATGAGGGGGCTTGGTAGCTGCATGTCTCTTTTTAAGCCTGAAGATATGCTGGTCTCAGAATGTAAAATTGACTGCATTTTCAGGGTGAACTGAACAGAAGAGGACAGTGGCAAATGGTAAAAGAAAAAAAAAGTCACAAAAAATGAGATGTATATGAGACTTGGATGTAGGTAGGTAAGAACACAAGGAGACAAGATATCAGATTAACTTCTTGAACTCACAGTGAGAATGAGTGGGAGACTAGATGGGGTTTGTTAGAGGATCAAGACTCCAGCGAATGAGCTCTAATGGACTTTGGAAGGTCAATCACTGTGTTATGATACAGAACATTAAGGGAAGTAAATGGTTTATATTATCTTATATCCATTCATTACTCTCTGTCACACCACTTCAACACCAGGCACCCAATTTCTCTCAAATATTTTCAGAACTCCATTGCAAGGTCAAAAACCATCTGTATCAATTCTTCATAGGTCATCTTCTATGAGCTAGGACATAAACAAGGTATTTCTGGCTACCTGAGCCTGATGTCTTTTCATATCCTGTCTAGTAATTCTACATTTTCCTTATCCATATGCAATTTGACAGAAAGATGCTTTCAGCCCTTTTTACATCTCTCTGCACTTCATTAGCCAAGATTCTCCTGTGACAGATTCTCTGGCTTTGTCCTTTTTTTTTTTTTTTTTTTTTTTTTTTCTCAGATATTTTCATCTTCACTTTCAGATAATGTTGGTAGGGGGTTCTGAACTGTCTAGGATATCTCTGCACTTATATATATCTCTGCAATTAAATCAATTTAATTCCAAATCTTTTTCTTCAGTCACTTGCTTTTGGTAGACATTTTAGCTATGCTTACACCATACTAGACCATAAAAATCTGATTTCCAATTGTAAAGGTTACCTTTCCCTTTGCTGTAACAGTGAGATGGGCAACATTACTCACTAAACTGAACAACCTTGTCTCTGCAATTTTCCCACTAATTCATTTCTCTTCACTACATCGTTTGTATCTGGAGAGGATGGGGCATGGTGACCTTAGGTTCTGCTCCTTCCTTGCCCTACTTAGTAAAACCGGCAGTGAGAGGGAAGGGAAGAAAGCTGTTTTCAGCGTGGCCTTTGTTGGATTGGGAGTAAGTGGAATGAAGAAGTGTTTATGAAGGCTTTCTTTTTCTTTCCTTTGAATTATTAATTTCTGAAGTCATTGTATTGGCTAACATTTCTATCTTCTAACAAAGGAAACAATAGCATGTAATGAGGATATTTAGAGTAATCCATCTGTAAATACAACATGTGTATGGTATAATCCATTTGGATTTAGAAGGAAAAAATGGATTATTTTCATGCTTTATTTACTCATGGGATGTTATGCAGCCATATTCTTTCTGTGTATCACTGACAATACAGACATGGGGTCCTTGTGTATAAACACTTACTAGTAGGACTTTTCTAAGTTGAGATATTGTTGTGAGAAATGGCAGATCCTGGACTTCAGTGTGAAACATCAGCTTTGGCTTAGTTACTCTACTTTGAGGAAAGCCATGCTGGATGGAGAAATTATGAAGTAAATTACAGTTTGGTGAATCAATGAGGCCAGTGTCTTGCATTAGCTTACAGCAGGTTTGAAGGACACCTCCATTACAAAGTCAAATTTGGAGTCAAAGAAGAAAAATTCAATAAGCATGTCAACTACAACCTAATTTGAGTTGCTGACTTAAAATATCCATGGAAACTCCTGTAGCTGAATTTTTACAGTTGTTGAAAAAGCAGTTAGTTTTCTTTGTCAATGAAATTCCTTCCTTCAAAATTTTACTGTCATGCAAGAAAAGTGTTCTGTTCATATTTTTATCTTGTACACTGTTCATATAGCAACCGACCTTTAGAAAGTTTAAGTTGTCTTTGTACCTACCATAATGATCCTTGTAATGCTACTAGAGACAAAAAGTATGGCAACACTCCCATTAAATAGCACAGAAATAATGATTGAAGTTTATAATGTGCCATTTCCATAGGGATCTAATTTTGGGTCCAGATGGCAAATGCGGTTGAAACTCTTTCATGAATTAAACAGAAGAGGCTGATTCTAGTTCTTACAAACAAGCTGTCTCTCAGCTTAAAAAGAAAATAAAATGAGGTTGTATTTTTCTTAATACCTGTTCTGAAATACTTATTAGCAAATACATGAAATTTCTAAGAGGGAAGGTTCTCTATCCTACCCTCTGAGAGGCAATACAACTTCTTTATCCACAGAAACCAGTTAATATAGTCTCCACTGTGATTTGCCCTGGAGTAGGGTCACCACAAAGGCAAAGGCTACCATAGAAGATCACACTTATTAGTATGTTTCCTGGGCCAAAATGAAAGTCTTATTAGATTTGCCTTCAGCCATGTTGACATCTCACCTCTGATGAAAAGCATGGAAATGCTCTATTTCTCTTAGAGCCTTCTCTCAAAGTTCATTTGTCTGTCCAGGCTTAACAGAAGGATATCAAATGGTTTCTTTGTACCTCACTTTCCTGTTGTGAATACAGTCCCTGGTTTATATGACTTTTTATTAGCAAAAAAGTATCATCACTGGTATAAGTGGGTTCATTAAAATTTATGTATATAGCAAACTCTACAGTTTCTTTTAGACAGAGCAGTCACAACAATAACAGCTTGTCTGGGTTAATAAAGCTTTTTATTATGTTTTGAAGTAGGTGGAAGCAGAAACTCTTTGAACTACTGGAACAATACTACTAATAGTTTTAAATATATTTCCATCATTAGCAAAAAACTATCTCTAGTGAAGAGCCCTGAAATATCAATAACTAGTGCCAACCAGACAAATGAGAAATTACATTATCTAAAATGTCTTCCAGAATCAAAAGAATACCATAAATGACACCAGAATCGTGTGCACTAGAATCCATTTAATTTGCTTTTAAGGTTCTTTTTTAAACAACAAATGTTTTATCATTGCCTTTCTCAGTTCTTGGTCTGAGTGCAGTTGATATCAAAAAGAGAATAAAAGTATTTTAATCAGTATAAAATTCCTGCTGAACTCAGATGTACAATACAAAAGCTTTCATTAGCTCCATAATTATGTTTCTTTTTAGAATAAGGAAAATGAGCAGTAGTATTGACCTTGCTCACACATTAAAATACAAAAATATAATTTAAATGGTCTTTGTCTTTTTTAAAATTATTATTATTATTATTATTACTGGGAAAATTAGTAACTTTTTTTTTTTTTTTCTTTTGTGTGTGTGTGTGCGGAGGTTTTTGTTTCCCCTTCTTTCAATCAGACTTTAAACGTTTTGATATTTTCAGGTAACAACCTTGGCTAGACCAAGCCTATAACTTTTATGTAGACAACTCTCCCATTAAAAGACATCAGATCAAAAGAAGAAAGGTGTGTTCTGTCTTTAGAAATCAAAAGATACATAAGTGGCTGCTATGACGCACCCACTCAACAATTGGTTAATATTTATTCTTAGTAACTGAAAGGATAGCTGGAGAAAAACATAAAAATAACTGCTACTTGTACTAAAGCTCCACTTTTAAAGTATCTGCTCCACTCTGCCATCCCTTTAAAGGTTGGAGCTGTTCAATTTTGAGATTTGAGATAATTCTCTCTGAAAATATTGTTACTGATGAATGTTGCCTTTCAGAACTGAATTTCCATGTAAGCTTTCTGAAATGTTTGTATTGTCTATTCATGTTTACCATGTTTATCATGAGATATGCATAATGTTCTACCTTGCTATGTTCACCATTGTACAAGTTATTTATGCATGTTCCTGCAAGTTGTTGCTTCATAAAGAAGTAATTCAATTCCTGACAGTGTCACAGGTTTTCTATTTAGTTTTCCCTTCTTGCTATGATTCAAGACAGATAACTATCAGATTATTATTATTATTATTATTATTATTATTATTATTATTTTTAACCAATTGCTAAAAACACAGTATATATTAAATTCATCAATCCTATCTCAGAGAAGCATATCTCAAATTCTCTGAAAGATACTCTCAGAGGAACCTTCAGTGCTATTGCTATTCATGGAAAACTTCCACATTTTAAGTATGTTTAAAAATCCAGGTCAAAGGTTTGTAAACCTAAGTCCTTGACTATCTCTAAATTCCTCATTTGTCTCATTTATAGGATGCTTCTTTTTCATTCATATCTCTTGGTCTGTGATAGAGCCACTAACTGCACTGACTTCTGAGCTTGTCTTGGATTGATTTTGTGTATTGTATTGTATTGGGAGTTATGTTCTCATATTTTTTGTATATATATATATATATATATTTTCCTTCATAAGACATCCTTCATTTTGCTTGCTTTCACCTTCATAAGACAGCAAAAGAGTCAAGTCTTCAGGATGGGTCTATAGGTATTCACCTCTTAGTATTTTAAAATACTTGTATATAGATGGTCTTTTGACAGAGTGAAACAGTCTGCCGTTGTGAAACAATCTACATGCAACCTATAGTCTTCATATAGCTTTAACTCTCTGTGAATTATTCCTGCAAAGCAAAGCTTCTGCTGTGAGGATCTTGTTCCATCCACGTCCACTGTTGGAGGATGTTGTTGGATGGAGGTTCAAAATCTGCAAATTGACTCTTATTTCTCAAACCGGAACAGTTTAATTAGCCAAACTGGGAGGGATAAACTGGAAGGGATAGTTTTTTAGTGTTTTTTTATTTTTTTATTTATTTATTTTTTTTTTTCCTCCCATGAAACTTAGTGGTCTTGGTTTTACACAACAAGGCAATGGGTAGAGAATCAAATTATGTATAGAGAGAGTGGAGCTGGATTATACTTTGTTTTTTAGTTTAGTTTAGTTTCCATTTCATATTGTCTCCTGCCATGTTGCTTTCCAAACTAGATGCCTCTTTTGACATCTCACAGCTTGATAGTATGATGCTTAGTAGAAGAAAGAATGAATCAGGAGATATGTGTATAGCATTTACCTGGCATTTAACTCTGACCTGACCTGTGCAATACGAAGTCAATGGCCCAGAAAATCATTTAGCATATTTTACAAAACAGTCAATGGTAGCAAATACAATGTTGATGTGCAAAGGATGATAAAGCCAAAAACGAATTCTGACTAGTTATGTCTTTGCTCCTGGGGTATAACAGCTGGGGTTGTGAGCACAACAGCTGCTCAAAAAAAAAAAAAAAAAAAAAAAAAAAAAGGCAGGTAGAGACCAGGCGGGACTTTTATAATTAATTGATTTAATTGTTTCTGCAAAGCAGACTGTAGTCATTCTGCTAGTAAAACCAGCATCCAATGTCTTCTCACTTGTCTACAGCATGTCTTTTGAAAGTGTGGTTTGTCTTGGCTTACATAACTAAATGTAATGCATACTCAATGTATTGTACAGTTAGAGGAGAAGACAAAATGAAGGGAATTAGTGGGGAAGATCCCAATCTTAGCACAATTTTTGAGGAGGGAGGAAAAGCTAGGTGAAAGACAGAGAACAGCTACAATTTTTGAGATCTAACTAGTAGACTAGCAGACTACATATTTGCCTACCATTTTACTTTTGGCATAAAGAAAAGCTTACATTAGATGCACTCTTGAAAAGGCTTGCTTCCCTTTATTGAGAAACATCCTTACTTTAAAACCTGTTATACTTAAATACCGAGCACATCAATTGGAGAAAAGAAGTAAGTCTTTAGCAGTAAATGCCTCTCGTTTATAAAAAAAGATGGCCTTTGGAATTTTTTGTTCAGCTTAGATTGTAATAGTAATTTTTTTTTTCCTTAAAAGATGTGGAAAGAACAAGATAGGCTGATTCAAGTTAGAATGTATGAAGTGAATGGTTGTTGATGGATATAAATCCTAAGTCTATCTGAAGAATGGATGAAATGGACTTCGGGGTTTGTGTCACCTCATGAAAAGAACAAAAAACTGACTTTGTCTCACTGATGTATATTGCTGATTTTCAAAGTATCCTTTTCTTGTTATAATCCATACACCATTGGAGAGGCACAGGTGATTTCACAACTCCAGGTGATGTGAAATCACTTGCAGTTAAACAAAACTGTCAGCAGATGTCTGTTATTTAGCTTGTAGACCCTTCCAAGTTATGTGCTTTGTTTTATGCTTTTTGACATACACCTGTGTATCTTTATTGAAGTAGCAGCTGCAGTTTTGTCTGCAAATTAAGCTTCTTTTTTTAGGCTCTGCACAAACATGTAGCTAATGATGACCCACACTCCCAGCGGTTTGCAGATCCCCAATAGTACAGGAATAAGTTTTTATTCTTTAAAAAGGTTTCAGCTACAGAGATGCAATTTTCTTAAGCAATCACAGAATCACACAGAATCACAGAGTGTTTGAGGCTGAAAGGGACCTCTGGAGATCATCTGGTTCAATCCCCTGCCAAGCAGACCCCTAGAGCATAGGGTCACATCCAGGTGGGTTATGAATGTCTTTGGGGAAGGAGACTCTGCAGACTCTCTGTGCAACCTGTTCCAGTGCTCTGTCACCCTCACAGTAAAAAAGTATTTCCTCATACTCAACTGGAGCTTCCTGTGTTTCAGTTTGTGCCTGTTGCCTCTCATCCTGTTGCTGGGCACCACTGAAAAGAGTCTGACCCCATCCTCTTGACACCCCTTCAGATATTTATACACATTGATAATGTGTATAAATATCAGTTTTCTCTTCTCCAAAGTAACAGGTTCAGTTCTCCAAGCTAAAGAAGGTTCAGCTCTCAGCATCTCCTCATATGACAGATGCTCCACTCCCCCCATCATCTTAGAAGCCCTCTGCTGGACTCAATCCAGTAGCTCCATGTCCCTCTTGTACTGGGGAGCCCGGAACTGGACACTCCAGAGAGCAGGAATTTGGCTAAGCAGTTCTCCATTTTATCCTTCCATTCAGCCCCTTGATGTGAATATATAGAACTTTTTTTGTATTAAATATTTTATTTTTGTATTAAATATTTTGCTGATTCATAATAATTTTCTCTATTTAACTGTCACTTGGGTAGTCCTTAACAGACTGTCACCTCTTTACCTGATAGTACTGGCTCATTTCTGGCTTGTGTAGAGAAAAATACCATATAAATGAGTGGTAAGTAATAACTGAGAAAAAAGTTCATTTTTCTAAGGTGAAAGCATTCACTTTTATGAAACAAATCTAAGACAATATGTTTGAAGGCACTAAACTGAGCAGCATGGTTGCTTCACCTTCAGTTACTGTGCTTTATTAGCTTGAAAAGGCACTATAGTTGATTAACATACATTCTTGGAAAACAGGCGCTTCAGAAGAAAAAAATTAGGACGTATATTAAAGTGACCTCTAACAGTTTGTAATAATTTGTAGAGGAAAACAATATTTTGGTATTTTAAATATAATATATAAAAATAACTTATTTTGGAAAAGTTTAATATTTCACATCCTCACAGGAACTATAGCATCTACAATAACGTTCCGTATGCATGCACAGGATTTCTGCAGTGGTGAAGGAGTGTGTCATTTCTTGAGGTTTTGAAATCCACTGAGAAGCAAGAACTTGCTTCTCTTCAGAAGTTCTTTAATTTTATCCTGCAGATTTTTGTCATTCATGACAATTTTTGCTTTTCTTAGCTCTCTATCCTCAGTTCTGAAGGCCACTTCTCCCTCTAGATTAGCCACAGCCAGTCTTCTAACTGAAGAACATTGGACAACAATTCCAAATAGTGCAAGTTGTGGTTACATTAATATTCAGGTGTTACATTGATTTGTATGGAATGTGCCTTCTCTATTCTCTGTGATCATACCAATCCAATGCCAAACAATGCCAAAGGAATTTTCATTTGAATTCAAGTTACTTTGAATAAAGTCTGTCCAGTAAGCGCTATCAAAACAGTAAGTACATGTTATTTATCCAAGTGAGGGCTGGATGTGGCAGTATTTCTTGAGGAGATAGACTCAACAGTGAATAAATGTTACAGTGGAAGACTTGCGAATGAGCAAAATGTTATTTACTGGTATTTGTTCTTGTGTTTTTTTGGCACCATATTTCCATTCAGAAAAGTTCTCCAGATCTCTCCATATTCTTTCTTCATGCCAGCGATACATCTTAAAATACTAGAAAATCAACTTTGACAAGAAATAGAATTTACACTGGTCCAGAGTTTGTCTTGCTCTTTCATTCTAGAGCCAAAACGGGAAGGAATTGCTAGACCTTTGAGCATGAGAACCTAAAAATAAAAGGTGTTATTTTGTTCTGAGAATTTGAGAGGTATCTTGTCCTAGTTTATTAATGGACACTGACATCCATGACAGTTTTAGTTTTGGGCACACTGGAAAT
The DNA here is from genome assembly GCA_011075105.1 of Heteronetta atricapilla. Classification (NCBI taxonomy): domain Eukaryota; kingdom Metazoa; phylum Chordata; class Aves; order Anseriformes; family Anatidae; genus Heteronetta; species Heteronetta atricapilla. Next base: position 32,914,907 of record CM021735.1, read on the forward strand.
ACCTGCCCTCCTGCTCTCTCTGTTGTCAAGTTATGAGCAAATTTAGGTAGAGATGTTTGTAACTAAAATGACATTTTTTTTTGGCAGTAATAGAAGGAATATCCCCTGAGTCCTCTCAAGCTAGCAGGCTGGATATCTCCTTGTGCATATGGTTTTGTTCACAGCACTGGAAACCAAGCCCATGCTGATTGCTTCTAGTTATCTTTCTGCTGTGTGTCAGTTCATTTAGAGATTGTGTACTGCACCTTTATGTGAAAAATTCAATTGTAGCTAGTTAGGTAATGGCCACTTGATCCAACTGGTGCCTAACTGAATTCAGAACCTCATCATCGGTCGCAGCAAGAGTCAAGTTTACCAAAGCTTAGAGTAGCTTAGAGTAGCATAGCACTAACAATGTCATACATGAAAGAAAAAAAAAAAAAAGTGTTTTTTTCTGAGTGTTCCCTCTCCTCTATATGTGGTAGTTGAGAACAGTTATTTTTGAAGGGAATGTAATATGTATCTTAATGTGAAGAGAATGTAGCCGTATGATTGCGACTGCATCACTTGAAATAGGAATGCATTCCACCCTGGACAGGGACAATTAGAACAGGAGAGATGAAAGCCTTTGGCAGATAAACTGAAACTGTGTCTGGTATTTCTTTATCAAAGTCTGAGTCTAAAAATTCAACTTCAGAGGGGATATATTATTAGGCAGAAGGGACGACTCAGAATCAGCTTTTCAGTAAACTTGGAAGATACTTTTTTTTTTTTTTTTTTTTTTCTGAAAGTCTAACCCTCTGAAAAAATCTCCCTGAAGCTTCAAAAATTTGTTTTACAATAAATTGAGTTATTTTGGCCTGAATCATGATTACTGGTGCCTAAATTATATCACTTCCTTCAAAATAAATGTTTTTTAAGCATGCTTTATAATTTCAGATTGGAAGCTCAGAGGCATCTGGGACGCTGATCAAAGTCTCAGCATGAAGATGTGCTTACAGTATTTTACAATACGTCAACTACAAAATTGTCAAATTCTATAATCAATAGGAAAATTTTAAGATAGTTAAGTGTTTTATAGTTCCATTGTCTTCTTCCTCTAATTTAAACCTAACAGATGGTACAATCAGCCCTTACTTTAAACGTTCTGTTGATCTGGTAGAAGAGATTACCTTTCCATACAAAGCTACTTTGGCTTTCTTGTATCCCTTGAATATGACAGCTACAACCCAACTACTATTTCTTACTATTTCAGTTCCTAATTGGAAGATGAATGAGCATTTCATTTCTGGCCTGACTTCTTTAGCTCTGCTTTTGTGAATTTGTTTTTCAGGAACTGGGGCTGAAAACACTGAAATGATAAAAATGTTTATATCATGTGCCCTACTGGAAACAGTTGCCTTACTGTGGTTACTGAAACCAAAGGTAGTGAACATTTAAGTTTAAACTGTTACAATATTTTATGATACTATCATCAATACCAAAAAGAGAGTACTAGAGGAATAAAACAGAAACCGTGGTTGCAGCAATTTAACATGTTTTGGAAAGAGTCTCTGAAAATGCAAAGATTATCATCTTTTACTAGAAACAATATGATAATTTTAGAAGATTGAACAAAATTGTATCACAAAAATTGGAGTTAAAAGGTAAATAACTGTATTATTATTGTAAGAAAGACTTCCAGTCCATTTCCTCAGATTTTGATTGATACCTCCTCTGTCAGAATTGTGAAATCACTCCTCAGGCACTCAGACAACATTTTAACATTTATTCTACTAAAAATGTCTTGCAACCATTCCTGCTTTATTTGTATTAATATTTCAGTGTGCTATTGGGAGTAGAAATGTTCTCCCCCCTTCCTAGTATATGTGTAGTATGTGTTTGTTAATCTTTCCTCAGGATGTGTATAAAATATGAAAATAAATTAATTGCATAATAAATCAACGAATAAAGTACATTTATTTGAAATTCCTATTTTGAGGAATTAGGCTAATGATGGTTTAAATCTTCATTGAAAACATGAAATGGTCTGCAAGTCAGTTGTTAGTGAAAAGAAATCACATATTAAGAAGCAGAAAAACAAATAAAATGATAAAACCCCATCTGAATTAGAGATTCATTCTAGAGACTCAGTTCTAAAAAAGAAAATGTATAGAAAAACAGTAATAATTTAGAAGAATTTAGTATCATTTCACTGGTGAGAATGTTTATTTTGGCATAGAATTCATATGAAATCTACAGGTAGTAAAGGATGTGGAGAAGACAAAAAGATGTCTTTGCTTTAGACTTTGCATATGTATATACCTATAACAATATACATATGTATGCATCCAGATATTAAACAGGGAAGGCCAGACTTCAGATCCCACACCCCAGAATTCAACACAACACTATGGGTAAGATATTTCCTACCTCTGACTTGCTGGAGAAGTCTACAATTCCTTTGTCTGGGCAGCTGCCCCAGTTACATCTTAACTCTGAGCTGTGGTGAGATGTGTGATAGCATCATAGAATCACAGAATTTCTAGGTTGGAAGAGACCTCAAGATCATCGAGTCCAACCTCTAACCTAACCCTAACAGTCCCCACTAAACCATATCCCTAAGCTCTACATCTAAATGTCTTTTAAAGACTTCCAGGGATGGTGACTCCACCACCTCCCTGGGCAGCCTGTTCCAGTGCCTAACAACCCTTTCGGTAAAGAAGTTCTTCCTAATGTCTAACCTAAAAATCCCCTGGCGCAACTTAAGCCCATTCCCCCTCGTCCTGTCACCAGGCACGTGGGAGAACAGACCAACCCCCACCTCGCTACAGCCTCCTTTAAGGTATCTGTAGAGAGCGATAAGGTCGCCCCTGAGCCTCCTCTTCTCCAGGCTGAACAAGCCCAGCTCCCTCAGCCGCTCCTCGTAGGACTTGTTCTCCAGGCCCCTCACCAGCTTCGTCGCCCTTCTCTGGACCCGCTCAAGCACCTCGATGTCCTTCTTGTAGCGAGGGGCCCAAAACTGAACACAATACTCGAGGTGCGGCCTCACCAGAGCCGAGTACAGGGGGACGATCACCTCCCTAGCCCTGCTGGTCACACTGTTTCTGATACAAGCCAGGATGCCGTTGGCCTTCTTGGCCACCTGAGCACACTGCTGGCTCATATTCAGCCGACTGTCCACCATAGGATCATTCAGTTTGGAAAAGACCTGAATTGAGATCATCCACTCCAACCTTTAACCTAGGGCTAAAAGTCCACCACTAACCCACGCTACTAAGTTCTAAATCTACAGTTCGTCTGAAGACCTCCAGGGATGGTGACTCAACCACTTCCCTGGGTAGCCTATTTCAATGCCCTGAAGCAGGAAAGAAACTTCTCCTCATACCGAACCTTAACATTCCCTGGTGCAACTTGAGGCCATTCCCCCTGATCTTATCATTCGATGCCTGGGAGAAGAGCCCACCTCGCTATAGCCTCCGTTAAGGTAATTGTAGAGTGAATGTACATGCGTGCCATCCTCTCCTTGTGCCCTGGTTTTAACTGAGGGAAATCCAAGGGCAAGGTCTGGGGACTTGCTGCTGACCTTGCTGGATTGGGATGACTGGAGGGCTCTCTTACATGTACTTTGTAGACTATATTTTCCCTATCATCCATTAGTAAAATTAGCTGCAATTTAACAGATGCATGGTGAAGCACAACATGCATGCATTACTTGTTCTGTCTTGAAACTATTAGAAAGTATAGCGGGTGGAAGGGACGTATGGTAGTGAGCTGAGATAGGGCTCTAGCTTCATTTCAGAGCCCCATGGCTGCTCTTTTATCTTGGCAGTTCTAGATTGGAGCCACCATGGGTGGAGTGTTTGGTTTAAATATATATATTAATGTGCTATTTAAAACATTTTTTTTTTTAATTTTACCTTCTGTTGTTTGAACTTTTTAAATGCATATTTTAACACTTTACTGTTTAACCACAGAAGATAAGTCTTTTTTTCTCTCTTGGGACTCCAACATCATCACAAAGCTCTGAGGCTGAAGACTCTCAGGACATGTGCCAAGTCTTTTAGGCTCACATTGAAACAGAGAATTAGCAGCTGTAGAAACCCTGTGTACAGAAGGTCAGGTGCGCAGTTTGCAATGGATGACAGATGGCTATGAATATGTGCTGCTTTGCAAACTTCATATTCTGTTGTATTTTAGTCATACTGTCTGTTGCTGTTGACTCCCCCATTTTTGTGTTTGTCACTTGGATATATAAGATATACCTTTATTGTATCTAAGCTTTGCAATTTTATAAAGATGCAGTAACTTGAACATTTTCATCTGCACTGTAATTGGATGTTGTCAGTCTAATGACATGGCTCAGGTGTGCTTGAATCTGTGCTAGTTGCTTATCTGTAAAGGGAGCAAAGGAAAAACCTGAGAATATGTAATGCTCTAGCTAGTCATTTTATAACTCATGAAGTTCAGTGAGTGGATCATGCATATTAGAATTTGTTTTCTTATTTTATCAAGATGCTTACAGGGAGACAAATATTTCTATACCCCTATACATGGACATTACTTGTAATCCTTTTCTGACTCTATATACGCTGAGATCAAAAACTTGCAGGAGCTCTCGTGATCTTAGGTGTCAACTTGTCTTTGAGATCTATGTTAAGGGACACTGAAGTAAATGATGTAATGGTGTTCTGTATTGCTAGGCTAGGTTCAAAAACTAATTAGGATGCAAACAAGAATGAATGTGTAATGGTTTAATTCTAGGCCTGGGTAGAAATTTTACAGCAGCAGAGTTAAGCAAATAATCTCCAATGAATAATTGATTTCAATGTCACCTTTACTGTTTATGAATTATCCACTAGCCTCATGCAAATTTCACTGGTTTGTTCATTTTATCCAATTTGTGCATTTTTTTTTTTTTAAGATTGGTCATTTCATGAACAGTGTATGTGAACACAGGCAGATAATCTGTGCATGTTTCTTTTATTTGATGACTCATGTAACTGAACAGTTCTGTGGAAAGTAGAAATTCTGTAAATGAGTGCAAAATATATGTTTGGCAGATATTTCTGTATTTTAGCTTCAGAGCCAAGAAAAAATGAATAGTTAAAATACTGGTAAAACTGAAGTACTCAAGTGCTCCTGAGAGACTGTTCACAAGAAGGTCACAAACAGAAATGAAAAATAATTTTGTATCTGGTAGATTTGGCAGAAAATGTCTTTCTGCTTCTTGCTCTGTGTTAATTCATACCTCAAGACATCAAAACATTCTCCAGTGGTTTTCTGTTTTAGACAAAAACAACAAAGAAGCATTGCATGAGGAGATTATAATAATCTCTTAATATACAACACATTTTCATCAACTGTTTCCTTATGTACTCAAAAATGGGATTGTGGCCGGCTCTCCAATGGATTTTATAGGATAAGTGAGGCTTGGGAAAAGGCCTTCCTACTTTGTGTATAACCACCATCAGGGATAGGTTCTCCTCTAATCCTTACTGCATATCAGGTCTCTATGGTATTTATACTTAAGGACAGTTTCTCTCATTCAGAAGGAATTGGTTCACACTGGCCCCAGGAGTGTAGACCTCTGCTGCATGTATTGCCAAAATCACAGAGCTTTTCAGTGATCATGAAGAGTAGTCACAGGGTATCATGACCCTAAATTAACATAGCAGCTGGTGCAGAGTGCTTCTGCTGCCCTATTTGCCTTCATGGAGGTGCTAATCCAAATCTTTAAGACAGTGCAGACTTTTTTGGTTCCATTCTTCCTTTGACTTCCCATTTATGTGTATGTGTCAGGTTGTTGACACTCTTTCCTCCTGCCTGAAAAATACTTGAAAATACAGGATTGGAGCAAATGCCTCTTCCTTTGGTGGCTCAGTATTAATCTAACCAATCTTGGATTTAAACTAGTACAGCTGCACAGATTTCAGGTAGTAATTCAGTTTCACATGAGTGAAAAGGAAGAGTCCTTTATACCTTCTAGAGAGCTATGTTATTATATTCAAAACAAATGCTGTGGGTGGAATAACATTTGCTAGGAAAGTTCTAAATTTGAACTCATGTCTATCACTACTTCTCTTTTTAAAAATCTTCATAGTGAAGCTATAGAACTGTCAGAATAATTGAATTTTTTGCATAAGATAACATTTTGGGCCACAGAATATAGAGCCAGCTGCCAAATTTCTGGATGCACATGCTAAATACAAATAATTTATGGAGCTTCTAAATCCAGTTAGTTAGGTGCTAGAGTAGCACCTTTTCCCTGTATTGCTTTCCAAGTAGTGTTTTGTTATATTTACCTGCTAGTTGATAAGAAATGTTGATTGGCAGATGGCATCTCTATCTCTTTGCTCACTGTTAATGGCTTTAACAAAATGAAAAATGGACTTGTATTGGCTAACAACCTACACTTTCTAATTCTAAAGTAAGCAGGTACAAGATGCATTAGCATGTTAATAGAACTTTGCACCCTAAGGTTCTGGTGTATCAGATATTAAGAATGCATTAGTGATTCACAAACAGTGATGGACAGGATTCGTTAGCATGCTAATGCTACCTGAGAATGTACAGCTATTGTATCAAGCATCAAGTGAGAATCATTGAAATAATATTTTAAAGATGAGCTTCTTATTTTAGTAAGATTTACCTGTAACCATGATTGATAATACATGTTGCAACATTTTCAAAGATAATTGATAATTTTTAAGATAATATCTCAATTTTAAGATGCTTAAAACACTTACTGAAATGTCCAGATTTTTAGAGAAGCTCATCCTTACATTATGTGCCATAATATCTAACCTACTGATTAGATTTTGATATATAACTTAGATACCAGCTGATTGGTATCATGTATCCATAATGAGGACACCTGAAATCACTAGCCATTTCTGAATGTCTATCAGGCTGTAGAAAGTGAGTCAAGATATGTGAATTTGAGTTAAATTATATTTTGGGTTCAAAGCTTATTCAAAATACAGTGTTTTTGATAGCTCCAACCTTGTATGAGCTGTTTTACTTAGTGTTTCGCTTTGTTCCATCTAATTGGGTGAGGGACTTTGAATATACATACATAAGAGCCAGACAACATTTCAATGAAACTGGGTGATCTGAAACTTCTGAGTCTCACAACAATGTAATGGATAATAGTCCCATTTGATTTATCTAAGTGCTTGAAGTGAAATTAATAGATATCTTAGGTAGAAACAGCCAGATTTATCACTCTGCCTTTGGTATTTGTTCTTTATCTTTTTTCCTCTCTCTCCACTTTTGATTCATAGCACACCTAAAGCTAGAAGCTGACAGACTTTAACTTGCACCGACACATGCTATTCTGAAATACTTTTGCTAAGTTCAAGTTAAGGTGACAGGGAAAAATGACAATATAATACGAGCCCTAGCATAATTGTTGGTATAAATATAACAGTGGATGTGTAAAGATATACAAGCCTAGCAAGAAAGCTGCAAGGAGCCCTTCTGGAGCTATAGCTGATTGAACACATCTTAATATTATGATTTTCTCTTAAGAATAATAATGTAGCCTTGACACTGTTTATGTAGATTAATAATTTCTCTTGGCACCTCTCCCATAATTGAAAGGCAGAAAAATTCCCAGTCCTCAAGAGCAGCAACGCAATTAAACATGACATTGCCAATGAACCAGACAGATTAGATCACAATTTAGTCAGTTCCAGGTACCTTATAACAAGCCTCCATTTTTCAGTCACCATCTTACTATCTTCAAGTATGGGCTTATCATCATCTTCTTCCTCAAGTCCCCACTCCCTCCCCTCAACCTATGTCTCCAAGTAAAGGCTCCTGGCATTTTCTGAAGCAGTAATGTACTATGCAGTACTTCGGGTCTATACTTCAGGTGTATATAGTTAGGGATCATACTTTTTTTTTTTTTTTTTTTTTTAATTTTAATTTTAAATCTGGGTATTGCTTTTGGATAGGCTTCAGACTATGAACCCCCCCAGCTTGTGCTGACCTGGTATGTTTGGGTTAATGTGGCTCGTATGATGACAACACGGCAATATCTCACAAATATTCCACCTCCCTGTGGAGCTTCCTCTGGTCTTCACCTACCCAGTTATTCACCAGAGACAGCTGTTCCAGACCCAGGAGTAGTATAGTCGCATTGGGAAGGAACAGTGACAATACTCTTTCTAGAATCTGTGGATTTTTAGGATCAGTTTTCACAGTCCTGTAGGCTTATCAGCTCCACCTGTTCTAGCTGACCTATCCCTAAGGCACTATAGATTTGAGTTGCCTAGCACACCTGCAAATGGAGGAGTTTTCCTGAAGTCCTCCTTAACTTTTCTGTGAAGAAAATCAGGGAAATTTATTACTGATTTTTCCCCAGTGAACTAAGAGAACAATTTAGGATAGGGGCAAAGATGAAACGTATGTATTGTATGGCACGTGAGGATGGCTTGTCTCTGGAGTATAAGCAGCACCTCTGGATATTAACCAGCACAAATCACTTCTTCCAGAGCCCAGTAATTTACCATGTTTGCTGCAATGTCTCTACTACATGGACTAGCAAGGAGAAATCACGAGGAAGTGTACAGGTAATTTACTATTTACATATGCAGTTGGGGAAAAAAAAGATCACTGCTGTCTCAAGATGTTATTTAATAGTGCACTTGTATATCACAAATCAATGTTCTCCATAGGATAGTGTATCCTATATAGTCCTCCAGAGCTAACTGTAAACATACAATATATCAGTGAAATTATGGCCTTTTGTTTTTGTTACAAAAACACTATTGGCACCTGTGCTTAGGAATCCTCTTGTGATCACTGAGTCTTACTGATACATTCCTAGAGATAAATTAATGTGAAAGTTATATAAAAGTTCAGAAAAGAAATAATATATTATATATAATATGCATATATATAGTGCACATAGATATGTTATTTAAAATATATTAAGATATTCTTTTTTCATTCAACACTTGTATGTTGAAATGCCCAGAATTTCTAGTCAGAATAGCAGTCCTGTCATTCCATGTACCATACAAACTCCTAGTAAGAAACATTTTATTTCCTCAGAAGGTTCTAATAATCATACCTTGCTCTTACTCAGCACTTCTCATCCATCCATAGATCTGAAAACATTGTACAAAGAAGTTTAAATGTCATTTTAAAATATGGATTGGAAATAGTTTGCTCTTCTACAGGATTTACATTTTCCTTTCCTTCTTTGATTTGAAACTTTTGACACTTCTCCCACTTGAATAAAAAAACAAGTGGAAATACATGACCCTGAATATCGAGTGACTCAGTGGTTGGGACACTCAGTGAAGATGTAGTTCAGAGCTTGTTCAAGTTCCTTCATGCTTTGACTCAAAGCAGAGATTTAAATCTCATTCTTTTAAGTGGCTGTTCAGGAGTTTGGGGGTTCTGTTTTTAGTCGAAATCTCAGTCTCATTTCAGTGAAGCCTTTTTTGAAGACATAAGTACATTTCCACAAAGCTTCAGGTTTACCATTTTCCAGTGCTTTGGAGTATTTCAGTATTTCAGTATTTCAGTTTTCCAGACATCACCTCTGTTTATAAATAGGAAAACTGATGGAAAGTATCTTGTTCAAAGCAATTTTAGGAAGTTAACTAAACTTCAGGTGCACTGAAAGCTGTACGGTTTCTTTTTTTCCTTTTATATAAAGTGGTGTTGAATCTTTCCCTCTGAACAAACATTTGTATATAGGTTAACCAATACTTTCAGGCAGGCAGCTGCCTTTTGTGCATTTTTAGTGGGCTGTTTTCAAATCATTCAGTGCTAAATGTAGTGAAACTCCTAGCTGCAAATAATTAATATGATCAGTTTCAGTCTTTTTGTTTTGTCTGTGCTTTGTAAATAGACCTTGGATCTCATTAATTTGTTTGCTATTCATTATTGATTGGATGTATCACAAGAACAAATTTCAATCTATGTGAACAGTGTTTATTGGCTGCATCTTCTATCGAATATTACTGTTCTCACTGATGTGTGGGATTGGTCACTAGCTCTGCAGCTTTGTTTTTCTTCCTTGGCTGGTTCTGTGGTCAAAACATGAGGCCAGTTGCTGCCGTGGGGAAGGTAGCATTTGAGGTGCCATAGAGGTAGAATCAAGGAACTCTTAATCACAGGATCACAGAATGGTTGAGGTTGGCAGGGACCTCTGAAGATCATCTAGTCTACCCGCCGCCCCCCCAGCAAGCAGGATCACCTACCGCATATTGTACAGGGTAAGGAATAACAAAAATTGCTAGAGGTCCTCTAAATGGCAAATGTGGACTTAGACTTTCCAAACTTCAGCACCAGAGTCCACTGGCAACAAATGTCTACTGCCACTGAATGTGGAGTAGGCTGATGTTCATGCTTCCATTTGCTCCATTTCACACAGATGGACTCTGCCTGGTTCCCTGAAACAAAATACAGTAAGCCTGCAAACAGAGCATGACATCTCTATTGAAAGAGGAGGGGAAGGGAAGGGACAAAAAGAATGAGAGAAACAGGAAAAAGTAACAGAAGGAGAAAACTGTAAGTGCAATGGAGGAAGATTTAACACATTTTTCTCTTCTCAGAACTCTCCTGTGCAATCCCTTTATTTTCCTTTCCCCTCTCCCTCTGTAGTCCTTGCTCCAACACTTTTAATCTGCCTGAGTAGGTAGGTTTTGGATGTTCGGGAATTCCAGACTGACTGTCTTAGAACTTAATCGGCATTTATGTTCCCATTGCATATATGGCACATCATCATAAATGATATTGCCTCTCTAAAGACTCTTACCAATAAGATAGAGAATAAAATATAAGGGAAATTGACTGAGTTTGTTTGCACAAGTGTAACCAATGTTATTCAGGTTATTTTTCAATTTAATTTGAAACCATTTTTATTGTAAATGTATGCCAAGAGTATGATTGCACCAGACCTCTTCATCTTTAAAACAAGCAAACCAATCTAGATAATATCCAATCTCTCTTTTCTATGGCATCACAAAACTGCATTAAGTATTTCATTTTTAAAATTACGCAGGCAGGCTTCTGGAAATGGTTGATTAGGTTTGTTTTGGCAGACTTACTATCAATATTGCTTCACTCTTACATAAATATCCAGACTAGTTTAAGTGTTGTTGAACTAGTTTGTGTTATCCATTTGCTTCTCACTAATTAAAATAATTAATTTACAGAAATTGTGCTGGAAGAGTACCTGAGAAATAAGGTTGTTAAACTCTTCAAACATCTATTTTCTTAGATTAATTGTCTATGCAGCTGAACTTTCTGTGCTTCTTGCATGCTTGAAGATGGCCAACAACACTAGGATTTCTGTAGCTGGAGGAAGAAAGATTATTTTTTTTTTTTTTTTTTTTTTTTTTTGTGCAGTCACAGTTATTCACCCAGTGTTTAGTTACCTCCAGAAAGAGATTATAAGAATCCAATAACTCTGTCCCAGTTGCAGTGATACTGCCAGTGCTACTGTCTTTGGTCCCTTACCTTTTATTAGGGTAAGCAAGTATCAGAGTGCATGGGCTTGCCCAGAAGACATATTGATCATATATGCCTTGCTATGAAAAGTTTTCCTTCTTCCTATCATGTTTTTGACATTACACAATTTCCTTCTTTAAGAGAAAACTGTTAGATTAAAGATGATATACTGTTTGGTATGCTGTTGTGCCAAGCAAAAATTGGCTAGTATTAAGGTAAGGGTTGTTCACGAAAGCAGAAATGAGTTGCTTGTAGCTTTGATGGCAGCCTGTCTTCCCGTACCACCTCCATATGACATTTTGGGCTCAATTTTCTATGTTACTCTGAGTCACCAGTGAAAATCCTTTCTTTTAACCACTTTCAGTTGTGAAAAGCATCTTGACTAAAGAAAATAAAAGAATGACAGTGGAAAAAAAAACATGAGTTGACATAAGAAACTCTTGGAAAATGTCAGCAGTTTGGAAGTATACCTCAGTAAGATTTTGAGGATTAAATCCTCAACAGCCATAATTTAGAGTAACAGCTAACTAGAGGAGAATCATATTATTTACCCAAGCCAAAGAGGTGGCCCTATGTTCTAGAAGGAAAGTGTGTCAGCAAATCTCAGCAAAATATATTTCAGCAAGCACTGTAATTCCATTAACTACACCCTTTGTAGTTTAGACATGCTAAAATGACATGGGGCTGGCTGTGTCCTGGGGGATGCCGTTATTGAGTTTGAGGGGAAAAAATAAATTTAAAGAATTAATTTTCAATATTCACAAGTCATTTTCATCTCTAGCAGATAAATCTAAATCTTGGTTTTGGAGTAAAAGGGCTAATATACTAGAAGGATGAAGAGAACTGTCTAAAGATACATGATGTCATAATTATTTTATATATTTAAATGTGCTTCAGCAGCAGAACTGTAGTAACCGGCAATGTTTAGAAAAAAATTAAACTAATGTGAAGTGGCCTGCCTTCAGCTGCTTTTTCACATTAAACAGAAATTTCATGGTTTTTGAAAACTGACAGTACAATGTGCTGCACTGTTTCATTCGTAGTCTGGAGGTTCAAAGCAAAGGCTTCTGAAAATGGTACCATTTTTTCAGAAAATGGGCTTTCTGGAGAATAGTATTAGTTGCTCTATTTTTGAAGTTCATTCTCTATTTTTCCAATTTCACATGAAATTATTTGTTTTGGGTTACTATGATAGAGGTTCTTTTACATTCTTTTCCTCACAGACATAGGGACGGGACTACACTGAGCATTTTTCCTCTTGTTTTTTTTTTTTTTTTTTTTTTTTTTTTTTTTTTTTTTCTTGGCTAATATTCCAGTTTCTGATTTCCAATTGAAAAAATAGCTACCACGCTTCACGCTTTATTTATTTATAGTTGATATGATGTTTAAGCTTGTGCTAATTTTGTAGTAATGTCTAGGCTTCAGCAAATAATCTTGTTCCTCAAAAGGAATAAGGTTTTGAATGAGGACAGTACAGTAACATGTATGTGCACAGCACCACAATAGTCAGCATCTTATATCCATATGAACAAATTTGTAAATAACATTATGTTTCCATCCAACACAGGCATAACACTAAAAAGATGGAATTTGTATTATCTATGTAATAAGCACTTCTGAGTACATTGTAGAGACATTCAATAATTTGAAGAATGAACATCTGTGAACCATCCAAAGCTTGGCCTCTTTTGAACTTTAAAAGGAATGAAGTTATTGAAGGGGTGTTTGAAAGAAGCCTGAAATGCTCACATATCAATGGTTCTTCAACAGGAATTAGGTAAATGCCTCCTGTAAATTCCATTTGCAACATCTATCCCTTTACTATATTGATTAGATGGTCTCTCTAGCTATAGTGAGATCCCAAAGTAGGGGACCAGTCTCTTATTTGAATAAGCCCCAAATATATCTCTTATTTCCTCTGCCCCTCCCTTACAACCTTTCAAACCAGAATGGGAAGTGATAGATTGACTAGTTACAGAGGAGAAAATAATTAAGCTGACAGCCTGCAGGACTGTCAAATGTAAAGATAAACTGAAGGAAAAAAAAAAAAAGGGAAAAAATAATACCTTTTTTAATGATTTTTTTTTTTCCCACAAGAGTTCTTCCAAACTATACAAAAAATCACTCTTTAAAAACATTTTTAAATATAAAAAATTAAGCATTTTATTTCCATCATCAATGGCACGTTATATAATATATTCTTAAGCCAGAATGGATATAGTAAAGCTCTGAATCATTTTGATGCAGTGCCAGAAAAAATCTGCGGTGCCACTTAACAAATTCACTTTAGAGAGAGTGTTGATAAAGTATTCAGTGTATTGTACTGTCCTGCCATGCATTTTAAATATCTGCAAAACCCATTTAAATAATCTGGTACCTGTGCAATTAACCATAGCTGCTACATTATGCATGATTCTTGGCTGCTACTAGTAAGAATCAGCTGCAGCATTCCATTAGTGATTTTCAATTTGCTGCTAAATTTTCTGCAATTGATTGATGCTACATGAGTTAATCTACAAATCTGCAGAGACAAAAATAGTGTACCTCCCATCTCAAAGAAAACACTTCCCCAAGGAAATGAATCTTTCCTTCACAGCCAGAATGACAGTGGGCTGGAGATACTGAGCAGAAATTATCTTACACTCTTTACTGTGTGTCGTGACAGAAAGCAGTTTGGTGGCTGCCCAGCAAGTAATGACTTTCAGCTCCTCCAGCCAGTTCCGTTTGCAGGACAAGAGCTTGCTCTATATGACATAGCATGGTCAGGATGAAGTTGACTGTAGTTATTGCTTATCCTGATGGCAGCAGGTTTAATCTGGACTACAGAATTCTACCATTTATTCCAAGACACCATGTCACACTGCACACACAGTGTGGCATGCCAAAGTGTGAAGACCATCAGGTAATGTCAAGCAGAGCTCGAAGTTTAACTTCAGCTCAGGGGTGCTTCTATTGGTTTTACCAGTATGGTTTATGGATAACAGGTGTGAATGTGGCTCAACTTTATAGCTGGTATATCAATTTTATAGCTGATATCATATGCTAGCTAGGATATGGCTAGCCCATATCCTGCTCTGTCAGGCTGTGTTCTGTGTGTCTCTACTAAACTCCATTAAATCCAGCTGTACTCTATCAAGATAAAAGAGTCCACATGAACCGAGGAGTACAAAGTCCACGTGCAGCTTTGGGAAGCCTGAGGTTACCACATCTCCGTGTTAAGCCACTTTTAACTACAGCCCCCAGCTCTGAAGATGTGCCTTGACACCTTGCTGGCCTGGGCAGTGGCGCCTGTCTGGAGCATGGATGCTTCCATAAACAACTGGGGGACGTGCTGGAAAATCGTCTTCAGGAATTCCTGAATTCTACCCTCACAAGACTTGCAATAGCATTTCTGCTGCCATATTTATACCTGGCACCTGTAGAAAATGCAGACCCCTTCCAGACATGCCCCAGTTGCGAGGGCATCTGTGGGATACTGTGTGGGTCTGCTTGCTGAGCTGGCATGCTCCCAGCTGTGGGATCATAGCCCAGGCACACTGCCAGACACATAATGGTGGAGGGAGGGGATGAAGAATGCAGAAAGGAAAGAGGAACCCAGGATCAAATGTGTGTGAAAGTGTTATCTGGAACAGGGCCTTTTGAAATGGATGTTGCACAAGATTCTTCCCTCTGGGAACTGGCTCATTACTGCTGGTTTCTGAGGGAGTGCCTCTGTTAGCAAGTGAACATCAGCTCTCCTGGGTGCAGCCTTGGGAAAAAGCTTTCTTGTTTGCCTCTGAGAAGCTTGAGAAGCTTGATAGTATTCAGCACATAGAATAATGCTAAATTTGGCATGCTGGTGATACGTGATCTTTCACTACCAGTGATAGCTGACAGAATTTCTACCAACTTGCTGTTGCTTCAAGTCAGATTCTAATTCTGTAGGCAAACTCTTTTGCACAGCCAAGCATTTCTTCGATGTCAACTCTGTGTTGCCATAGCATTTGGGAGCATGGAAGTAATGCATCCATTAACATTGCGTGCTTAGTGTAGCAAAACAATCTCTGCCCAGGCTACGAGTGCTGATATGCAGAGTACAGCATTCCTCAAGCCCGAACTCCTCACAGCATGAATCAAAGGTTGCAGTCACATGTAAGCCACCAAGAATGGGAATTTGATTTCTCAGGAACAAGAGTCAGTTGAAGACCAGAAAGTGGCAAGCTGCTAAAGCCATTAGGCAGTAAGGTCGACTGCTGAGAGAGTAGCCTGGGACCATTCTGATATTACAGAAATGCTGCCAGTATGCTGCTTCCATCTACGCTCACAGATACAACATGTGGCTCAGTTATTTTACATATTTGACAGTATAATGGAGCATTAAGATATGTGGTAGCTAAATATCCCATTATTCTGCCTATTTTGCTTCTTCTGCAGGGTGTTCAGTGTAATTTGCAATGTCTTTGTGTTCTGTAGATCTACAGAGGTAATGTATTTTTCTCTGCATTTCCTGAGCTGGCTAAATTTATGTTCTTGATTTTTCTTTTCCTTTTGTATTGTGTTTTTACATATCAGACTTTAAACCACACAGGAAATGGTTGCATAGATTGAACAGTGCTTACTGTACCCTGATTTATCACTTTCCATTTCTGCTATGGGTGGCTCTATTATAGCCTCCTGTGATATCAGGAGCAAACGCTCTTAAGCACATGTACAATGTGTGATTGATTTTCAAGGACCTAATCTTTGACCATTTCATTTGCCATACTTCTAAACTTAAATATGATTATTGTTTCCTTTAAAGCAGCACTGTATTTTACAATTAATTACCTGATTTCTTTCCACACTGGCAAAATTTATAGTGTTTGGACACAAAATGTTCTTTAATGCCAAAACTGCAGTCTCATATTTCTCTTCAGCAAAGACAAAGAGAATGTGCAAACAATTTTGCTCTAAAGTGTCTAAGCAAAAGGTATATTCCCTCCTCAGCAAAATCTTTGTCATTGATTGCAAGTACAGACTGTTGAAGCAGTCTCGTACAAGTGTATTAAAGGAAGCAAGTTTGTGTGGGTTTTCCCAACTGGTGTAGGAGAGAGTTCAGGTTTGCAAGCACATTCTTGTCACTACCTTGCTGGGCAGTTCAGTGGAAAGAGCTGAGTACAATGGAAAGAAATTTGTAGCATGTCTGGGCTCTTCAGCTGGCCTGTAGCTGCCACTTAAAACACATAACAAGCTTGTAGATCACAATAGGAGCAGGCATGCAATATGTGAGATACCGCCTCTTCCCTGCAGGCCCTGAACATAAAGCTGGCAAGCTCAGTACACTGCAGAGGTTAAGCAATGAGGAAAGCAAGGGCAGAGCCTGGGTTTGGTGGGGTGGTCGAGCTGTGTTGTTTAGCAGTGAGTCCCTTGGAGACACAGCACAGCAGCCCTCTGGGCAGCATTGTTCTTGTGGGGTTTGTGTTCAGGGAGAGAAGAGATCTGGTGTTATTTTCCAGGACATTGATGCTAGGGAGGAGGGGCATTTTTCATACCTCACAGCTTCAAAAAGGAGATTGTGTTCTGGCTAGCACTGATTTCCACTAGGAGCAACAATCTGGTGTCCCAGAGCTGCTGTATCTGGCAGATCCTCAATCTCAGACAGTAGTGGAGCAAACCCTGCTCTACCTGTACCTACAGCTTGATGATCTTGGTGGGATAAGATTGGCACAAAACATTGAGGTAACTGATGTACCTGAATTTGCTCCAAGAGGCAGGTGAGACAAGGACAAGCAAGAGATAAGATGTGGCTTAGAGTTTGGACATGCGTGGATCAAGCCAAGGGGAGATCAACGCATGAGCGCATCCTTGGACATGGGGTCATGAAAAGCAATACAGGCATATCTACAGGGAGGCTAGCATTGTATTTTAATAGAAGAGCTTGAGGCAGAAGCCCTCGAGATTGGTGTCACAATATGACGGTATGTAGCAAGAATCTTCTTCACTCTCTGTTAAAAAATACAGTAGCTCTCGTTTTGGTATATGGAGTCATATTTATGGATGAGTGGCTGGCTGTAAGTATCTAAAAGCAAGAAATTAAAATGTCTATTTAAGTACAAAATATGATCTAAAGGAAAGGGCTGAGAGACTGCTAATTATCCATATGTGTGTATATATATATATATTCACACATATACTTTCTCTCTGATCACTCCTTATAATTTGCATCAATACTTTGAGAGCCAAATGGTCTCAAGGGAAAAACACAGGCAAGTGGCTTTTGTCCCTGCAGGAAGCTATTGCACATATAACTGCAGCGCAGGCACAGGACATGGACATGAGCCATGGCCCCTGTTCTGGACAATGTTCCTGATGCCAGGAAGACATCTGACAGCTGCTGCTCACCTGCTGATCCAATGTGTATATGGTACATAATGAATTTACAACAGGCACTGACTGATAATGACTTGCCCTTACAAGTAGGTTCCTTGTGTTCAGAAAGCACTGGAGGTCTGCTCCAAGTATATTGTCAGTGTGCCATGCACAAGTAACCTATGTTGTACAGAATGGTTTGGATTCACAGCATGTGCCACGCAAGCTGTGGGCAACTACTTGCACACAGGAGTTCCTGGGACTGAGACTCCAGCTTTTACTGTTCTCTTTCTACTCCAGTCTTGTAAAACACCCCCAAGCTTCAACTCTGGTTTTCCTTATGCAAATTATTTTAACAGTTTGAATTTACTTGGAAGTTATGTACTTTACAAAACAAACATACTTTCACACTAGTGAAAGTAGCTAGCATATAATAAGATCACAGAGCTTGTCAAGGTGGTTGCTTTAATTGGGACTAAAATATTCTTCATGTGCTGATGTGTTTTGTAGTTCTCACAACTTTTGTCTGGCATCAACATAAGCATACAAAGTGTGCTAATGAAAAGGATTGGTACATCTGAAAATTTTTACTTGCTATCCAGCATTCCTCCTATTCCATCCTGAAGTATGAAGTGTTTAATGAAATAGAAAATTCATTGCAAAATACATAAATTTAATGGGAGATACTGAAAGTCATTGCAAAGAAAAGATCTACAGGGGACAAACTGTAGAAGAGGGATGCTGTCTGGCAGATATAGCATCCAAATAATATCTGATACTTTCTTTCAAAGCAAAACCAGAAAAATAACAGACAAAACAAAAAATATTTAATCATATTGAAATGCTGTTTTATTTTTCAGAAAATAATTTACAGAAAGATGATAAATGATTATAAAGACAGGCAGTGCTTTCTACTGCATCCCTGCTGCTGGGTAGTGATGTTGCTTAGCAACACTCGAAGCATCCTCCTGGAGTGGCTTGTGCAAAATGTCAGAGCAGGTTATAATGTGCAGCCAGAGAAGACACAAACTGGGCTCATGAACCATCTCTTAGCTCTTTCCTTGAAATTTCATTTTCTTTTTAAATAGGTATTTTGATTTCCTGCTTTATTTAGCTACTCATCTGTGCTAGGCACTTCTGCATTTCATATGCATGAGAAACTCTGTAACTGACCAAAACACAGTTAGCGGAGTTCTGAAGCTACAAAGCTAATGGTCTATATTTTCCAAAGGCTTTACTGCCTATTTATATGATATTTGCATATATCCACTCAGCTATGCAAAGTCTCACATTTCTGTTCTCTACTTACACTACCCACACTACACATGTATTATTTGGTTTAGTGGGCTAGAAGCTTACCTTTTAAGGTACTTAATGTTAGGCAATTTATTATATATATATATATATATATATATATACACATATATATATGTATATGTAGTTCTATTTGACCATTCCTATTCACATGTAGAACTAGTTCGATGTGCTTATCTAAGTACAAAACCAGTTCTGAAAAGCTGTCTTGCCTTTTATAACCTATTGCAGCTGTGAACAGGAAAGTGCTTGTTGTTAGGACTTAAGTACTAGCGCTTGGTTCAATTTAGTAACAATTTGTGCTTGTAGTTTATATCTCTGCAAAACTGATATAGAAAGCTGTTATTCTGATTCCATGGCACCTTGTACCTGTTTTTGTAATTTATACCTTGCAAAGTACCTGCTGAGTGCTATCAAACCAAGAGTCACATTTTAAGTCCATTTTGTGGAGATATAAATTTCAACAGAAATTGCAGAGCAATGTTGAATCAGACATGAAATATTGTAACGGAGAGTGATATGTAACATAGATATCAATGCCAAAGTCCTTAAATGGATAAAACTTCTACCAAAATTATGGTTACATAAAGACTGTAGGGTATAGCTTCCACTATGCCCAGGTAATACTTTGAAAGTTTAGTTCCAGTCTCTACACTGAAGACTTGTATATATTTACCACTCTATCTACACCTCTTGACCTTAATCCAAATTAAACCAGGGCTTACTGTTTGACAGAGGTCCATGGTAGATGTGTAGCTAATAAACACAGGATGTCTAAAACAGAACTCTCAAATATCTTCTCACTCACTATACGTAATAGTGACTGACTACTTGTCATATAGGTCCATTAATTGACACTTAGATGTCTTTACTGGCCCCTTGTCCATCATACAGCTAAGCCTTTTCTCTCTGAAATACCAACTTTCACGCCCTCCATCCTAAAAAACCTTGTTCAAAATGTTTGTGTTCTGAATACTGAGGTGTCTCTTTTGAGGCTTGGCAAGTGTGGTTGAGTCCTCCCCCTGCTCATTCAGAGAGTTATTATAGAGATCATCTCTTCTCTAGTCTTCACTGACTGTGTCTCTGCCACATTAAACATAGGGTTCTGCTCTCCCTCCTGATTCCTTCTTCATGTTCGTTCTTGTGTTGTTGATTTCCAACTCTATTTAACTGTCATTTCATCAGTTCCTTTAGGACATGTTTAAGGCTGGGACAGGAGCCCTATCAGCTGTGTAGTTTCTAAACTTGTTGGGCCGGCACATTCATTTTAGGGCTCCTTAAAAAACAACGAATCCTGTGTTTGTTCTTCACGTTTGCTGCCTTCAGGGCTGACACTAAGGTAAATATTTCCTCTGTGGATTTTAAAGACTCTAGAAGTAAAACAGCTGTTGCACCCTGTGGTGTAGGTGGTAGTGTAGCTTTCATTTCTCTGTTATTCTCAGTTCAGAAAATTATGTCAGCTTC
>CM021735.1:32945444-33025456 GCA_011075105.1 Heteronetta atricapilla
TCTCTCTCTCTTTCTCTCTCTCTTTCTCTCTCTCTTTCTCTCTCTCTTTCTCTCTCTCTTTCTCTCTCTCTTTTTCTTTCTTTCTTTCTTTCTTTCTTTCTTTCTTTCTTTCTTTCTTTCTTTCTTTCTTTCTTTCTTTCTTTCTTTCTTTCTTTCTTTCTTTCTTTCTTTCTTTCTTTCTTTCTTTCTTTCTTTCTTTCTTTCTTTCTTTCTTTCTTTCTTTTCCTGAAAGCTCTCAGTGTTATTTCTTGAGAGATAAAGTGGAAACTTTAGCATTATTTTGGCCTGCAATATCTTTAATAGATCAGTTCGTTATTTTCAGCTAAGCTTTTACAGCATTGAAACAGAAATGCCAGATTTTTATATTATTGTGTATAAAACCCTTTAAAGGTGTAAGAATGTTGAGGAGAGAATAGAATAAAAAATTCCGAGATCCCAACCCTGGCTAAAGAGTCTTCTGCTCCATGTGTGGGTTTGCTTGTGATAGAGTTTGGTACAACTCCAACCTTAAAATTTCCTTTGCTCAGGCTGAGTGAGAACAGAAAAGCATTCTATGGTACATTCATAGAATAGACGTGAGTCTTTTGAAAGTCTATGGAACATATATTTTCTTTGTTTGTTCTCTTTATGCAGGTAACTGATAGCCATCTCAAATTAGATGATAGCCATCTCATAGTTTCTTAGCTGAAATTATCATACCTTGGGCATGTGTTAGATATGGATGAAAAAGATTGCGTAAAATAATAAAACAGCAAATTAGAGGTTCTTATATATTTTTGGATTATCCTAGGAATGTTCAAGAATTCACAGCTAGCTGGTTTCTAACTATACCCATTATCATCATTATTGTCCAAGCACATTATTAATGTGTACCCACAAGGCAGCAAATGCACGGGTTTTACATAGAATGCTAAAATTCCTGTTTAGGATGATTTCTTTTAATTTTTTTTTTAAACCTTTCTCTTCCAAATAAATGTTGTGATGCAGCTCTTAGATCACTAATGCAAACCAAAGGAGAGCTATCATCACACAGGGAATTTGAGGAAGTATTCTTATATATTGCTGTATTGCTGTATTGCCAATAGTTAGCGTATCTGGCACTGGGTTGTCTTTATTACACTGCAAAGTACCTCAATTATAGCAATTTTTTTTTTTTTTTTTTTTTTTTTTTTTTTTTTCCAGTGATGTATGTCTTCTGTTTTTATGCATGCCATACCACATGAGATGCTGTTTCTAAACCGATGAAATACTCAGGGGAAAAAGAAGCAGTGTGATTCAGTTTGGGAAGTTTAGTTATTAGAACAAAGGAGACTAATATGTTTTAGGTGTGTATATAGATATTACCAATGAATTACTGGATAAGAAATCTGCATCTGTATTGAAGAAATGTTGAAAATGAGACCATCATTTTTCTCGTGTGACATCTTGAAACCAATTCTCCCTCAATATTGTTAACTGAAAGCCTGACCACCATCAGAATGTTTTTGATTCATTTGATTCAGAACTCCCATCTACCAAAACCCTTCTGCTTCATTTTCTATATTGATAATGGTAAATTTTCACATTTTACATATTTAATACTTTTACACTACCTGTATGTCGTATACATTTATATATAATCACCAGAACTTCTGTTTTACAAAGGAGATGTGAGTTAATACAGAAACTGAGAAAACAGTCAGTTTATTTATTAGGCCTTTATTATTCATTTTCAGCAGCATTACTCACCAAATGACACTACAAAGGTATTGTAACACGATTGCTGCATATGACAACCACAGAGAACTGTGGGTTAATCACTTTAAGAGAAGTAGGGTAGGATGATGACCCTTCCATAAATGTGTTTGGGAGCAAAAATTAGTATATTTGTCTACTGATTTTGTTTATTTATTTATTTATTTATTTTTAAATTGCTGCCTATCACTTTTCAGTTGGAGAAGGTTTCTGAGTAGAAGAGGTGATATTTTTTTCCATCTCTTTTCCTAAAATATATATATATAATTTTTGGCTACCATATTTAAAAAGAAAAACAAAAAACAACAAGAAAAAAAACACCACAAAACCCACTGAACAATAAAAATCAAGAGAGAGAAGAATGTTGCAAGGAATAATGTGTAAAAGTCAAATAGGTATTGATCACATATTGATCACAGCTAGTGACATTTGTATTTAAGTACCAACATGGCAAAATTTGTTGTCAATGTGGGGAATTTTATACTGTGTGACTCAGCAAAATGTTAGCCTTTCAGAGCTTGTTTCTTTATCTTTCCCTTCCAGGTACTCTATAAGTCCTGTAAATTTCAAGGAGTGGTTG
Source organism: Heteronetta atricapilla (assembly GCA_011075105.1). Classification (NCBI taxonomy): domain Eukaryota; kingdom Metazoa; phylum Chordata; class Aves; order Anseriformes; family Anatidae; genus Heteronetta; species Heteronetta atricapilla. Next base: position 32,947,759 of record CM021735.1, read on the forward strand.
TGACAGTGTGGTAAGACAAATAAGACAAATCCACCCATGACGGAACCATGATAAATAAAAAGTTATTTCTGTCTGCTTGCAAACAAAACAAACAAAACCACAAGAAAGTCCTCAAACTTCAAGTTACAAACAGTCCCAGAGATAACCTGTCATGGAATTTGCCCATGTGACTAAAGACAACTATTGTCTAACTCACTTGTAAACATCAGCAAAATAAGTCTTCAGTTTATAAATCTAACTTACCTTTCAGATGATTCATGGCTCCAAATTCACATTGCATTATCGTTTCTGATCACCCTTGAATGCACAATAAGCTAAAAATAGCACAGATTGGCAGTTACTCAACAGATGTACACCGTGTATTATGCTTGAAGGAAGGATTTATGAAAACTTTCAGCGGTGGCTTGCCTTTACTCCAACTGAAGCCAGTGGGCACTTTGCCATTCATTTCAATAGAACATCTGGGTAAATACTATGCACTTCTGAAACTCCAATATTTATGTATAAAAAGAATCAGAAAACTGAAGCATTTATTACTATATGCTATCATATTCAGAAATAAGGCCATTTTAATCATTGACAGAAGATAGACAAAATGTCAGTGAGCATCCTTCTAGATGTTTAGTTCCAAATAATAATTCAGCTAGAGAAATATCACCTCCGAGGTCTTCTGTGAAAATATGGTATAAAATTAAAAGTAAAATCATCATAATAAAAACATTACAAAGAGCTAGAGCTGGTATTGAAGTGGGAAAGAGTTTTAGTGGTCAGAAATAGGAGCGTGCATGTTAAGAATTTTTTTATCATCTGACCTTCAATAATACTTAAATGCTCATAAAAATTTTTGCTTACTCACCTCATTATTGTTAGCTCTTACTCTGGCCTTGAGAAGCTCACACAGTGTTCTGGGACCTTTGCCATACCTGTTCTGAATAGGGTGTGTAAATCACGGAGTGTGACATATATTTCTTTTGCTTTCAGCAGTTCTTATTGTATCCTTTGATTCATTTTTAAAATTTGGACACAAAATGGGGTGAAAAAAACACATACTTGTATCCTTAGCAAGCCTGACAATTCTGATAATGCAGTGGAGATTTATCAACATTTTTTCCGTCAAATAGATTTCGACTACAATCTGTTAGGTACCTTAAAAGGAGAGGCAATAATCACCCCAATCTGAAATTAGTTATTTGGGTCAGCTTTCATTTACACATTGTGCCTGGCGGGGGAATTCGACTGGTATCTGATAGTATATAATCTAAGGATAAAAATGCAATTTCCAGGTTATTAAAATGTAAAAAGGTCATACTTCAATAGCTGAATATCTATTAAAAGATTCCTGAGAGGACACTGTATATCAGTGCTGCTGACAACAAGAGACAGAACAATTTGGAAGAAGAATGCTCTTTGCCCTCCTAAAATCCAAACCTCCTGCCTTTAATCTTGCCATACATCAGTTCAGTAGTGTTGTGCTTGTGTATTTCCTGCTTGGGAGTGAAATTGCTGTTGTACTGATATTTTTTTTTTTAAATCCAATTGTTTTATTCAGTTCAGAAATGTATGTTTTCAACTTGTTAACAATTCCTTTAAATGTAAAGCCTATAGCAGCAAAGGCAAATTTTCAGATTAGTAATAGCCATCTGAGTTTATTTGTTCAAACAAATTATAAATCATATTTATATTTCTAAAGAAGGCAGTTTAATTTCTTGGCTACTAAAATGAAATGAAAAAATTAAATAGAATATGAAATGTTTTAATAGAAGTCATCACAACTTACACAGAAAGGCAAATACACGTTGCTATATTCTGTATCTATTACAATTAATGCCTTAATTTTCTTAGAGCAAATACTGTGAGGTGCTAGATAAGAATATCTTACAAAGATGGCCTGTGAAGTGTGGAGAAGATGTACACGTCTAGGGTTTCTATTAGGGTTTGATAAAACATTACTCTGAGCTTTTGGCCGTAGCTGACCCAGAATGTGAAAATGCTCCTTCTCTATGACGGATTGAAGAGCAGCAAGCCAACATAAATGGTTAGTTAGGGACCCTGGATATTTCAGTTGGCCTAACCTTCAGTCAAGAGGAGTCATGGAATGGCTGCCCCTTTCCTGCTCAGGGGATCAGCAGGAGGTTGTGGTGGGTCTCCACAGGTCTCCACAGTGATATGCCATTTTCAAGCATTCAATCTGTGCATCCAAACCACACAGGCTGGATATCATATGTCAAGCAATTTTCTAGTGCTAAACTGTCGAACACAAGGCCACCTAACTGAAGTTTGTGGACAGGTACCTCCACCTGTGTGTGAGGTGGGGGGTTCAGAATACTCTCTTCAAGGTGGGTACCTCCATTTGTCATTTCCAAGATGCAAGCAAAGATCACAAACCACATTTAGAAGAGGCATTGGTGCCTGCCTTTGGACCATTGGACCACTCAGTCATGAAAGAGGGGATTGTAGCTTCTCTCTCTTCTCTGACTAAGAAAAAGAAAGAATTTTTTTTTTTTTTTTTTTTTTTTCTGGGCACACAAATGGTTATTACAAATTTATGAAGAAGTAAATGTAGCTGTGTGTTAACTTTTAGTGAAATGAATTTTCCATTTAAATATACGAAGTTAAAAAAAAGAAAAATAAATGTTATAAAAATATAAAAGTTTAAAAAATTGAAATCAGATTTTATGAAGGTATTTTCTTTATTCTAAATATTTTAGCCTATACTTACAAGCAAAAAAAAAAAAAAAATCCAAAAATCATTATTTTATAAATGGCCATTAAATCCTGTGCTTGTCAGACCAGTTTTTCAATACTTTATAAACAAAAAGAATATTGGTTCAAAGAATCAAAGGTATGACTGAGAAACAATAAGAATATTTATGAAAAGTTTTTATCCCATTAGTATAGGGAACAGAGGAATCCATCCTATGATTAACTTTTTCTTTGATCTTGAGAATATATTGAAATTAACCTGCATTGCTCATCAGTTGGCTCTGATTTGGCTTCTGTTAGTACTCATCTTGGATTGAAGAGAACGTGGGTAAGAGAAGCGGGGTAAGCTGGGTAAGCCTTAGACTTGAAATAGAAGAAAAGGTCTTCAAAATTCTTGCTAGAATTGTATTTTAACATCTCATTCCCTTGAAGGAGATGAAGAATGGGAGAAACTGCTCACTTTTTGAATTTATTTCCTGAGTGTGTTTTGTTTTATTTTAGTGAATAAGATTGTCACCTCCTTTTTCCTGAGGGATTTTTTGCTATAACAATGCAGCACAAGGAGTCACAAAAGTTGTTAAAATGGGTACCTCAAAGAAGAGTATTAGCTGATATCTATCTATTATATCCGGAAAGGGTATGATAGAGTTAAGGTGCACTGTGGTTATACATAAGAAATTACACAAGAGAAAATGTTGCATCTTCTTACCTTTTGCTTTTTTTCTACTTTTCTATGCTGATGTATTGTTCCAAAGAGAGTGAGCAGTAACAACTGCATGAGATACTGTATTATTTTTCCTACCCCCAAAGATACAGATAGTGGCTTTTCCCAACTAAAGGCCATTAAATTGGAAGTATTTTCTATGCAAATTTCCATGCAATCAAAGAAAATGTGGAATCATTTCGAAATGAAATCACAATATTTTACAGTTCACAGATTTATATATTTAAAAAGGTTAGGATATTTTAAATTATATTATCATCGAAGCTAAACCAGAAACAATTTGACGCAGGGCCCTGATGCATTTAACTATTTAATGTGGTAGCAGAATTCTTCTTTGTTTCTAAGTCTTTTGCTTCTGGGATGTCTCAAGACAGATAATAGAGTTAATCAATTTCACTCTTTTAACAGTTACGAGGGCTAATACATGTTGTGGTCATGCCTGTATTGGCTTTCAGTGCTGCTGTGCAGCTTTCCATGCACGTCTACACTTTTGCTAATTCTAGATTAATATATTAAAAAAGAAAGTTATTAGACTGCAACAAGTGTCTCATGAGGACTCTCTGCTGTCAGGCTGTGGACTTAGCTGGAGCCTTGAAGTGCTGCTTACAAATGGTAATGTCTTTAGGAGTCTTTGGTTGAGGACTGCTTATTAGTCATAGGTTTAATGAGTTTGGAAGAGGCCTCCTGAGGTAATCTAGTCCAGACTGCTTTCATGATGCTCATGTTAAAAAAGCTCAATAACAACCAAACAAAAAATTGTTTCCTTATATCCAGTTGAAATTTCCCCTCTTGCATCTTGAGCCTGTTGTCTCTTATCCTCTCACAGTGCACCTTAAGAAGGGTTTAGCTCCATAGCTTCACATTAGGTAGCAGTAGACTGAAATATATTCTTCCTTGAGCTTTCTGTTTTTAAAGAGGAAGAAAATAATCTCTCTCAGCTTCTCTTCGCATCTTGTGCACCAGCCCCCTAAATCAGCTTGGTGGCATCCTGTACTTTACTGTGTGAACGTTTTTGGAGTAGCGGGCTCACAAATGTCACACTGCCTTGACCTGTTCTCAGAGCCCAGGCAGCAATTGGACTTCTTGGCTGCGAGGGTGCAGTTCTGACTCATGTTCGACTTGCTGTTTTCCAAGCCCTCCCTGATTCATCAGCCAAGGTACCTCACAGTGTGTACTGTTACATGGGGTTATTCCATTCCAGACACAATATTCCGCCTTTATTGAACTTCATGAGATTCCTGTCAGCTCATTTCCCCAGTCTGTGTAGGTCACGCTTAATATCATCCTTGGCCTCCTGTGTATTGACAGCTCCCTCTCAGTTTGGTGTCACCAGCGAAGTTTCTGAGAGCACACATTCTCCCATCATCAAAAACTAGTCTGTATTTCTCAGCAGCATGGCATGATAAGGTGATCACACTGAAGTGCTTGTGCTATACAAATAACTGCATGCTGAAGGCAACAATATGCTAAAAGCCATGACACAGAAATTAAAATAATTGCTTTGTTGCCATTTTTTTGGTATTAAAATAAAACATACTAGTGTCTATCACATTGAAAGTCTTTTCATTTTAAAGCTAAACTACAAATTACAAGGATTTTTACATAAAAATATTGTAACACTATAAAAGAGGCAACTGAGAAATAATTCTCTGCATGGATGAAGGGAACACTTCTAAATATTTATTATGCCATGAAGGCGTTGGCAACTTGAATCCATTTTGGAGTGAATTTACTTTTCCTATAGGTATGAGCCATTAACCTTAATGATGGCACTTGTTAAATATAATGATATCTCTGAGATCTCAAACAGTGTATCACTATAGTGTTATTTTAAAAGCACGTCCAATTATTTGTGTTTGATTCAACTGTAATGTTATTCTGCATTTAATGTATATTCCAGCATCCCTAACTTTATTTTATTCAACATGTGAAACACTTGGTTGCCTCTTGTTTGGATCCTGACAGGGAGCTGTGCAAACTTGGTAATGCAGCACTGGTCCTCAGAGGATCAGCATATATTATATATGCTGTATATATAATATACAGCCATATTTTAACATGGTTGTATGGTTTCTGCTCTCTTACAGGGCAGAGATTCATTTAGGTCTCTGCATTCCAACCTGTGTATTAATAGATCATGACACAGGGCATGACAGAAACAGTATCCCATTCTACAACAGTAACTCTAACTTTGGTGAGAGATCCTTATGAGAAAGGCGCTAATTCCCTTTTAGGGGTGTCTTCTTGTGTCTTCCTGTCCTTCTAGGAAATTTCTTATTAGGAAAGTATGATAAATTTGTTACTAAAGGAGGAAGCTTGTGAGTCTTACAGAACCATTCTTTAATGGAGATTTTGCTCTCATTTATGCTAGGCTTATTGTTATTGACCCTTGCTAAGTTTTTGTCTTAATGATTTTTGTTGGCAGGAGGTTCCATCTATGTGACTTCATTCTATTATTTCTAGTGGTGCTATAATACTTCTAAAATTCAGTATTTTTCTTGTACAGTAGAAGAAAACGTTAAAGCCTTCTTGAACAGTACAGGGCTTTATGAGCTCCCTCCAGGGGACCACCATACTGAAGAATTTTGTTATATTTTGTGCATTGTCACAAGACAAAAACCATAAAGCTTCTTGACAATGCCTGTAAATTATGAAAGCAAAAAATGTCTGATCCATTTTGTCTGTGAGAACTGCACTATTCACGAGGGGATTGTACTCAGTGGCAAAGAATGAGATTGGAATATTAGCTGTGTCTTAGAAGGTGTTTTAAAAACTTTCTAAAAGTCAGACCAGCTCTCTAATGACTAGTACCTTTAATGGTGGCATACCAATCTCTTGGTTCAGTTGAGTAGGGGCTTTAAAAACAACTTCAAAGAAAATAACAGTTGCAATTATAAAGACAATGAAGTAATGTGGTAGCAACAAATAGAGAAATATTATACATAATATTCTATAAAGCCAGACAAACCTGGTGAAAAGATAAAAGACTTTTTCTCCTAACCTCAAATAGTGGCATGAGCCCCATCTCTCTGAATTTCCAGCCAGCATTTGATGTGTTGCCATTTAGGAAGTGTACTTATCAGGGAGATTAGGCCCAGAGATGCAAGGCTTGTAACAAACTGTCTTGAGGGAGAATTACTGTCTGGAGGGAAGTTAGCAAAAAATTTCTTTTAGATCAATTTTAGAATATATTTTTTTCCCACTACCTTGAAATATTCAAGAATTATGTTCTTCATACTAACTTTTGGCATGGTCCTCCCTCCAGGGAAGAAACTGTTGAAGATTTAATTTGTTATTAGAGAGTAGGGGAGAATAGTATTTCAAAACTGTATTTTTTAAATTTTTATTTCATCCTATGTTACTTAAAGCTCTGCAAATTCTATAAGGAGTGATTGTTCTTGCAATAGCTTGTAGAAGACTTACTTGGATCAAATCCACGTTTAAGAACTCTCACTTCCTGTATTCTTGCATACATATAATATGAATTACATTCGTATCAAACACATACTTACATGTAATATATGCAATGCTTGTATATATTCAATTATATTTGTAAGTGATAAGAATAACATATTGACAATTTTACTCTGAACAAGTCTTAGCATAAGAGTCCTGATCTGTAGCTAGGACTTCCCTAGCACTAGCACAGATCATGGGGTGGTCTCTAGTTTTTTTCCTCTTCACAGTTCAGTTACAGTTAGTTGTCCATTCTTGTCAATATCTTCTGCTGGCTTTGACCAGCTCAAGGCCCTATGTGATAAAGACCGTGAAAAAGTTAGATAAGGCAGCTGAGGTTCTAGTTTGAGGTCCTGCATTATGATTTGCAACAGGTTGTCCTATGGATCAAGGTGCATAATTAGGGCTTAGAAAAGCAATAAGCAGTAAGCAGTAGTTATTATAAGGTTTCAATTCTGCATTGCTGCTTTAGAACCTCTAAATCTTTACCCCATGTTCATACATTATTGCAAAAGGCAACCTGACATTAAGCTTCATCAACATACTCTGAGTTTCAGAAATTTCTATAAACTATGTGCAAAGACATCATTAAACTCTAAAAGCAATCACATTATTTGAGTGCCAAAATTGGTTGAAGAACATGCTTTTAGGTTTTTACAGGCCTGCGCTGAAATATTTGGAAGAAACATATGTTAAAATCTCAAACTTTGAATTAGCTATAGCTGTCAGTCAGATGCATGAAGAATACAGTGTATACACTTTCATGTAAATCTCTAGCCTTTGGCTTTAAAACAATTAATACTACTTTTCAGTGCTCAAAAGCTGCAAGCTGCAAAGGTAACAAAACAAACAACAATAAGACAGGACAACTTGTTCTCTTTTGTACGAAAGATGAAAATAGAATGTTTGCAAATTGACTAGTGTTAGTTTGCTCAGAGTCCACACTTTAGGAAAAAAAAAAAAGCACTTCTGAAAGAGCAAAGACTCAAGCTCTACTAAAGGGATATCTCATCATATGGGTAAATATACACGTGGGTAAATACACAGCTTCTGTCAGCCTGAGATAAATTGTTTCTTCAGCTTGCTTTTGGCTGTAGTAATTTTTCATCAACAGATGGCTGTTGACACTATAGGAAAAGATAGTAGAACCTTACATAAAAATATGTGTTTTATAGCATTGGAATGCTTTGCTACGTTACAACACCTGCTTAACATCTGCATAACAGGATTTCTGTTATTATTATTCTAATCAGATTCTCTTGGAATTATAACAGTAGCTGCTTTAATATTGTACATCAAAGGCCTCGTTTATTATTTATTAGGAAACAGAAGGGAAAATCTAATTTTTTATGTAAATGCAGAAAAATGTTAATAAAAAGTGCTTAGTGAAACTTTCTGTATTGCTATAGGGTTATTATTACTAGTTTGACTCTTTATTAACTGTTTGCAATGTATTAGTTGGGAGATTCTGACAAATATTAGGTGTTAAAATCTGATTAATGGCTAGCTGGACAAACAGATTTTTTGATTTTTTGATTTTGATATGGAATAAAAACGAGAGCTGTCACTGGACTGCAGCAAAGCAGAAGAGAATATATGAGGATTTTTAAGTGTATAAAGTAGAACTGCTGAAGAATAATCATGTATTTCAATCTGTGAGTCAGGAAGGGGAAAGGACAAGAGATGTTCAGAACAGTGGTTCCCTGAATCTAAATCACAGAAGACAGTGACTTGCTCTGCATCGGGCAAAACAGGAATATGAACTTGAATCTCTAAAACAGTTGGCTAATATGGCATAAATATTTTCTCCCTGAAATTTTGAATGGTTTCATTTTTATTTCAGAGTGGAACAAATTATTGTTTTCTAACTAGTCATTGTATTACTAGTCTTTTTTTTTTTTTCTCCAGTGATGTATTCAACAGTACAGTAAGGATTGCTGTGTCAGGTAGTACATTATGTTTGTGTTCATAAACCATACTTGTAGCTTGTGGTTCAAACAAGGGTCAGTGCCATTCTTTAAATATGGGGAGACAGAATCTAATGCTATTCAGGTAGACGAAAAGCAAGCTATCACGCTATCTCTGTTTCAACAAGGATGGTAAAAGTGCTTTATACCCCAGTTGCTGCTCAATAAAAGAGATGAAGAGCTGAGTTCATGAAATGGGTTATAGTTATGATAATATCATAAAAATTCCTAAACTGCAAAAGAATTAGTGGAACCTTCCCTCACCAGACACAGCACTCAACTGCTGTGAAAGGAAGCTGATAATAGTGTTATACAGGGTTCTTGTGCTTTGTTTCTGATGAATCTTTATTTATTTTTTTTCAAATAATGGGTCCTTTGGCATCTTTTGAAACAAAAACTGGTACTGAAACTACTTATGGTCTAGCACTGTGACTCTGAAGCAGCAAGTTCCTAATTGTATATGGTGGTGAATATTTGTTCTTTTGCTGTAGGTCAAACTCCTAGTACTTCTCTGCTGTGGTTGTGTAGTCAATACCTTCCATCTGATTTAGCTGAAAATTGTTAAAATCAGCAAACATTTCATAACCAGTTGTTGATGAAAAAGTCTGAATTTGTGACTAAGTTTTAGGCAAGAATAAAGCACTGCCTAGAGCTGAGAGGCTAAGATGTTCTGTTACACACCATGCAGCAAACCTGTGTACTAAAGCACTCTTTTTTTTTTTTTTTTTTTTTTTTCACTGAATATTGGGAAAAGGAAGAGAACAAGGTAACAGGAAAATTATTTAAGAATATATTCTGGAAAAATCCTCTTTCTCCCATCATTTTTCGCAAGGATTTTTGCTAACTCTTATTATTGGCATTGGTTGAAGTTCATAGTGTGACAGAGCTGCTCTCTATTTCATCAATCCTTTTGTCTCCTAATATGAGAGTAGCATTAATCTTATCAGTTTGTCGGGCACAAGAATATGCCCAGGATTTGTCTTTTTCCCATTCCAAGTTGATATAGCTGTCCTCAACCAATTTCTCAGGAGAAAAATGTCACAGATCGATACGATGCAAAGAAAGGGTCTCAAGTTGTGCTGGGGAGGTTTAGATTGGTCATTAGGAATTAATTTATTTGTGGAGAGGGTTGTTAAGCATTGGAATGGGCTGCCCAGGTAAGTTGTGGAGTCTCCATCCCTGGAGGTATTGCAGAAACATGTGGAAGTGGGAGGAAGGGACATGGTTTAGGAAGGGACTCGATCAGTCAGGCTAATTGTTGGACTCGATGATCTTGAAGGTTTTTCCAACCTAGATGGTTCTACACGTCTATGACTTCATTGAAACTTTTCAATTCATGTGAAACAAAATCAGTCCTAAAATGTATGTATCCAGACTGTTGCAATACCGTGCAAACAGTGTAGTTTAAATGAGATGATAATTTGTGTGTTTCAATTGCAGGCTGAATTAGAAGCTTTTAGCTAGCTGGGTATGACCAGGCAGTCAGGAAGTAACTACCTGGAAACTTTGGATATATATTAAGTTGTGCTATCTTCATACTATTTAAACAGTGCTATTTTGCCAGTCTGTACTGTCCTTTTCAAATGACCTTTTTAATAGAACATGTTGTATTCCTTTAAACATCCAATTTAATTTGAAGACTTGTCTGTGCACATTGAACATACTGCCATTTTTTTTCTTAAGGAAAGCTACCTTTTCTTTTGTTAATTTATGCCCCAAGCTGTAAGGAGGTGCAAACCTATTTATAAATCAGTGTATAATATTAAGAATATGCATAAATCTTTATAGGATCATATTTCAAATCAGGATTAAATCTAACTCTACAACACTCACTGACAGTGACTAGCTCCTAAAGAAGCAGACTCAGGAAAAATAGTGGGATTTATTGTGCAGGAGGTAGAAGTGATCTTAATTAATATTTGAAGATCCTGAAGAATTAAGCTAAAAAAAGAATACTTTTAAAAAGAAGGTAATTGGAAGGCTACAGTAATGCACTGTGATATTATGATTTATTTTAAGTGTTCTAAAACAGGCATAAACTTTGTATTGGAAAAAAAAAAAAAAGAAAGTTGAATGTATTAGGATCAATCTACAAGACCCTTACCTAAAAAAATAATACAAATTAAATCAGTGCAGCACATTTTATTCATAAGTGCTCATCACTGAGTATAAGGGATTAAAATATAAATCACAGTAAGATACACTTTACTGACATCAGTATGTTAGTTTCTTTTCTTGTAGAATTTCATGGAAGGAAAGTTACTATGGTGACAGAATGATTGTGTTTCAATTACTAAGGATTCTTATGCCTGGCTTCTCCAGTACACCTTTCAGTCTCAAACTGAAATCTGGAAGCTTCAAGAAATTTATTAAATTCTTCTTCAAGGAAATCATGGCCAAAACATAAGAAGTGCTCGTAATACATAAACAAAAAGGAATGAGAAGGAAAAAAAAAAGAGAGAAGAGAAAAAAGGATTAAACTTTTGAAAATGGTATCCAAACCTTCTTCAGTCCATGTGGGTTAGCTTAACAAGCTTAAACTGAAGTGCTTTGCTAATTCCACTCTTTGTGATTGAGGTACCTTTAATAGGGATTTTCTTTACAATGATATAAATGTTGGTTTACTTTGAATTAAATAAATTAGCTCTTGTGTGAGCAGATCTTTTGTGGGAAGGTAACAACCATATGGAGGTATGCAAGGAACCTCTTCTATCTCACAGCTATTTGGAGAGCACACATCTGGCTACACCTTCAGATCTGTCCTCATGACTTGCAGTCACAGTCTAGGCCAGAGTCCCTCATTACTTTATACTTTAGCAGAATTGCTCGTGAACAGTTTTATTCAGTCAAGTTGCATGAATGTGTAAACTGTGTTTGTACCTTGTTTATCTTCAAATGTCTCAAATGCCATGCTTTCCAAATCCTAGGGAACTCTAATCAGCATTTCATTAGCATGTCTACAGCAACAGATGAGTGAACCTCCATCCTGCAATTTGGATAAGTCTTAATTTTAGAGGTGCCTTTCCAAGAATAAAACATCTTGGCTAATATGTCTTTCCACATGCATGATTCACAAAGCTAAATATGCTTCTTATAATCACAGTGCTGAAGCTGTGAAATGCTGAGTGCTTAAAACTGTACACTGAGCCGAGAGCTACAGACTGAGAATCTCAGAGCAGCTGCTCTAACAGAATATTGGTGCCTAAGGAGAAAAACAAGAGGTGGAAGAAGTGATGAGTTTGAGCTGTTCCAATTTTTAATGACCTAACATGTTTTATTTAAAAAAAAAGCAAAAAGTAGAAATACAGCTTTTGCAAGGAGAGGCTGGAAATTACTGTATCAAAAAATAATCCGTCAGAGTTGTCTGGTACTAAATGATGCTCATGACATACCATCATAGTGTCACCACGTGGTCTTTTCAGCGCTGTCAGGTCATACCTCTCATGCTAGGAAAAGTTCTGGGCTCCCCGGCAAACAGACATGGACAAACTGGAGTGAGCCCAGTAAAGGGACACTAGGGTGATAAGTGGCTGGAGAATGTTGTCATATGAGGAAAGGCTGAGAGAGCACAGACTGTTCAGCCTGGAGAAGAGAAGGCTCAAGGGGGACCTTATCAATGTATATAAATACTTCATGGGGGAGCAAAGAAGACAGGCCCAGACTCTTCTCAGGGGTGCCCAGTGACAGAACAAGAGGCAATGAGTGCAAACAAATACAGGAAAATTTACCAAAACTTAAGAAAAAAAAAACACTTTTTTACTCTGAGAGAAGTCAAACACAGGAACAATCTGTGCAGAGGTGAAATTTCTGTCCTTGGAGATAGTGAAAACCCAACAGCATATCTCTGAGCCAGCTGCTGTGGCTGACCCTGCTTCTAGCAATGGAATTGGCCTAGATGATCTCCAGAGTTCCCTTTCGACCTCGCTGTTTCTGTAAATTGTTTAAATAATCCCTTGAAAGAATAATAAAATTGATAACTGTTTTGAAGACTTAGTTGTTCTAAGAATATTATGTAAACAAGTAATAAAGCCCTAGTTTTAGAACTCTTCAAAGTATGAAAGGCTGCATCCAAACTGTTTTTCTACCTGGTACCAGAGGTGAGGATGAGATTTGGTTCCCATTGTCCCTTGGCACAGGTAGTCAACCAGGTGACCAACTTACATTTTGAAGGTGGTTGCTGTAAACTGGACACTACTCAGGAAGCACAACTGAGAATTAACTAAATAATTACAAATAATAAATTGGCATGTTATTTGTAATATGTGACTATGAGAAGATGCTAAAGTGTAAAGATATTTTTCCAGAAGAAGATGCTAAAGTGTAAACATATTTCTCCATAACTAGAGTCAAAACCTATTGTTATTAATTATTATTATTATTATTATTATTATTATTATTATTTGTAGCAGTGGATTGAAATTATTATTTGGAATATGGCTGCCTAATGCATGTTCTGAACTTCTTGTGTTGTTGCTGATAGTGGCTGTAAGATGCATGTTGTCATGCATGATGAGCTGGGAAATTAGTGTAGGAGAATTAGGCTTCTAGTTGCATTTTAAGAAACGTGCTTCAGTCCAGCTTCACCAAGGGACAAATGCCCAGGGTCACATTGTGTGCTCTTTGACATCACACACAACTGGAAGAGGTCTGTGGTCAATTGTCAACATGCTGTTTTCCAGTGATTTTTCTAGTGAAAAATGTGGCCTTTCTGTGCCACACAGAGGAGAGCCAGAGCTTGCAGCCATGTCATGTCCCACACTCAACCACGTTGTTTAACTGCTAGCACAATTTCTGGTGAGGTTTTGGCTTAGGTTAAGCAGTTGTCTCTCTCCTGCAGTGCCAGGGCATGGCTCACTGCTGGTTAACAAAAGCCACAGACCTTTCCCAGAGCACAATCTGCAGCTACATTGATTTGAAAGTGGACATGCTTCAGCTGATCAGATGCCTTTCCTGCTACTTGCTCACAACGGCAGAGCATGATCCCTAGCTCCATTTATTTAGGCTAAGTGTATATCTCAAAGCACTGCAAGGTATTGGAGGCATCCAAGGATTCCTGGACAAGAGTATATCTGAATTTGGCTAGAGCTGGCTAGATTACTCATTGTAAGCCTGTAATGAATAAATGCATTTTATTTTATTTTATTTATTTTATTTTATTTTAATGTGGTATGTTTTATTCTAAGAAGCAATGTTGGTTGGCATCCTTCTATAGTCATAACTACATGCTAAATGATTTTGCAGATAAAATCTGCTGAGAGATGATGCAGCTTTTTTTGCTTTTTATTTCCTTACTGCTATCTAGGTTCTGTGAATCATAAACTGAGTCCTAAAATGCTTTTGTTCCAGGCTGATATCCTAAGAGTTAAAAAAGAGTACACATCTTGTATAAATTTGGCCCAAATAATTAATTGGCATTAACACTTATGGCACTTAGACTGATCACTGTTTTGGTGAATAAACTGGAGGCTGTCCAAAAAATTGCCAAAACTGTGTGTATGTGACCTTGGGAGTTAACAGTGGGGAGAAGCTGCCCCACTTAATTGCAAAAATGTTCATGAATTTGCCTTTGACTGTTCAGATCTGCTGTAATTACTGCAGTGGTTTGAATCTTCTGTTCTTACAGTAATGTCTGTTTCGTTTCATGCCTGCAACATTAATTTTATATGATGGAATGCTATACCACTGGTGCCCACTGGGATTTTAACTGGCCTCTAATTGGCAGTTGATGAGGTTTTTGAGTCCTGAAAAACCTTGATGCCAATTTTATAGTGTGGATTTATAGTGCTTCCTGCAATTTGGCCACAGTTTGATTAAATTATTTTCTTTAATTTAGATTTACTGTTATCTTGTATGCTCATTTTTCTTTCAGAAGGTACCAGCCAGACATTAATATGGAATAAAATTAATGAAGAACTATGTATAAATATTTTATAGTGCATCTAAAATGTGCACTATTTCTTTTACTGATGAAACAGCACTTCTGAGAATTTCCTGAGACATCCCAGATTAGTAGGCACTGCTTTAATCTTTAAACGTATTAACACAGAAATTTTTAGAGGGAAATGTTGGTGGAATTAGAAAATATATGTATTTGGCTTGCATTGCGGAAACAATGCCAAGCTTCTGTGCCAGAAAATGTATTCAGTGCTCAATCAAACAAAGAGGACGTTGGTGGAGAAAGGACATAGATATTCATCACTGATCATGTTCCTGCTTTGTGAATGTGCTCTGCAAGTTGCCACGCTATGACAAGCCCTATTGAACCATAGGCTGTATTTCCTGAATGCAAATCTAGAGCTCAGTGAAACTCTGTTTTCAATTGTTCTGTCAAATTTATTCTCAACCAGAAGAAATGTTTTCATCTGATGGCCATTTCCCAGCAAAATGAATAGATGTAATGTAATAGGCAGGATGTATATTTATCAAACATATCATGCATGTGCACTTGTGTATACTTCATATATATTTATGTAATACTGGTTATGCAGGCATTGTAAAATAAAGTTTCTCATGTTAAAATGACACTTTCTAGGAGATACCCATCTTGTGTGTATGTCTAGAAAGCTGTTAGGGGTAATATTAGTACATTAATTAACTGACTGTACTGTCTGAGTTGCCAAATTTCTTGTTTTCTCAGGAAAGAGTCAGTACTGTTGATCAAGATTCACCTTGGTCCACTAACACAATTGTTGGTCTCTGTGATAGATAGGGATTTTCCAGCCACTTGAAAAACATAAGATTAATGAATGGTAAGAGCAAACGTGAGACAGCAGTTGTGTTCTTGATTTGGTGTCCTGAAAGCAGCAGAAAATAGGCACCTTCTTTTTAGTTTATTTCCTCAGGACATTCAGATATGTCATTCATCACAGCAATCTTTTTAATAGTCTCCCCTGAAAGAGTACTTTCACAAGGCTGGGATTGGAAAATATTTTCCTATACAGAACATTTCCTTCAAAGTGGTACTGTTTTATTTTTTTATTTTATTTTTTTGTATTTTTTTTTTCTTATTTTTAATAATAATTCATTAGAAGGTTATTACCAGTCCTTTTCCTTGGTTCCGTGCTTGGAGGTTGTCATTTCTGTGTAAGAGATGGAGTTACCAAAATTACTTACAAAGCAGAAGTATAAAATTCTTAAGCCATAGCTATGGAGGAAAACAAACAAACAAACAAAAAGCTCATTGGCATCTGCAGAATTCAGTTCCTCAAAACTTTGTGGTTATAGAGAATCTGAATTGATTTAGGCTCCCTTCTGTGGGCGGTTTGGAAGTTTAGTTTTATGTCTGTTTAAAGCATTTATGCTAAGTCTTTGTTATGCTTCTGTTAACAAGTATTAGAGGTTTTGCTCATCCAAAGCAGACAGAAACATTGTAGAGAAACAATTCTAATCTTTGGGGTATTTCTTCCTACAGCAAGGAGAAAACAATCAGTGTGGACATGCCATAGGCCAGGCTGTTGTGAATGTGCTTTGGGAAGCTGTCTGTGCTTTGGGGTGGAGGGAAGTTCAGAGAGTGGTATTTTTTTTTCTTCTTTTTCCTGATTCAGTTTTGGTTAGGGAGGCAGGTATTTGGAAAGCTCTTTACAGACTAACAAAACTGAAGTGCCTGAATCTGTTTGTCTCTAAATTTCAAGTGTCCTTCCCTGATACATCCTTTCTGACTTCTGTGTTGTAAAAAGACTTTTTAACCAAATTTGATGTCTTGGGATTCCCAGGACTTAAATCATCAGGAGGGCTGGGAAGGAGTACTAGCACAAACTGGAGAAATGTAGGAAAGGAAACATCAGTTCCTGGAGCACGATACCAGTGCTTACAGACTCAGATTTCTGAGCAACTTATTTTTTCATTTAATATTAAGTTTCAAAATAAACATAAAATAATGCTTTTCCTTCAGCTCAGAGATCCATTTGCAACGCAGTGTACATATGTGTAAACAGGATAGGCAGCAGTACAGAGAAGTGGGACATTTGGAAGCAATACCACCCGTACTTCAGCTGGGAAGCCTCTGCCATCAGCAAATCATCATTCACTTCTCTCCTCCCCTTCTTGACAATCAGCAAAAATAAGGTAGAGAAGTTTTGCTTCTGCTTTGCCCTTTCCCGCTTAGAATTCTATTAGGAATTACTTAGGTATCAGGCTCCAGCTTCTTGATGCTCTCAAAGTCTCAGGCAGACTTTTAGGAGAATGGTGGAATTTCTTTTCCTTTTTTTTTGTGCTTGCTAAGAAATTCACTCTGTCAGGCCATTGTAATTCTGGTACTTCTGCCTTTGATAATATTTTTTTTTTTTAAAAAAAAAGGTTAATAGAAAGTGACAGTACTGTGCTCTGACCAGACTGCTTCAAAATTTCTACAAGAAGTAGCAAGATCTTAGAGCACCAAATGATGCAATACCAAAATCTGTCTTGAAAAGCACCTAGAAGTCTCCAGACTAACTGCACAACCTGTTCTTTACTCATACAATCTGTTTGCTAGTAACACAGAAAAGATAAAATATAGTGTATTTCATATTAAAGAGTATTTCTAGTAAAAAGTTGGACTGCAGTATTTGATAACACCCTTTGAATTAGTCCAAGCTTCCATGTATTTATTTTAAACTTCTCACTGAAGTATTGCACTGGAGCCCTTGAAATAATTCTCAAATTCACCACTTCTTGATGATTATAAATAAAAGGTTATTAAAAACAAACAAACAAACAAAAAACCAGAGGGAGAGAGAGAAATTAGAAGCAGCATTGTATTTTCATATTAAATATATATATATATTTAATATATATATTTATTAAAATATATATATTTTATATATATATATATATATATATATCCCAACTGAGCCAGAAAATTCCAGGAAAAAGAGCTCAAAGCAAAAGAATAGCATAGGACCACAGATGTGAAGAAATTCATTTTAAATGGGGATTTTTCCTTCAACAGCAGCTTACTGTCTAAAAATGTCTAAACCAGTGGAACAAAAATAACTTGACTCCCTTTCCCCCTTACAATCTGCAAAGATGGTCATTTTGCAGATTATACACAGCATTTGCATTTATTATTATGTATATTAGCAGGAGAGGTTATCTACTCTATCCTGTCTGAATTAGACTAAATTCTATACAATTTTTACTCCTTCCATATCACTGAATATTTCAGTAAAATGCAGAATGGGAGCACATTTCTGATTTTTTTTTTTTTTTCCTAATTACATGTTCTTCTGACCATGAATTAATCTCTTGGCTTTGGAGGTGAATTTAATTTTTGCACATATGAATTGTTCTAATAATTAAAGTTTTTATTTTTTCTATGTTGCAAATAAAATGCTATTAATAACTAAATCCCATAAATACCCATGTAAGAGAGTTAAGAAAAAGAGGAACACTGTCAGATCTGGGCAGAAAGTAGTCTTCAATCCTGCAAAAATGAGAAATCTAAAATATTTTCTAATTTCATGGCATAAAACAGCTGTTTTCTCAAGATTTTTGTCAGCAGACAAAAGCATTTTCCAGCCTCTAACCTTCAATGTTATTTCTGTAGTAACTCCCTGGAATTTAAGACAATTGCCCAAGCTGTGATTTTGATTAACTTATTTGAGTGTTGAATACAAAAAGGCTAAGATCTGCAAAAAGTTGAAGTGGTACTCTTGAACTACTCTTTTCCCAAGCTGGAGAGGATAAAAACAGGAGCTATTGCAGTCACTTTGCCAGAAACACAGAACATTTTCCCAGGGAAGACCCGACAAAATACCAAAGAAAACAAATCCAAAGCAAGCCAATAGAAGTTTTTCCTTTAACTTCAGCAAAATTCGTATCAAAACAGAAAGCAGAAATATCATCTAGCCAAAATTGGAGGGTTAATTACTGTAGCCTGGAAATACTCAAGTAGGAATTTTAAGAAAACCAAAGTATAATATTGCTGCTCCTAGTGAAAGTGTTTTTTTTAATCAGTGAAGTGTTAAAGGAACTTATCATTCCTTTATCTACCAGGAATTTTGCTAACATAATATGTGCCACAAAGATTTATGTGGCAAATTGGACACATCTCTATTTTATTTATTTATTTATTTATTTTAAAAAATGACTAGCATTGGGTTTACCATTCAACCTACTCAATTGCTTTGGAACATATATTCCCTTTGGAAAAGCAAACCAAGGAATTACCTGAGTGTGATGCACAGTTTATCATGTGTGCCTGATTTTGGAAGTGGGTCTGTGGTAGCTGAGCACCCACAGCCACACTGAGAACAAAACTGCACAGAAGGGGAAGGTCTTTTGTTACTGTGCACTGTGGTAGAAAAAAATTGCTTTCTGTAGTCTATTTCCTCATAGTTTGATCATGTGCTTATTTCTTATGGAACCATCTGTACTACTTAATGTGTAATGGAAATGGAAAATTAACTTATAATATCTTGGATCTTAATAAGTATTTGTTGTGCTCAGTGCCCTATTTGAGCCGAATGGATCCTCAGACAATTCAGTGTTTCTATGATTATGCAACATCCCTTTGCTTTTGAGAACAACCAGCCAACTTCAAAGCCATTTATTTTTTACAGAAATAAAAATGCCTAGATTTTAAAAATGCCTTTATGCAGTAGGTCATATAGGACAATAGGTAAATGTCTTGTGGGTGATAAAGTGAAGAAAATGCTCTTGTTAAGGAAGTATTGCTCAGAAACACTGAGACTGCCAGTCCATTATTTGAATGGACAGCAATAGAAATATGCTGGAGATGTCAACCACTAATAAACACGTTTCAGTTTATTTGAATTTTTTTCTTTGTTTGATATGGGAAAAAATATCTTAGGCAAATCTCAATATTCTGAGGCGATGTGAAGTTGCTAACAGTGCAGAACTTGTTGCCAGATTTCTTAAGGAAGAAGAAAATGTCACTTCTCTACATCTCATAAGGCCATGACTTTTGGAAGTTAGTTCCAGTACTGCCACAAGCTAACTCTGTCAAAATTGTGATGGCATCTTTCTATACATAGGCCAGTTTAGGGGAACCAGATTAAATTTCTCCTTTCATTTTATAGATGCAACATACAGCCTGTCAGTAGAGGCAGTCCACTGAGGTGTCTGGCTTATGCTGCAGAGAGGAAGAATTTAGTTTTAGTTTCCAGGATTTTGTTCAGATGGACCCTGATATTTTGACAGTGTTTTCTAATGAGATATGGTAGCAAAAAAACAGTAGCCATTATAGGTGCCTAATTTATGTGGTGGTAGTCTGAAAAACATCTTTTATTATTATTTTGGTCCTGCTGTAACATCTTGCTTGTGTTGGGAGCTCCTATTCTATCTGGAGGATGTAGGATGTAGGAATTCCAAATCAACAACCTGCTACATCAGCCATGCCTGTCGTGAAGGGCTGTATTTATTGCTGTATTTATTTTTTGTGCCTGTGTAAAGAACATTTGCAGATACTGGTGCTAACACAGAGCAATCTGCACACACAGTCACATCTCAGCATGCCAGATGTATTCCAGACAAAAAGAAAAAAGAACTTGTGTGGTGGGGTTGCGAGTCTGCTTTTGAATTGTTGAGTGACACTTCATTTTCTATACTATTTACGAAGGAAACTATAAATATTGGGCATTCATCTACAGCCCTGCCTTAGCCTGTTAAAAGCTATCAGAGGTGCACACATTCACTTGTCTAGATTGCTCAGTTTTGAAAAACAGCACATGTAGTTATGCCAAATGCAATCAGAAGAAAACTTACAAGAGAAGCAGTTCTGACAGGTAAACTCATTCCTGAGGTGCTTATCACTAGAGAGTTATAATACAAAACTTGATCTCTGGTCTTCAGTTTGGAAATCTAGATCTTGCAGGTCTGGAATGCCACCTGAGAGATTCTGTGGACCTTCAGTTCTGGGGTAAAAAAACAAAATCAAAACCAACCAACCAACCAACCAAAAAAATCCAAAAACAAACAAACAAACAAACAAACAAAAAACAGAACAGTGTGCTTAAACCCATGTAGGAGAAATACAAAA
This sequence comes from Heteronetta atricapilla, assembly GCA_011075105.1. Lineage (NCBI taxonomy): Eukaryota > Metazoa > Chordata > Aves > Anseriformes > Anatidae > Heteronetta > Heteronetta atricapilla. The sequence goes on from CM021735.1 coordinate 32,968,586, forward strand.
GAGTACATTGCAATCTTGTGTAGTTCTGTTTCTCTGGCTGTAATAAAGTGGTGATTGAAATGAGGCACCCACTCACTGGCATTTTTTGGAGAATCATTTCCATATGATTCTGCTTCTAATGCAGGAGCAGCTTGTAATTTTGCAGCAAGAAGTGCAAACCTATTTCTGGCTCACTGGGCCAAAATTGCTTTGACAATGAGTAGGATGCATATCTGGGCAGATAGACTCTAAAAAAAGAGAATTATTCAATCAGTAGAGTTGAGTCACTTTACTGTGGCTGCATGTTTTAGTTTATTTTTGTCTTTATCTCTAGGGGTGGTACTGCAATCCAGAATGTTTGCTGAACTGGTGCTCAGTAACTGGGTTGACCTATATTCATTCCTGCAATGGCTTGGGTGTTGAGTACCTGCAGCTCGGTCACTAACTTCAACAGACAAACTGTAGCTTTTCTTTAGTGAAAAAAAAAACAACCACAAAACAAAACAAACAACCTTACATTTGTTTGTGCAGTTCTTATATTCAAGGATCATGTTTTAGCATTCTACAGACCAAGCACAGTTAAAGCACAAAGCTGGGAACTATAGGATCTGGAATCACTTCCAGACTAAGCCACTAGCTTGCTTTGTAGTGGACCCTCTTTAGTTTCATCAGCTGGATTTATGCATCTACCTATGTGTTTCAGGGAGGTGTCAGAGTATTTCAGGCTCTTAAAATCATCAGCCTCTTCTGGAGGTGCCACCTCTTGCCATCGGTGCTAGAGGAACCCTAGGATAACAGGATCAGCTACTCAGGTCACTCATCTTACCACCAGTTCTGTCCAGTGTTCCTGCGAATGAGCTTCCCTTGTTCCCTGTTGGCACTGAATCTGGCTCTCTGATATTGTGGTCCGCCTTTGTCCTTGCTGTTGTATCAGTTTTGCTTAAAATTCATAATGCACAGGTGGAAAATACTGAGTCATTTTAGCAGCCTCACCTCTGCTATATCTCAGGGGAAAAAATGAAAAATTAAATCATTGTACTTCAGTTGCCAACACTGTCACTGTAAACATTTGTCAACAGACCTCAGTGTTACTTACTGCTACAAGTTTAAGGTCAATTTGTGTCATAAAATACAACTATGTGTTTGCTGCCAGTAAATTTTGGCTTAATAACAGTCATTATGTGATATACATTGTGCTTTAAACAGTTTAACATATAAATGCCTCTGTGGCTTATTGATCTCTTTTCATTAGAGAAGAAGTTTAGTGAGCAAAGGGAGGTTTATTACAGATATACTCAGTATTTCTTTTAAGTAGTTCATAGGATAAAACAGAACTTGCTGAGGAAGTAATTATAAGTAAGACATTTTAATGAGGCTATGAATATGTATAGCTTCTTCAAACTTTCACAAGTACAAAAAAGTAAGTTCAACTTGTCATAGCATTAGTTCTTTAGGAGGACAAATGCATGGGCATGTTTCAGTATCGGCTTTGGAATTGTTAAACAGTTTAGCAATTGGTTTATAAAAACACAGGAGGCTCAAAATTTGCACATTTCAGTACACATGAGGAGCAGTTCCTGAATCTAAACAAAAGGAATAATTAGCAAATGCACAGTAGGGAAGAAAACAGCACAATTTATACTTCATGTCGTCAAAATGCTTGGAGTTTGGAATGGGAATGGTAGTTGACTGAAAAAATAACTAGTTTCAAATCTTTGGTTTGATGTTATGTTGGTGTTCTGTTCTTAGACTCTTGTTTTGAGGGAGCAAACAGATTATCTATAGGAGACAGAAGAATCAGTATTTGATGTCCATCACTGACTTTTTCAACCTCACTGATTTCATGTTATTTTTATGAACAGATTAGAAATATAATAGCGATTAGAGTGAAAGTAGTTTCTCTCTCACAACAGAAGCATACTCTATGCTTCTGTATATGTATTAATCTCTTTTGAAGAAAATAAAATAGGTATTTTGTAGCAACTGCAATTTTATGTGAAATCCACTGCAATTGTGCAAAATTTATGTGAAATCCATTGCAATTGTGCAAAATTGTAATTGGCCTCTTATAGGCTTATAAAATTACAGATTAATGATTTCTCACATTATTGCCTGCTCTATCCTTGTCACTGTTTAGAATAGAAAAAATATTTCTCTGAAGGTTGAATAGAAGTTAAAACATTTTTCAGTTGAAGTTACACTTTGTTCTGTCCACTTTTTTTTTTTTTTCCTAGATAAATACAATTTTCTTACTCAATGTCAAGATTTATTTATTTATTTATTTATTTATTGTAACAGTAAAATTGCTGGTTAATACCAAAGAAATTTGAAACTTTGCTTTTTGCTGTTACATCTGGAATTTCATCATTTTTCTTAAAATAAATCTAATCTTACTTTTATAAAAATACTTGGATAGATGGCAAGAAAATATGGTCTTTTTCACAGTGAGGAGTGAATGTCACAAGTGGTAGTATATGATTTCTGATTTATAATATGCTTTTGCCTACTCCAACAGATTGATCATCTAGTCTTTCCCAATGTGTTTGCTGTATGGAACCAAATGATTTCATGTCTTGATCACACACCTTTGACCTCAAATGCTTTCATCAAGAAAGAAAACAGATTTTCTGAGGCTCCTGACAGTGAATTGGTCATTTGTTCTTTGTATATGCTTTCTCCTTATGCACACTTGCACACACACACAAATTTACATAAACAGCAAGGAAAGCATTATTATAAATGCCATACATGAAAAATGTACTCCATAAAGTTCCCATTAACTTAAGATGAATCAGTATTTTGCCTGGAAAAAAATGTTAGGGTAACAGCAATGCTAAAGATTAGAGCCTTTAATGACTTTCTCATTTTATATAGATGACACTGAAGGACAATTTAAGCTATTATGCAATAGTTAAAATTGAAATTACAGAATTTTTGTGAAAATATTGAGACAAATTCTCTGCATATGTGATAGAGGACTTCAATGTACTTATATGCACTTTAAACTAGAAGAAGATGGTCTTGTATTTGAAGCAGGATTTCTGTTGTAGAAAGAAATTCAAAAGCACCTCCTCAAGAATGCTGCCTATGGCCTAATATTTGTAGAATGGTTTTTGAAATATTCATGTAACATTACTGTGATTCATTTTATATTGAATACCTTTCTCTATAGTGGTACACAGTACTGCCAAAAGATGGATGTGTCTGCATATGTTAATATGTTCACTAATGAATGGAAGAAAAAAAATTCACTTAATTCATAGTTCATGAGAGGAATTATGACATGACTGAAATTAAATCCACGTATTCTACTGACTGTGGTAGATCCAATAATTAATTTAAATTTCAAGAATTTGCATAACAACTAGAGGGGCAGATGCAACCAAACTGTTTGACAGCAAGTGGCTAGAAGTTCATAGAAATGCATCAGATGGCATTTAAAAGACACTAATCAGAGGCAAGATCCTTAGCCTCCCCCTCAGTTTAGTATGCTCAGTACTTCACAGAAGTCATTTGTGCTTGCATTAAATTGGGAAGGCAGGAGAGTATCACCCACCTGAGTCTTCCTGATTTTGCTTGTGACCAAAGTTCTGATAAAGATGCAGAGTGTGTTGGTTTTATTAATGATTTTGCACTTCATTCAGTGCTAAAAAGTATTCATCATTTTCTGTGAAAATTTGAATTTACTGCTTGAACATCTCTATAATTAGAAAAGTAATTATTTTCATGAGTTTTGCTATGTGGCAACTTCAGCATAAATTTGAGAAGGTAAAGAAATTCCCTTCACTTTTCTTTAAGTGTTTGTAAGGTAGTAATTGCCCTGACTAACGACATACTTCAACTTCTACCCACCCAATATCTCTTGTAACCTAAAATTCATTAAGAAGATATTTGTAGTTAAAATAATCACAAAAATGGTATACATTTGAAAGAGCTGATTCTTAGTCAGCATTTTATGCAGGAAAGCAGCTATTTTTGTTTTAGTCTTGCTTTGAAGCACATGTGTTTTGTTATTTAACATAATAATGGGCTTGCTGAAAAAGAGATCACTTACCCCACCCAGTGTAACAAGGTATAACCATACCCTAAAATAAGGTATGAAAGTACGTACCTTTAGCATAGGGAATGTACTCCCCTTTGTGCTCCTTATACAGAGATTTAGCAAGGCTGTAATGCATTGCATCTCCAAAAGCATGTACTACATCGTTTGCCATGACTGGCAAATAGCTCCATAAATACAGGTCGGAGGTGCAGGAAGAGCCAAAAAGGAGGGTGGGAGCAAAGAATGCTTAGCCACAGGCAGAACTTACTTCACACAAATGTAAGTGACAGTTGTTATTTCTCTGATGATACAGCTTCTGCCATGCTGTGCAAGTGGCAGCTCTGGGCAGCGTTTCACTTAATCTCTGTCTTGCTCTCTCACACAGCCCTGGTCCATCTCCCTATCATGGGCAGGAAATTCCAGCCCTCAATGAATCCATTTTGTGCAGCTCATCAGTTCTGCACTGTCTGAAGGTCAACTTTCTCAAAATTACCTTCCCATGAGAAAACTAATGCTATTTTTTTTTTCCTTAAAAGAGAAAAAGGCAGAAAGAAGACAATGTTTTCCTGTAGTCCCTGAATTTCTTTAGGCTGAGGCTGTGATTACTGACAATACTGCCAGCTGACCTCATCACATGCTGTCAAAATGCTTCCAGCTGATGTACCATTAGGTTATATTTTGGACAGAATCTTAATGCCATTTCCTGAGTTGAAAGGTTCTTTGTCCTATCCTTTGTATAGCTAATTGTCTAGTTCTTTTATACTTTGATATTTTCTGTAGTCACTGCTTCATTGCCACAATATCCTGATGAGTCAGTTGAAAGATGTTCTTGCCAACACTTCACATAATTCTTTTCCTTTTTACTTCATAGGCAAACCATGCAGGATTTTTCTGAAAGCTTTCCTTGTGTCATTTGGTTTACCCAACAAGTTGTGGGAAGGAATAAAACCAAAACCCAAAACCCAACACCACAAGACAACCTGTGTAGATTTCAGGAAGAAAGATCTAAATGATCAATATCATACACTATAACTGGCATCTGACATGTTGCTCAATAATTCTTGGCTAAGGGCTTGAGTAGATATGGAGTTCTCCCCATATAACATTGGAAACTGGCTCAGAAATGTTCTCAGAAATAGAAAGTGATTTTGCTTACAAAAAAATCAATATCATGTTGTCACATCTTTTGAGAAAAAATCTACCTTCTACCCCTGTCTAGCTTTAGATCATATCTTCATAACAGTCATAACTAGGATTAAACAACTGTATTTAAAACTGAGTCTTTATTACTTGTTCATTTACTTTTTTGTATCTTATTGGATTTGGATTCAGGGTTGACATGATGAGTTTCAATTTTATTTTATTTTTTATTGACGGTTTACACCCTATTTTAAAGCATGAAACTTGAAATGGACTATTTTTTCTTCTTAGTCTGTGTAATGAATGAACTGTTGGCTTTGAGATCTTTCAAAACAATCTTTCTTAAACATTTAGCATTTTCAGAGGTTGGACTAGGTGATCTTGGGGGTCTCTTCCAACCTAGATGATTTTGTGATTCTGTGAACAATTTTTATAATGCAGTAGTAGAGACAAAGTAAACTCTGTTGATTTAACTTTATAACCTTACCTTGATTCCTTCCTGAAAGTTCATAGGTGCAATGAGTTTCACATTGTACGAACAAACAAACAAATAAACAAAAACCAGAGAATCCTATGCATATAATTAATTTGCTACTTTGTGGTTATAGTCAAGGTCAATGATTTTTTTTTTTTTTACCTCTGTCAACAGATAAAGGTAGTCATTCCTTAAAGAACTTAGCCAAAAAACATACAAGATCTGCAGGGAATCGCTTTCTTCAGAGACAAAATAGTTGTGTTTTATGTACCTGGAAACTAAGGTATAGAATGGGTTATTTCTCATATCCAAATGAAAATCTGAATATCAAATTAATGTGAAGAAAGAATCAAAGCAAATATGTTTGGTCCAGGTTTGAATATCTCTAGATCCTTGCTTTTTCTAGCTCCCATCCCTTATCCAAGGTTTTACACAGTCTATCTTGTCACTGAAAACAGTGCTGTTCTTTTATTAGAGTTCTTATTTTTCCTACTTAGTGACAGGAATTATTGTGTTCTTTAGCTTGGCAGGAGACAAGAAGAAATACATGATGCTTAGCAGGTGTGCTTTGGAGGAGAGTTGAGTTTGGGAAGGGAACAAAATGCCTTCTTTTCCTTCCCTCAGAACAACCTGGCAGATGGAAAAGTGTTTATTGTCAGTCACTGTAGTGGCCAGTCTGTTATTAAAATGAGTAATTAAAATGGTCATCCTACTGCAATATGTCACAATGTGTTTGCACCTCACAGTGAAGATGACAGCGCACCATGAGGCACACTAAGAGCTTTCTGTGAGCAAACCTTGTAAGAGTTATGAGGAAAAAAGTTCTAATAATTTTGGGTATTTTACAAATCTGTATTGAGGGGTCTTTTTATAGACAATTTTTTTCTGGTGATTGCTACTATTTTTTTTTCTGTAATGTCTCTTGAAACTTTAGATGGGGAATCTTTTTAACCTTATGCATATTAGAAACAAGAAGTTGAACATTTCCTAATGTTCCATCTTCCTTTATCCAGGTTAATAGCAAGTCGTCAAAGTTCAATCCATATTTCTATATTCTGACGCTCATGAAACCTGCACTTTTGTCTCTTCATACACAATTCTTTGCAGGGAGAGTTAATGACAAAAATTGTATCCACAATACGTTGCAGAGGTTGTTTCAGAGCCTATAATATTGATTGATGTATGTGAGGGATAGTTTCATGAACTCTAAAGAAATAAAAGCTTGAGGTTTTACAATTTGGGATAAAGAAAAATGGACAGTAGCAATCTCTCTTGAATTCCATGAATCATACACAAAAAAGACACATTGCACAAATTCATGGGAAAATGGATGTGTAAGAAGCTCTGGCTTAGAGTGATGACTGCTTCAGAAATAATGTGTGAAAATATTCTGGATGAGGAAAGGAGCAGTCCAAAATCTGGAATTGTAATGAACAAATGAAGAAGACTCAAACTATCCTCATTAGCTTCAAGTATTGGCGTCAATAAAACAAGACCATGGGAAAGATTAGTTTTGGCAATAGCTAATCTAAAAATTTGGATGGTTTTTAATAGACTGTTCTATGAGTTGCTGCAAAACATGCTTCTAGATATATCAGTATACCTGTATACCTTTATTTGCTCCAAATACCAATAATTATTAGGAAATATTAATCAACTGTGTATCTCCGTGTTTGTAATGAAACTTCACCTCATTTTATGAAGCACCTCCTCTGTTTAGAATTCATGAACTTCAAGCTACCTCATTTCCTCTTACAATATGGGGGGAAAGCTTTGTGGAGGTAGAAGAAAACAACGTCACATATAACTTGAGTTTCAGCAGATTTTGATAGTCTTGCACAGCATTCCCATAAGTGAATTATAGAAACATTGTGGAACCAGTGTACAGTGTGCAAACAAGCAGTCAAAAAGTCATGCTGAGAGTAACTATCTGTTGTTCACACACCAAAATATGAGTGAAGTTTCTCAAAGTCAGTATTACTTGTTGCTTTCATTAAGGATTTGAACAGTGGAATAGAGAATGAGCTTATTAAATTTTCATGCAAAAACAAGCAAGGGCAGGACACCTACAAGCACTCAGAAAGATTACAATGTGAAATGTTGATTGATTGGGGCAATAGTGTGTGGCAGACAGGATGTAAATCAGTCAGAGAAGGGGCGAAGTCCTCCCACACATGAGAATAATCAGCTATATGACACAAGAGAGGGAATGCTAGAAAAGCTGTTCTACAGAAGAGAAACTTCAGCTTGTAGAGGTTAAAAAGCTAAGCCAGAGACAACAGGGACCTGGCACCTTGTCTTGTGATAAGAAGTATAAAGTATAAACTGAATCAAGGAAGATCTTTGCTACACTTTAGAAAAAAAAGTCTCCAAACACTAAGGACAGTTAAGCTATAAAATAGGATGGTTGCCACTGGAGATTTTTTGATATCCACTGACAAATAAAGTACAGGAGTAGCTTAAAGGCTCATTAACTATTCCTATTTTCTGTGGTTCTCAAGCTGCTATTTCTCCGTAAGTGCTGTTAATATCATTAAACATACTTTCTCCTGGCTTGTTTATGTTTATTTTACATATAACAAATGAAATTGCAGTGTATGCAGTAATATATGTGGAAAAAATGTTTTGTAGTTATTTTAAAGATAACAGCCAACTTGCTTTGACCGATTTGACATTTCAGATATTTCTGAAATTTCTTGGTATAAAGACGAAATGCTGGGAGAGGTAAAACTGGGTTATAATGTCTCTAGGTACTTGGCCCCATTGCTGTTGCACCTGAAGATGTTGTATACAATTGTATTTGTGTGAAACCTATGAAACAGGTGAATGAACTGTAAGGATAGCTCCATTTAGACATACCTTTTTAATTTTTTTTTTTAATTTTTATTATTATTTTTAGTGAAATCACTTTCTTTTACTGTTATTAGAAACAAAGGTTGCCTTCTGGCATGGACAGATGATGCTCAAGTGTTAACAACCTAGACACTGTCAAAAGTTTTCTGGGTAGCTGAGATATGGTTGTTGAGAATGCTTGATGTTATTTGCAGGGATATTTTCAGTCTTCACTTTCAATAATCAGCTTTAGATAATGGTTTCCTTGGTCTGATGATGTTTGCTTTGGTTCCAGTCCTGAAAAGGTAAAGCATAAGCTTACTTGTTCACATACTGAGTGCATTGAGTAGAGTTTTCAATAAGGATAAAGCTGGGTGTTGGAACTGGTCCCATTTTCTTTGTGTATATATGTGCATGAAATTAAGCATGCACACAAGTCAGCCAAAATTGTCTCCCATGTTCATTATTGTGAAAGGAGAATGGAGAATGCTTGTACGGTTATTTTAACATCTTATTTCCAGGGTTTAGAAAGTTGTGAAAAATATGGAGTGGCAGATCAATAGGTGCAGTTATACATAGATATTACATTCACATGTAAAATTGATAGGATTTTTTTATTTCAAAAGAAACACCATCTTTCTAGCTACTCTACTGCTTTCTACTTTGTTCTGTTTGCTTCAGTTGCCAAATGGCTTAGCTACTGCTATAGGTTAAGAACAAGGCATCCGGAGTCATTCCACACGTGACTGTATACACTAAGCACTAATGTACTTTACACTATTAAGCAAACTTACCTAATAGGCTTACAACACAATATGGGTGTAGCGATATGTCCCACCTCCGGCAAATACAAAAAGAGGTTAATTAACTGCTCTGGGAATATGAAAGAAGACCAACCTTTTCCTGTAAAAACTATGTGGTGCTCATGTTCTAAAGGGAAGGCATTATTGTCTTGGTTAATTAGGAACAAGAAACAAAAGAAGGAAGCCAGTTAAATTTGTGTTTCCACGGGAATGGGCTGCAAAATCTCTGTAACTAATGATGGAAGATGGAAATGTAGTTCTCTTTAGCTATAAAGTTTAAATTTGTCAAGAGATGTAATTTGGTCATAAAGAGTAATGGCCTGGGAAAAAAAGGAAAAAAAAATAAAGGCTTATAATCAGATCTTAGAAAAGAAAATGTCTGTGTTTTCATTTGCCCCTGGAGTAAAGACCTGAGGTTGGCTGAGACATGTTTTTTGCCGTGTTGTTCTATCTTTCTTTTCAAACTACACTTGTATGTAAGGAACACAACTGCTTTTCATCTCTGTAACTCAAAAGGTCCTTCTGCTGAAGTACACAGTGTGTTTTACTGACATTGCTGGCATGTGTATTAATGCAGAACTATTTGAGGGGTTTATTCAGTTTCTGGGTAGCCAAAGACAAGTCTTTTGGATGGCTACCTACTGCTGTAGACAGAAATTCCTGTGCTGATTCCTTTTGTTTTATTCAATTCAATAAATCTTTAATATACTTTTCAGTCTTTATACTTTGAATAATGTGGAGCAGCAGGATTAAATGCATCTTTCCATGACCACTCTCAGGTTATGTCAGAGTCTGGTGACATTATTATTAGGTCAGTGAATTGACTGATCTATCAAGTCTTTATCTTAAAACCTCGGGTGGCCTACTCTTAACACTTGCAGATGGAGTCCCGCCCAGCTATAGACATCCTGGTGGAACTGGTGGACTTGATGGAACAGTGCCATTGGTTCCAAATGAGGGGAGGTTGTATCTCAAGGGGCTCTACTATGTTTTGCAGAAGTGTCTGGATGTTGAGAACATTTCACAGCTATTTACTCATTTACTTTCTTTTTTATATCATTCAATGTAAAATGTAACTGAGAGCAGCTTTGGCTAATGTTATGAAAGCAAATTTGTTCCAGCTAAGTACAGTGGGTTGTTCAGTGTAGTATGTCACAGCTGTCTCAAGCTATGGATGATGCCAAAGGCACAGTCACCTCTGATTATAATTATACAAGGTGCTGCATGTTATATTGGAACTGGTGTTTGAGTTCTGTGGGGTGATCTGTCCAGAAATTGCCCATTCCATGAAGGTGGTGGAATGCTTGCTCTTAAAAAATACTTAGGAGTATTAGTTCTTAGTTTTTAATTCTGTCAGTTTAGTTCTTTAAATGGGGATGAAGAGGAGAGATACAGAAGCCTTCTTGAAAGACTAGTGGTTCATTTCAGTGTCCTGTAGTCATAACATGGCTCCTGTGCACAACTGATTTATTTTGCTGGTCAATCCTGATAGGTCTGATTTGCCCCTGATTGGTCTGTTTGCCAATGACAGGTAGCAATCTTTGGTCTTCTGCAAGTTATATTCTGCACACTGTGAATGACTCGTGAAAATACTCTCCTTTGGCTGCAATAGACAATGTGAAAGTAAAGAAATTGAGTGAATTAGTAACAGGTGTTTTAGAAGGAATCTGTAAGCATCTAAAATGGTGGCAAACAAGCCTTCGTTGTCTCTCCTGACACTTGAGGTTCAATGACTGCCTGCAGGGAAGTCATCATATTAACAGGTCCCTTACAGAGCTTTACTTTTTGGGAAGAATCTCAGATGTAATCTCTTTTTTTCTTGCTAATTAGTTTGTTTCTGTGCAAAACTGGCAAAACATCCCAAGTGTGTGGGATGGGGAAAACAAATTAAGACTTATACATGTTTACAAATAGGCAGAATCAGATCTGATGATGAGAACAGTATGATTCTGTTTATTAACAGTCCTACTTTCTGTTAACTGGCATGTTTTCTCAAGCTGTCATAGCTGAGACGAGGTCTTTGATGAAGGTTTCTCTTCTGAACCTGTTTAAAAGATTTCTGTGTTTGAAGATCATATGTAGCATTAGTGATACAAAATGAAAAAAGCTAACTGAGAGAAAGTTGCTTCAGATCCATCGCCTGTAAAGAAAAAGATTACAACAGCTGGCTGACATAAAGTGCAAAGAATCCAGTTGATGAATGAATGATTCAATTAATTGGGCAGTTTAGCATTAGTATCTGACTTCAGTGAAAATATTATGTAGCAATCACTGTACAGAACTAGCAGATGGTAACTCTGGAGTAAGGTTGCTCAGAAAATTAGTCAGTTTTCTTAAAAATGGTAAGGCTTTGACATTTCTTTGGTCCATTGGAATGAAAATGATACTTTCAAAACATGAATTTAAAGACCTGAGGGACTGTGTGAGAGTTTATTTGTAGTATATGCAAGGGAATAATTGGGTGTAGTACTAAGGCAGTGTATCTCGATTGCTGTTGAAAGTTGTCCACTTTTATAAATTAACCATTAATTTTCTCATAGAGAAAATGATTTTACAGCCCATCTTCAGCCCAAAGAGAAAGCAGATCAGACTCTGGGTCTCCCTGGTGTAGGGGATTTACCAGCTGAAATGAACAAGTCTCTCTGTTTTTGAAGAGAACACTAACTGGGGATCTGAAATCCTCCTAACAATAATTTAGCTATAGCTGGTTCTACACTTTGAAATGTTGGATTAGTTTGTCTGTAGAGATGGATTCAAAACTATGAACACTGGGAACAGGTGTTTTTGAAAGCTTGGGCTGTAAAATTTAAGAAATAAAGTACAAATTTTCTATTCTATCCTTTTATTTGCAAATGCTTTGATTTTACTTATGAGTCTCGAGATAAGGACTACATCCCCTCTCAAAAAACAAACAAACAACAACAACATCTCTCTTATCTTTATCTCTCTTTTTGGAATTAAAAGTAATCCACATTCCAATTGCTGTTGGATTCCACAGTGCCAAGTTTTCACTAGTGCTTGTTTTCATTTCCTTGCTGGATGAGTGCAATACTACATATTCAGTGCCAAATGAATGGGAGCCACTAGTGGTGACTCAGAACCTCCACTAAGTCCATTAGCTGTCTGTCCATTTTGAGCTGAAGACTAGGTGTTAGTTTAAAGGTAGTAGCAGGCTAATGTTAATGACTTTCTATAGGCATGTCTACCTGCTAAATGAGGGTTCATTTCTGTCAGACTTATCACCACCAAACATAAGCAATTTAATATCTATCTGAATTGCAAACACATGTGACTGTTGTGACATATTGTTTATGAAATGCTATTTTCTCTTATCTGTTATAAATGAATAGTAAAACAGCTGAGACTTACAAGTAGTCAACATCTGAATTCTGAGGTGAATTCTCATGTTTGTACCTTTAGTTTGATCCTGATAGTTTGTGCTACATGCAAAGATGTTTTCTGGATAAAGGTCTTAAAATATGTCAATATTCTCTAGCAATAGTTTAAGATTCAATATTTATCAGTATGGAGCAGTCATTAATGTATTTATGAAAAAGCAGTTCATTATGGAGCAAGCACAGAATGAGCTAGTTTAATATCTCATGTTATGTGTTTTGCAATATTTATTTAGTGCTAATACTGATCCATATTTTAAACCAAGCTTTAGAGTTCACTCCGTAAGTTTGTATGGTTGGTTGGCCCTACCTATTTATTCGTTTGCTGTTGTTGTTGTCTCTAGTACCAAGGTGACCACACACCCCACTTTGATTAGAACCACAGCACTTTTAATACAATATCCTATTACCCTGGCAGGAGTAAGGACTGCTGTATTTTTGCACATTTCTAATAGTAAACATTGTTCTTAGCTGACTACTCAGGAAAATGAGACTGGCACAGGAAAATGAGTTACAGGGCGGAAGTTGGTTTTGTGCTTTGGTCTTGGATTTTTTTTTTTTTTTTTCTGACAATTTATCCATCTGTTTTGGCTTTTCAAGGAGAAAATCTCCAAGGATCTGTTTGGCATTGGAAATTATTATAGAATCTAATCTTACAGTTTTCAGTTGCTATTTTAGCAATTATTTTACATCACAAAATAATTTTAAATGCTATTAAAATAGTATATTAGAATTGGAATTTCTGGAGTTTAATTAGACATTTAGAATTTGTACTTTATCAGTAAAAGCTACTGAATATGATTTGTCCCCTTGAACTTTTAGATGTTTTATTTTTCTTCATTATTTAACATTCTGAGGAATATATTCTGCTTTCCCAGACTTTCAAAGCATTTCTCTGCTAGTTGTACTCTTAAAAACTAGTCTACCAGGTGACTCTGATTTGTCCTTTGGAATTCTTTACAGAGGGAAAGGACTCTGAATGGTATTCATAGAAAATAGTACATGCTGAAAAATCCTGCTTTGAGAGCACAATTGCACTGAATCTTTCTTGAATTTACAGTTTGAGTGAAAGCACAACTTCTGACTTGTAAAAGGCTTTATTTATGAAATGCATTTCTCTGAGTTAAATATTATTTTGCCGTGTGCTGTATCCTCAGCCATTCAAGTTCAGAATAAAGTTTTTTTTTTTGTTTGTTTGTTTTTTTTTTTTTTCAGAAAAATTTCAAAAGGCACCAGATACAATACATCTAATTTATTCTGAAATACAGCAGTAGCATTTCAATACTTTCTTACCACTGGAGGAAAAAAAAAAATCCAAGCCCAAATCAAGAGCTCGTTATTTTGTCTGTATTTTCAGTGTTGCATTTTGGAGTTATGTCTATGTGTTCCAACATTAAAACGGTGATTGAAAGGGCAGCTAAAGTCTGACAAGTAATTTTAAGGAAGAAGGAAGGATATGTGATAGACAACCTGGCACGAGGACCTTGCACAGAGATGTAGAGCTATTTTGTTCACGTCTGAATTAAAAATGGGAGAGGGGCCATGAAGGGTCAATCTGGTCAATCAATCTAGCCCAGTATCCTGTCTCCAGTGACCAAAAGCATCTACCCAGGGAAGAGTCAAAGAACAAGGCAACTATGCTCCCCACAAGCATTCTCCTAGCATCCAGTCATTTGCTGCACTAGGACTACATGGGGCATCGGTAGTTTCTATTTATTCTGTAGTTACTCAGGAGATATCTCTTTTGTGAACTTTGCTAGCCTCTCTTGGAAACTCTAAACTTTTCCACTCCACAGCATCTCATGGCCAGCAGGACCGGAGCTAAACCTGGCTGTATGAGTAACATCCTCCCTTGTTTTGGACTAGCTTCCTCTTAGTTTAATTTCATGTCTCCAGTTTTCTTAGGTGAAGTAATGACCAAATCAATCAATCCTTAAATACCTCCATGGCAGTTCTGATCTTACAGGACTCTGTCACATGCCTCTCATGCCTCTTATATTTTTTATTTATTTATTTATTTTTAATATTTTTTTTGGTGCAGAAGCTGCTTCATATCCTTGATTGTCCTTGGTGCCTTTTCTGAAACTCTTCAAGCTCTACTCTAACATGTTAAGATGGATAGCACACTGCTACATGTATTATTCAAGATCGAGAAGAGATATGTATTTATAGAGCAGCAAATTCACATTCTTTATTTTGTCACATCTTTCTTTTCCTGTAGCTCCTGGCATTTAGTTTGCCCCATAGGCCCCTCATGAGCTCTGGGCTGTATTTTCACTTATACTCCTTACTGGGAATGACCAGCTTAGAGCCCACCATGGCGTATGAGAAGTTAAGGCTGTTTTTATTTTCCCCTCATGTGCATGATCTTGCTTTCATCTATGCTGATTTTTTTTTTTTGCCATTTTATTGGCTATTCACTTTGTGTCATAAATCCTTCTACAATACTTTGTTTCACCTTCACTTTTACTTTATCCAGAATAAATTAGGTACCTCAGCAAAATCTGTCTCCTCACTACTCAGCACTGTTATGAATGTGTTTTACGACACATGTTCCAGCGCATAAATCCCTTGAACTCCACTCTTGACCTTCCAGTCTAAGGACTAAACATTGATTCCTGCTATTGTTTCTTGCTGCTGCTTCTTCATTTCTCTCTCTTTTTTTTTTTTAATTATTATTATTATTTTAAATAAATCATTTATCCATTCAAGGTCATTCCATTTTATTCCATGCCAATTTAACTTCCTCAATGGTCTTTTTCAACAACCAGGCTTGTCAACATCATCACTAATTCCCGTATCCAAGCCCTTAGAAAAGATCTCAGAGAACTCTGATGAGTTTGTAAAGAGGGCCTTCTTTTCACAAAAGCAGTGCTGACTTTTCACTAGTGTATCATGTACTGACAGGTACCCACTATTTCTAACCTCCAGTGAAGTTTCTGTTAGTTTTAATGATAAGTACATCCAGATGTTAGAAAAAAAAAAAAAAAAAAAAAAAAAAAAAAAGTCCCATTTCTGCCAGGTCCAAAGGGCAAAGTAAGAGAAACACAATTTAAAAATGAAAAGTTCATCATTTGATGAAAACATCATTTGTAGCAAATACTGAGTAAAAAGTTGCAAAAGGGGTGATGCAACTTTTGATATAAGAACAACCCGAAGACACAATCCTTCCAGCCTTAGAGAGATGTAAAGGTCAGCAAACAATTCTGTGTTACAGCAGTGCCCACAGAATGCCAGGTGTCACTGAGATGTAGCAGAAGACATAGTTTACACTTGATAGCCTCCAGACCATGAATAAAAGTCCATGAAAAAATTAATATTCCAAATGCTACTGAGGCTCCTCAGCTTCTGTTGCTGTCCAGGCTGCTGACACATCTTATCTCTCTGGCTCAAGTGACTGCTGCCAGGGACTGAATGTCTTCTACCGACCCTGAGTGATTTCACATTGGGAGCTATGAATTTCTGTTTTGTGTGTCACCCTGGTCCCAAGGGCCCTGTAGATGCTCAGCAGCCATAGGGGAGGTTTTGGAAGGATGGATGTTGCTTCAGGATTCATTAACTATTTTGTAGTATTTCCTTCAAATCTAAGGAGGTTCACCATCTAGGTGGAAACAGCTTGTTTCATAGTGAGTGTGTCCCCAGGAAGCAGAAATTAAGAATTATACTTCTCTCTATTTCTACATGCCCACCTCCAAACATGCTCATTTACATACAAACATATGGGTAGTTTCGTCATGCAAAATATTTCTTAATTTTGCCTTAAATTTTATGGCTGTATTACAGCATTCTGATTTTTCTATTTTATTTTATTTTATTTTATTTTATTATTTTGGCACTCCACTTGCTAGGGCAGAACTTGAGATATGACAAACTCCATTTGAGCATCTGAGATTCATTTTCCCTTTGCATTTTTTTTTTTTTCCCAGCAGGGGATGATCCAGCTCATAAAGAACATAATTGCCTGTATACAGAGACTGATTATACAGCTATTAATTTTTTTTTTTTTTTTTTTTTTAAATTTTCATAATTTGGGTTAAACTGTGGCTATATGGTTCACAGTAAAAAAAAAAAAATCATTTATATTTTTGTAATAATCATACATGAGGACAGTGGAAACATGTAAATGTAGAAGTTAGGAATACGATTATCGGAGAACAGTGTTAGTCATATTTTTCAATTCTCAAGATATTATAAAAATGTATCTGAGCATCATTTTATAGGGGTGTATTTCATCATTAAGTAATAGGCTTTTTTTCTCCTTATCTGGAAAATATCACTTTAAGCTCATCTTCATGAAGTTTTAATGAAACACTTGTGACCTGAATTAATGTTGGGACTTTACTGAAGAGAAAGCCTTCTTCCTTGCAATGTGATGCCTTCTGGCAAGAGTAAACTTAAGCTTAAATACCAAGGTCTTGAGTCAAGCTAAGTCCAACAAAATCTCACGCTATTCAATGAAGTGGGTCAAATTAAATACAACACCAAATGTACAGCCTCATAGTAAATCTTCTGGTGCAGAACTTTCCATGAAAAACTTTCCACGCAGTACCCTAATGGTAAAAACCTCCTTCATATCAATTGTGCTGCTTGGTAAATTGTAAGGTACATTTCCTTCACACATTGTAAATCCTGCTACACTTAATCAGTTACCACGGTTAGTGTGCTGGGAGTAAAACAGCTCAGCCTTTCTGCCCTTGTCAGTTGCATCTTGCTCCTTGTATCAGGTGAGTAGCTCCTCTAGCACTTCATAATTTCATATGAAAAAGAAAATTGGCACTACTGCCTCCTCTGCCAATGGCAGTGTTTTTGAAAGGAAGAGGGATCACTTTTTCTTTTGATGTCCTGCATCGGGTTGGAAATACAATGGTCTCATGATGAAAAGTGTTGATCCAGTCAAAACTCACTCTGCCAGCTGAATTATGCTCTGAAGCCATGGTATAAGTTGGCGTTGGCAAGGATTATGATAGATCATGCATAGTCCATCCTCTATCAGCCAGCATAAAATCAATGGAATCTCAGTTTTCTCCATTCAGTCCCAGAAAGGGAGAGGATTTAGGACACACATCTGTCTCAATACGTATCCATTGGCAAAGAAGGTTTTATTCAGAATATTGTTTCCTATACATGGCCCTTCACCTCAGAGACTTCCTTTTACACATTACAGTGGAGACATAAGCATACAATTTACATTGTAAACACACAATAAGAAAGCATTTACTTGGAGCTCCAGGTACTCTCATTAGTCAGCACTATTCTATTAACTTCAAAATGCCAGTCCAGCAGTGTGAATTGTTTTGATTTGTTAAGTTATCCAAACATATCCAACAAATTCTTTTGCAAAGGAGAACTGGCTTATTGTTAGTGAAAACTGCAAACAGACTAAATGGAGGACAGTTAAAAATGTTTAGAACTTCACTCTCTAAATACAATAACCTAATTAAGATGGTAAATTTTATTTGCACTGTTTGAACTGGCTGCTTGCTCCATTGCCTCCATGACCTTGGAGAAAGCAGTCAAGCAAAATTTTAAGAGGTGAGTCTAATTTGAATAATGTGTTTCACATTGCAGTTATGAAAAATACCATACTTATATAAATTCAGATCTATCATGGTACGGCACTGTGTGGCACACACAGTCACAAGGACAAAACACTGTCATGAGAAAGACAGCTAAATACAACCCTATTGAATGAATAATACTTGTACCAAAATTAAATGACAAGTTTTTGATTTATTAGAACTCTGTGTCCACATGAGGGAAACGTGAGGGAAAAAATGAAGAAATCCCAAAGAAGAATCTACACCAGAAACATCAAAAGGTTACAAAAGAGGAACAGAAAGAAGAACGTCTCTTAGCTGAGGTGGGAAAGAGAACCGTGACTCATGACCTTGCTTTCAACTCTCTTATTATGGGAGTGCTTCCCTGCAGCAGTTTATGCCAATATTGGTGACTGTGTCATACTGAATAATAAATCTAGCTGACATTATAAGCAGTCGTTCTAGTTTACAGCTTTAACACAATTGCAACGACATCATCAACAACAACAAAAATGTGTTGTATGATATTTTTCTAGCTATCTATTTATCTGTTTGTCTATCTATCTATCTACAGCAACTGGGGGCTTCAGTTGCTGACTACAACATTGTCCCTGTTTGATTTATGGTCTATGGAGTTAGAAAGGAAAGGTTCAGCTTTGATTTCATACGGGCAGTTGACAGTTTAACAAATGTCCCTGTGTCAGAAGTTATTAGTTTCTCTTCCCTGAAATCTGTGTGTCTTGAAGAAACAGACCCTGAGTGCACTTCGGGATGCTTTGATTTTCTACTGAAAATTGTTCTTACTCCTTGGACTAATGTTGTGTGCATCTATTTCCAGCTGAAATGCTAAACTCTTATGAAAAAATTCCTGCATGCCTTAACATCTGCTTTTTTCTAGTTAGGTGTCTAAAAGTTAGGATGTTATCAATCTTGCCACCTAGGCAAACATTTTATCTGGTAGGAGACATGTGAACAGCTAAGTATGGTGAGAGGTGCCAGTCTTGTCCCTGCAGCTGTAGAAGAAGCCTAAATACTTGTTAGACCATTAAACTTAAATGAAGCTTGCTAAAGATATGTCAACAATATGTTAAAAGTTGTTTGAAATGTGAAACTTTTAAAGTGTCTAAAAACAAAATTAGAACAGTAATAAAACTCTGCCAAGCCTTTTATTTTTTATCTTCTATCTGTAAAAACACCTTGAAATTACCTAGGACTTTTTTCTCTAAAAGGTACAGCTGCATGATCCATTATCAGGCAACATGAATTTATGGGAAAATGGTCATGGAAATCTAAATTGTAGAAGTGGTATCTGGCTATAATCAAAATGAAACTTAATTTTCTCTTTCGGAAGAATTTTGTCTATCTGCTTTTACTTTGGTCTTTTCTGAATACTTCAGTTTAATTTCACCCTCCAGTCGTAGTTGCTGTTACTACTGCAGTTGCTCTATGTTCTCTTGGTGCTGTAGTAAAATGATAAGGGAGATCATAACGGACTGACTGCTACATCAGATAAGCAGCAGGCCTCAAATGTCAGGGAAAAACATGTGCCAGGTCCTAGAAAGTACAAATATGAGAACATCTCTAAGTGCTACCAATTGTTTTGTGTAGGAGGTCACAGTGGGTGATTGCAGTGGTCCTAGCTGTAACTTGTTCTTTTCACAGACAAATGTCAAAACAAACCTAGGGAACATAGAAGAACATCGCTCTGGCTTGCTACTGTGCAAAAAGTTTTTGCCCTTTTTGATCTGTGGATCTTTTGTTAAAAATCAGGATTGAATTCAAATGTCAGATTAGCAAGGCCACACAGTCATGACCTAAGAAACTTCATACACAGCATAGGACTTCAGTGTGTCTTGTCAGGAACAAAATTTTGAGCCAGCATGCAGAGTTATTGAATCTCCTTCTTAACTGTTACGGAACTACAAAGCACAGTGAGCCTATTCCAGACCTCAAATTTTGATTGAGTAGCTCTTAATTCACTTGGATTATTGTCAAACCAGACATAACACTCAAGAAATTAAAGGCTCTTAATAACATTAATAAAACATTAATATAACAATTCTGTAAAGGGAATCCAACAAATTAACCCAGTTTAGTTTTGGTATATGTATATATAAAATTCCGTTTTAAAAACTTGCTTTCATCTAGAAGTCTTCTATTCATTTTAAAACCAGAGCGAAGTTTTACAGACAAGTTATAAATCAGTGAAGAAACCAGATGGTACTATCATGGCTGCAGTTTTCATGCAATGTGAATCACCTTACAACCACTGCACATCTCAATGTTTATTAAGGGAGAAAAACTAGGGCCATTTTAAAAGTTGATTTTAAGTTTGATAAGCAAGGAAGCAACAAAAAATGCAGCTCCAGATAATTTTGGAAGTTTTCCTGTGTTATACAACAGATTGGTCTTTCCTACCTAAAAGTGAGACAACATATGTCCAATCTGATTTTGATGCCTATTCGAGAAGTCTCTAAAAGCCACAGGCAAGTAAGTGGTTCCCTTGGACTCAGTGGCATGTGTACTACTTGGTGTGTGTAGCTACCTGTCTGCCTTTGCAGGAGCTGTACATCTCTGCATTTACTGGGGAGGCACGAGTGTTAGTAAACTCACAGAATCACAGAATAGTCTAGGTTGGAAGAGACCTCTAAGATCACTGAGTCCAACCTCTGACCTAATGCTAACAAGTCCTCCACTAAACCATATCCCTAAGCTCTACATCTAAACATCTTTTAAAGACCTCCAGGGATGGTGACTCCACCACTTCCCTGGGCAGCCCATTCCAGTGACTAACAACCCTTTCAGTAAAGAAGTTCTTCCTAATATCCTACCTAAACCTCCCCTGGCGCAACTTAAGCCCATTCCCCCTCGTCCTGTCACCAGGCATGTGGGAGAACAGACCAACCCCCACCTCACTACAGCCTCCCTTGAGGTACCTGTAGAGAGCGATATGGTCACCCCTGAGCCTGCGTTTCTCCAGGCTGCACAATCCCAGCTCCCTCAGCCGCTCCTCGTAGGACTTGTTCTGCAGACCCCTCACCAGCTTCGTCGCCCTTCTCTGGACTCGCTCAAGCACCTCCATGTCCTTCTTGTAGTCAGGGGCCCAAAACTGAACACAGTACTCGAGGTGCGGCCTCACCAGAGCCGAGTACAGGGGGACGATCACTTCCCTAGACCTGCTGGCCACACTGCTTCCTATACAAGCCAGGATGCTGTTGGGCTTCTTGGCCGCCTGAGCACACTGCTGGCTCATATTCAGCTGACTATCAACCAATACTCCCAGGTCCTTCTCTGACAGGCAGCTTTCCAACCACTCATCTCCCACCCTGTAGCTCTGCTTGGGGTTGTTGTGCCCCAGGTGCAGGACCTGGCACTTGGCCTTGTTGAACTTCATACAGTTGGCCTCAGCCCATCAGTCCAGCCTATCCAGATCCTCCTGCAGAGCCTTCCTACCCTCGAGACGATCGACACACGCACCTAACTTGGTGTCGTCTGCGAACTTATTGAGGGTACACTCGATTCCCTCATCCAGATCATCGATAAAGATATTAAAGAAGACTGGCCCCAGTACTGAGCCCTGGGGGACTCCACCAGTGACCGGCCTCCAACTGGATTTGACTCCATTCACCACAACTCTCTGGGCCCAGCCATCCAGCCAGCTCTTAACCCAGCAAAGCGTATGCCAGTCCAAGCCATGAGCAGCCAGTTTCCTGAGGAGAATGCTGTGGGGAGCGGTGTCAAAAGCCTTACTGAAATCAAGGTAGACCACATCCACAGCCTTTCCCTCATCCACTAAGCGTGTCACTTTGTCATAGAAGGAGATCAGTTTCGTCAAGCAGGACCTGCCCTTCATAAACCCATCGCCTGCTTGCCCTGCAAGTGCCACATGATGACGCTCAAGACAATCTGCTCCATGAGCTTCCCTGGCACTGAGGTCAAACTAACAGGCCTATAGTTCCCTGGGTCTACCCTCTGGCCCTTCCTGTAGATGGGCGTCACATTTGCTAGCCACCAGTCAGCTGGGACCTCCCCTGATAGCCAGGACTGCTGATAAATGATGGAAAGCGGCTTGGCCAGCTCCTCTGCCAGTTCTCTCAATACCCTTGGGTGGATCCCATCCGGTCACATCGACTTGCGTACATCCAAATGCTGTAGCAGGTCACCAACCATTTCCTCGTGGATTGTGGGGGCCACATTCTGCTCCCCATCCCCTTCCACCAGCTCAGGGTACTGGGTGTCCAGAGAACAACTGGTTTTGCTGCTATAGACTGAGGCAAAGAAGGCGTTAAGCACCTCAGCTTTTTCCTCATCTCTGGTAACTAAGCTTCCCCCCTCATCCAGTAAAGGATGGACATTCTCCTTAGTCCTCCTTTTTGTGTTGATGTATTTATAAAAACATTTTTTGTTGTCTTTAACAGCAGTAGCCAGATTGAGCTCCAGATGAGCTTTGGCCTAATTTTGTCCCTGCACAGCCTCACAACATCCTTATAGTCCTCAAGTGGCCTGCCCTCTTTTCCAAAGATAATAAACCTTCTTTTTTCTCCTAAGCTCGAGCCGCAACTCTCTGTTCAGCCAGGCCGGTCTTCTTCCATGGTGGCTCGTCTTTGGGCACGTGGGGACAGACCGCTCCTGAGCCATTAAGATTTCTTTCTTGAAGAGCGCCCAGCCTTCCTGGACTCCTCTGCCCTTCAGAACCACCTCCCAAGGGACTTTGCCAACCAGTGTCCTGAACAGCTCAAAGTCAGCCCTCCAGAAGTCCGAGACAGCGGTTTTATTGATCCTCTTCCTCACTTTGCCAATAGAGGACTCTACGATTTCGTGGTCACTCTGCCCAAGACAGCTCCCAACCACCACATCTCCCACGAGGCCTTCTCTGTTAGTGAACAGAAGGTCTAGTGGGGCACCTCCCCTAGTAGGCTCACCAACCAGCTGTGTCAGGAAGCTATCTTCCACACTCTCCAGAATCCTCCTAGACTGCTTTCTCTGGGCTGTGTTGTGCTTCCAGGGTATGTCGGGGAAGTTGAAGTCGCCCATGAGAACAAGCACTGATGATTTTGCAACTTCTGCCAGCTGCCTGTAGAACTCCTCATCCGTCTCCTCATCCTGGTTTGGCGGTCTATAACAGACCCCCAGCAGGATGCTCGCCTTGCTGGCCTTTCCATTGATCCTAACCCACAGGGACTCAACATTATCATTCCCAGCCTCAAGTTCCACAGCATCAAAACACTCACTAATATAGAAAGCCACACCACCTCCCCTTCCGTGCTGCCTGTCCCTCTGTCCCTTCTGAAGAGCCTATAGTCAGTCATTGCAGCACTCCAGTCATGAGAGTGGTCCCACCACGTTTCCATGATGGCAACCAAGTCATAGCCTGCCTGCTGCACAATGGCTTCCAGCTCCTCCTGCTTGTTGCCCATGCTGTGTGCATTAGTGTAGATGTACTTCCTTTGGGCCACTGCCTTCTCCCCCAACCTTGCCATTGTTCCCCCGGCACACCTCCAACAAGCCTTATTTCAGCCCTGACCCCCTTCTTACTTAGTTTAAAGCCCTCTCAATGAGCTCTGCCAGCTCCCTTTTCCCCTTGGAGACAGTTGGGACCTGTCTGCAGCCATCAAGCCGGGTGCCGAGTAAAGCGCCCCATGGTCAACAAAAACAAAATTTCTGTGTTGGCACCAGCCTCTGAGCCACGTGTTTATCAGGTGGACTTTCTGTGTCCTCTCTGTACCCCTCCCTGTCACTGTAAGGATGGACGAAAACACCACCTGTACTCCTGCTCCATTCACTAACCGTCCCAGTCCCCTCAAGTCCTGTTTGATAGCCTTCAGGCTTCTCTATTCAATATTATCACTGACAGCCTGGACATCAAAAGAGGATAGTAATCAGAGGGGCGAACCAGGTTGGGAAGCTTTCTGGCAACGTCCCTGACCCTGGCCCCAGGGAGGCAGCAGATTTCCCTACAGGTCGAGTCAGGCAGACAAAGAGGGCCCTCTGTTCCCCTGAGAAGGGAGTTGCCTACGACAATTACCCTTTTTTCTTTCTTGGTGGAAGCAGTCTTGAGGCGTGGAGTCGACTTCCTCGCCCTAGGCTTTCTCCTGGGTAGCCTTTCTACCACATCCTCGCCCACTGGTCTCTCAAGCTCCAGGGCCTCAAATCTGTTGTGTAAGGGCACCTGGGAAGGCCAGGCCTATATGGGGGTCATTACTGGTGAGGTTGAGCAGGAACCTGCCTCCATTCCTCCTCCACTCCTGGGTCCCCTCCCTCTGCCTGACAGTGACCAGGCAGGGGGTCCACCCCCATTTGGGGAGTCTTTCCCCAGTACCTCTCCTTCAGGCCTTACAGGGAGTTGCTCCACCACTCCCTGGTGGCCCTCAATCTTTCCACCTCCTCCTTGAGCTCTGCCACCAGGCAGACCACCTCACACACACAGTATTTTTGCCTCCCTCAGATGGCAACAGCAGGCTCAGTCACTCCCTGCACCCAGAGACCTGCACTGCCGCACTGGGGAGCGGGCAGTCTGTCTGGGTGGCTACAGACTTTCTGGAGACAGCTCTCTGCCTGGCTTGGACCATCGCGGCCTAGCTAGCGGTAGAACGCCATCAGATCAGTTGTTCTTATTCTTACGGGCGGGGGGGGAAGGCTCTGCCCTGCCTGAGCGCGCTCTCCCTGCCCAAACTGCCCCGCTCCGGGTCGCTGGCGCTCCCCAGGGGCTGCCTCGGAACGGCCGGGGAGGGGGCGCTGCTGGCTCCGCCTACGCCTCGTCAGCCTCCCGCGCGAGGGCTGCCGGGCCCTGGCGGCTCCCTCGGCTGCCTCGGGTGGCCTCGATGCCGGGAAGAGAGCCCTGCCCGTCCCGATCCCCCGCTCCGCTGCAGAATGCGTCTGACCCGGGGCTGATCGCCTCGGCAAGGCCAGAGTGATAGACTGAATTCAGTAATATTTCATAGTGCAAAAAGGGAAACCCCAGTCTGTAGCCCCGAGTGCCTGATCCCTTCGGCATAATCAGAAGATGCTGAAAGCGCTTGGCCAGCCTTTAGCTCAACGTGAGGCAGTGCAAGCACTGTCATCTTATCCAGAAACATGGGTGCAGGAGGAGAATGGCTATCAGCACTTAGTGTGACCGATTACTGGTTAAACTCCTTGCGAAGTGGAAGGCACAGGTCCTAGTCTGTGCTGTAAATAAGGGAACTGAATCACATTTGCTTGCAGCATCACCCCATGCCAGAATTAGCTGTGTGGAAGAAACAACCTCCCTAGCTTCCTCTCTATATGTCAGGCATTTATAAACAATGAATTTTGTTGATGCGTATTTCTATCCATTGGCCAGCTAAAGAACCTAAAATCTAACATCCTGTCAGGTGCTCACCTGAATAGGCTACATGCCTATTTCACTCCTGAGTCCCTTACACTATGGGGCTAATCATTTACTTTTTCATCGGTAGAATGGGTTTGATTTTGTTCATCTATCAGTCTCCTAGCATAATTAGGTGTTTTAAACATGTAGGCATGATGCAAACATCTCAAATATTGTGAGTGAAACTTCAGACCTCTTCAGAAGTTCCCATCATACAGCTCTTGAGAATAGAGGACTGACTGCAGAAAGGAGAGACATAAGGCAGAAACAATACTGGTGATTTCACACCTTGCCTAGTTATTATAAGGAATTGCAGAAATTGCACCTGGAAATCATGTTTTCTCAGCTGTGATCTTTACTCCCAGTCTGCAGGCTGACTCTCAGTTGTGACGGTTTTTCTAGCAATGGATGGTTTCCTTTTGAGAGGTGGAATGCCACCAGCTTCATCCTCCTGGTGTTTAGCAAATGATGCCTGTAAATAGCTATCAGCCACAGGCTTGAAGCAAACAGGTAGTAGAATTTTCTGACAGATTTAACAGTACTCCTTTGCACTTTAAATCTCAGGCACTACGACAAATCTATAAGGAACCTGAATTGCTTAATAGTATGTGAATGCAGCCGTTGCGTTTTCTTCGAATATTAGTTACCATTTCTTACATCATGGTGCTTCAGGAGGAAGCCTACAATTTCTGTCACCCGACAGCATGTTGTAAAATATGAATTTGTCCTGTCCTGCATGTTTCATTCTTCTTCCTTGTAACATAATTTACAGCATGAAATACTGTATTTAATATGTAAAGGAAAATTGACATTTTGCCTTGAGTAGGTTTGTTGATGTGGACTTTTCTCTGATTCAGTCCTGCCATTAGTATTTTTAAGGGAAACTCAGGGATGTTGACCTCTGATTCCAGAACTAAGCCTCCATTAATATTAAGTGTTCAAAATCCAAGTGAGAACCTGGCTTTGCAGCATCTTTAAGGATATGTGTAGTGTAATGATGGAAGCAGAAAGTTAGACATACTCCTTTGCGGTTTCCTTACATAATGGTAAGCAGTGTCTTTTCCTATGGAAGTGAACACATCACACACTGTATTTATTATGAGATTTTTTTGGTCAATACTGGTACCTTAATCTTTAAAATGCTCAAGGTCCTTGAAGGCATTGTGTTGTGGATAAATTATGCTTGAATTTGAAGGCTCAGTTCTGGCCATCCTTCCTACTCTGCCCAGCTCTCTCATCTTCCTGTTGGTTTCAACTTTTCAATAAGGTCTGCATGGACTGAGCCATGTGCTTGTGAAAAACTCTTTAATCACAGTTTTGATGGTTGAGGATTTTATGCAGATATTTCTTGTGGAGAATATTGTGTCATTTGAAATACTGGACTGTTCTTCATTTGTTACTTGTGATGTTCACCAAAATGATATTGTGTTCCTGTAAAATCAGTAAACATGAGATTCTGGTGCTTTAATAAAAATAATAGTGTACGCTATGTTGAATTTCATGGGCGTAAGTCAAGTACCCAGCTGCATAATATGGCTATTTAATTAGTATAATATATTCTTTTCTGTGTGCTGCTGTATGATTAACCATCCCCACTGAGACATCTACCATAGGTACAATTGAAATGGATGAGCCTAATGAACAAGGATATTTGCATTTCCTTAATATGTTGTATAATTTCACTCATAAAATTGTATGGAATTAATTTAGCATTATTTTCTGCAGATGATCATAACAATAACATTTTGTACTCATTATGAGAGAAGTTGATTCAAAACACAAGCAAAACCATTCAAGTTCTTCCACTCACAAAAGCTTCAGATTTCCTGTGAAACTCAGATTTTTATGCCTAAATTCTGATCAAGTATGGCCCTAACTTATTGCAGCTGAAGTGAAAGGCAAGATTCTTGTCAACGTTATTCTCTCATCTCTCTAATCTCTAATGACTTGCTAGGAGGTAAGGGGAATTCAATTCTCAAAGCAGCCATTAGGCTGATGGAAAAGCTCCCTGGAAGATTAATTATTTCTTGTGTGGAAAATGATCCAGACATGTGTTGGATATAAATGCAGAGTTAGCATAATTTTCAGTTCTGTTGCTTGCAATTATGCATGTGATGTGCTGAGGTATAGGATATAAATTCTGATTTCAGAAACAGTCCTTAGGGACAAGGTCAGAAATAAGGAGGAAGAGGATCAGGAGCAAATCAGATTTGTATCCAGACTAGGCTACAAGTGGTTAGGCTCTGCAGACAATTGTGCACTTTGTAGCAGACCAAGAAAAGTATTAAAGCAGCAAAACAACTCAACCAAATATTTCTCTCTTTCTCTAGTATGAGAGTGCATAAAGTTTTATTTTGTCTTTTGGCAGAATGATTACACCTGGTTTGACGAGTTGACCCCTAGTGAAACTCCTCTTGGAGGTCTCTTCCAACCTAGATGATTCTGTGATTCTGTGATGCATCCTTTGCTATCAGCTCCCCAGAAGTGTCATCCACAAGCAAAGCCACAGTACTGGCACTCGGGACTTACCCTCAGTGTAGCCTCCTCCAGGTCTGTGTCAGTTGCTCAGTTGGCTGCTTGCACCTCTGGACAGTGGGTAGAGCAAGCAGTGAACCTTCACAGCATATGCTCATGAGTAGCACCCCCTCAAAGTATGTGCTGATTTTGCTGCAGGTTTACTTACAGGCTATGAGCATGGGGATGTGCACGTTTCCCTTCAAGTAAACTTCTTGCTAGGGCCAGCTATATGACAGCTTGCAGATCTGGGTGAGGACAAAGAAAGTAGCAGCAACAGAGCAACAGCACTAGAATGGAGAAGAGGAATGCCTGTTAACTTCACCTGTGAGCATGTTTTCTAGTGAGAATGAGCGTAAAGCTAGGGATTACTTATCCTGACATTTTCCACTGCTTCTGAAGAAAACCTCCCTGCCTTGCTGGGAAAGATTCCTTCATGGTGTTGTTCAGGGGGCACTATGATACGCTTAGGATTTGTCTGCACTGCAGAGATAAAATGCAGATAAATTTTATTCTCTAGCACATATGTATATGTTGCACCTAACTTGTCATCCCCTCAAGCCAAAATTAAAGGGTACCAAGGCCTACACAGGCTTCTCTGTGGGAAATAGCCTATAGATAACTCCTCAGCTACTACCACTAGCACCTGTAGCTTCATTCCATTTTCTAAGTCAATTTAAACTAACTTGTGTGCAGTTAATGTGAACAAACACAACTCAAACCAATTCTGCAGTGATGATTTAATATTAGGCAGTAGTAGAAGTTCTCCCATACAATATAAAATCTCTTTGTGTGAATAAGTGAAGGCAGAGTCTTTCAAAGTTTAAGACCAAAAGAGACGTTATCATATATTTCTGAGTTCCACGAGCTAATTCGTAAATCAAACTCTACATCCTTTGAATGAACTGGAACATAGATATATTTCAGACAGATGATCTTCATGTAAATTTTTATCTTACAGGAGAAAGAAGCCAGAGAGACTGAAGGCTTTTAAGGGGAACAGAAATCATAAAGATGGCCTACTCTTACTTCCTATTATGCTTTCTAGTTGCCGTTCTTAACACTAAATGACATTTATATTTTAAGAAGATAGCATAGCAAACTAATTTCTCAAAATACTTGAAATTGTTAAAGTTCTTCTATGATATTTTTCTTATTGAAGCAGAAGTGTGATTTTTTTCATGTTATTTTATCTATAGCTGGAAGTTATATGTGTGCTGGAAAATGTAATCTTTTCCTTTTTTCCTGCTGCTCTGGCTGCTCTGCCTAACCTCCAGAGCTGACTGAGAGGAAAGGCTTTGAAGTTGGAGTGATTCCATGCTTTCCATTTTTTGTTCCAAATATCTAAACTTAGTATTTATTCTGTCCTGAACAGAAAGTCCTAGAAGGTGTAGATGATTGAAAGCAATAGCATAACAGTCCATTTCATAGATGTGCTAAGGCTTGTAAAAAATTCTGTCTGCATTTAGCTGTCAGTAAGATATAACAGTATTGACATGAGATCTCATTTTAACATGAATTTTGATTGACAGGGATGTTTGTTGTACTTAACTCATGTCATGTCTGTGTATAACAAGACTTTTGACTGACTCTTTCTGTTATGTTGGTAGCAATGCACTGTATTTCAGAAGAATGCTTAAAAGACTACAGAGATTTGAAGATCATTCAGGGGATACAAAATCTTGCATTTCAGAGGAGTCACCACTTTAAAAAAATAAAAGCGTAAAGCAGAGGCAGTTCGTGAAAGCACTTAATTTAAAACAACTTCTCAGACTCATCTATAAGAGAACATGCTCTGTGGCTATGACAGAGTAGCATGATTTCACAGAAGAATAAATGTTTTCTACCTCAGCAGCTTTAGACACTTTGCTCTTTTTAAAAATTAATCTAAACTTATCCTTCCTAAATGTCAAAAACCAAGAAGCGAAAACATGGTAGGTATTTCCCTTCCTGAACTATATAGCATGACCGGTACCATGAAAAAACATCACCTGCTCCAGGATGCATGCTTGGTGACAAGGATCTGCACAAGCATCAGCAGTTTTGTGTCCTAATGGAATTCCTTTCCTCAGATAACAGAAGAGAGCTGAGTCATTTCTTCCACAATGTCCTGGCCTTTTTGGATAGCATTTGCTTTGGCTTCCCCTCCCATGAGAAGCCAGCCATGACTGCCTCCTGTATTGCTGGCCTTTACATTCTGCCCATTGTCTTTTTAAAATGTGCTCATTTCCTCTGTGTAAACTGAATGAATAGCTTACTAATAGTGTTTGCCAGTGTTTTGGAGGGTATTCTCTTTTTTGGCTAATGAACACCTCCCCCATACAAGGACAAAAACATCAACAAACAAATTGCCTTAATTAGGGAGAGATTTCATTTCTTGGATTTATTATTTTTTTCCTGTTGCCTTTATTTGATTTTCTTTTGTAACTATTGGTTTAACTAAATTGAGGTATATGCTTTCTATGCCTTCTAGTTTATAAAGATGGAATGACAGGAATGACAAAGAAGGGATGTGTACTGTATGAGACAAAAAAAAAGTGTCGGCTACTAAGGCTATATTTTACCTTTCCTGATTTCCCTGAATGTTTTAATAATTGAAATTCAAGTTCTGGATTTCTAGTTTTTGCAAATGATGGTGGAAAGAAGCTCTTGTAGAAACCCATGCCCTTCATTAAGATTTGCAGAATGTGCAGGAAATGTAATGGTACAGGTGATTCTTCCCAGTGATCTCATCCAGAAATAACATGAGCTAGTGGCTACAGTACTAATCCTAAATAGATGTAACATGGATTCCTTTACTGATTTTACCACTGAAGAATTGTAGTGTGCAGTCTTTCACACATCACCTCTTTGTCTCAGTTTCACTCTCAGGAAAATGGAGATTTTACTACCCTTTGTTTCTGAAAACAGCAGATTGAAATACTTAAAGAAGTTATTGGCGCTGACACATGGAGACAGTGTTGCTGGTCTGTTAGCCTTATATCTACCTCTAAAAGTTGCTTCACTTCCCTGAGGTTTTAAGACCACCTTCCTTCCTCTCTGACATCTACAGAACATGGGATATCATGCAAGCTTGTCTTTCAGATTTGAGGAGAATCTCAGCCGCATTATATGCACTTGAAAAGATTACTGTTTGATTAGGTCCAATATTTAAATACTTTAATGGCTATAGTCTCTAAAGACAGCAGCATCACTGGTGAGTGATTCAGACCACATGTGCAGATATGTAATGGAGGATGATGCATCCAGGGGCTGCAGGAACCAGCTGACCTTGAAATACCTCCTTGCAGGTGGGATGGGGCTGAGCAGTGGGGCTGTCTCTCCTGCCTTTTAAGTATTCTCCACATCATTAAAGGAAGGAAAGAGGATATGTGGAAAGTGTAATTTTCAGGCATACAGCAGAGGATTTGAGACATGACAAACAAGAAATGAGGCCAGAAGGAACAAGAAAGTAGGGGATTAAGAATGAGAAGAGGTAGTAGGGAACAGTTAGAGCCAGGTAGCTACAAGAATGATTAATCAGAGGAGGTGGGAAAGATTTTATCTCACAGAGGCACTGGTAACTACAGCTATGCTGCTGAAGACAAATTTGAGAAGCTAGTGGTAGATATGAGGTGAGAAAGTCAGACAGCTCAGAGATAACAAATGCTAAATGTCGGTGTGTATTTTTTCTGTTAAATCATGCTTCATAAGCCAACTTTTTTTTGCTTCCCAAATACCTACTTCACTCTACATTTCTCAGATCCAAAGACCACAGTAACCAGAAACAGCATGGAGATGGCAAAAGAACATGCTTGGTTCTAGCCACTGCTCCAAAAGTACCAACTCATTTAATAAAGTCACTCTCATCATAAAGTGTTTCTGTAGTCAGTGGCAGAGAAATTTGTGGAGTCTGTGTCTCAAAAGAAAGATTTGTATTACCTGTACTGGTAGTTGTGATGAGGAAGTAGAAATCAACATCAGTGTCACTATTCAGAGCAGTTGTATTCAGAAGGTTCTGATGTCTCCCAAAATCTCTCTGAGGTGAAACTGGAATCACCACTCAACCTCTTTTTTTTCATGTTTCTTTTCAGTTTGGTGTTTTCACCTGGTGTGCATATATTTTACTTATCTGAAAACTTTACCTACCAATTAGCTGTAGAACACAGCATATTCCTGCTTTCTAGCTAATGGTGGCATTTGAACAATGTATTATAGGATAATTATTTAGTTTGTTATCTAAATTATTTATGTAGAGTAGATAAGTAGCAAAACACATGGTTATGCTTCCTGAGGAACTCTTGTGCTTGTTTTAATTGCTTCTCCTCATTTTTAATTAAATTTATTTTCTGGATTTTCATGGCAGTTATATATTCATCTTGTTCCCCTTCATCTAATTTTCTCTTAGCACAATAAAAATGCTTTTCTTTGAAGAAGTCATTAATGAGTCTAAAGCTTATTGCTTGTCACATGTCCAGTAATCACAGTTTGCAATGTGTGTCTGTATTTTGCAGATGTTGCTGAAGATAAATTGTCCATATGTTGGAAATCTTATTTTTAGAGATTGCAGTATCACATCCATTAACTGTCAATACTTATTTTTCACATTCTTGTGTTAAGATATCTCATAGCTCTATGTTTTTATATCTGATCCTTTTCCTAGGTTTCATATAATCCTATCTGTATTTAAACTTTTACAAAACTGTTGGAGATTTTCAATTTACATATTCAGGACTCCTTTCTTTTCTGGGAGTTTTCATTTGATGCGTTAACATCATTTTATATCTTATTAATGAATCTCCACTGCTGCTAGCCAAAGAGATTTGATAAGGCCTTTACAACTCTCCTTTTCAATAATTAGTGTTTTTTTTTTTTTTTTTTTTTTTTCCAATGACTTTTAAGCAATAGCAATTGTTTGGTAGATTATATCAGTGGTTCTACACATTACTAATTGCTATTTCTATTGTAGCTGTTACCAAAATGTCTTTTTAACTCATTGCGTAAATATTTGTGTAACACTACAAAAGGACAAAAATACAAAGAAAGGTTAGCACTGTGAGGGAGATAAGAACAAAGAAACTCAAATCTGATACAGCCAAAGATAGAAAGCCAAGGAAATAATTCAGAAAGGCACTATTTTATCATAAGTGGCATTTTGATTAGACTGAGAGAGAGCTGTGAAGAGCAAAACCCAAGAGATGGGACTATTCAGTTTGAAGTTTCAAGGTGTGGGGAAGAGTTTCACAGAATGATCATTTTTTAAGTGATATATGAAATATTTTTTCTCAAACCCTTGAGATTGGTGCAGCAGTGGACATCTTTTCTTTCTTTCCTTCTTTCTTCCTTCCTTCCTTCCTTCCTTCCTTCCTTCCTTCCTTCCTTTCTTCCTTTCTTCCTTTCTTCCTTTCTTCCTTTCTTTCTTCCTTTCTTCCTTTCTTCCTTTCTTCCTTCCTTTCTTCCTTCCTTTCTTTCTTTCTTTCTTTCTTTCTTTCTTTCTTTCTTTCTTTCTTTCTTTCTTTCTTTCTTTCTTTTTCTTTCTTTCTCTTTCTCTTTCTTTCCTCCTTTCCTCCTTTCCTCCTTCTTTCTTTCTTTTTTCTTCCCTCCTTCCTATTTTAATGCTTAAAGCTGATCTTGAATAGCTTGATTTTCTAACTTTAGTTAGAAATAATTGTCTCAAAAATTGCTGTTTTCTGCTACTTCCATACTGCCTTTTGTATTGGGTTAGTGGGTGCACTGATAGTTGGTATGAAGTTAAGCCATAAAGAATTTCCCCTGCTCTTGACTGAAATTCTGCAAAAGTGGGATCAACATGTCATAGCCATATATTTGTGGAGTAAACAGCTTTTCAAATAGCAGGTGATGTGATCCATCATTGGTGTAAACCCATTACAACACAGATGAGTTTGCAAAATCTTTTGGTTTTATATGTAATATATTACTTACTGGTACATATTGCAGAGTGGCTTTCATATTAACATAATTTACTAAATATAATCATACTACTTATTCTTATTTGACTATAACATATGTTTTATATCCTGCCTGACCTTTTGAGAAACTGGCATAGAGGGAATTGTAAAAGAAATCAAGTACCCATTAACTACTGCTAGCTGAAAAATACTTCCTCAATACATGCAAGAGTTTGGTTATATATATGTTTGGGTTTTATGAGGATGATGTCTTTTTGCTGGTCTAGAACTGCTGTTAAAAGCTGTTCAGAGATGCTCTTTCTTCTCACGGTAGAATTTGTGAAGAGTGAAGTGTGCCAGGGTAATTTATTTAAGAAGGACAAGAATCTGGAAACATTTAAGACCAGTAATTTTTAGTAGGTAATTTAAAAGAAAAAGGCAGTGATATAAATGGATGAGAAGACCAAAAGGAAACAAAAAGAATAAATTGCAGAAAATCAAGAGTTAAAAGAAATGATGCAAGTAAAAGAAAAGTGAAATACAATGGATAGCAGAACTTTCATTGAAATGAGACGTTGCTATTGTTTGGGACCCTCTTCTAGCATTTTATCAAAAGAGGTTTACCCTACTAATGGGGATAGATAGGGGAACTTTTTGAAATGTTGCATCAAAGTGGCTTGGTAATCTCTAGGAGTTTGGTAGGAACAAAGAGAAATCAAATAGCGGCTTTTTGTGTTGTGTCACTATAATGGAAATCCATGCAGCAAGTGTCTTCACCATCAATAGAAGCCCTGCAGCTGAAAGTAAATGAAGCAAAGAGGAAACATAAATTTACATATCATTAAATTTGTAAAATAAATGAATAAAACCAAGCAATACTATTTAGTATATTTTACAAGCATTCTAAAAAAGAAGATGCAAATATAGCATATCCAGGATAGCACAGGTGAGAAGGTCAGCCATCTGAGAAAAGCCCATGGAGACAGCACTGCTGACAGGCAGGAATTAGAAGCAAGAGCTCTGAGATGACAGAACCACAAATGCTTTTATGTATTGTGTCTAAGACATCAATCTTCATGCTTTTTATTTTGATTCAGGTTTTTATCCTATTTATACATTATTGGTTTTGATTCTAATGATGTTTTATTCAATTATAGTACCAATGTTTATCAAGAAAAAAAAAATGACTAGCTAATAATTTGAATTAAAAAAGCTTTCCTCTTTCCTTGAAATTCAAGAGAAAAAAGTGATCTCCCAATCCTCTTGCAATGTGTATTTCAGGATATTCAGAGTTATCAAATTAAATTTCATGAGCATCAGAGCAACAGCTCACAATCAGGCAAGGAAAAGGCAGGAAACACTTGTATACTTGTATTTGAAAATAATAGAAGTGCTATAACAATGCAGCTGTGCAGAAAGAAGGCTTCAAAAGCACAGCTAAAGCAAATCAATGCTGTATTTTGACAAGGAAAAGCTATTCTGAAAAGAGCTTGTGCAGAGGAGAAATGATCTTTTTATTAGATCTCACTTCTAACTAAAGATAGATTCAAATCATAGATCTGAGCAATCTTGAATTACTCTGGTTCTAGAAATAAAAATCTAGCATTTGGAAT
Source organism: Heteronetta atricapilla (assembly GCA_011075105.1). Lineage (NCBI taxonomy): Eukaryota > Metazoa > Chordata > Aves > Anseriformes > Anatidae > Heteronetta > Heteronetta atricapilla. The sequence goes on from CM021735.1 coordinate 33,004,152, forward strand.
TCTGCCAAACTAAATGATGAATGCAAACACTTGTATTAATCTTTATTTCTCCACAATAGGAAAGAACCCTCAGGGAATAAAATTGTGTGTATGTAGGAGAAAGAAGGAAAGAATCTATATACACCAAAGAACACTCAACTAAACTTAAAAGAAACATATTTTTAATGATTGAATTTCCAATAACAATTTTAACTTCAGATTACATGTTAATGCTTTTCTTTTTTTATTATTTATTTTATTTCAGATGTGAAACTCTTGATTATTAGAATTCATCGGATTACGTTCCTACAAAATTAGTATACTATTAAATATGGACTACCCAATGTTCAGTGAGCACAAATTCACCACTGAAGACCTTAAAGCTTTGCAAGAATGCAGTGTCTTGCAATATGTTTTATACTGGAACAGAATAATGTATCAGTAAAATAACATCACAGATTAAGATTGGTTAAGATTGGCAGGGACCACAGAAGGGCACCTGGTCCAACTCCCTGCTCAAGCAGGGCAATCCAGAGCAGGGTGCCCAGGCCCATCTCCAGGTGGCTTTTGAATTTATCTCCAAGGAGGAGTCTCCACAACCTTTCTGTGCAACCTGTGTCAGTGCTCCATCACCTGCAGATCACAGAAGTGCTTCCTGATGTTCAGAGGGAACGTCTTGTGTTCTGGTTTGTGCCCATCACCTCTTGTCCTGGTACTGGGCACCACTGAAAAGAGCCTGGCTCTGACATCTGTGTACCCTCCCTTCAGGTATTTAGACTCATTGATAAGACCCCCTGAGCCTCCTCCTCTCCAGACTGAACAGTCCCAGCATAACCAAGTACCCAGCTTTATATATGCCTTTTCCCCATCTTACAAACCTGTGGTCTGGATGTGTTGCCAGGATATGTAATGTGTGTCAGGTCTCCCACAGACAGAGAAAAACCTACAATTCAGATGACTTTTTTCAGGAGGAATACTAACAAACTGTCCAGCTACACTTCCTCCTCCTCTTCTATTCATTCTTCACTTTATAAAGGAAGGCATGAGAAAGACTGAAGTGCTAAGTTCTTTCAAAGACAATTTTAGGTGCCTGGTCTCTAGGGAGGATTTGGATTCTAAACAGATGGGGGTGTTTACCCACCACCCTGATTTAGAAACATAATCTCTGGAAAGGATTGGGTTGCTGATATTTTTTCTCTTGCTCTTTGCTTTCCCTGCTCGCTAGCAGTATGTCTTCCCCACACTCAGTATGCTGCTTGTTTGGCTTGTCCTTGTGAGGCATTGGTTCAGCTGCTTGGACACTGAATTCTGGCATTTTGCCTCTCGGTGAGGGACTGGGCACTGAAAATCTAAGTGCTGCAGCCCCAGCAGAATTCCCTAGGCAGGGTTGTGAGCCTGGCAGGAGAGCTCAAAGACCTTCAAGGTCAGTACGAAATGATTCTTCTCTAACACATCCTTCCTGCCCAGGGGTGGGGTCATGTGGAAGTGTGAGCATCTGCCCTAATAGTGAGGTGTCTGAGTCTTTTATGAGTCCTGGCTTGAAATGTATTATCTAAAAAGTTTTTCTAGTGGACATGAATCCTATCAACTCTTAGTCAAAGTAACAGACTGTTAAACTATTTTCCTACTATTACCACCACTGTGGTACTCAGTCAATAACACCCAGGGAGTATATTCAACTTGCTTTTTTATATAATGCAATAATAACTGCAACTTGTCACAAGAAAATGGTCATTTTTGAAGTGGACAGTTTACCATTTGAAATGGTCTATTATATCTTTGTCTGCATAAGATTTCTGTACTGCAATGTCCTCAAATTCATAAATGGAATACAAATCTATTGTGTGTGTGTGGAGACAGTTGAAAGCAATTGACTTTAATTAGGCATTATGAAAAAAGTCATAATTGTATGTTACAGGTGAGAATTTCCATTCTTGGATAAAAGACTATTGGTGCTGTCTTCTCAGCAATTAGGGTATAAAATGGTCCTTTGAGATATTGCTTCTATTAACTAGGCCTGAGAAGCAAAATCACAGTAAGCAGAGGCTAGAATAACAGGGTATTAAGTATTGCTGTGAATGAGGATTTGAATTTTATTTCACATTAGCTTGAATTCCAAGGGAAATTAGGTTTATGGGATTGAATTGTCCCCATCCCACTATTTGCAAATCTGTCATTCTCTATCTGTTTCAGTACTATTTGAACCTGCCAGCCACTTTCAAGCAATCCTGACAGAGATGTAGTCAGTCTCAGCTATATTAAATTCCTCCAAGCTGCAGGAAGACAAGCTGCAGAGAACAGGAGGAAGAGTCAAATTGGCATCCCACTGGTGGGGTCCCTACAGAGTGAGATCAGTTATGTTATTAGACACCAAAGAATCCCCATGACATAGGCATTATGAACACTCCAGTCACAGCAAACCTTAAAGCAGAACTTTATCAGACATTAAATAATGCAATCAAATGCCCCATAAAACCAGACTTAATTTCTGCTCCCTTCAAATTATTTCTTTAGGTATCAAACTGTGTCTTGAACAACTAATCAAGGAGAGAAGGAGTTTGGTATCCCATGGTACGTACCCATTCTCGTGTCTACATGTGGTGGAAGGAAAGTGTTAGGAATACACAGCTACAGAAACGGATTTTCAGGTAGTATTGACCAGCAGATGTCTTTAAAATATTTGTAAGAATCCAGCAGAGAAACCATTTATTTTAGCACTATATGAGGGTAAATATATAGATCTATATGAGAATAAATATAAAATGTAGTATAATAAGAATATCCTCAAAAGCAACATTTAAAATGGAATTCCAATACTACTGAACACAAATAAACAAACCAAAAAAACCTTCCATGGCAATTTTTGTAAAAAAATCACCATTTTTAAAATGTGACCTAAATAGACAAAATCTAATTGAATATAGGATCTATGGCTTCAACTTTACAGAATTTGAAAGATCTCTGGTATTCCTTTTAAAGTAAATATCTTTACAAATATGTTTGTCTCTTGGACTACTAGAAATGTGAGAGAATATTTACAAGGACTGTCCTATGTCAAGGTAAATGAACAGATATGGGACAAGATATCCTAGTAATAATACATCTTTATTTTGTATTTCATCCTATCTTTTTTTTTTTTTTTTTTTTTTTTTTTTTGCAATAAGTCTGAATAGGATAAATGGGATTCTTCCATTGATATAAGCTTATAACGAACCAAGAGCAGAGTGTTATTAGAGTCCTAAAATGTAAATCCTGCATATTTCAGGAGTAGCACATTTCAATTCTCTATTTTCTTTTTTATAGCTAAAGAGAAAAAAATACCAGTTAAGGTAAAGATTTTTTTTTTTTTTTTAACGTGTTTCAATGTATTTCTCAATTCTACCTGCAGGCTATGCATATCACAAATTTGCTAAAACAAATAGAATATAACATAGAAGATATCTGGTGGCCAGGAAATCATTAAATATAAGTGCTCGCAGTAGCAGCACTGGGGAAAACATGGATCTGTCAATTTTGTGACACAAGTCTGCAGGCAAAGCTCTGTGCAGCAGAACAGCAGAATAAGATCTATGGAACTGGGGGTTTCAATACACATTTCCCATTCTTGCAACCCTGCTTTTGCTTTTAGAATCAATGGATCTTGGATGAATTTATTTAAATGAAAACAACAGGTGTTAAATTTTGCCCTTCACTGTTATGTTAAAGGCATCTTTAATCATGCCTTTGTGATGTTTTTAAGCACATGTTACTGAGGTAAACTGGAGTGAGGTGGACCCTAAATGTGGAATATGCAGAATATGTCTTTCTGCTGATTTGAATTCATTTCTGTGAGTACTGTGTAACTTTTGACATAAAAGCCTTGCTCTGTTTTGAAGTTTGATTTCTGTGTGTTCAGGCTCCCAAAGGGGATTGGCTGCAAAGGCCCAAGATACTGTGCTTACTGATGAATGCACTTTGCTACTAAAGTGCAGACACTGAGGCTGACTGAATTATGGCATTGCGTTACCATGGGATGTCGGGCTTGCAAGCCTGACACTTGAAAGGCAGTGCATAGAAATCTGGAAAGGTCTTCAAAAGGGTGAACTGTGACAGAAGTAATAGTAGAGATCTGTGGAAGCTAAAGATAGGCTGTTTTATTTTATTTTATTTTATTTTATTTTATTTTATTTTATTTTATTTTATTTTATTTTTCTTTCAAATTACTTTTCTCATCAGATATATACTTCTTAACTCTAATTAAGAAGTGAAAGCTAATTATGACTGCAATATTGTACATAGGGGAAACTCAGAGTTTTTATATTCTGGCTGTGCTTCATTAAATCATGGCTGAAACATTCTGCTTCTTACAGTGTAGACTGTAGGGATATTTCATTTTCTTCAGTTGTTTTTGTTCAGCATTCTTCATTTAATGATACCTGTTAAGTAGCAGTTTTTCCATTCACTTTTTATTTCTATTCTTTCAGCTGCAGAGAATAACCTTTAATTCAAAAAAGTATTAGGAGTTGGCAGAACAGAGAGATGGGGACAGTTTGATGTGGTGCCTGTCTTCTGAATAACAATGTGTGATGAATATGTCTGTACTCAAACACATGGGCACAAGAGAAATAATTTCATATTTTCTTTGAGTTATTTGCTTCCTTTTAAAACTTTTTGCACCTTTTTATTATTAATATTTCACTTACTAAAAATATCCACAATCTAAAATTAGCTTTTTTAGCACTTATGGCTTCACCTAACCAAATCTGTTTGGAATCTCATATCAAGTGTAAAGAGAGGTAAACAAATTTTCTCTTGAGAACATGGCACCTGTATTGAAGGAATTTTAACTTATGAGTATTGATTCACTTTGTTCAAAATCAGAAATATGCCCAATTTATCAAATTTTAAAAAAACACTCCATGCAGACCAAAACAGGACATTTAACATATGTTAATTTGTCAAAACACAAAGAGTTACCATATTTTTAAATCACAGATTTCTTTTTCACATTTATCTCACACTACTATTATTGTAAATAAATCAGGTTATTATGTTCACCATCCTTTACAACTTTAGATCAATTTGCATGGATTCAGGCTCCTGTAAAAACACATTAGAATTAGCCTCTTTTTATACACTTTTACCATAATCATCAATAACCAGAAACTTTACTCAAAGGCTCACCAACATTAGCAGCATTTTCATCTCATTTTATGTGTCTTTCACTTTTCTGCCTGATGAAAAATATTCAATTTCTTTGTCAAGTTTTATGGCTAACATAAATAAAATATACCATGTTCCCCCTTGATCTATAGGTTGGTGTTGCTCTCAGAATAAATTTCTAGTGACAATAGTAATCTTATGATCTGTTATAATAACAGCTTCATATGAATATATTCATCCTGAATACTGTTCATCACCTAAGCAAATCACAATATCCACAACGTTGTGGTAAGAAATGGTGTATTTAGCAAGAGCAGAGCTCATGTGAGATGCAGTGGGAATAGAGTCAAAATGCTCCTTATCAAATCACTTGTTCTGTTTTATGTGATAGAGAATCCCATCTGACTACTGCAAACAAAAGCAGAATGGCAACTTAGAGATGTGATTATTTTTCACTGTTAAAGTATTTTTTTTTTTCTGTAATTTAACATTAGTTTTTATTCCCAGTGGTGTAATACTAATGGTTACCACTGATGTTTTGTCCTGTCTGTGTGTTAGCACATATTTCATTAGGATGGTTTTTGTCCCATTCTGGAAATACAAAGCAGAAAACTATTTTAGAGCATGGGTTTAAATGCTGATTTCTCCAAATGGAAAGCACATCAATTCATCTTTCATTCTTTGCACTTACATCATTCTTTGATAAAAGTCTAAGACCTCAGCCCAAGCTATTTCTGAAGATGAAGACTCTAGATGGAGAGTCCAGTTGCTCTGTTTCTGCATCTGTACTGCAGTTAGTCCTAGTTTACTTAGACTAAAAAAACATGATCCGTACTCTTTATTCTCTGACAAATAATTATAAATATACCTACCACTTGCTTTGAACTGTTTAACTAGTATTTGTTTAGATCCAACCATGGTAGAAACATATAGAAAACTATAGCCTGAAGAATCTCTCTGAGAAACAGGGTAGACCAGCTTGTGCTGAGCTAGTGCTATCCGCTGAACAAGCTAGCATAAAGGTGGGTGGTATATATCTATTCTTTGCAGCAGCATTCACTTTGTCTTCAAACTCTCAATAACAGGCTTATGAAATAAATATTAGGAACCTGATTCTTTTTCTAAGACAAGAAATAGATTCTACTGCAGTATAGACATACTGACAATCATGTTTGAATTGTCCACCTGTCCACTTCTGTAATACCACATCTTTGCCAACTATGGAGTTAAGAAAAAATGTAAGCAGGGCCAATTTTTTGGACTGTTAAAGCAAAAGTGATTATTTACTCACTTGTTTGCACAGTGGCTGGTTTGTCTATGCAGTTATGGCAATCCTGTGGGAAAATTTTAGTAAGAATTTTTCCTGTTGTTGTTTGAGAACTGATCAAAGCTCTCTGTTCCTGGCTTACTTAGTGAACAATGGACTGATGGAAGTATGTAGACAGGGGCTCTGAATGTTGTTGTGTTGTGCTGAAAACATAGAGGAAGCAGAGCAAGACAAAAATATTCTACAATCCTAGAGGGATATTGAATGCAATTATGTATAGTGCATTAAACCATTGTCTTATAACTTGGTTCTTTAAGGGAAAGAAATGTTAAAGGAAAGTGCACAGGGAAGGCTCATTGAGCCTGAAAAGACATTGTGGGGATTCTTGGGTCTTTCAATTATGTTCAGTGGAAAACACATTTCATTTTATATACTGTTGAAGATTGCAGTAGATAGAGTATTAATCTACTGCTTGAAAGGAGTTACACTTCAGAGCAAGTTTCTGGCTTGGAGTTTGCACTGTGGTTCCCTTGGGCTGATTATCAAAAATCCACATGTGAAGTTTCCACTGATTTTTTATTTATTTTTTTTTTTTTTAAGAGATGGAGGTACCACCTTCAAATGAAGCTTTTATGGGAATGTGCTTTGTGCAGGAGATGTGAGAACGGCTGGAGCTGCGAGCAGCTCCATGCTCCAGGAGATTCTGTTGTGCTCAGCATGGACAGGGGGAGGCTTTTTGTGCACCTCTTGTTGCAGACTCCTCAGAAGTGTATTGTGGAATCCAGCCTCAGCTGTACTATTTTAACAAAACTACTTTCAGCTCAGCCTTCTCTCAAATCAAAAGCAATGGCTTGCTCAGGAAAATAAGGGAAGGGTGTTGTGCTTTGGCACAACTCCAGACAATCTGCCTTAAAGATGATATAATAGGAAACTCAGTGGTCCAGTCCAAAACACCTAACCCACTCTGTGCTTGGGATCATTAATCAACCTCTAAAGTTCAGCATTTTCACATCTCTCACATTTTAGGTATAAGCTTTATCTCCAGGAAATAACACTAGATACCATTCTTCTCCCATTTCCTCCAGCCCCAAACTTGTAAAGTTTGAACTGAGGAAAACAAAAGGGAGGAGAATTCATAACCCCTGAAGTATGAAATGAATTTGGAAAGTGATGACTTTATTTTTTCTGTTCCAAACTGGGTCTATTTTCGGACCCCCGGATATGCTGAGAAAGCTGAGGTTAGTAAACCAGGTGCTGAGTAGCCAAAGGCAAATGAATATGCCAACTTTTATCCATCTCTGCCTGCCATTCCTCTTCTGATTGTAATTTCCAATCTTTTCATACAGTCACTTCCTGGGTGGCTCTCCTTAGTGTTAGAGGTCCTTGTAGAGCAGATATATATTATCCATAAGCTTTCTATTACAGGCATTTTGCAACAATTTAAACAGGTGAGCTGCCTGTGTGCTGCACTTCAGAACATCATTATCACCAATGTTATTTCATTCTTCCCTTGTACCCTTGGTCTACTTGAATATGCCTGCTTTCCTTCTGTTCAGACTGCAAGGTTCTTGGGGCAGAAGCCACCTTTTCATTCTGTGTTTGTGCTCACAGAAGCTTTGTGGTACTGCACATAAATGAAGGAAGATCAGGTGTGCTATTTCAGGCTGTGAATCCTGTTGAACTTGAACAGCACGAAAATTAAAACATTATAGTATTGTAACAAGTGCTTCTAGATGAGAAGGAAGTATATGTCATGTTTTTCATGTCAAGTGCTAGCTGTGTTTAGAGAGGGAATAAATGATACTGAAGAAGAAAAATACCCCCTGCAATAAAGACTGCAGTGTTCCCACTAACTGTACTTGCAAGCCCATGCTGTTATCCAGGGTCATTTTCTGCAAGCCCACACTGGAGCAGGTGGATGTGGCCTTGGAGAAGGCTGCGACCCATGGAGAGTCCCCGCAGGAGCAGGCCCCGGGCCAGAGCTGCTGTCCCTGGGGGACCCGTGCTGGAGCAGTTTGCTCCTGATGGATGGACCCCATGGTATGGAGCTGTGTGCGATCAGTTCTTGATGAGCTGCTGCCTGTGGGCAGCCCCCACAGGATCAGTTCGGGAAGAATGGCATCCCATGGAAGGGACCCCACGTGGAGCAGGGCAGAGAGTGACCATGAGGGAGTGGCAGAGATGAAGCGTTAGGGACTGACCGCACCCCCATTCCCCAGTCTTCTGTGCCACTCAGGGAGAGGAAGTAGAAGAAAGTGGATGGGGAGAAGGTGTTTTAAGTTTGCTTTTAGTTTTTCACTACTCTAGCCTGTTCATAATAGGTAATAAATTTCATTAATCTCCCTAAGTTGAATCTGTTTTGCCCATGACAGTAATTGTTCAGTGATCTCCCTGTCCTTATCTCAGCCCTTGAGTTCTTTTTCATCATATTTTCTTCCTTTGAGGAAGGGGAGTGAGAGAGTGGGTGTAGTGGTGTTTAGGTACCATCGGGGTGAAACCACTGCAAGAGCAAAAGTTTCTTTGTGTTATCAATATTTTATTTAAAATCATGATTCCCATAAATATTTTGGCGGCAAGAGAAAGGGAAGTCATAGGGATGTTGCTATATATAAAATTCAACTTCTTTCTAAAAGCCCTTTTAACCTGAATAAATTCAAAGAAAAAGCTTGAAAACATGATTTGGATAGGTGAAAAACATCAGTTCTTATTTGCTTACTGTGTTGTAGCACTTGGTTTGATAATCAACATCATGAAGCTCTATGGAGGAAGGCATAGCATCAGCAAATTTGCTTGGCATCAGCAAACTTGATTCCCTGTCAAGCAGCAATAAAGCCAGCCTGGGATATGCCTCATCGAGCTCTGTTAGAAATGGCCATCCATGGTAGAGAGCAAAATAATTGGACAAGCACTTTACAATACCCTCATCCTCTGCCAACTCCTAAGGTTGTCTTTTTATATAAGTAATTCCCAGAGTGTCTTTCTGGAAATTAGGCCTGTGAAAATTATGTCTTTAAGTTAACAGTGCTCCTAAGAGTGTTTTTCAGCTTGCTATTATTGTTGCACTCTTGTTTCTACGTGCTACCACCTTAACTTTATTGCATCTTCCCTTCTTATTTCTGAAGAGATAATGCAGCCTCAGCTTGAAGAAGGAGTGTTCTGCTCCACCCCTTCCCCCATTACGCTTTATTCCTCATGAAATGGAACTGAGCAGTAAGGTGACATTTGCCGTACGCAGGAAGAACTCATTATGCTACAGATTTGAAGCATTGATCCAGTCCCCTTTCTACTACAGGTCATCGCTATTCCTTTTGCTAGCTTGCCCACAATGGCAACACATATGTTTCCTGCAAAGCAATTCTTCTCTATGGTTTGTTCACCATCACTGCTGCAAATTGCTTGGTTGTTCAAGAGAGTCCAGGCTGCTGTATGAGTCAGAATGACCATGGCTACAAGAAAATGGTAAGTATTAATAAACCTAGCCATAGGTCTTTACTTCAGAATGGCAGTAAGCTGGCACCTTTCAGAAGAAGTTCAGAAATAAAATGGCAAGGCAGATACTTCATTATCGCAGATTCACAGAATCACTGAATTGCTGAAATTAGAAGGGACCTCTGGAGGTCGTCTAGCCCAACTCCATTGCTCAGAGCAGTATCACCTGGAGCAGCTTGCTCAGGGATGTGCCCAGTAGGATTTTCACTGTCTCCCAGAACGGCAACTCCACAATATCTCTGGGTAATCTGTTTCACCCGGAACCCTCAAAGTAAATTTTTCAAACTTTTCAGTGGAATTTCCTATATTTCTGTTTGTGCCCATTGCCTCTTGTCTGCCACTGGGCACCACTGAGAAGAGTCTGGGTCTGTCATCTTCACTCCCCCTGCTACGTATTTATACACATTGATAAAATCCCCTCTGTGCCTTCTCTTCTCCTGGCTGAACAGTCCATGCTCTGTCAGTGTCTCCTCATACAATACATGTTCCAGTCCCTTAATCATCCTATTGTCCCTTTGCTGGACTTCAACTTTTCCATGTCACTCCTGGACCTGGCACTCCAGGCGTGATCTCTCCAGTGCAGGATAAAAGAGAAAGATCACATCCCTTGAAATTGCTGCTGGCAAAGCACTTCCTTTTGTAGCCCAGGACACTGCTGGTCATTTCTGGCACAGGGTCATGCTGCTCACCTTCAGCTTGTTGTCCACCAGGACCTGTAGGTGGATCAGGCTGTCAGTCCCAGCCTACCAAGGTGCAGGACTTAGAGTTTTGATTACTGAATTTGATGAGATTCTTGTTGGCTTATTTCTCTATCCTGTTGAATGGCTGCATGACCACCTGGTGCATCTGTCACTCCTCTGTGGTTATTAGGCAAATTATATTCTGATATATATGATATGTACATTTACCATGTATATTTACCCATCAGTGGGCTATTAGTGGCCTAGTAAGTCAGTGGATACTGCACACTCTCCACATGTCAGAAAATAGGGTCAGCAGTGTGTAGTAACATACAACGTATACAATATATAACACACAAATTTTACTTTTTTTTTTTTTCTTTTTCTGATTCTCTCCCCCATCCCACTCAGGGAGAGGGGAGTGAGCTGCCAGGTTAAACCACCACAATGCCCCTTCACCAAAAAAAATGAAAAATGTCATTGAATATTGAAAATACTCATTTAGGTTTCCTCTTCTTTACCTTTTATTTTTTAGCCATCTTTTTCTGCATCCTTCTTGCTGTGATCTAAGCAGACCTTTCTGTTTGTCCTACTCCTCTGACTGCTAGCTAGGAATATGAGGCATCTGGTAGAATTTTATTACTCACTTTGCACTTTTTCACATTATTTTCTCTTCCAATGCTTTATTAACCTGTAGTCTGCTACTGTGGGTGTCATCAACTAGAAATGTAGAAACCAGGATATCATGCAATAAAGACCCCTACAAACTTCAAACAGTTCTTACAACATCATAAAAGCAATTTCTGTGCAGACATTCTGTAAATCATAACAAATAGTTCATTTCTGAAAATATAATTCATGTATTGCACTTTCCTGTTTAACATAAGCATTTTTATTCTTTCTTTAGTTCAATTCATCTGGTGCTTATTACTCCAATGCTTTTTCTTATTATTATTTCACTCTCAAGTGGCATCTAGGTGTGTATTTCAATGAACATATGTGTGTGGTGGCGTTGCCTTCATGGAAAATGACAAAGAGTATATCACATCTGAATTATCATTTCTTTTGTGTTGATAGGTCAAAGGTAGCAAGTTCTGGTCCTTGTTTGTGAAAAGGGCTTATGTCGCCCAGACTATCCTAATAAATTCAGTGCATTTGCAAAGAGCTTCTGTCATTGGTAACATACATGCATATTAAAGTTCTCAGAGCACTGTAAGTATGTATTACATAGACATATGGACAATAGTTGTCCTGTTGGAAGACGTATGAATTCACATAATCAAAGACTGGTAATTCCACAGAGGACTTTTTTTTTTTTTTTTTTTTTTTTTTTTTTTTTTCCAGTGGTATATCTTGCTTAACTATTGAAATGCAAACTATTAAAGTAAGACTAAAAATCATAAATGATATCTCATTTTCTTACTTTACTTACTGAAAACAGTGATATCATAGAATCACAGAATCAGAATATCCTGAGTTGGAAGGGACCCATAAGGATCATCGAGTCCAACTCCTGGCACCACACAGGTCTACCCAAAAATTCAGACCATGTGACTAAGTGCACAGTCCAATCGCTTCTTAAATTCAGACAGGCTTGGTGTAGTGACTGCTTCCATGGGGAGCCTGTTCCAGTGTGCGACCACTGACAGCAGTGAAGAACCTCTTCCTGATGTCTAGCCTAAACCTCCCGTGCCTCAGCTTGACACCATTCCTTCAGGTCCTATCACTGGTGATTACATATTTTTTTATTTTTTTTGTCCCTTCAAGAACAAAATCTTGCTTGGAAAGCCTTTGAAATGCAGAAATCCAGTGTATAATAATATGGCTTATTAAAATAGGGCTTATAATGCTAATGTCTGGAACTACAGACATTTTTAATACACTCAATTCACAGTGAAACAAATTGTTAATAGCTGTGTGCTGCGTGAGAAGATGGAAAGTTAGTTTTCAGTCATGACTAATCATGAAAGGATGCTATGATCAAAAGAATTATTTTTGGTGCTGGAACCAGATGGTTTCTCTGATAAACTGCCATGAACTTTCAAAAAAATCAGTGAACATTTTTTTTTCATAATTTGAAAATACCTGTTGGGTGGCTCACTTCAATAGTAGCTTTAGAATGTAACAAACCTAATTTGTAAAGTGCTCATTAATGTAATATTTGAGTGCTAGAACATCACTAATACCAGATTTTGATTGATCTCCTGTTATCACCTACAAGTAAGTCTCCTTGTAAATATCTTACCATTTTACATATGCTACTGACTCAGCCTGATTGACCTGCCTAAATAGTATACAACCTGTACTTTTGATGTTAAACTTTTGTGGTTAAATATGGATGTCGGGCAGTGGTCTTTCATGTCAGAAGTGCTGGAACTGTTGTGCAGGTGAAGTAAAATAGATCAACTCCTGGGCAAAAAATTCACATGCACTGGCTTTTTTGCCAGTGCATGCGAATTCCTCCTTTACATATAACATAAAACTGTTGCATAAATACCTTTCTTTGTTCTAGAGGCACAGGCAAAGGTCTGAAACTAGTTGGGCTGTATAAACCTGTGTAAAAGTAAACAATGCTTTACACAGGGAAAAGACTTGGCAGATTTGCATTGTCGTCATAGAAAGGTTATGCCATTTGTTCCCTTCAGATTTTGTGGCTCTTACCTCACTAGATGTACTAGAGGTATTTCCTGTGGTTATCTGGGAGCTGTGCATTACTTTTTGGTTTTGATTATCATATATTCTATGTCTTTTGTTGCTCTGTCAGTAACAAAAATAGTCTCAACAACCTCCATATCAGCTCTCCATGTCAGGATTTGAGGATATAACTTTCTGGGAGTAAAATTTGTCTCATAACAGTCTCCACATTTTAATGTTTATTTGCTTTTACTGTGGGAAGAGTGTGAATTTTATTATTTTTCCTCTCCCTTCATTGTTAATAATTAGTGATGGCACAAGACACAAAATCCCAACAGGAAAGTTACGCTTTTATAGAGAGAGGATGATTATGTCAGTAGTAATCAAAACACATAGTAGGTTTTTGGCATTTAAAGGAAACTCCTGTTTTCAGACTACTAAAAATAACATCACAATATTAATTGTGAATTTTTGTATCTGATGAAAGCAGCACCATTTTTCTCATCTACAAATAGTTCGTGAACTGATAAATTTTCTTCTGAAATTTTTGGAACTAAGTCCTTGTCTGATAGAATGGATGAGCAGTCTTCAGCCTGTACTCACCCAAGCCTTGTTTGGCTTGCTTGTGAATTGATTGTGGAACCCAGGTAGTTACTTAAATCCCATAGCCTCTTTTTCTGTTTTCTCTGATGTCATCAGATATGTTTAAAACAAACAAACAAACAAAAGAAATGGGAAAGAGTGAACAGTGAGGGATGAATAACACAGTCTCCTTCCTGCATAGATGAGTAAGAGCTCCTGAACAGCCTAAGCATGGTGCCATATGAGCAATTCAGAACCTGAATAGTAAATTGGAAAAACAGTGTTTGCAGTAATTAACCACACTGAGTATCATAACTCACACAGTTGGCCTATTTGGCAGTTTGTTTCCTACTGCAACAAGTGGTAATACCTACAGAAGAATCAAATTTAAAATTCTACTTCTAATTTTGTTACAGTAATGGATGACATATTCAACACACTCGTAACATGGCAGTTGATCAAGTTAACAAATTTTAAGCAGTCACAGCCTTACGCTAGACTTACTTACTTACTTACTTACGCTAGACCATTTTTTTCACTGCTTTTAGCCCATCCCAATTGCTAAATAAGATTGCCAGCTCAGACCTCCTTTGTTTTTCCCGACCTCCTTTGTTTTTCCCAGTTCTCCCTGAGATATCCTATACATTAGGCCATCATTAAATGCAGTGCATAAAGTGATGTGGGACTGGGTGCAGGCCCCACAGCTGATTTTTTTTTTTTTTTTTTTTTTTTTTTTCCAGCAGAATGCAATTGTCACCAGGCTGAGTTGTTTCTACTTTCTTGTTTTCCTTCAGTGCTAAAAATCTGACACTACTTCATATTTAGTAGCCTCACTTCAGCAGGCAAAATGGAGAGTGCTTCAGCTCAGCCTGTTTTATGGAGATAGGATGAATGATTTCCTGGGAGGCTGTAGATGTACTTTTGAATCTTGTCAAGCTGAAGAAGGAATTGAGCTGAAGTCTCCCACTCCTTGGTGAAGTGCTGTAATTGTTTAACTATTATACAATAAAATGGGCACTTGAGTTACTTTCTCTTTTCAAAGAAGGGTGCTTTGTTCTGAATGCAATTCTGACATTGACAGGATGTTGCAGGAAAATTCAGACCGCACCTTCTTAATCCGGCCTGTCACCGCACAAAGGTGTGGATGCCTAAAGTATGAACATCACTTGGCCTTAGATGTCATGCAGGTCATGGTTCCTCTCTGAACATAGCAGCTATGTAACATAGCTGGACTTTTGTCAAAGAAGCAGCATCTTAGTTTTCAGGAGGACCAAGCCAACCGGAAGAGAAACTGGGAAGGTCAAGCAGTCTTTTTTTGATGATGCAATGGAGCAACAAAACAGTGTCAGCACACAGGATAGTCATGAAACAAGGCAAGCTGGAAGAAGAAAATTATTTTCTCTTTTTTTAATTATTATTATTATTATTATTTTTTTTTTCCCCCAACATCCTGAGTAAAGAATGCAGCATTAAAGATCAGGATCAAATAGGATAAAAACAACAACAACAAAACACCAAAACACCTGCAAATATATATTGTCATCTATGCACCTCAGAAAGGAGTATTCAGAGAATCTAATTTTAGAAATTGAAATAAGACTAGATAATTACCTGACTCCTCCAAGGAACCTTTGCTCTTAGATCAGACTCAGCATGAATGCCTTATTTGGCCTATAGAAAATGTCAGGTAACATGAGTTAGCTTGGCCTTCAGTTATGAAGAACCTAGCTAATTTGGAGTATTTTGCATTTGCTAAGGGCATACAGCTAGCTATCACAGATCGATTGACATAGGGTAACTTTTTACTTTGTGATACTTTATGTGGCTAATCCTTTGATTCAGATTGATTCAGACTGATTTTCTCTGTTTTTCACAATATAACTATTTTTAAAGGCAGTCAAGACAGATTTGTCATATAGTGTTTTAGATTTTCAGTATCTATTTTTTATGCTTTTGATGCCAATATACATAAATACCTGCAAAATCTGCTTATATAAACATGGTATTTATGAATAGAAAGAGCTATAAAATTTTTTGGCTTACACACAGATTAGATTACTTAGCTCATAATAAAAGGGAAATATTTTCAACATTAGAGTTGATGTTTGATGGAAAATTACATCTTTCATTTAGATCTTACATCACTGGTGGATGTTAAAACTCCTGACAGTTTTTGCTTTTTATCCTAAATCTACCCACCAGAAATACAAAAACTGTAACAATGAATTTAGTGTAACCCTTTAATAGCATCTACCAAGGGAAAGGGTGATTTTCCAGGTGTTTTAACAAGGGACTGCAAAATGGCAGAAACTAAATATAAAAAGGATATTTGCCTCCCGTGTATTTACATATTCCACATCACATTAAGACAATGTTAGCTGAACACTGGCTGCTGCTGCTGAACAAATCATTAGTGATGCAGGTATCTATGACTAACTTGCACCTTAACTGCTGAGGCAAAGTAACTCGTTACAGTCTGTGGGTTTTTTGTTACTATGCCAAATGACTGGCATAACTTTGTTACTGTGGGTTTTTTGTTAATATGCCAAATGACCCTGAAAGAATTTATTTTTTATTTTTTATTTTATTTTTAATTTTTTTTTAGAATTTAACCTCTATATTTAAAGTAAAATTGTGGTATTCAGTAAAGTAAAAATAAACACATCTTGAGAAGAATTCTTTATTTCTTTATACTCAGAGCAGTTCAGGCAAAATTTGAGAGCAAAATAACTTTGCTAGTAGGATGTCAATCTGGCATCTTTTCCTAATTAAGAGGAGCCTGCTCTTTCTCTCTCCCATTAGGGCTGAGTAAACTTCTCTGTCTTTACATGTTTGTTGTTCTCTGGATGATGAGCTCATTCCCTCGTTCAGCACCTGGTAATAGTGAGGAATTAGCAGCAGGCCCCTCCTCACTGCTTTCTAGCTCTGTGGGCAGCAAGCTCAGCGGTGGCTGCTCTGCTTGCTTGCTCATCGGCTGCTCCCCCATGCTGCTTCCCAGCAGCAAGCCAGCAGATGCACAGCCAACATGGAGCTGGGCACAGAAGAAATGCTTGTGACATTAGGGGTTTGTAAGGCTGCTTGTAAGCGAGGCTGTCCCTAGCAGTCCTCTTCCCCGCAATCATTACCTAAACTCTTTGTTCCTTCAGCCACCCATGCTGAGGTTTGATGGACTGTGCTCTGTAAGAACCAAATCCAGGCAAGCAGGGAGGCATCTTTCCATGGCCTTCCTCAGCAGGTAGCACAGAGGCTTCAAGCACCAGTTCAGTTTCTCTAGAGAGAAAGGAATGGCTCCTACTGAATTTAGTAGCTCTGGGTCCAGACTGTGACTCATATTTCGTGTCTGCTAGAGGAATGCCAGAAGGCTGGTGGAGGTGGGGGGGAAGGGGAGGGTGGGGGCATTGGCAGCCACTGGCTGTAACAAGGAGCCAGTAACAAGGAGCCAGTGCTGCAAACTAAAATAAAAACTCAAATAAGGCACTGCTAACACATCCAACCTAGCCAAAATCCAAGATCCCATATGGTTTTTAAGAGAAACTGGTAATTGCTGGTTGCGGGGTATTGAAAGTCCCACTATCTCGAAACAAACTTCCAGAAATGTCTTCTCTGATCCACATATCAAACCTCTTTCAGCATCAATCTGTGCAATGGCTTGTTTGTATATCTGCCAGTTACACAGCAGTATGGCTCAGGCAGTGCTGAAATGTCTTTCTCTCTCTCATCTTGAATGTATTTTCATGCTTTTCCACCTGAGCTGCTGCTCATGCACCCACAAATCACAATCCTTTCCAAAACAATAATCAGCAGGGCGCTTCTGCTCAGATCATACAAGAAGCTTTTGGGTAGAAATATAGGCTCAGGTCTTTTATGGCTATCACACTTAAAGGACAGGGACTTAGACCTATGAATGTAAAGCAACATGCAATGCATCTATATTCATTGAAGTAAATACAGACTGGCTCATTTTTTAATGTCTAGATAATGTACCTACTCTAAGAGTACCCTGTGATATGTTTTTAATGTTGGCATCTGCCTGTACCAAGAAAGGACTTAGCAAGCACATAAAAGAAGCATCAGGTTCTGCCAAAATTACTTCTGTGAGCTGCACCATATGGTCAAAGATAAAATCTAATACTGGAAATACCAGTTGTTTCATTACTAGCATGAATACACTGGGGAAAATAATATATTTACTATGAAGAATTCATAATTTGACTTAATCTCTTCTAGTTTTATTACAAGGAATGTCAACTCTACCTTTTCTTATCATTCAGCTACCCAGTACTCCTTGGCAGATGTAATACTACTTTTCTCTTGCAGTTAAATTTTAATGATCACACTTTACCCCATCTATCACAGTCCTTGAGCAATTAATGCTATCAGAAGGAAAAGTAACTTGTCAGATAACTGCACCAGCCTCTTAGCTGAGCATTCTAAATAGTTTCACCAGTAAAAAAAAATAATTAAAAAAAAAATTATAAGGATCTCTGAATCCCTTCTGAGCTACATGAAGATTTTATATTCCCAAATCCATTTTACTACATAAATTTACTTGAAAGTTTAGGCAAGTCCGTTTCAAAGACCAAAGAAACTGAAAATTAGCTGCTGCCTTTTGTTCTCAATATTAATAAAAATAAAAATAATAATAGCTTTTGCTAATTTATATAGATACATAAATAAAAATATACAGCATATGTCATTTCACAAAGCACAGACATATAAACACAACTACTTAAGAGTTTTTATATGGCTGAGACACTCTAGAAAATTTTTACCTGAATTTCAGCTGCAAAAAAAGGATAATCTATTTTAGATCCCTGTGAATCAGCGTATCAGTTTGTAGAGTCACTGCACAGGCTTGTGAAGAAATGAAGCAGAAATGTTCCACCACATACATAGATACCACACAAGATAAGCTTAGGATTTTTTTTTTTTTTTTTTTTTTTTTGATGACAAAATGTGATCTTTTCCCCCCTTAGTTTGGGCATGTTATGTAATACTCAAAGTCTTGAATAGAGATTCTACACCAAATTGGGATCTGACTTCACTGCCAATATCTAAAATCTTTTATTAGCAAAGTCATTCAAAACAGTCAGTTTGGAAAGTACTAGAGCTCTCGTTATAATACTTATCTCTATTTTTATCTCAAACTGATCCAAATGCAATAAAAGCATGTTGTTCTTAAAGAGACTGACATCCTGTCACTCTAGAAGAGTACTTTTAAAAGCTATTTACTGATTCCAAAAAAAGACTTGTAAATAATTGGATCAGGTCTGGTAGAAGGGTTGATTAAATATACTTATTCAAATTGTGGGATTTAGGTTTCTTTCTTTCTTTCTTTCTTTTTTTTTTTTTTTTTTTAACTTCTAAGTCAATCAAGCTGATAATCACCTACTGCTGTAATTCTCCGTGAATTAAGTATGAGATGAAAAATGTCTATAACTAGTTCGTGCCTATTGAGGAGCATTCTTTGAAATGATATTTGCCATTGATTAAAAATAAATAATAGGCTATATATATATATATAATAGCTATATGGAGAGGTAATCTGCTTTCCAATCAGAGTCCAAGGGGGCACAGTACAAATTTTATACAAGTAGCCTTTTCAGATCTTAGGATGCCAGTGTTTCCTAGTCTTTCCCTTGGTCTACATGGGCTTTGAGCTACTTTTTAGAAACATTGCCAATATTTCTGTCAGTACAGCTCTGTGCTGAAGCTAACAAGCAGGACATATGAACAGCTGAATTTCTCTGAGATGGCAGTATTTGAGACAAAAATAACTTGGAGAATGCTTATGTAAAATATTAGAGTTCCTAATGTTCTTTGATGGCTTCATGTAGACAGAAAAACTGGCAGCCCGTTATCAGACACAATTATACAATGATTTGGATTAGAACTGGTGGGGATAGGGGAAGGAAACTCTTTGTCTATTTACATGTACATACACATGCACAAATGGGGGCACACACATTTTTTTTTTTCCACTAAAACATGAAACATTTAGTGATCATTTACAAATTTTTTACATCTTAAAAAAAAAACAAAACACACAAAAAAGAAAAAAAACACAACCCAAACACTAAAATATCTCACTCATAAAGTAAAAAAAATATTTGTTTCGGGCATATCGTAGTATTGGCTTTAGTCAAGTCCCAGTTCTTTGCTCCATCCTTATTTGGTTTCTAAGAAAATTAATGCAATATTTACCAAAGCTTACTTTTATTATTATTATTATTATTATTATTATTATTATTATTATTATTATTATTATATTTTCTTTGGAAACATAGTAGGGAAGATTTTATTTTTATTTATTTCTATTTTGTAATCTTGGTTTGTGATGGATCACCACCTAACTATTATTTGCCTAGAGAAATCCCAAATCCTACCTGTTTCCAATTGTTTCAGCCTTGGTGACATTATCTAGCTCTAGAGGTGGTGCCTGTCATCAGCTTTTTGGGGAGCCAGGAAGGCCAGAAGGCCAGGCCTCCTGAGGCTGGCTGACAGGTTGCCCCACTTACTGGAGACGAGACAATCCTGTCGGTTGCTTCCTTTTCTTTAGTTTGGTTCCTGTTGTGCATCAGGCTTGTCTCTTGTCTCAGCATCTCTCATTCATAGCCTTGTTTGCATCTTGTGCTCCTCAGTCTTGGCTGCAGATCACGGTTAAAGGTCTTCTCCCTCCACTTGCTGTATCTTAGTTTTTGGCTTTTGCCCTTTGTCTCCTCACACCTGGCGGAGCACGGCTCATTGGTGGTGACCATGTTGTCTGACATTGCTCAGCCCTGTCTTACTCAGACCATTCAGCTTTCTGGCTTTGACTCAATCTCTGGTGGTACTGTTATTTTGGCTCTTCAGCTCAATATATCACAGCTTGGCCAGTTTTCTGAACCCTGGTTATCTCCTGACCATGTTCTGTACTCTGCCACTCAGTGGCTTGGCCCAATTCTCTGATCCTCTACCAGACCTCAGATCCCATTTTTGTTGACACCCTGCCTCATTACCTTCCCATTCCTCCTGGCTCTAACTAACCTGTAGGTCTAGTTGCAGATACGCTTTTGGGAATCTTACAAAAGGAGTAATTAATTCCTTGACTGGAGATTATTCTTATGAGCAGATTTTTTTTTTTTTTTTCAAATTTAAAGAACTAATGAAGTGTTTTTTTTTTTTTTTTTTTTTTTTTTTTTTAGTGGTTTCCTTTTAGACTTCTTAAAATAACTACCAGACATGAATCATTGACTGATGGTTCTTTAATGGCCCATTGTGGCAGTGAATAATTGGTAGCTATATAGAACTACAGAAAATTGTGTCCCAAATGGTTGTCTCATTGAAAAGAGACAGCTGGTAACCAGCTCAGCCATCCTGACTTCTACTGCAAATTGCAGGATGGAGACTTCAGGATTAACTTTCCTGTTTTAGCACTGGTGGTCAGTTACAGATTACAGGGAACTTTCTCTACTGAGTGTATATATATATATATATATATATATATAAAAATATATATATATATAGTTTGGTCATTTATATCAAACACTTAT
>CM021735.1:33030456-33081883 GCA_011075105.1 Heteronetta atricapilla
GTCCCTTCCAACTCAGGATATTCTATGATTCTATGATTCTATTTATTTGACTCACTAAGTATATACTTATAAGCATATAGATTTACAGATTTTTTAAAATTTGAATTTGAAGTCCCAACTTGCAATTCAAAGATGTAGAGAAGAGCATTTCATGAGCCAATCCTTGCAGAGATTTTGTTGCACATTTAGCTGAGATCTTTTGAATCTATTAGGTTATTCCCTCTGTGTTGTATTCAAAGTGTGCCCTTGTTCAGACTGACAGATTTTAAAATGCATGAAGAAAGTCAAGCATCCTAAAGTGATAGCCAATAGAATAACTTGCGTTAATCTTTATGCCTTGGGAAGGTTTCCACTTAATGTTTTTTAAGTACCCTCATAACTCAATAGAGTTTCATGGTTTTTATTAGTACCAGAAAAGTATTGGAGGTTGAGGCTATGGTTTTGCAGGCCTTAACTCTGGATTTTTGCACTGCCACCTAACCCATCAAAGTTGGGCACATCAGTGAGGCACATATAAAAAAGTGGTTTATAGTAGCTTTAATACCAGATTTATTGTGAATGTGGAACAACATATGTTAATTAAACCACCATAAAGCTTCTTGGTAAAAAGGTATTTGGTCAAATAGGTTTGAGCATACTTTAAATGGCAAACTGTGATTGTCTTTTATGGTTACTGTGTGTACTGCAGTTGCAGCATTTTCATTCAGTTTGATTTTGATACTGTAAGTCAGTGAAGCACTATTTTAACTAGCCTCTCAACTTCAGATTAGGACTGGAGGCTTCTCTGGGTGATACTCCTTTGTGTTACTTGCAGCTGTGCCTGTGAAAGGATTTCAACTGGATGAATTTACAAAAGTCAATCTGTTCTGGGAATCCCCTTGAAGTAGCCATCAGGTCTATTCCAAAAGATAATTAGCCATTTTCTACACCCCAGGGTGAAGCTCACATGTGAAGAAAGAAAACTACTATGACTTTTACCACAAGGCATTTCTAACAAAAATTTCCAATCAAAGACAGAGTTAAAGGCATGCAGTAGGAGATAAAAAGATCAAAATCCAACCCAGTATTATAAGGATTTGTGGAGGAATACCAGGATTATTCTGTTATACATCTGTCCAGTTTTTGCTGTTCTCACAATGTCATTCTCTCAATGTCATGCAGTTGTTATATCCTTCCATGTTGTTACTTGCCCCAGAGCATAAACCATGTTACACCAAGAGCTTCCCACTTTAGAGAGAAGCATGTCATGTACAGGTGCTGTTCTCATGTCCTGCTCTACTCATTTTAATTCTCAGCACATTTTCCTTAGAGTGCCTGAAAGTGACAAACTAGATTCTAAAGGTAGACGTGTGTGAAGAAGGAAATCATGTTGCATTGGTCCTCCTCCTCTGTTCAGCTGAAGAGCACAGGACCTGGGAAGATCATCCCAAACACACCTTGGAAATAAGAAAATGAGGATCCTGTTGGGCATATTTGTTTCAAATGACTGGATAATAGTCATTAGTATTAGGATAGGAAAACAACAAATTATTATAGTGCATGCTATTTTTCTTTAAGAGGTTTTATTTTGAGTTGAATTATAAACACAAGGACATCTGGATAATGATTTCACTTGAGTTTATAGATTGTGAGACATGGAGTTCTTGAGGCAGTCATTCTATTCATTTTACCCACCTGTACTTAAGGAGAATTTTCTATTTTGAAAAAAAAAAAAAAAAGTTTGGATTCAGAATAAATGTTCTCTTTTCATTTAAAACAAGAGCTGGTTTTGCAAACAAGAATAGTTCTAAACAACCTTAAACTGAAACAACAATATGCTAAATGCAGTAACATAAAAAAAATGTAGAATGTAATTTGATGCTAGCACCTTCTGTGGAATTATCGAGAAGAAAGCCATAGGCAATATATAGTGTTCCCAGACTCTTCTGCATGCCTTTTTTCACATAATACACTTCTCATGTCACTGAGTATGTATTTACCTTATTCAGTACATCATATGCCTTCATAAGGAACACATGATGGTAAAACCTATCTGGTTATGCACCTTGATTGACTCTCTGAAGCAAATAACTGCCATCAAATGAATCAGTTTCAAGTGGCAGAAGTCTTTGATTTTATCACAGACAGTAATTTTTTCACACTTGTACTCAATCTTCTAGTGTGCTACAGGTGATAAATACATTTCTATTTCTTCTAACCACAGGGGCTAAGTACCTTCTCACCTCTTCTTTTGCCAACATCTCCTTGTGCTTCACAGCTATGATCCAGTTTTTTTCTTCCCTGTAGATTTTGGTACTTCAGTTTCAGACCATAAAAATGGCACTTGTGCCAGAAATGTTACCATTCAGCTGTACCTATCAGTCCTATAAGTTAACATGTTTACCTGCAAACTTTGCATCACATACATTCTAAAGCCATCATGATTTAAGCCATAATTTATAGCTTTCAGTTCCTTGACATACAGTGAAGGGACCACTTGGCAGTAGAGGAAAAAGGAGTGTGTTTAATTTCCATCAGAATTCACCCCATTGCTTTCATTGGGTAGATTTTGCTCAGCAGATGTTGGGCTTTAATGCTGAATGAACTGTTGCTGCACAGAGAGAGCAGCAGCAGATCTGAATGACCTCGTTTATACAGTAAAGAACTGCGATATTTTTGTGTAAGTACCAAGTGAAAAGAATATAGGATCCCTTGTACTAAACTTAGAAAGAATTAATTCATATAGGATGAATTCTGTCAGATGTGTATTTGCATATGCACATTTCTGGAACACTTGACTTTCTTCTTGTCATTATGTCTAATTAATCGTAAACAGGCAATATTTTTGCATAATGTGCCATGCAATGTGTGCTTGGAAAATATTATTTTTAGCCAAACCTATCTCTAGAATTTTATATGGAGCAGCAATGAGATGGAGTCCTTCCAAAGTAAAGCAATTACTGAAGACTTTGCTGTAAGAGAGACTGATGGTGGCTTATCTTGCCTAGAACTGCAATTGCTGCACTAAGAAGCTGGACTGGCCCAGAGCCAGCCTAAGAGAAAGGGGACACTGTTAAAGCAATCTGAGATGAGACACTTTGTATGGAACCACTTACAGATAGGCAGCTTCAGATGGACGCAGGTAATAGAAGATAAAAAAGTTGAAGCAGATGTAAAATGGGGTTTAATGAAGATGTTTGTGAGAGGAAATGATCCTTTTTAAAATCTTTTTCATGTTCTTTTTTTTTTTTTTTTTTAAATTGTATTTCTTTCCTAAAAAATGATATTTTATGAAAATAGAAACTTTCTTTGAAAATGTGCCAAACTTGAGGAATAAGGAAACCACAATGCTTTCTGAAAACCATGGGAAGAAGAGGATAATAACTAATGACCATCTGATACATTTGTTGTTAGGACACTTGGGCTCTGAAAGACCTTGGAGGACTAATTCACAACAGTACCTATAACCTACCATTCTATATTGCACAGGAGATGTCTGACGGCCAAGTGGGTGCTGTGAGGGTTGCAGCCATGAACCAGCACTTATACAAAGCAGAGCAGATCCAAGGAGACATACCTGTGTAATGATTTTAAACTAAAAGAGTGTAGATTCAGATTAGGTATCAGGAAGAAATTCTTTACTCTGAGGGTGGTGGACACTAGAACTTGTTGCCCAGAGAACCTGTGGCCTTGAACATCCTTAGAGGCATTCAAGGTCAGGTTGGATGGGGCTCTGAGCAACCTAGTCTGGTGGGAGGTGTCCCTGCCCATGGCAAGGGAGTTGGGACTGGATGGTCTTTCAGGTCCCTCTCAAACCAAACCATTCTATGATTCTTTGAATAAACAGTAGCAGGGCCTTACCTTATCTTTAATGAGATTTTCAAGCTCTGTCATCTACATACACCATGGCATGTATTGATGTGCACTTGAGATCTGCCCTTCTCTGCAATGGTCATACTGGTTTGCCTTCAGGCTTATAGGTGAGCTTATCAGTGAATCTGATATCGTCCCTGATCACAGACATCTCCATACATAGCCAAAAGGTGATTCTTATTGCTGCAGGGGAAAATTCAACAAACTTATGCTATAACACTTTTGTTCCACCTAAACAGCTTACTTCCTTGACCCTGCATCTACAGGTGAAAACTCACAGCATTTCAGAACAAGGAGAAAACAGTTAATCTCCCAGCATCCTGCATTCCAGCCAGCCAGGGGAGTGCAGGAGACAAGGAAGGAACCATACCCAGTGTTTGATAGGTTTATAGCTTAATGCATTATTGCAGAAAGTGGGATAACTGTCATATATTTGGGTATAGGGACTTAAATGATGCTAAAATAATTTGATCAGGTTACTCTGAGATGCCACTTGACAACTCAACTTAGGGTAAACTGCAAAAAAACTTCAAATTACCAAAATATTGACTTGAGTTGCAGCTTCCAAAGGGTCTGGTAATGTAAGAGTAGTATATATCTAAAAACACATAGTAAAGGATCTTGGTAAGAAGGTCCCTGACAGGACAATGGGGAAAGCAGAATGGAGTTAAACTTCCTAATAGTACAGTTTCATTACAAAGCAAAGCATTAATAGTATAAATTATATTGAGCCTGTGGGGCAGGGGGAGAAGGATGAGCTCCTGAAAAGACTATTTTGTCTGTATGCTTTTAAAGTTATTGATCCTTAGTTCAACTTAATTTTGGTCCTTAGTGCAAGTTAATTTCAGTAAAATAGGAGTGCACACAGGATGGAACCAGAAACTCTACCAGTAGAGGAAATATAGTATAGTATAGTCTCAGTATAACTCTGACACTGTCAGCATGGGAAAATAGTAACTGCAGTGCAATCCTTTGCAATACCATAACTTAGATTTTTTTTTTTTCCTGTTCATGGCAGGTATGATGAAGAAGCTTGTAAAATCCTAATGCATTATTTCTGTAAAGTAAATCCATTACTATGCAAGCAAACACTCCTATTTAACTTATCCAGTAGTTGCACATTCAGTTTATTCAGTTTATAAAATGCTGGCCCTCATTTTGTTCTTACAACCTTATTATCAAACCCATCAAACCTCATTCCTTTTAACCCCCTTGTGGCACTAACTGAACATTCAAGTTGTCCCTCTTGTATTTTCAGCACTAAGTGTAGGTTAATAAATTATTAGTTCAATCTTTTATTTTAATCATATAGTTCAATACACTGTAAACTAAGGAAAACTGTTGCCAAGAGCAGAAAAAACATTTGATTTCCTTAATGGCTGGCAGAGCACTCTCAGATAAGCTTCCAGCTAGCAATGACCAGAAAATACAAAAGGCTTGACCATATTTCATTATTGTTTCTCATTAGTTGCTAGATGAGATGTTGAAAAGTATTTTATAAAATCGTGTGGAATGTAATGATTTGTAGTTTAATTTACCACAATTTTGGCTTGCATTGTTATTGTCTGGAGTACTTGAATACATTGGATTCTGTGGGGTGATAAAGGTATTTGAATTTTGTTTGGATTTTTCTTTTTGCTGGTATTAAACAATAAAATAAGGACATTCCTCATCTACCTACATTATTTTTCCTAACCTAAGAGATTGAGGAGTAATAGAACAGCAGTTAATGTTACACAGAAGCTGCAATGCTGCTTCTGAAGCAGTAGCATGTTTTCAAAGTGTGCATTCCTTTAAGAAGTATTACTATATCCATTCCTTTTACATTTCCTCTTGAACGTAAAAGCAATTTAACAAGTGAGTGATGAACCTGTCTGACTTCAAATTCAGTTAGGGAAAGTCTCACCCAAACTTTCCCAACTATAGCCATTCCTGCTAGGGGGTAGGGGCCTCTAGAGTCTTTAACTCACATCCCAGCTCCACTTTTTTCAGAAATAATCAAATATGTTATAAAAGAGGGAGCACTAGCTCCAGAGAGCTTCCAGACTAATAGATAGGAGGTAGGAAGGCAAGAAGGATTGCAAGTCTGTAGCAGTTACTAAATACACAGCTTTCCCATCCTCCCCACAGTCTGTCCACTTTTGCTGAAAGGAATAAGAGGGAGAGAGCTTCCAGCTGACTGCACAGGACATCTTTTTCAGAGACAAATATATACATCTTGTTTTCATTTAACTAATTAATCCTTGATACAGTACACCACTGAAATGTAACTCTGTGAAAATTTTGCAGTGTTCTCAAGACAATCCTGCAGTAACATGATTTAAATGCAATAAATCACAAACAAATAATAAACCCTACTTTTTCACCATCTTCTTGCAAGGACACTTTTCCCTGGACAGGGAACATGCCCAGTAAAAACAAAAGTCTGCTTCTTGCAATCGCAAACAACAGAGCAAATAGAAATAATTCTGTTAAATACCTCTGAGCCAGACAGAGTCTTTCCTCAACCATGCTGAGCACTGATCCCTGGCAGGAGACCTGTTGGCTCCAGTGATACTATTTGTAGGCACAGCCACACAAGCAGGAATTATACAGCTCTGTGAGAGAGCTCACCGTGACTTTGCCAGAAATGTTTAACATCTATCACAGTGACTAATTTCTTTCTTACCCACACTGCATAATAACACACGGGACATATCAGTTCAGAGGTCAAGAAGACCCAAGTGATTTTGCCAGTCGGGTTATGCATTCTCTTTTTGGTCAGTACATCTTCCATTAGAAGAGATTAATATGTACTGTTTCTATATGAAATGAAATGAAAGAAGTGGCTTTTAAAGGCCCATTAGAGACCAAGAATGCTACTGATGGGCTGAATGCTGCATGAATCATTAGTGTCCCTGAACCTTCTGGCTCCTCCATAGTAAACAGCTCCTTTTATAAGTGAAACAGAATATGTAACTTGAAAAAAACCTTACTAATGACAAGTGGTTTGAGTGTGTATGTGTGTGTGTTTGTTGTTGTTGGTTTTGGTTTCTTTTTTACTATTTTAGTCCAATATTCTTTTCTTGATGTTGTCAAATTACTTTCAGCTGAGAATTACTAAATGGGATTTTTTTTTTTAAATGTTCAAGTAGCTTTGTGCTTTTTTACACAAGAAAGGTGCTCCGTGTGTGAAAGAAAGGTGCTCTGTGTGTGTGTGTGTGGGGGGGGGGGGGGGGGGGTGTTGAATGGGTGAGAAATAGAGTTCTTGATACCTTTCTCTACTGCTAGCTAAACTAGAAAGAGAACAGTAACAAAATTTTGCAAACAATGCTTGTTTGATAATGCATTAGTACTATCAGAAGCAGAGAGATTTTATGCTTCAGAGGTGTGTTTGAGTTGTAGCAACCCTCTGCTCATATCCTAGGGTTGTTCAGCTTAAATGCCATGCCTTGCTTAGAGGTATTTTAATTGGAATTTACCTCTGATCTTTTTAGTTGTTTAGGGCCATATTCTGAAACACATGGACATTTCATCTTGTGGGCTCACAAAAGCCAATAACCTACAGGTAGAGCAGAGGTAGAATTTAACATGAGGCAGACTTCTACATAGCTGTAACACAGAGTCCATAACATCAACATGCAGCACGACACGTGCAGTTCTGGCACTGTAAGAGGAGGTGAGAGTGTCATTGTTTAATTAACTATAACTGAAATTTTGTATGAATAAAAGAGCAGATGTACACTTGAATTCTCTGGATATGAATAAGTAATGTCCAACTGTTTCCAAATGTATTTCAAGGCATTGTTTGGCAGCACAAAGTTCATCTCAGGTGAACTGGCAAAAAAATGTTTTTTGCTTTTCCCAAAGCTTCTGTGCCAGTTGGTTCATTGATCCATATTTAAGTACACAAGCTTGCAAGCTAAAGCAACATGTAAAAGACAGATATGGTGACTGCAGTTCACATTCAAGCCATTTATGCCCTGATTGGCATTCTGATACTTTCTTTACACTACCTCTTTTGGCAACTCTGCTTCTGTCCCCAGGATGCTCTCAAACTTGTTAATGCCTCATTGTCAGGATCTGTAGCTGTATCACAACAATACATGGGTTTGTGAATCAAAGATGGTGGTGGATTTGACTGTTGTCCAAAATAAAATGGAGGTGCATGAACTTCTTCTTTATTAAAAAAAAAAATAAATTATACGTATATATATATATGGAGTTATTTGCAAATACAAATGAAAGCTTACCCCTGAGTGTTATTGGTATCTTGTTTAGCTGAACAATTTATAATACAGTCACCCCAGTGTAGGAGGTTCTCCAAGATTAATTAGGTGGTTGTGGCAAGACTTATGCATTCATAACAAGGTACTTTGTTCTATGACTGTCTGATTGTGCTGCTTACTGTTCATGTCACTGGATAGAGGTAAAATTGCATGAAATAATAAAGCCATAAGTTGTATATTACTGCAGAAGGAGCAAAGATTAGAGTGTTTGATGCATCTGGTCTCAAGGGGAGAAGGTGAAATTACTTTGTGAATCCTCTACACCTACAGCTTTGAATAACCATTTAATGCAATGTTGGAATAGTCCTCTGTAAGTGTAACTCACTCTATAGGCAAGAAGGAAAGACTGAAAAAAGAAGCACTAAGAATTGTATTTAACAGAGAAGAAAGAAAAATGATCAAAACCAGACATCCATGCACAAGGGACATCATGTCATTGTAGTCAGTAAAACTGAAGAGAATCACTATGATTAGAGGAGCATCAAGAAATCTGAATGTGATCTCATCCTGGCCCTGTGAGCTGCTGGGATTGCAGAGGAAGAATGAAATTTGAAAGCATTTGATTTTTGCAGAGAAATCTTTAAATTCATACTGTCAATGTTTAAAATGTATTTTAGAGCAATTCAGTTTTGGTAAAGATCAGTCTTTCAACTGACGTTATTCACAGACTAATAACAGAGCATCTGTGAGATGTGACATACCCAGTTATTACATGCAATTGTGTGAAAAAGCTGAACGTTTAATTTGTATGAAATCAATGGAAGTTGTAAATGTTCTGCTTCTTACAGAACTGGGTTTTTATATGGAAAAAAACGATGTTAAACAGTGTGACATTTGCCTTCCCTATCGTAAATGTTTGTGGAAGAAATCTATAGTCAGTTCTGAAGTGAACATCACGTCTTTGTTAGGATTTGGGGGGATAACATGATAATTAAAATGGTTTATTATCCTAAGAGAAGAAACATATCATTATTGGCATGTAGGCTTATCAGGTCTACATGTTGCTGTTTGAAATGTTAGTGCAACACAATAATCCACTGTGAAACTTCAGGAATCATATTGGTGTCACCTGCTACTTGCAGGAAGGGCAGAAGCAAGAGAGGAGGAAATCTTCCTGGATTTTGTCACCTACACCATGAGGTCACAGTACCCTGCACTGCTGGCAGCTCTGGGTGAAAAGCTTGCCAAGCAGAATTGACACAAAGCTCATTGTTTAAGATTGATGAAGCTTAAAAAAAATAAAAAAGAAAAATAAATGGTAGTCATTTGTTAAAATTAAGGTACTGTGCAGGAATATCTTGATTTGTTTTTCTAAAAAGAAGATTTTGTTGAGGTCTGACACCATTTTGCATGGTTACGCTTCTCAGAGGACGAATCAGTCTAAAAGAATGCCATCTGAGATGGGCCTCAGTAAAGTTTAGGTCAGATGAATTTGGCCCTTAGAGACTGCATGTTAAATTGGAATGTTTCAGGTTTATTTCATGACATACTAATTTTGATTTGGAATATATTTTCATCTTTGTGTTTCTAATGTTTTAGTGTTATGTTTATTTTAATTGTAACATCCAGGATATAAATCCAGGTCTCAACCTCATGACAGTAGGCATTAAATCTGTGATATAATTTTTGTAGATTTCTTGTAAGTTCCTCTCTAAAACTTGGCTAATAGCTTTGCCACAATAATTAACTGTTAGTTTGAATTTCCTGGAACTCAGGTAAGGCAGTTGAAACCTACTGAGAAATGTTGAAAGTAATAGAAATTATTGTGAGAATTATTGTGAGCATAATTGGTAAATGAAATGCACCTAGAAAATTATTTAGTCCACTAACATGACAAAATATTTGCACAGTGGCCATTGTAAGTTTTTATCCCAATTTTGTAGAGAATTTTATTTCAGAGAAGCATGGTAAAGGATGGTTACAGCCTGCTTCCACAACATCTAACACATGTTATGGTAAAATCTAGGCAGCCTGGTATCTTTACAAAAAATCTTCTGTCCTTAGAAATATCGCTTTTACTAAACAGTAATATTACTCTTAATAAAGACTTGAGATCTCTTCCTAAAGTTATTCATGGAGCTATCCAGCTGCGTGATACAGTTACCTTTCATGTCCTTTTCAGTGGCTTTTCTGTTTCTCAATGTGATTTAAGTGTTTTCAGGTTTTTTAGGTAATTCAGACCCCTTCTGTTTCTAAATGTGACAGTCTTGATTAGACTAGGTTAATTTAAAAGGCAAAACAAATCTAAGTATCTTCTTTAAATTTATGTGCTGGGTTATCATAAACTATGCCACTGTAACCTTCCAGACATATTGTAAGTCATGCATCTCACTAGAAGGTAATACAGAAGACCTTCAGCTGAAATGTCTTTAAAGGCTACATATTCTAAAATTACTTTTTCACAAGATACTCTTAAAGTTAACCAATAATGATACCCAAGACCCAACAAAATACATTACAGGGCTCTTATGCTAGCTTCTCAGCAACTGAACATATACATACAAAATAGAACCACTGTATTATTAAGTACCCATTTTTTTATTTTTTATTTTTATTTCAGACAGACAAACTCAGACCTTTAATTTATTAATACAATCTTATTTTCTCCCCTCCCCTAATTTTTAGTTGGATTTTGAGATAGCCAGAAATATTACTGTATGTAAAGGGGACTAATTTACTTTGTATAAAAGCATCCTGAGCATCAGGGGACCATGCTCATGAATCATATTTTTGATTCATGAAATGAAATTCTTCTCTTAGCCGTATGCTTTTGCAGTGTTAGGGAATTAACTAGATTTTCTCTTGGCTCCTAAATCAGCAACAAATGGCAGTCAGCATAGTCCTAATTACAGATTGCCGTAGGAGAGAAAGCAAATGCAGATTCAGTTTGATTTACATATTGAATGAAGCTCATTTTGTGTTTCAATAGTTCTGTCTCCTAGATCTCTCCAGGCTTGTTTTACTTCTCGTCTTCTCCTTTGTGTTTCACAGTTTCAGTGCTCGTATGATTTTATTATCACCTGTTCGCTCCAGCACACTTCAGTTAAGGGGAGTGGTGTCAACGTAGACAGCTTCTGAGGGGTTTTGTTTGCAGGCTCAGACTGCTTATCTCCTCTACCTCAGGACAAGGCACAGCTGCACACAGATACTCCCTGGTTTCCATGGAAAGAAAGCTCAGGTGCCCATCAGGGATGAGAGCTGCAGCATGCTCCAGCAGGTTCTGATCTCAGCACCCAGGGAACCACCTCTCCCAGAGGTGATGCATCGTATCTCATCACAAAGAACATGGAAAAGTGCACTGTTCATATTTCCCTTCCTGGCAATGTCAACCAGAACCAGAAACTGAAATATTATGCAAGTAGTTGTTGCTCTGCTCTTTGCAGTTCAAATTCTGAAAGCAAGGCTATGCTCAGGAAAAGTTTGTGCAAGAGTGCTTCTGCATCTTTCATCTAAATAGGCTGAAAAGCAAAAATAAGCCATCCACATTGCTAATTATCTGTTAAACTGCAAAGCACTTCTGAAGGCTACAAACTGCCAGTTGATGTTTCTGTGGGAAACATGGTTTGAATAAAGCACCACAGTGCTCTCTGTGTTGGCAAATACAGAGTGGTAGGCAAGCCATAACCCTTATGCTGTACACCAGCACACATGCAGGTTTCCTGTGGTTCTGAGATACAGAAGTCTCAGACAGATGTTAGATCTCCCTCAAACTGCTAATAAAGACATCTCACCCAACAGTCATATTTTGTGATCATCCTAGGGAACAGTTCCCCCAATAAATACAGAAAGATGCATAGATAGTTTTGAGTTACCAATAGGAATGTTGTTTCTGCACAGAGAGAGTATGTTGAAAGCCTTCCCCCTTTCCCCTACAAGGAACTCAGCTTCAGCTGCTCAGCAAGTTTGCCAGCCAGCTGGGATGCAGGCTCTCCCACTGGTGTACAGCTAGCAGTGCTTGGCAGAAGCAGGAATATTACAGGCAAGTCTCAGCTAATTCATAGTCCCTTGGGTCCTGCATCCCTTTCATATCGAAGAACACAATGGCTTTTGGATCACAAGCTAAATCATCCTTAGCTTTATTATTTCTTAACATCACATATGCTCATCCTTTACTGCAGTGTCCTTTGATGCATTCTTTGTGACTTAACATATTTTCATTATGAAATGAAATGAAAACTCATTAAAGAACAAATTCAGACACAACCTCTCATTTTTACATGCTTTTCAGGTTCATTGCAATTGCATTCCCTAGTAAGTTGTTACCATTCTTGCTTACTCCTTATGAGAATTCATCAATACTATTAAAATTTAATATGCCAGATTTACTATGGAATGCTTTGGACTTTTATTATCACACTTCCTCATTTCAAAAAATGTTTTTAAAAAGCCTCCATGTAAGCATCAGTTTGGGGAAATGTTATTTATCAAAACTTGATTCACTGAGTGATATCTGACAGCTCCTGTCTTTCTGTGGTCCCTTCCCAAATTTCAGTCAGAGTTCTAGGCAAGAGGTACACTTTTTCATTTCCATTTCCAAAGACAGCATTTCAAAAACTCATTTAAGTCCCTGCCATCACAACTTCCATCCAAAATAACTGAAACGTAGGTGTAATAGATGAGTAGATGCTACTACCTGGACAGTAGTATACATGAAAGGTTGTGTGAGACTACTGTCAGAGTATCACTCAGTGTATTTGCAGGTACTGCTTTATGGTAAAGTAGGGTGAACTACCTTCCTAAATCATTTTATTTCCACAAAACAGTAACTTTGGCCAAAATACACGATCTGAGCTCGCATTACTGTCAAGCCAGCTCCTCGTCTTTCTGTGGTACCAGAGGACTTGTACATTTAATGTGATGCCTCACTTGTGTAAGCATCTGAAAAGCAGAGGTTACTTGAAGGTATAGCTAGGGGTATATTGTACTAATTCAAATACCAGAACTTTCTTATTTGTAATTCTATTCACTAATGCATTGGAATTCATCCCCAAACCTCTGATTAGCCATTTTAAAGCAATAATCATTTTGGATTCTTTCTTTAGGAGTTTGCATAATTAATTTACTCTTATTTAGTTGGAACCCAATTTACTTTTTGTTCATCAGTGGTCCTGGATGTGGAGACTTTACAAGAGAAATACAGTTGATTTGATGCAGACAAATCATTTTAATTCATGCCTATCTGGAATAGTGCTGTGGAAAACTGCAAGTAGGAGTTAAGTGACAAGTGCATAATTAGGTTCAAATTGCTTGCACATTTATATGAAGTAAAACAGTCAAATATCAAATAATGAAATAAAAGCTTTTAAGGAAGACTATCAATATTTAAATGCCATGACTGCCAAATAATCATTAGTCATTTTATGTCAGCTAAAATATAGGAGTGAATTTTTGACAGTGCCTCCTGCATTAATTTAGATTCAGCCAGGATGTGAAAGTAATATTTCATGAAGACTAGAAGCAGCTTTTTCAGAGTCGTACCCAGGGGTGCAATAAAATACGATCTAGGGAGAATAAAAATCATCTTCCAGAAGTTCTCTGTTTTGGGGTGAAGCCAGGTGGAGCTAAGAGCCTTATGAAATATCAAGCCTAGGCACATAACTCAGAGCTGTAAATGACGCTATGAGGGCTAGACACTTATGTGTTAGGAGGAGCAGTGCTGAGCTTTTCTGTTCCTAAATCCCTGGTCTGGATCTATCAGCTTAATAGAGTGGACTTTGAATGCCTCAAAATAGCTTTGAAAATGGAAGGAATCATTAGAACATCACCTGCATAAGAATGAATATATCTCTAAGATAGTGTTTTGAACAGATGCCAACTTTTGCTGGTGAACAAAATATTTATTTAAATCCACCATGAAATTGAAAACGCACAAGTAAAATGGTATGGTATAATAACATGGAAAAGGCAATCAATCATTGCAGCTATCTAAAATTATATTTCTTTATAATGAAATAGGCAATCTAGAAGAAGACATTAAAGATGCAGTGGGTAAGTGTCCAGTGAAGATGTTTTTTGAAATATGTGGGGCATGGAAGATAAAAAGCAAAAACAATGACCCTGCAGCAAAGCCTCCACGTGACAGAAAGATGTCAGAAACTTTTGCTCACTGAATCCTCCCTCTGAAGTTAAAGGGACTGCTTCTTTGCAAGTCCATGGAGCACCTTTACCTGATGCAAATATATTTATACAGCCTCTGCACTGCCTGGGCAGCTAAATCCCAGCGAGATAAATACTAAGTTTAAAAGTGATTAATGAGCCCTGAGAACTTCAAGCTTAAGGGTTTAAGTCAGGGCATTTTCAAAGAGATTTGTTTGTTAACTTTGAATTCTCAGCACTTGTAGCTACTCCCCTCACTGTAAAAACCATTAACCATTGCATTAAAAAAACAGTAAGGATGAGAAGGAAAACATAGTGTTTAAAAAATATTTACTGCTTTCTGCATATTCTGAGCAGCTTCTTTTGGAAAACAGTTTAAAATTTCTCAGGTAATGACATTTAAAAATGCCAGTCATGTTTTTAAATCTTGGCCTAAGCCACTCGTAGAACACAACACAGGAAACCTGTGGCATGGAAAATAACCCATATTTCCTGAGCCTATTCCAGCACCAGAGCTGAAGGGTGTGACTGTGTAAGTATCTGCAGGATTTCAGGTCTTTAAGGTGAAAACCAGTGCATGGTGCTTAGTGTGAAAGACCTTACCTTTCCCAGAGACTGGTATCACTCTGCTCCATGAGACTTCTGAAGAACAACTTAATGGCTTCACATATCAAACTGAAGAGATTTCCTTGCTTGGGCAATGCTGGATGTCTCTGCACAAAGGACTGAGGAAAAGAGTTGTGAAGGTGGGCAATCATTCTTTAGGTGTATGGCATGGGGCATTGTGCCTGAAATGAACAGAGCTGACGGGTGGCTGCAGCACTTAAAGTATTCTTGTAAACTTTCTCCTGTGGCAAAGTGTGCTTTACTGACATATATAATTGAGGGGTCTTTGAGTTTATGAAACATACATTTGCTGATTTTGTTATTGACTTCATATTTTTTCTTAATGAACTGCATTTACAAAGTGATGCATTAGGACTGACAACAGTGAGGAAGTGCTTTCTGTTTTGATTTAAATCAGCAATTAAACCCATCTAACATCTTTCTAATCAGCAAGCAGCAATTTCATGTGCTATAATAAAGGAACAATGACAACAGAGAGGACATGGCAACCAGCTAGCAGCCACCAGAGTAGCAACAGAAAAATCATGGTACTTGTGGTGAAGGCAAAGCAGAGGCTCTTGCTTCCAAACCTGAAGGTATTATTCTGCCATGTTGCTCCATTTTAATGGGTTTGACAGATCAAAAATAAGTTAATTTAACTATGTGGCAGTTCACCAGCTCATCGTCAAAATAATATTGTCAGTGAGTAAATATGAAAATGATATGCTGCGTTAGTGAAGAGTTGGATTTATCAAGGAGGAGAAAATAAGGACATGCTTTAGCTAATCACAATTCATACCCATAAATATTTGTTACTGTTTTTCAGCAGATCTAAATATATCTTCCTGGATGAATACATTCTATTAGCTGGAATTTTATTCTCCACTTCTATCCCCAGAGAACATTATCCTCATTCCCATATCTGACTTGGAAAATAAAATCTTTAAACTTTGCCTTTTCTATAAATGCCTTTGCTTCTCCTTGGCATTTTCTGCTGCAACAGCATACCCCGCTCCATCACAGTGCTCTCTACTGCTGACATTATCATTGAGCTCTCAGGGGCATACACTGGTGGTGTGGTTATACGTCTAATTAAGCAGATTTTCATGTCTGCAACTTTTTTTTTTTTTTTTTTTTTTTTTTTCAACCAAGTGCCAAAAAATATTGTACAGAAAAGAAAACAGATGAATAGAGCAATTTATTCCCACCATGGCCTATTTTCACTGCTGGTGCCTGGCATAAAGACTTCTCAGGTGGTATCATCTCTGATGAAGTGGCAATGGGCTAGTTTATGAGCTCAAGGATGCAGTCAATGTATCAAGTCATGTGAGAAAAATCCCAGCCCAAGAATGCTGCAGGTGAGTATGCTTGTCTGAGCTCCACAGACTGCCAGATGGCAAACCTTTCATGGACCAGCTCTGGCACAATAGGTCACAGGGTGAGAGCAGACCAAGACAGCACTGCAAATGTGTGAGAGCAAGCTTCAAATATGTGACAGCAGAAGTCAAGGGCTAGGTATGCGAGAGCAGTTGCTAGACACTGTATGAGAGGGAACACAAAGACATACTCATATATAGTGACATACACAGCAGATTAGAAAGATTGTTGCATTACCCTCCCTTCCCCAGCCATTACCTCCACTTCATCCTCTTTCACAATGCCTACTCAGCATATTTATAATTAATATTTATTAATCAGTCTTCCAGAATTGAAGTAGATTAAAGAAGACTTAAACTACACACTGCAAGAACATTGAAAGAAACCAGAGAGTAAATAAATGGTTTCCAAATCTAAATCTGGGTGTTGATTAGTCATCTTATGTGATCAAGAGGCCATGAAAAAATTAACCTTGTAAAAGCGGAGAATAGTAATTTATTTTCCAAAAGTTCACATTTAAATTACTACAAAACACTCTGATTCATTTTAAAGATATAGTGCCCTCTTTGTTGTCTTGAGCACTGAGAGTGTGGAATTGGCTTGTTTTTCTCTACCTGTATGGAGCATCCTTGAGCTGGATCTTTTTTTTCCTTTTTGGGCTTTGGTGATTCAGGCTGTTCTGAGTAATTATTACATGCCACATTTCTACATGTTCCCAGTATAGAAGTTATAATGGTTTTGCACCTGTCTCTGGGAATATTGACTTTACATAGTGCCAGTCTGTGTATAAGCTCCAGTACAGAGGCACCAATACAGACACAATAGCTTCTGACTTTCCCTAAGACAAGGAGGAATTTTGACTAGCACAAACCAAGTACGCCAATAAAAGGTGATCTAGCATTATATATCTGACTTGGCTTATGTCAGGACAGGTATTGCAATGTGATAATGCAGTGTAGATTTACCCAAAGATAAGCTCAGACCACAATTTGGTATGAACCCCCCCACCAAATTTTCTATCTTTTCTAAACAGGTTTAGAGGTACAGCTGTCAGGCATCACTATAATTCTTCATGTCAGACATGTTGATAGTGGGTTGCACCCAAACCATAGTGATTCATTTGCACAAATAGCCAATTAGAAAGTGAGCAAACTGAGATTGTTCTGTTGCAATGAAGATGTGGCATCAGCTCATCAGCTGGGATAAAAAAATGTCTGCATAGAAAGAACCAGATATGTTAGTAACCTAATTAGCAGTAGTCCTGTTAGCAACCTAGGTGAACAACTCTGCCAGTAACTTCTGAACCCACCTCTAATTCCCACGACAATTGGAAGAAAGGTGGAGGTAATTAGGCTCCCATTAGGCACGCACACCACTTGCTGATTAGATGAGAGATACCTTGTCATAGCTCTGAATAAAGGACAAGTTCAAGGCTAGCCTTGCCTTCTGAGACCTGGGATCTCTTCAGCATGCACTGCTGGCAGAGACACATACACTGGAGCTTGTTCTTGAGGGAAGTGGGGAAGCTGAACATGGGGAACCCAGCAGGCATCATTGTGTCTCCTTTGTACCACTCAGCAGCTTTCTGCAACACAGAGACAAGAAATGGGAGAGGAGCTGGCATATGGCCAAGGTATTGCAAGGACTTACTAGAGCAAGCAGTTGTGTGGCTTTAAGTGCAAAGTGACTCTTTCAGATGGAAACAAATATTTAACCAGACCTTGACTGTTCAGATTAGGCTCCTTTTCTCAGGTGGTTGAGAATCTGTATAGGTGGCAAATACCATAAATGCTTTATTTTTGAATTAATTCTCCAGTCTCTTCTGGACAAGATTCTTCTTCTGGTGACTTCACATGTCATAGTGGAAATGGCCCATGAGGAGACAAAGCAGGAGTGTAATTCAGATAGCATATAAATTGTCTCTTAGCCTCTAGAGATAAAAGGAATGGTTAACAGAGTAAAAATGCTTTAAGTACAAATACTTGATCAAGATTTCATTAAGAAATATTCAAACCAGTCATTGTAGTTTCAGTCAGTGTTTTCAGTTTGACAGATACTTCTGAATTTTTTTTTCAGATTGACCTGAAAGTTTGATCAGGAATCCAGTTTTTCAGTGACCTGAAATGAATTATGGTGGATTTTGTGTTATGCTTTGGTTGTACTGTACTGATGATGGCATTTATTTATCAACTGCAGGCAAAGCAGATGCTGTCACAACAGTCCTGACTAGATGGGCTCAGCCATATCTTTATCTGAGAGTTCATGTACTGCATTAGGACCCTTTAAGTGAAATGCTGGTATGTTGGGTTTACATGCCAAGGAGGCTTTGGTAGGAAGGAAATTTCTGGGAGGAGCCCCATACCCCCCTCTTGTATGCAATGAAGATCTAATCCAATACATATTATCTGGAAAGGGAAAGCCACCAAGAAAAAAATTTAAATTTTATATACTTCATCAAGACTTACATCTTTACTCTTAAGGTATTAACCCAGCATTGCAGGTATCTGTGTGATTCCTGAAGTAATGAATTAATTATTTTCACAATTCTTAACCAATTCAACAAAATGATGTCACTTATTTTCCCCTTAAACATAAACAAACGCTATTGCCATCTCTTCCTCCTATTCATCACTGCATCCTTGGCAAGAACTTTTTCCCCTTTTTACTCTTTGTTGGCAAGCTTTCAAGGGCAGTCAAAACCAGGGCTGAGAAAAATTACGACCAACCCACTCAACTGCTGTGGCAAAATTTCTGCATTGTAATCAGTAATGTATGGGGAGACAAAGGCTGGGGGCCTTATGTGTTTCAACGGCCATTTAAAGCTACTAACCTTGAAGGCCATGACAGCCACTGACCCTAAAAGGTTGAGTCAGGTAAGTGCTGAGCAGTAAAGTGGTGGGCTGAGCAGCTTTCACTGCCAGCCAGGTCAGCAGCAGGAGGCTCAACACCCCAAGGGTTTGGCCCCTGACTGCTGATATTTTAAAACTGCCTGGGATGAAACGATGATTCTAGCAAGGTTACTCAGTCGTGCAGCTTGTTTCAGTAGCAAGGTAAGGTTCCCTATGACTGTATTGTTGGTGATTTAGTTTAGGATCTGGTCTTTGAGGGTTCAAGGTGCTTCAGTTCCACTGGGCTTCCCTGGGAGGCGATGACCTCTGGCACTTCGACAGGTCAATCCCTAGGAGCAGATATAAATTAAATGCTCCCCCCTTGATATGTCACAAGTCTATGCAGTGAAGATTTGCTAGCAGTATAATAAATTGCATTTGGCTCCACAGACTGTTGTGATAAAGCCAGTTAAAACTTAGGATGTAACACAGTATTATTGACATGCAGTATGTTATAGCTGCAATTACAAGGCAGCTGGTAAAACTCTGTCAGGGGTAGGGACTACTCTATAAGGGTGACTAACTTCAAAGCTAATTTGGCTAAAGTAAGGTCTGTAAAGCCAAATTAATTCTGCTACAAAGCTGTGAAGATATTCGGTTTTTAAGACTTAAAGGTTTAATCTACACTTTTCTGTCCTTAACAGCCGATCGGTCCCTTAAACTAAACCTGCTGGAAAAATGTCAGTGTTACAATTACTGAAGCCTTTATAATTTGTTCTGAGTCTTTGTTATAGGCTGTCCTTGGAGCTTTCTTTACCTGATTTTAATTAAGAATATATCTGAGCTTGGGAAAGCAATAGCTGAAACCAAAAAGAGATTTGAAATAACAACAGTACAGGAAATATTCATTTGTATTCAGAACATGGGTTATTGCTAGCTGATACCCTTGATACTGTAGCCATTTTGTTCAGCTCTGTACAATCCTATAGATGAGCTCAAGAACTGATGTTATTATTATTATTTACACTTCCACACAAATACATTTTGGGGTTTTAAATTAGGAATGTGTTTGAAGGTTTTATTGTTTTGTTCTTTGTCTTTGCCTGCTTTCCCTTGCTACTAGTTCACTTCAGCTCCAAAAATTTCAGGGTGGGGGATTACTGGGAGATTAGACACTGGCTCCAGGCCTCTCTGGATTGGAATCAGCACCCTGCCAGTCATTTGCAAAGAGGATTTTCATCAGCTGCTAACCAACACAGGACAATTTGGAAGCCTGCTTTCAGTTCTTCAGCCTGCAGTTTTAAGGGACCTTAAAGGTCCCCTTACTCAACACTCTACCCCCAAAAAAGTTTTGCATAACACTGGGTTGTGATTTGGGTGGTCTGCACAAGATTTCCAACATTTCAAAGATATTTTGTAATGTTGATGGGGGGGGGGGGGGGTGGGGCGGGAAGGAAGGAGAGGATGACTTTATTCCTCATCTTGCTTTCAAGATACCTTGTGTCTAAAACTGGCAGAGAAGAGGATGTGCTGAACCTTGTGTCGTGTCAGATTCTGAATACCACACTTCTCCCTCATTAATTTTACCTCTGACTTATATGTATTCTTATCACAGAAAACATCAGCAGCCATTACAAACATCCAGTTCTCCTCAAATTAAATATGTGCTTTAAACAATGATTGCTTTTCTAAATGTTCCTGGTGTTATTGGTGTAACAAAGGAATTTGAAATAGCTACTGCAAAACATGTTAGTAGATTGCATCTACAGAATAAAAACAAAATGATTCCCTTAATTGTTTTTGCTATAGCATGAATGCTCAACATAATGTAAACTGACTTTTTTAGCACAAACAAGAGTGGCAGTGTTCTCATACCCTATTTCTCAGAAAATCTGTCAAGTGAGCAAGTGTTAACAAGCCATCTGAAAACACTAGTCAGTGCCTGCACTCACATGTTTAATTAAGCATCACATAGAGGACTAAAACTAGGTACCCTGCATGAAGTATATCATAACTATTTGGAGACAAAACTTGAAAAATTACACATCTAATTCTGATTTAACTATATTTTTACTATTAATTATGGTCATAAAGAACTTTGCAGTAAGTTGAAATCCAGCAGATCTTCCTTTGCTTCTATCACTTCTGGTACTTGGTCTGGGAGATGTATTCCAGAAATATGGGATGATTCTGCTGGTATCACGAATAGTGCTGCTGGAGTTCCTTTGCTCCCAGCTCAGTGTGTTAGACAGAAAATGGGAAACTGGGGGCTCAGTTTTCTCTCTGGGGGTGCTCCCCATCATACTTCCCCTGGCAGAGATGCGTAGCCTACTATTTAAACAAATGGCTCTTAGGCTACCATTTAAGCAAAGAGTAAGAAATAGTTCCACCAGCTGAAGCTGATTTACCTTCCCTGCAGGTATTCAAAGTCAAGA
Organism: Heteronetta atricapilla; assembly: GCA_011075105.1. Classification (NCBI taxonomy): domain Eukaryota; kingdom Metazoa; phylum Chordata; class Aves; order Anseriformes; family Anatidae; genus Heteronetta; species Heteronetta atricapilla. The sequence goes on from CM021735.1 coordinate 33,051,919, forward strand.
GAGGAAGATGATGTCCAAGAGCTGGGAACAAGACACAAGGCTGGAAGTTCAGAAGTTTATCAGGAAAGACATTGCATTGGGAACTGGCTCCTAAATCTGTTTGTGCATTATATTAGCCAGCCATTCCATAAAATATTGAAATAGTAATTTGAAGTAACGACTGCAGAAGAAATCTGTCTCTCAGGAGCTGGATTTCAGGAGAAGGCTAAGGACAGTGATCCCTCACCAAGAAAATGAAAGCCTCTCTCCAGGGGTATGAGAGGTGCTGCTGCAGCTAAGATAGCAGCATGTTCAGTACTGCCTACTGAGTAGCATAGAGCTTTCTGATAATCTCTGGCAATATCTCAGCATTTGTCAGAGTCATGATTTATTGAGCAGTGAGAGTGTTCCTCACCTTGCAAGATCAGGTCCCTAGATTGTAACACATTTTCTTGTTCACCAAAAAGCCTCATCCACAACTAAGAAATTAAAGAAACAGAGAGAATCGTTCAGTGACACCAGAAACAATGAAGGAAAAACTATGTGTAAGCCTTGGCAAAACATCTCTAAACAGCACTTTGAGCTTGCAGCACAGCCCGGCCATATTTCAGAGCCAAAGAGAAGATGTACAAATGCCTATCAGGCTGACACTCGGACCCAGAAATTGCTGTGAATACTCAGCTCAGCTCTTGAAGACTGCACAAATCCAGTGGGATCCCGCTGTGCTTGAGAGGAAAGAGGACTGAAATCTAAGTAATGGCCAAAGTCCAGATTTTGAAAGAAAAATGATTAATGAAGCCTGCTATAGTAGTGTACCTGTGATAACATCACAATTAAAGACTAGTAACAACCAATTCATAAAGTCTGACACACTTTTCTGTTCCTTAGCACCACTGCTGTATCGAGTGAGCTGTCAGTGCCTTAGAATAAAAGTGGATGTCAGAGTGAACTGGAACAGATTTCCTGAGACCATAAGTTAGCAAACTCACTGACACTACAGACTCGGAATGACTCTCTGGGTCATACACTCAAATGGCCCATTTCTTATATAGAATAATGGCACACTGAATGGATGCTACTGTGTTTTCCTGATCAGACCAGACCATCACAAACCTCTCTGTGAGTTTAGGTTGCACAAGCTGATTTTTAAGCTCCCCTGAGAGCAGCAAGTTTGAAACTTCAGCTGATTTTTCTTTAAACCACTCCAACTGTTTTTTTCATGTCTGATACCTCAAAGTGACTGAATTGATTCGTCTGAAATTTTGCATTAATGCTTGTTTCTAAGCTTGTCAAGCATGAGAAGAAAGAAACACATATCAGTGGAGCGAAGCAGAGCCTTATCCTCTAGCTGTATCACTAGAGCATGATGAATTGGTGTTTAACAAAATTCCTTAATGCTACAGGCAATGACACAATTAAATCCTAATCTTGCTTTTTTTTTTTTTTTTTTTTCCTGTACAAGTCAGAAACGTAGAAATAGCTATAACTTATGTTGTTCCCAAAACCCATTGATTCTCAGTTCCTTAGTGAGGTATGGCTATACATACATTTTGTGTTGAATTATTCTGGGACAGTCTAAAGCTCTAATGAGAAAAGTAACATCTCTACTTTTCAAGGAAGTAATGCTTGAAGACATTAACTTCCCTTGTATTGATGTGGCTGGGCTGAAATCTTTGGTAGACGCACAGGTTTTTAATTCAGTTCTTTACTACTTTGAAGCACTTGGCATTGACTGCTCTTGGAAACAGGATATTGTACTAGATGAGTCACTGTTGCAGTCTCTGTGTTCCCAATTTTTTATTTTTTGAGGAGGATTTGGGGGTTGAATGTGACTTATATTCAAATAAGTGTGACGTTTCTGCCCCCGTAGTAAATGACGGATTCAGGTAAAATATATTAAAAGTAACAAACAAAATATGGCTTAGGTGCTTCTGATGTGTAGATTATGTGATGTTTGTCTCCAAAGAAAATAAGCACTTTCAAGTGATTTGATTTTGAAGGATATGAGAACAATAGTGAGTTTCTTATACTATCCACCTGGTTAAGAAAGATTGGTTTGACAATATTGTCCAATTGTGTATACTTTCTAAAATTAAAAACACAACTAAGATAAAATGAAACTTACACAGAGCAGAATAAAATGTCTCAGTGTCCATTACTACACTTGCTAAAAATAGGGAATAAACAACAATTACTGCAAAATCTAAAGGCAGGATTGTTCATTTATTTATCAGCTACAAAAAACATGGCATTATCAAATCTAGTACCAAACAATGTGTTTTTATATTCACTCTACCAATGTGAGAAGGATCACTGAAACTGTAGAGGGACAGATTTAAGTAAAATTTGGTGATGACCAGAAGCATTGCTGTAATTAAATTGACATTAATACTAGCAGTTGAAAAAGTCATAAAGAATTACAACACTGGGTTATTTGGCTCTGTTACTTTCACTTTTTATAAGGATTCCCATTAATTAGAGAAAATGTTTAGATAAACAGACTAAGTGAAAGTGACAATATTTTGGGACTGAAATCTGGTGCTCCGCCACTAATATGTATGTGCTTGCAGCTCTGCCAGACAGAAAACCTGCTTACTTGTTGGAGATACCATTACCTCCAGATCATCCCCTGTGCTGGTGTTTCAGCCACAGTTGTATTGTACATCTCCCTCTCTACTACATATATACAGACTTTGGTTATGAAGGACTAAAAATAGGTTAAAATTCACTGGTGCAGGTGTACAGTTTCTGATCTGAAGCAAAGTTTTTACATAATAAAAGGCAGTTTTCTGTTCTGTTTGGATTTTACATATTTCATTAGAAAGCCTCCAGGAACACAAGGGGCAACATGTCAGTCATTTGTCACTCATGCTTCCTTGAGGAAGAAGTTGTAGGTTCAGTGTAGTGTTCATTTTAAAAAATAAATAAATGTAGGCCTACTGCTTTGTGTTCATTGATTTTATTGTTACACAGTCCTACATTGCTACCTCTGACATGAAGGTTATGGAGGGCAGTGCTAGACTGTCATTGTTCAGAGTTAAAGGTAAACTTCAATATGGGAAATTAGACAGGGTTTGCCTTCTTTTTCAGCTCCTAAGGTCTCAGACATGGTTGTCTTCTTGTCCTTGGGTTGTCTTCCTTTGGGAACTCCTTTTAAGGAACTGTACAACTCTGAGGTGCTTCCTCTCTGAAATCACCTGGAAAATAGAGGAAATCAGAGCACAGATGATTCATGTTCTGGGTTTCTGGAAAATGTGAATGGTAGTCAATCCCTTCCAAATACTCAAAAATGGAACTTTTAAAGATTCATAGCTGTCTGATTTAAAAACAAAACCTAAAAAAGTCAGAAATTCTGTATTTTAAAGACAATATTAACCAATTCAGAGCATCCAATTTTATGCTCTTTCTAACAATGTTAAAAAAAAAAAACAAACAACATTTTTCTCACCATTCTCCCTGTTACTCCATACAGCTTACATCTTCTCTCAAATCAAACTGACTCTATTAATTTTGCTTTAAAAGACAAGCAAATAAACAGAAATATATTCTCAGTTCTTGAATGTTCATTTGGCTTACATTTTTAATACAGAGTACCTGCTGCTTATATGGAAAATTCAAACTAATAATATTTTGACAGAATTTTAAATTGCCTGTTTTGCTTATAGTAAGAGCTGTTGACTAGATGTTACATTTGTAATAAAATTTATGCTGCTGGCTCAAAAGTTGTGGATTTTTGTCAGAGTGGAAGGCAAGAGGAACATTCTAAAGAGATCCTTTAACATACTGGGTGTTTTAGTCTCTCTCCTCTGTCTCCCTTCACCCCCACCCCATTGCTGTTCCATCACCTGCTCTGATGTTAATCAGAATGACTGGGTCATCTGCTTTTATAGGCTTGCTGGGTTAATTCTTTTTCAAGGTCATCTGTGAATTGACTTTTGTAACCAATTATAAATTGGATGGCATTTTAATATTCTACCCTTTCCCTGAGCTTTAATCTAGAAGTGATGAGAGACAAAAAGAAACCCAAAGGAGTTTGCATTTTAGGAAGTAAGATGATGAATGCCATTATCCAATACCTTTCTAATTTCTCCTGCCCTGAACACCCTTATCTTTCCCACTAAGTTTAGAGGGAGCTGAAAAAATTAAACATCTTCCAGAAACAGTACTTTATTCCTTTAGTTAATATAACTGCATATGATCCCTGGAGAAATCTGTCAATATTGGTATTTGAGCAACTTAAATCTTGACATTCAGAGTTCTGCACTGTTATGAATGCATCTCTATTAAGGCAACAGAAGCAGCTCTCTCTTTCTCTCTTTGATATTGCCTTTTGAAATTTAGCATAAAAAGCAATATTTTCCTTCATTTCATTTTGAAAGACTGAAAAATTTAGGAAACTGCTTTTGAGGCCTCACACAGCAATAAATTTTAGTTGTGTAATCAAAGAAAGTTTTCATTGATTTTTTTTTTTTTTTTTATTTTTTATTTTTTTTCTCCAAACCCTATTAGATACCTTTAGGACCTTGAATTCAAAGGATAAGGCTTACAAAGACCTGTTGAAAAGGATTTCTACTAGTCAAAGACTTCACAAGCATTTTCTAGATGTACACTTCCCAGATGGCTGTGTTTAAGTGCAACCATAATATTTCCTCTTAAGCATCTTTTGACCTGATAATGCTAAAGAAATGGATTTTCCTAGACTGACTCTGTGGTGTGTTTTCTAAGCCAGAAGACATGCTATGGCTTTCTGTTTACTTCCTCAAAGACCAGCAGTACAGCTGCCTCAGTTCTCCAAGACCAATGCCTTCAAAGACCTCCAAGATATCTCCCCCATCTTTCTCCTACTCCATAATAATCAAATCAGCAAAAGAATTTCCCCAAAGGTTTAACCATACACTTGCACTCACTTAACTATTCACTTCTTCAACTGAACCAACTAGTTTATTTCTTGAGTTAGTACAAGAAATAGATATCAGTTAAAGTTCAATGTGTTCTTGCTTTTGTTTGTGTACCACCCTGCAGTATTCTTTAGGATAAATTCAGAAGTAAAATGAGGATGTCAGGGTCTTTCTCTACTTATTAAGAGATTTTATTCCAAAATATCAATGCTAGTGTGTTATTCACAGTCTTTGTCAAGATTATTTAAAAGTATTTTTAAAAATTAAAAATGAAACAATAAGTAGAATGAAAAATGGAGAACATTGTTGTGATAGAATTTGTTTTTCAAGGAGAATGCTGATGTCTGCCCAGGAGGATTTTGTTAGGGATTTCAGACTGTGCTACAGGAAGAGGAGATATGGTGTTATCCGTATACCTGATCTACAAAGCCAACAGAAAGCCTGGAAGTAGAATTTGCCTACTTTGCTACAGTATTTTGGGAAAGGAGTGAGTTTTGTTCAGATAAGGACAGTCTTGAATTATGGTTTTGTTAGAGAACCAGGAAAAACTCTGGGTTTTGTTGGGCTTTTGTTGTAAGGCACAAACAGGAGGTGACAGCTGCTTAGTGTTTCAATTTTGTATTCACAAGAATTGCAAACAAAGAACAAAATAAACAGCATATATGATGAACCTTTCTTTGTGCTTGATTTCATTGCTTTTCAGTGCTGCCTAGGACTTATCTGTATAAAATCAAGACAATAAATTCAGGTTTTGCCTCTCTCCTTTTTTTGTACTTTCCTTTTGAAGGTATGTGGCAGTCAGATAGTGCTGAAAAAATAGCTGCTTGCTTCTTCTGCAAAACTTGTACATCACTGGTGGTAACTACAGTGCACGTTGCCCCTCGGTCAACAAGTCTTTAGACATTATCAGGCAGATGATTGCAGGCATGAGAATTAATCTGGACTCCTTGCCTAAACATAGGAGTGACATCCTGAGACTATTCAACTTTAAAATCAATGTGTTAAGGACAAAGAAGCAGAGGACAGTCATATCCTATCATCAATAAACTGTACCAGCCTCCCAGCAGGTTGTATATTTTATTTAAAAAAATGCTTATAATCTACACCTGCTTATAAACTAAAGATAATAGGAAAGTTTCCTGTTATGCTACAATACTATATCAAATCCTTTTATCTTCAAAGCAGAAAGCAGAATTAGTCTTGCATGTGCTGAAGCACTAATTCCCCAGTAATTTCAGTAACCTACTTCTTCTCTACTGTGTGACAGCCATTTTTCACTTCTGCTCTGTATAGTAACAAGACAATGTCAGACTGAAATAGATATTTGTTTTAATGCATTCTTCTAAAATAGAAGTGCTGTTTTCTCCCTTCTAAGAAAAATATTTTTGACATTCCCATTTCAATGTTTTCTCCAGAAACTATTAATTTTTGCTTTCTGATGTGCTTTACCTGGTATTCTAGCCTTTCCGAATCTAGTGGAAAAATTCACACTGCTGTAAATGGAAGTAAAGATTTTGTTTTCAAAGTATGCACATTTATACAATTGTTCTTTTGTGCACACACTTGGGTAAACCACTTTAGTTCAGCTTTCAAGCACATCTTTCACTGTTTTGCCATGATCCCTGTTCACTCAGCCCCCTTCCCTGTTTTTCAGGCAGAAATGGTACAAAATTCCATGGTACAATGTACCAAAATGGTACAAATGGTACAAATTCCATGCAGTGAGACCTTGTGTATTCAGGCAGGGGAGCTATTGTTTATGTGCACTAGGGATAATCTATAAAACACACTGTGAAGTACAAGTTGGAGTCAAATAGGTCACCTTAGAGAATATGGGAGACAGCTGCAAAATATTTATCGTTCCCACTCAGGTATCAAAATTATGCCATTTTACCCACACTTTTGAATTTACCTTCTGTCAGCACAGGAGCAATTGGCTTTTATTCCTGCAAATGTAATGACTTTTGAGGATGTTGGCAACATTACATGTTCCAGCTTGACACAGGCACGGCACTTCCACCTCCTGAGGGGGTCACTGTGCCTCGCAGAGAAGCCACAGAAGTGAGCAGCATGATGGGCACAGTTATACACACTGCCAGGTTCAGTGTTCATTTAACAATGCAATGTCCAAGAAAGGCAAGAGATGAAATGTCTGGGTGCACCAGGGGAATGACCAGAACCTCTTGATTTGTCTTGGCCCTCCCTCTGAAGTTATTGCTCCCGGGCAGTGGGCAAAGAAGAGGCTGTGCATGGAGGGCGGTAACTTCTCAGGCCAACACACATTCTGGCTTCCTTTAAATCCATCTGCAAATGCCTTAGCTTGTAGGCACACAGACCAGGATGGGGAAGATGAAACATGTTGCTGTCCCCGTGCAGCTCTGGTGCTCTTGGCTAGCAGCAGAGGCTCTGCGACCCACCTCCATCTGCCACCTCCATGTCTTCTGGCTAGGCCTGGAGCACAGGGATAGATCCAGCCTTCCTCCCCTGAGGCTTCTCCTGAGCAGGAGGTGCACTGCTCTTGGCCACATAAGGGATGATTCCCAGCAGACCTTTTGCTTTCTCCTACCTCCCCTCACCCCCCTGCCCTCCCGTGAGTGAAATGACAGAATTCAAAATTAAGAGTAGATTGGGAGGATTGGGAAGGTCCATTTTCAGTCTGCTGAAAGAGGTCTCAGCCAGCGATGCAGCTATGCTACCCTGTGCTGGAACACATTTTGCCCTGCAAAATAACTTTTTCTTACTTTGAAACATGATGTAAGGATGCCATGAATCTGTAGAAAGTTATACCACAGACTGAGTGAGACTCAGAATGCCAAAAGCACAAAAAGGTCTTACAGACATTTGTTTTCCTGTCCCATTACTGGGCCAATGCGATCTAAGGCTGGAAGTTCCACATTCGTATTCAGGAGGTCATTTGTCACACATATACACATAAATGAGGGGGAACCTTAATGGTGACAAGCATACAAGACTACTGACCAGTATGAGCATTTCAGTCCCTCTGGGAACTAGGAGAGCAAGGTTTCATGGTCCTCTCATCCAGTTGCCATAAATCCAGCATATCAGCAATTAATGTATTTAAGCACATCTTTGAACTGGTATTGCATATTCACATGCAGTTAATGTGTGTGATTATACAAGTTTAAACTTAAGCTGAAGGTCTATATAAAGCCTACTTTTCAAGGAAGATGTTTCATGTAACACTTGCTTGACCTAAAAAAAAAAAAAAAAAAAAAGTAATTTAAATTATTCTAAGATTTCTTAATCCTGTTTTACTTATCAGCCTGGGAGAAAACAGTTTCTCTTTCAGACTTTTCTCATAAGCATGGGAGCTTCCCCTCACATAAAAAAAAAAGAAAAGAAAAAGAAGAAAAATATATATATATACTGTGTATGTTGGACAACCAATTATAATTAAACCAGGAAGCTAATCTTTACAGTGTCAGAAGGACACGATAAATTCTCTCTGTACTGACTAATGTGGTTATTCTGGCAGGGTGGATTCAGAGCTGGAAGCTTTATCTCTTCTGCCTGTCTCCCTTGTCTGTCTTCCACCAAAGAATTGGCTAAATTAAAAATACTGACAGCCCCCTTCCTGTTTCCCCTGAAAATGTTACCAATTGTGAGCAGTAACTTGAAGTCATAATTATTTCAGCATCTTTATTAAAATATAAAGCTGAGATTTTAGCTGGGATTAAGTGTATTAATTCCCCTAAATTTTATTAAAGTGAAAAATAAAGTCTTGGGGAATTACTGAAGAAGGTGATTTCTTCCTCCCCCCCTCCCCCCCCCTTTTTTTTGAATATTTAAACTGTAAAGAATAAAAAAATCCCTTTTTCATACATTGGTGCAAAGATTGGCTAAGACTAAAACCAATACATTTAAAAGTGGATGATTCTCACAGGCTTTACAGCAGCAAACATTGCCATCCTGATCCTGAAGTGGCAAGAGGCAAACACAGAACATTTCTGCAAAAAGCACTGTTTCTCTAGATGCTTTGGTGAGAGCTCTTTCCTTTGTAAAGCAATCTGAATACAGCAGACGGATCTCAGTTTAGGATTGACTTCAAAGGAGCAATCTGTCAAATGCACTATGTTCCTAACTCAGCTGAGGATGGAGACACACTTAAGGGCTTTCTGTCTGGAAGTAGGAAGGAAAGGAATTTTGCTAAGACCAAATCCCCAGTTAGTACACTTCCAGTAAATCAGAAAAGTGATATTTAGTCAGTCCATCTTAAAAAAAAAAAAATAAAAAAATAAAGAAAAGAAAGAAAGAAAAAGAAAAAAGAAAAAAGAAAAAAGAAAAAAGAAAAAAGACAGCTTAGTGATTAATATGCTTACTTGAATGTCAGAGATATAAGTTCAAATCCTTCCTCTGACAGGTTGTGGAGCAGGGATATGAAGCAAAAACCCCATGCTTCTGGAAAAGATCAGGCAATCTTAGGTAGGTTTCTATATCAGTCTCTTCTGAAAAAAAAATATGTTACCACTGGATTTAAAATACAGAAATAATCACTGCAGCAGAACTGCTTCGTTGTGAAAAATGCCTTAATGTTCAGGCTACAGGACTCCCCTGATGTGCTTTTCTACCATCCGACTGAATTTTGTGCTAGACTTCATGCAGTGGTGTGACTGGCTGTTCGATTCACTTGTGATCAGAGGATAAGAATAATACAGGAGGGACAGTTCTTAACTTTGATGTCAAGGTGTACACAGGGGTCTAGTGGGAAAAATGTAGATTGCTTTACAGGTAGGAAAAGAGGAGTGTAGGGGAATTGTCTCTGGATGGCTAATCACAGTACAGTGGAGGTGTTGAAGATACACTCTTGAACCAGAAATGGTAGATTGATGCCTAAAGGCCTTTGTAGATACATTTGGGTGCTCTCAGGATAAAATATGCAGGATGGACACTACACAGAATGGAAAGGAATAGGATGGAAAGTCTGTGTACAACAAACCCATTGCCTCCAATCTTCCCTCCATATGAGGCCACAGTTGCAGTTCCAAGAACCTGCAACCTTACCACCAAGCGGTCTCCTCGTGCCTGACCTCCCTACCCAGGAAAAGTCTCTATGGCATGCCCACACTGTCCTGCAGGAGCAGACATAAGCAGGATGTGCTCTGTCAAATAACCACATGGTATTTGTAGATGACACACAGTAACTATTGTTCTTAGTTTGTTCTTTGTTTGTTTATGCCTTATTCCCTGTCATTCTACTAATTTTTTCTTGGTTTGATCCTTATCTTTTACTGACAGACATAAGAATCATTTCTAGACCTCTGGGTGGGGGACAGTTTGAATTTCTTTTCCAGTTAAGATCAATATCAGATCAGCCGGGATGGGTCAAACATTTGTACCTCTCATTCCTTTATTATTTATTAATATTCAATTGTCTCTAACCTCTTATTGACCTTTCCTATTCAACTAGCATTAAACCGAGGCCGTTTGAACCAAGTGCCAAGTGGTGCAGCTGGATTGCAGGCTGTCGCCCTGAGTAATGGGCAGCTAGAGGGACAGCATGCCTCCTCAATGCTGCTGCTTGCCCTACCTCAACAAATGTTACTGATTACGAGCACACCACCCAGGGAATTTGGTCAGCCTGTAGTGTTCATTGCTGGTGAAAATAAACTGCAGATTCTAACCTCTCCACCACCTTATACTACAGTCAATGAAGGCTGAGGAACAAATTGCTGTGACTGGGCTTTTGTAACACATAATATTTGACAAAGTATATGGTGGTTGAGGTCTGAAACTAGCTGAGCAGTGATGACAGACCCTCCCTTTAGGGAAAACCCATGCACACAAACAATCTTCAAGGGCAGCCTGTGGCTGGCATTACTCTAAATGAAGCCAGGAAGTGAGGCTACTGTTTGTTCTCATAGGTTATTATTCATGACTTATTTTAAATATGGTTATATGATTTTTTTTTTATTATTTTTTTTTTCAGCTAAACAATAGCTAGGGCTTTATTTTATCATATGAATAGGTTATATATTTTTCTATATTATGCCCAGAGTAATAGGGGACAAATAATAACAAATGTTCATACATGGGCAAAAGAGTCTGGATCTGCAGGTTGCACGTTTGCACTGCTGCTTTTACACACACACACACACACACACAACAGGGAACAGCACACAACCCAATGGATTGGATATACACTCAGGTGTGAGCTAGTATACCTAGTTTTAATGGAGACACATAATGGTTGCATGTTGTCTGCAGCTCTGTGATGTTAGTATTGATTAAATTTGCAGATATTTTCAGAGGACCTGTGAAAACAAAAGGAATCCATGGCCTGTGACACACCCATAACACAAAAATAACATTACAATAATCATAACAAAAAAAAACCTTCTTGTGGATGAAAATTGCAAGATCAAGTCTACTTTGTGGTACATAGCTGTTAATGTTCTCCTGGAGAAGCTAGCAGCCCATGGCTTGGACAGGTACAAGCTTTGCTGGGTTGAAAACTGGCTGGATAGCCAGGCCCGGAATGTAGCGGTGAATGCAGTGAAATCCAGCTGGCGACTGGTCACCAGTGGTGTTCCCCAGGGGTTGTTGTTGGGGCTGAGTCTCTTTAATATCTTTACTGATGACTTGGATGAGGGAATTGAGTGCACCTTCAGTAAGTTTGCAGACAACACGAAGCTGGGGGGAAGTGTCAGTCAGCTGGAGGGTAGGAAGGCCCTGCAGAGGGACGTGGACAGGTTGGATCGATGGGCAGAGGCCAATGGGATGAGGTTCAATGTGGCTAAGTGCTGGGTCCTGCTCTTTGTCCACAACAACCCCATGCAGCACTACATGCCTGGGGCAGAGTGGCTGGAAGGCTGTGCAGAGGAAAAGGGAAATGATCTGGGGGTGCTGATTGATGCTCACCTGAACATAAGCCAGCCAGCACTGTGCCCAGCAAGCCAAGATGGCACCCTGGCTTGTACCAGAAATAGTGTAGCCAGCAGCAGCAGTGAGGTGATCAACCCCTGTAATCTGCTCTGGTGGCCGCACCTACTGTGTTCAGCTTTGGGCCCCTCACTGTGGGAAGGACATCAAGGCCCTAGAACATGTCTAGAGAAGGTGTACGAAGGTGGTGAAGGGCCTGGAACACAAGTCCTGTCAGGAGCAGCTGAGGGAACTGGGGTTGTTTAGTCTGGAGAAAAGGAGGATCAGGGGAGACCTTATTGCTCTCTGCAGCTACCTGAAAAGAAGGTGTGGGGAGCTGGGGGTTGGCCTCTTCTCCCAGATATCTAATGATAGGACTCGAGGAAATGGCCTCAAGTTGTGCTGGGGGAGGTTTAGTTTGGAAATTAGGAGACATTTCTTCTCAGAAAGAGTAGTCAGGCATTGGAAGGGGTTGCCCAGGTGGTGGAGTCACTGTCCCTGGGGTTGTTCAAGGAAAGGTTGGGCCTGATGCTTAGGGACACGGTTTAGTGGGTGACATTGGTGGTAGGGGGCTGGTTGGACTAGACGATCTTGAAGGTCTTTTCCAACCTTAATGATTCTATGATTCTATGTGTGGAATATGTGACTGTGTCTTCTGAACTGGGTTTACTAAACAGAAGCTTGTTTTATTCTTTGTGGAAACTGTTGGTCTTTGGTTCTCAGCATTTACAGACCTTAACTTTTAAAAGTTTTTTTTGGAAAACAACATTCTCATAACATCATAACAGAGGCGTTTTATTTATTTAATTTAAACTGTGAAAGACTGTCACTACTGCTAGGATCTTAAGCGCAGCATGAAAGAAATAGAACTATGACCCAACCATCACTTAGACCTTAGCCATTTCTGGCAAGTAAACACTTCTCTACTTAAAGAATAATTTTAATTTTCTGCTTTAACTAGACATGGACTAACACCCCAGTTCTGAATGCTCTACATCCTGGAGCATGGAAAGTCCATAGGCAAATGCTATTTTTGTTTCTTGAACCTATCTCTTTTCAAAATTCCAGAGTATAACAATAACTTCCTTGTGATTTTTATGTCATGCAAAATTTTGAGATCCTAAGTACCATTTTATGAGTATAGAGCCATTTAAGACAGCTACAATAAGTATCCCTGTACACATTTGAAATACAAGTACAAAGAACAGCACTGCTTGTCTTTTTAAACAGGGAAACAAATCAACCAACCAAAGAAAAAAAATAACCCCAACATCATGTTGTACAGCAAGATCTTCTGAAATCTTCTCCTTCTATAGTACACAAGTAATTTAAAGTCTCTGCTTCTATATTTTGCAAGCAAACAATGAGGTACATTTCAGACATTAGACCTTCTGGAGAAGGAAATGCTTCAAGAAAGGGGATTATTTATAAAGGGAAAGGGGGAAAATGCATCAATAAAGTGAACTAAAACCTTTTTAGACTGTCCAGTCTCACAAAATGAATGGCAATAGATATTTCTATAAAAGGCAAGCTTACCTCTTATGACCTTTACAACAATTAATTCACTAGGCTCAGAATACTCTTCCTTCCTTTTATTTTTTTTTTCATTCTGAATTAACTGCTTATGTAGACAAGCATCTGCTGCCTCTCCATCTCACAGCTGCTCTCTCTTGAATTTATTCTTACTAGCTTGTATTCCTTGCCCATTTTCAAGCAAATACTTCAAGACTCTCTCTTAAATGGTCAGTCTAGGCAAAATGCCAGGAAGTGAAATCACCTCCTTACCACTAGATTTCCTTCTATTTTACTTTATTTCCCTAGGAAAGTTTGTCTCATTCCAAATAATCTGCCAGTCCCAAAAGCCTGTTAGATAATTGCAGTTCTACAAGAATATACTAAAAGTATGGGTTTTCTCACTTCAAATGAAAATTCATTAATTTTCCAAAATGTTTTTAGCTTGGTAAAACTTGTTAGAAGATTAGAAACCTATAATAGGATATAGGTGAATTTGAATTAATGGCTCGTTCTTCTCTCTCTCTTTTTTTTTTTTTTTTTTTTTTTTTAATAGGATGTGAGGACATGAGAACTGCACACAACATTTTCCCAGACCTTTGAAACCTATGACTTACAAAGCCTGCTGATAACATCCCTATGGACCAGAACGGAAATAGCATAAAGAAGGTGTCAAGCTCATTCTGACAATAATACTTTTTGAAGATTGCCTTTGAGCCACAAAATTGCTTTAAGGCTTTAAAGGCCGCTCAGTCCAGTGTCTCCCACAACTACCTATAGGAATATGGTTGAGGAACTGTACGAAGTCCTTGCAGGGTAACTATCTTTTATTTTATCTGTCACTGTTCTTATCTTGACCCCATGTTGACAGTGCTGGATTGCCTGGAATCAGACTGTTCTGGGGGCTGCCCAGCTGTGCAAACATGCCTGAGGTCACCACCATATCACGTACCTGCACATGTGCAGGGATACGGCCCCTTGGCTCCCTCTCTTTCTCCTAGTGCTTCCACACTAATGAGCGATATTAAATCTCCTGTCTTTTCTTTTGATTCCTTCCCTATTCTCTACTTTTATCCTGCCTACTCATTTTGTTCTGTGCAGCAGCTCCCCATTCCTTGAACTTAACCCTTCACTATGCTCTCAACCTTATTTTAACACCACACTGCTTGGGTATCACAGAGGTGGTGTCAGACTTTATGAGATTAATGACAGGAGTAATATTTGCATTCCTGCCCCCCTCTTTTAAACTCCTTATAGATTTATGAAGACAAAGATGACAAACTTCATACAAGTTTGCACTTAAAAAACCAACTCCTTGAAATCATAAGTACTTAAAATGTCTTTATTTTCACATATGTGCACATTTTACATACAAGCATCTAAATACATGTACACACACATGAACAAAGTTGAAAGCTTGAATCAACTGAAATTGAAAAGGATTCTGCAGCATGTAGACACTTCATGTGAACCACTAGAACATCAAATCAAAGCCCTGGCTTCTGCTGGCTGTTATTCAAGGTACAAAGAAAGAGAAGATGATGCAGGGAAGGTTTATCATGCCATGACCCATTTCAGTGCTGTTACTAGTTACATCATTAACCACAAACGAGAATATATGGTTATACCCTCTTTCCAGTTCCTGTGGCCCCCCTCACACCAATGTGTGCTCAATATGAACCTCAAAAGGGGCAACCAGACACTGCCACATAATATAGAAGATGTGAAGACTTTGGAGATTGGGGTAGAATGAGTTTGAATTATCCAGTCAACAAAAGGAAGGCTAGAGTGAGAATAAAAAATATTTATAGGCTACAGTATTTTTGGAAAAGATTTAAAGTATTTAATTTGAGAGTTCTGGAGTTCATTTCCCCTAGCTAATTACAGGATTGGATTTTTTTTTTTTTTTTTTAATAACTCATGGAAGTGTTAACAGAATACATTACTTTCTTGCATAATTTATAATAGAAACATGAACATCAAAACTGAAACAGGCTTTAAGGGTAACATAACACTACAGTCACATCTTTTTTTGTTTGTTTGTTTTTGTCAACACATTCCATCTATTAAATGCCACTTCAGCAGATCAGGATTAGTTAAATTTTATGTCTACATCATCAATGTAACACATATATCACTGTGTTCATAACAACAGTTAAACATTATTACTTATTTTTTTTAGTCTCTTAGCTATGTGATAACGTCACTGGAAATTGTTATTACAGTAGACAGGAACTCGCATGACCCCTGCTGGGTTATCTTTTCCAAACTGTTTAAGTGAACCTTGTTATCTGTATAGTCTTTTTTAGAGATGAATAATTAAATTCTTACAGTCGTGGAAGTTGTTGAAATGGGATAGAAAATTTTATTTTCATTTCTCATCCCGTTTCCTGAAAAAGTTAAAAGGCATGCCAGATTTCACCTGGCATTTTTACTCGCTGTTGCAAGTTATTAAGCTGAATGCAGTGAAATTCATGAGAAATCTTGGCACATTGATGAAATGAGACAATTCTGACTTCAAGAGTATCTGTTTTTTTAACTTAGGCATTTTCTTACGGAATACAACCTATTGTGAGAAAATATTTTGCTTAAACACCACTTAAGCGTGAAATGTAAGGCAGTCTTATTATTTGGTCAAACAAGCAAGGAAAGAAATCTCTCAAATAATGCACACTTTGGGGGAAAAAAATGTCAGTCACACTTGCACTTAAGCCAATTCTAGAGTCTGTAGAAGGGCTTATCCTAACCAGACAGATTTTTTGCTCAGATAAACTATTCCCACAATCTTAAATTTTACTAGGAGAGCATATTCTCTCTAAAGGTAAATTAATATATACAAGTTTTCATTTGAACACAAAAGAAAAAATGCGTGTAAACCGAAGTTCTTATTTTGCCGAGGCCATCGGCTCCGGGTCAGACGCGTTCTGCAGCGGAGCGGGGGATCGGGACGGGCAGGGCTCTTCTCCCGGCATCGAGGCCACCCGAAGCAGCCGAGGGAGCCGCCAGGGCCCGGCAGCCCTCGCGCGGGAGGCTGACGAGGCGTAGGCGGAGCCAGCAGCGCCCCCTCCCCGGCCGTTCCGAGGCAGCCCCTGGGGAGCGCCAGCGACCCGGAGCGGGGCAGTTTGGGCAGGGAGAGCGCGCTCAGGCAGGGCAGAGCCTTCCCCCCCCGCCCATAAGAATAAGAACAACTGATCTGATGGCGTTCTACCGCTAGCTAGGCCGCGATGGTCCAAGCCAGGCAGAGAGCTGTCTCCAGAAAGTCTGTAGCCACCCAGACAGACTGCCCGCTCCCCAATGCGGCAGTGCAGGTCTCTGGGTGCAGGGAGTGACTGAGCCTGCTGTTGCCATCTGAGGGCGGCAAAAATACTGTGTGTGTGAGGTGGTCTGCCTGGTGGCAGAGCTCAAGGAGGAGGTGGAGAGGTTGAGGGCCACCAGGGAGTGGTGGAGCAACTCCCTGTAAGGCCTGAAGGAGAGGTACTGGGGAAAGACTCCCCAAATGGGGGTGGACCCCCTGCCTGGTCACTGTCAGGCAGAGGGAGGGGACCCAGGAGTGGAGGAGGACTGGAGGCAGGTTCCTGCTCAGCCTCACCGGTAATGACCCCCATATAGGCCTGACCTTCCCAGGTGCCCTTACACAACAGATTTGAGGCCCTGGAGCTTGAGAGACCAGTGGGCGAGGATGTGGTAGAAAGGCTACCCAGGAGAAAGCCTAGGGCGAGGAAGTCGACTCCACGCCTCAAGACTGCTTCCACCAAGAAAGAAAGAAGGGTAATTGTCATAGGCAACTCCCTTCTCAGGGGAACAGAGGGCCCTCTTTGTCGGCCTGACTTGACCTGTAGGGAAATCTGCTGCCTCCCTGGGGCCAACAGCCGGAAAGCTTCCCAACCTGGTTCGCCCCTCTGATTACTATCCTCTTTTGATGTCCAGGCTGTCAGTGATAATATTGAATAGAGAAGCCTGAAGGCTATCAAACAGGACTTGAGGGGACTGAGACGGTTAGTGGATGGAGCGGGAGTACAGGTGGTGTTTTCGTCCATCCCTACAGTAACAGGGAGGGGTACAGAGAGGACACAGAAAGTCCACCTGATAAACACGTGGCTCAGAGGCTGGTGCCAACACAGAAATTTTGTTTTTGTTGACCATGGGGCGCTTTACTCGGCACCCGGCCTGATGGCTGCAGACAGGTCCCAACTGTCTCCAAGGGGAAAAGGGAGCTGGCAGAGCTCATTGAGAGGGCTTTAAACTAAGTAAGAAGGGGGTCAGGGCTGAAATAAGGCTTGTTGGAGGTGTGCCGGGGGAACAATGGCAAGGTTGGGGGAGAAGGCAGTGGCCCAAAGGAAGTACATCTACACTAATGCACACAGCATGGGCAACAAGCAGGAGGAGCTGGAAGCCATTGTGCAGCAGGCAGGCTATGACTTGGTTGCCATCATGGAAACGTGGTGGGACCACTCTCATGACTGGAGTGCTGCAATGACTGGCTATAGGCTCTTCAGAAGGGACAGAGGGACAGGCAGCACGGAAGGTTTGGTGGTGTGGCTGTCTATATTAGAGAGTGTTTTGATGCTGTGGAACTTGAGGCTGGGAATGATAATGTTGAGTCCCTGTGGGTTAGGATCAATGGAAAGGCCAGCAAGGCGAGCATCCTGCTGGGGGTCTGTTATAGACCGCCAAACCAGGACGAGGAGACGGATGAGGAGTTCTACAGGCAGCTGGCAGAAGTTGCAAAATCATCAGCGCTTGTTCTCATGGGGGACTTCAACTTCCCCGACATACCCTGGAAGCACAACACAGCCCAGAGAAAGCAGTCTAGGAGGATTCTGGAGAGTGTGGAAGATAGCTTCCTGACACAGCTGGTTGGTGAGCCTACCAGGGGAGGTGCCCCACTAGACCTTCTGTTCACTAACAGAGAAGGCCTCGTGGGAGATGTGGTGGTCGGGAGCTGTCTTGGGCAGAGTGACCACGAAATGGTAGAGTCCTCTATTCTTGGCAAAGTCAGGAAGAGGATCAGTAAAACCGCTGTCTTGGACTTCCGGAGGGCTGCCTTTGAGCTGTTCAGGACACTGGTTGGCAGAGTCCCTTGGGAGGTGGTTCTGAAGGGCAGAGGAGTCCAGGAAGGCTGGGCACTCTTCAAGAAAGAAATAATGGCTCAGGAGCGATCTGTCACCACGTGCCCAATGACAAGCTGGCACGGAAGAAGACCGGCCTGGCTGAACAGAGAGTTGTGGCTCGAGCTTAGGAGAAAAAAGAAGGCTTATTATCTTTGGAAAAGAGGGCGGGCCACTCAGGTGCACTATAAAGATGTTGCGAGGCTGTGCAGGAACAAAATTAGAAAGGCCAAGGCTCATCTGGAGCTCAATCTGGCTACTGCTGTTATAGATAACAACAAAAAATGTTTTTATAAATATATCAGTACAAAAAGGAGGACTAAGGAGAATGTCCATCCTTTACTGGATGCGGGGGGAAACTTAGTTACAAGAGATGAGGAAAAGGCTGAGATGCTTAATACCTTCTTTGCCTTACTCTTTAGTGGCAAAACCAGTTGTTCTCTGGATACCCAGTACCCTGAGGGGGTGTAAGGGAATGGGGAGCAGAATGTGGCCCTCACAATCCACGAGGAAATGGTTCACGATCTGCTGCAGCATTTGGATGTATGCAAGTCGACTGGACCCGATGGGATCCACCCGAGGGTACTGAGAGAACTGGCAGAAGAGCTGGCCAAGCCACTTTCCATCATTTATCAGCAGTCCTGGCTATCGGGAGGTCCCAGCTGACTGGTGGCTAGCAAACGTGATGCCCATCTACAAGAAGGGCCAGAGGGCAGACCCAGGGAACTATAGGCCTGTTAGTCTGACCTCAGTGCCAAGGAAGCTCATGGAGCAGATTATCTTGAGTGTCATCACGTGGCACTTAGAGAGCAAGCAGGTGATCAGGCCCAGTCAGCATGGGTTTATGAAGAGCAGGTCCTGCTTGACGAACCTGATCTCCTTCTATGACAAGGTGACACGCTTAGTGGATGAGGGAAAGGCTGTGGATGTGGTCTACCTTGATTTCAGTAAGGCTTTTGACACCGCTCCCCACAGCATTCTCCTCAGGAAACTGGCTGCTCATGGCTTGGACTGGCATACGCTTTGCTGGGTTAAGAGCTGGCTGGATGGCTGGGCCCAGAGAGTTGTGGTGAATGGAGTCAAATCCAGTTGGAGGCCGGTCACTAGTGGCGTCCCCCAGGGCTCGGTACTGGGGCCAGTTCTCTTTAACATCTGTATCGATGATCTAGATGAGGGAATTGAGTGTACCCTCAGTGAGTTTGCAGATGACACCAAGTTAGGTGCGTGTGTCGATCGTCTCGAGGGTAGGAAGGCTCTGCAGGAGGATCTGGATAGGCTGGACTGATGGGCTGAGGCCAACTGTATGAAGTTCAACAAGGCCAAGTGCCAGGTCCTGCACCTGGGGCACAACAACCCCAAGCAGAGCTACAGGGTGGGAGATGAGTGGTTGGAGAGCTGCCTGTCAGAGAAGGACCTGGGAATATTGGTTGATAGTCAGCTGAATATGAGCCAGCAGTGTGCTCATGTGGCCAAGAAGGCCAACAGCATCCTGGCTTGTATAGGAAGCAGTGTGGCCAGCAGGTCTAGGGAAGTGATCGTCCCCCTGTACTCGGCTCTGATGAAGCCACACCTTGAGTACTGTGTTCAGTTTTGGGCCCCTGACTACAAGAAGGACATGGAGGTGCTTGAGCGAGTCCAGAGAAGGGCAACAAAGCTGGTGAGGGGTCTGCAGAACAAGTCCTATGAGGAGCGGCTGAGGGAGCTGGGATCATTCAGCCTGGAGAAAAGGAGGCTCAGGGGTGACCTTATTGCTCTCTACAGGTACCTTAAAGGAGGCTGTAGTGAGGTGGAGTTTGGTCTATTCTCCCACGTGCCTGGTGACAGGACGAGGGGGAATGGGCTGAAATTGTGCCAGGGGAGGTTTAGGTTGGATGTTAGGAAAAACTTTACTGAAAGGGTTGTTAGGCATTGGAATGAGCTGCCCAGGGAAGTGGTTGAGTCACCATCCCTGGAGGTCTTTAAAAGACGTTTAGATGTTGAGCTAAGTGATACGGTTTATTGAAGGACTTCTAGTGTTAGGTCAGAGGTTGGACTCAGTGATCTTAGAGGTCTCTTCCAACCTAGACAATTCTGTGTGATTCTGTGTGTGATACTTGTCCCCTTCACAGCCAGGCAGATCTGTTACTGCACCATCCATCTTCTTTACTTCGGCAGAGCAAAATAGAGTTCTTAGTAAAAAAAAAGGATACCATACCTCTTTGCAATCCTACTTGTAATGAAAGTGTACCCGCTTAAGCCCTAGCAGCTGTAAATCATGTGCCTGAATATGGCTGACATATTTTCTGATTACTCACAAAAAGAATAGTTTTAATTTACCATGAAAAAATGCAAGAAATAATCCGCCATAAAAGAAAAAAAAAAAAAAAGTAGTTTTATTAATTTGCTCATTACTCTTTAATCAAAGCATACCTATTATTATAAGGCAGACATGGTCACACAGTGAAACAAAATAACTAATTGCTCTCAGTAAAATTGCAATTAAAGGAAGCTACTGTATCTTCAGAGGCTCAGATCTTACAGGCAGGAGTCTAAGAAATGACTATAGCTAATAAAGCCTTTACTATTGAGCAAAACAGCTACATTAGGACTTAGACATCAATTAGTCATAAAGCAGTCCCATTCAAACAGTAAAGTTTTCTTTATATATAGAATTTTAACTGTCTCACACGTTGACTGGTGTGTGAGCCGCTAATTCTCTCATTAAAGAAAGGAATTCTTCAGGAAAAGCCCTATGAAGGTGCTTAATGAAAGGGCGTTTTCTTATTTGCTTAAAATGGAACCAAATGAACATTGAAAACCAAAGGGAGAGCTGCTTTCTGGAGATCTGGTAGGCCTGGTATTTTAAAAATATTTTGCAGGACTCTTGGGTGCAGCTGTAGTGGAAAACAGCAGGTGTACAGGCAGATCCAGCGGACAAACAGCTCAAATCTCTATTCCTTGCTGCAGAAAGCCTTTGGCATTGACATGTAGTGTTTGCTGTTTATTTGGTATGAATTTCTCTGATGATACAGGACTGCCCAGGGCACTGGTGGCTGACCTGTTATTTCTAAATGGCTGGTTCAAATGTAGCCTAGGAAATTAAACTCATGGCCTGTGTGAAATGAGCGGGTAGTACCTGCCAATTACCTGGTGGACAGGCCATCACAAACAGGTCACATTGTGCCCTTGCTGACAGTGGAAAAGAGAAGCAAGGGAGCAAATGTTTTCAGAGATTGAATTGCATTCTCCTCCCTAGGGACATGGCCTGAGGTCTGAAGCACAACAGGGAACTATTTTGTTCCTTCTATTTTATTCATTGTGTTTATAAAGGTTCGTTTTTAGTCGGCTGCAATACATTAGCTCCATTTTGAAAGAGAAAAGAAATGAAGCTCTAGGATTACAGGTGCGTATTAGGCAAAGCCTTGTCAGCAGTCCTGAGCAAGACAGCAGTAGTAAATATAACTTATGGCTTCCAATACAACAAACTGTCCTCTCCCAAACCTATCATCAACTATATTTGGCTCCAGATACCAAGCTGACAGGTATTTGTGGAACTGTAACCTTTGTGCATCACCAAGAGCCATCACTGGACCAGAGGAATGGTTTGTTTAGTTTGGGTACGTTCAAGGCTGGATCCAGTGAAGAATTAGAGATCTGAATATGAGATGGTAACAGCTTTCAGATGCAAACTGAGCTGCATCTCCCCAGCTGGGAGTGCTGGCAGACTACAGGGATCACCCTGTCCTTGCCTACCTGGATGCATGGCTGGGCGCCTCCGCCCTCGTGCACTGTGGAGAGGAGCGAGCGTGGGGCAACAGCTCCAGCAGGCAGCAGAGCTCTTGAAACACTTCGGTGGCACCATCATTTATATGTCTTGATTAATCAAATTTCTAATTTCCTCTAGAATTCAATCAACAGGTTATTGTTACAAAAACCTGCTTTCCATAAAGCCAGGTCTTACCGCCACCCAAATTTAATTACACTCCCAGCTGTATATAGTAAATTTAATGTATTTTTATTTAAGCAGTTTGTGCTCTTGAAACATAATAATTGTAAGAAGATAGGCAATATTTGACCTAGTTTCAGTTCTGCTGAATAGCGTAAGAAATACAAACTGAATGAAATAGTCTGCTTAAACACAGTTATGAATGTGTGAATTCAGTTTAGCCCTAATCCAGTTTTTTTATTTCATATATTTTGAAATGCTGTTTTGCTAGCTCTTACAGTTGTGATAAACAGAATTTCTGTATAAGTGAGCGTCTAGCGGGACCGAATAGCAATTAGCAATGTTTGCCCAAAGCAAAAATTAAGTAACTAATGGATAAATATTTTGGGGACAGACAATTACTGTGTTTTCTATAGATCTCAAAAAGGTATTTAAATCACTCTACTTGAAAGACATAAAGCACATTTGAAAGTCTACTTTATTTGAAAATAATAAATAAAAAAATCTTGTTAATTATTAAGAATTGACCAAATGGAACAAGGGAAGCTAGGACATACCATTTTTTTTTTTTTTTAAATCTTCTTTATTGTGTCCTCTGTGCTCAGCTTGAAAATAAGAATGCAAAGGCTATCCAAAATATTGGCAGAAAATGGAGGTTAAAAGCAGCTTGCACCTAGCTGCAGTTTCTTGTCATTAAGTATTCAGGAGGAAGACAGACAAAACAATGAATTGCTAGCATTGTCTCTAAAGTGTTTCCATCTCCATGGGTAGATATATTATCTACGTACTGAATACCATGGATGTACTTTATACAGAACTGATACAGATGATTTTTTCCCCTTTGCCCCTCATCTTCTTGTTAAAAAATAAATAAATAAATAAAAAGAGGGATTTTGTGAATAGAGACCACTGTGTGCTTCCTGCATTCATTTTTGATTCATGACAGAGGGTGTGGGGCAAGTGGAACAGCCGGAATTTAAGCTTTTGATTTTTCCTCAGTATGGTTTACTGCAGTTCTGACAGTGCATTGGTAGCAGCAGAAGCTTCTGTGCTTCATGGGGACTCCGTCTCTAAAACAGTTTGTCAAGACAGTTTCCTCCTGGAAAACTTGTAAAACTTACCGAATATTTAGAAAATATGAAACTATACAGTGCTTCAGTTTCATCACATTGTGTGTCTGTATGCTGGTCTTTCAACTCCTTCTTTGAAGCCAGAGAAAATAAGTGTGGGCCTAGAGTCAATGAGATCCATGCAGGTCAATCTAAAACTAGTTGAATCAGGCTTGTCATCCACATTTATTCCACCTGAGAAGAAATTAAATTCTTAAGAACAAACTGTAGAGACACAGAGCCCACTAGCATGCTTGAGCAGGAAGGGGACTTTGTTCAGGATTGAATCTATGTGGAGCCTTGATCTGACTGTAGAAGCTATTCCTCCAGAAACAGCAGCTACTGATGAACATTTTTTTTTTTAAAAAAAAAAAAAAACTAAACATCTCCAAATAAATGACACTTTTTTATTTTTCCTGCTAATTTATTAGGTTTCTGTGAGCATTCAGACACTAGGAATTTGCACTGCATCACACTTACTAAACTAAAAACATTGACATGGGTTCTTCCAATGTGAAAGCCAGAAAATGAAATGCACGCATAGGCATCATTTTTATGCCACATAAAATGCCTGAGAATGAGACTGATGCACCTGAATGTTTGTGTGAGGTAACAGCTGAGGGATACCACAGTAAGGTGTATGAACATGGGGCAACATGTAAACTGCCTGTGGAGGAACAGTTGTGGAGGATCAGTTAAGCTCACTTAAAAACAACCCTCTGGGTGTTGGCGCAGACACTCATAAATGCTTTCAGGCCAACTTTCTCGAAACATGAGGGTGGAATCAGTTCTGGCAAGTGTTCACCTGATGTGTCGGGGTCCACGGGGCCGCACTACTTCACCTAACCCTCGGCCCCTCACTCTGAAGGCAGGGCCGCTGCCGCTGGGCCTCAGGGCCTCGCAGCCCCTCTCGGGGCCAGGGCGGGCACCGGGACGTTTCCACCCTCTCCCCGCCGCCGCTGGAGCCCCGCCAGCCGGGGCCGAGCCAACGCTTCCTCGCTGCCCGCCAACAAACGGAGGATGCCGAGGTCAAGCCTGGCTCTCGACACGCTTCCTCCGGCGGCCCCCGGGGGAGGGCCGTGGGCGCTGGGTGGGCCAGGCCGAGCCGGGCCGAGCCGAGCTCCGCCGCAGCCGCCGGGGCAGCCGTCGCCCCTCGGCCCGCCGCGGCGATGAGGCGGGCCGGGCCCTGCTGCCTGCTCCTGGCCGCGGCCTGCACTCTGGGGCGGCCCCAGCCGCCCACCGCCGTGCGCTGCCAGGCGGCCGGCGCCTGCTTCAGCGCCCACCTCGCCAACGCCTCGTACGGCGAAGCCCAGAGCGCCTGCGGCCACCGGCGGGGCCGCCTGGCCTGGGTGGGCGGCGAGCCGGAGCTGCGGCTGCTGCTGGCGCTGCTGGCGGAGGTGGCGGCGGGGCCCGCGCTCTTCTGGGTCGGGCTGAAGAGGAACGCGCCCGCCTGCACCGACGAGGGGCAGCCGCTCCGCGGCTTCTCCTGGGAGGGCTCCGTCGACGGGGCGGCCCCGCGGGAGGTGCCGGCGGCGCTCGGCCGCTGGGTGAAGGAGCCCGTGCGGAGCTGCGTCTCCGCCCGCTGCGCCGGGCTGCGCCTGGCAGGTGCCGCCACCGGCCCGGGCTGGGGCTGGCAGGAGCTGAACTGCCAGCGGCAGAGCCAGGGCTACGCCTGCAGGTACGAGGACGAGGGCGCCTGCCCCGACCTCCGCCCCACCGCCGCCCTCGGCCTCGACTACCGCCTGCCCTTCGCCGAGCGCAGCACAGCCCCCGGCTTCAGCCCGCCGGGCACCGTGCTCTCCGTGGCGTGCCGCGGCGGCGAGGTGCGGCTCTCCTGCCAGCCCGAGCCGGGCGGCTTCGCCTGGAAGGGCACGGACGAGCCCGTCTGCCCCTGCCCCTTCGGATACCTGCGGCCCGGCACCGGGCAGTGCGCCCCGGCAGCCGAGTGCCGCAATGCCAGCGGCGGCCTCGCCTGTGACTGCGCCCCGGGCGGGCGGGACGGGGCGCCCTGCGCGGCCCCGGGGGCGGCCCCCACAGCCGCGGGCGGCAGCCGCCTGTCCACGCCGGGCCCCGGCGGCTCCCCGGGGCCGCCCGCCACGCCGCCCGCCGGCCGGGAGCAGCCGGCGGCCCCGCCGCCTTCCTCCACCTCGTCCACCTCCTCCTCCTCCAACTACGTCTTCATCCTGGTGACGGTGGCGGTGGTGGTGCTGGTGATCCTGGTCATGACCGTCCTGGGGGTCTTCAAGCTGTGCTTCAACAAGAAGCCGGAGGCCGGCAGGGACATGGAGCCGACGGCGGGCGGCAGCAAGGCGGAGGCGGGGGCCGCGGAGCCGCGAGGGGCAGCGGGCGGCGAGTAGGGGCGGCGGGCACCGACCCCTGTCCTGCTCCTGACAGTCCCTGCCTCATGCCACCCGCGGGCCCGGCCTCCAAACTCACCTCTCACCGGCAGCCGCAGCCGTCTGCGGGTTTCGCTTTTCCCCAAAAATCTTCCCCGGGGGCCTTGCTGGGAGCAGCTGAGAAGTGGACGCTTTGAACCGCTCGTGCCTTGAGATTTAGACGTGCCTTGAGATTTCAGATCCTCAGCCGGAGGCTCTTGTTCTCGTGCTCACTGCTGGGACGTTTGGAGATGTGAACCGCATTAATTTTGGAGGAAACCATGACCCGTACTCTTTCAGACTGATATTATTATAAATGAAGAGCATTTCTATACCTTGAAGGTCACTAAGTTACTAATGAAGGGGGGGTGGGGGGGGTGTTCAGTTTTATATTTCAGCTGATGGAAAGAATAAAGGATTATTTAAAGCCTAAATTGCTGCTCTGATTGTAACTTCATACAATATTCATTTTTATTGTAGCAGAACAACAAGTTTTCCAGTTACAATTTTGTTCCTAGGAAGTGTGGGTGCAAAACTTGGTTTCTGCTTGCAATGTGGGGATCTCCTGCAATCAGACAAGGTTCCTGCACACTTCTCACACTGTGAGAAGGGTCAACATGAGTACACAGCATGCGAATCCTGCTCTTTTCTGAAATCTTGTTTTCCATGGAGTCCCCTGAGAGCGAGGAAAGAAGGATTCACCCTTTGTGCCCCTTTCTAAACGAGGTAAATACTTCCTCTGTGATTTCCCTTTGGAATTTCCCATAAAGCAGCTTTCCTCCTGGCCACACCACTTGCTGTCTGTGCAGCTCAGAGTGCTGTTGCTCACTACCTATTGTTAGTGTTGATTTTCAATTAAAGTGGTAATGCTAAATATTGATTCAAGGTTTTCTGAGTGCAGTAAGACACAGGAGCTCATCCAAGCCTTTTGGGGTGCATGGATGGGAAAGAAATATTTTCTTCCTTTAAGAGTATGTTAAAGTCTTTATGTCTTTATCTAAGCTGCCTTTCCAAGCTGCTGTTTTTTCTTTTCTCTCTTCCTCCCTTCAGAGCTGACCTGACCCTTTGACTACTTTCATTTTGTGACTTTCCTTTTGAATTTGGAGAACTCTGTTTCGAACAATAAAGTGCATTATTGCCTATTTTTCCTGCAAGCAAAGACTTGATGATTTATCTGGTATAAACTTCTGCTACGGATAAAGTTTGACATAGCGTGGATATTTTTTCCCTCTCTCTTGTTTTAATGATGATAGTCTGTAGCCTTCTGGGAGACAGCCTTTTGCTTTTCTTTAAGGGTATCCCAGACATCTGTGAACCATTAGTCTGTCTATAGCTATAAATTCCACTTTATTATGACAGGAATTAAATCCAGCTAGCTCAGAATACTAGTCAGTACAAAGATACCTCACAATTTGCATAGTTTTCTAATCTGTTTATCTGACGTTTGTGTTACAGAAGGCAAGTGTTTTTCAGCTTCAATAAGCGGTTGATTCTGCATTGCAATGTGCACAGATATGGAAAATGACTAAGCCACTAATGCCTTTCCTCTTAATACTGTTTCTGTTACCATCACTGTAAGTAATCTGTTCAGGGCACAGTGTGCTCCATGCTTCTACAAGGGGCTCCATAAGCGAGTAGCAGTGAGACTAAGATGAGTGAGAGCCTCCCCAAGTTATTGTTTCTATGCTTTCCCTTTTTCCCACATATTAGATAGTGGAACTCCTAACTGGGTGGTACAACTGCTCAGGTACATTCTTCTAAGCTCTAGAAATACTCAGATTCTCTGTTTCAGGAGTCTTTTCAAGCACACATCTAAGTGCTGACTTATGTGCCTGTTACTGACTACTATTTTTTTGGCATCTCTCAGGATTTGACTCCGTCTATTCAGTTAAAATGCACAAGTTCATGCTCTTACAAACCACTTGCTTGTCTCATCATATTATTTTCATTTCATTCTTTGCATTGGCTTCCTGTGAAATCACATAAGGATTTCAGAATTCTTTTTCTTACACTAGAGATTCAACATTAAGCATTAGATCATCCTTTTAGACACGTGTCTAAAGGGCTACACAAGGATTCTGTTGTTTTCCCTGGTCTGTAACTTGACTCAGTTGAAAGGAAATTATTTTGCATTATTTTCGTCTAGACTCACCTACTCTTCTAATGGAGAGAAATATGTACATGCAGATAACAATTAATCTCATTTTAGAATAGAAGCTGAAAACAGGACCATTGAATTGCATCCTAAAAGTACCATTTCTCTACATCAGCTGAAAAGACAGTCCAGGGAGCCTACTTGGATTTAAATGACCGTAAAAAACAGATCTAAAATTAAATCAGAAAAATCAGCAAAGCTAGGTCTCTAGTGTGCAAGTCACTTTTCTAAAAACAAGCTCACAGTCTTGTGTCTCTTCAAAGCTAGATGGTCATAATTTCACCATAGTCAGTATTGTTTTTACATACTATAGATTCCTGCTTTCTCTCTGTGGGCTGCTTTACCTTCTTTTTGCAGCCAAGAGAATATAAAGCCAATAGCATTTGGATTTGGTTGACACCTGAATGTGTTTGAAATGCCTGAGCTGGCAGAGTACAAATTTCTCTTCCTTCTCTGTAATGGTTCAGACCAGGAAGTAGAGTGTTTGGGAGAAAGGGTAAATCATTTTTACTTACCACTCTCAATTTAAATTGTGACTTTCTTTGGTAGGAAACCAATAGATTGCTGGCTTGTGTCATGTAGTGTTGGCTCATATCACAGTGATGAATCAGTTTTATGCTAGGCAATTCATTGCAGGGTTTCCTATTTACATCCGTACGAAGAGAGTAAGGAAGGTCATAATGAGTACAGATAACCATAACAACACTTACATTAAAAATGTCTAGTTATAAAATTGGATGCAACTCGCTTTTAATTCTTATTTAACAAAGTACGTAAAACAAATAATCATATGTAAATATTTTTCCAAAACAGAGAAGAGATGGAGACAAATCTTGACCTGGTCCCTCATGTTACATACTACTCCTTTCACTCAAAATACTTTATTTATATTATATAAGCATATTATATTTAATCCATTTTTCCGTGCAGGAAAAACATCTTTTCATAATATTAAAACTATGTAAGTCACTATAAACATTGTGAGTTTTAGATTTGTATGGGGGATTTTAAGTGATCTAGTACTTTTACTTGTTCTTTTTGCGTGGTTTGTTTAAATTGTAAATTCCCTAGGGGACTGTATGTAACAAAGTAATGCTAATAAAATAGTGGACACAAAAGTCTATGAGTCCACATTTAAAAATGCTGATTTCTGCAAGGGGTAGGAATGTCCAAGCCTGTCATGTATCACAGTGGTTCAAAAAGTGTGATCTGCTGCCAAGTATTAAATCTAGTGTTTAGATTTCCTTAATTACTCCAAAGATAGTTTGACTCATAGGCACATCATTTGTTGGCTGCACATTTTATTCATGAGTATATATTTTTTTTATTTTTTATTTTTTAATGGGTTGTAATCATCAGATAATCAGAAATAAAATTTTAACTTTCCCAATTTTAAAAATAATATTCTATACTACTGATGGCTTGATTAAGTGTGATATGGGACTAAAGTGAAAGCTAGAAGTGAATGTAGGCAAAATTCAAACATTCTGAGAACTTCCCTCCTTTTTTGAATGCAGTACAGCTTAAAGAAGATTTCAAAATGACTGGATTCTGTGTTTCCTCTAGGAAGCATGATTTCCTATCACTTAATATTTTTCATATTTTCAAATCTCATTATCTTTCCTCATTTATCACATGGAGCTTAATCACTGATACATGTTAAGTTCCTTCTAGAAAAATATTTTTTTCCATTTTCACAGGATGTGGATATTTATCAAGACTGCAGAGTGGTGGTTCATGCATTTAACAGATATATAACCAACTTGACGCAGCAACAGTAACCACTCTCCTGGTGCTTTAAACTAAGTTAAACTCCATGCCTTTCCTTCTTCCCCCAATATATATATATCCTTGCCTTTCCCCTCTGGAGTTGTAGAGCTCTGGCACTGGAAGACATGCATGTGAATGGGGAGTCCAGCAAGCCTTTCCTTTCCTTTCCTTTCCTTTCCTTTCCTTTCCTTTCCTTTCCTTTCCTTTCCTTTCCTTTCCTTTCCTTTCCTTTCCTTTCCTTTCCTTTCCTTTCCT
>CM021735.1:33082283-33100893 GCA_011075105.1 Heteronetta atricapilla
CTTCCCTTCCCTTCCCTTCCCTTCCCTTCCCTTCCTTTCCTTCCTTTTTTTGTATTGTAGACTTGAAGGACTGAAGGATCATGTCACCGTAGGTGAGGTAGCTGAAGGCAGCAGCAGAGGCAGAGGCAGAGAAGGCAGAGGCATGATGGTGCTCCCACATTTATAGTGTCCTGTCCCTCCTGCCACCTGCCAAACCTTCCACATTGCAAGTCTGAGGCAGAAGGATTGGGGGAAAGTCAAACACTATTTTGTATTACTTGGATAAAGTAAAGAACAAGAATCCAGGGAGTGGAAGAGCTGGGGAGAAAGAGATAAGAAATTCAGGCAAGTATCCATCTTTAACCAGGATGTATCCATCCTTAACATCCTCTTGTTGCATATTTATTCAGGTATTTGTTGCTTAGAATGCAGTGGTCTGCAAACAAATAAATTTTTTCAGTCATTAATCAAGGAAAAGCACATGGCCTGTGATATTTCAGCAAAGTGTGTTTTGTTTTTTGGAACATAACCAGTAGGTCTTGTGTTTTGGATTGATAAGAATGGTTTACACTGTTCCCTGGAACATAAGAACAGATAGTTTGTGTGAGATTAAAAGTCACCCAAATCAGTAATCCGTCACTGACAATAGCAAATGCTTTTGGAAATAGAATAGGAAAGCCAACATTTGTAAGTGACACTTCTACTAGATACTTTACCAGGTTATAAAATGAGATTGAGACTGGGTATCATCGATGTCACACACGGTAGACTTCCATCAGTTTGTCTAATATAGTTTGGATCCTATTTATTACTTTTAGCATCCAACCATCCCATATCAATTAGCTGCACAATTAATTTACATGTGACATGAAAAAATAGACCCATTCATCTTCTCAATTTTCTATACCTTTGCTATGCACTCTTTCACTCAGCCAAGATGATGAGTCAATTTCCACTTCAAGAAAATATTCTATAGATCTGATGGTTTCCTTATGTTTTTTTTTTGCACCTTTTCATATACTGCTGGATTCCTTGTGAAATATAAATTTAGAAACCATTGCAGGTATATTTCAGTTTTTTTATGATAGCTTAACAGTTTTTTTTTTTTTTAAGTTATGAAGAAAACCATTTTTTTAAAAAATTCTGACCACTGAAGAGAATGGTGCTGATGTTTTCATAGAATTATCTCTCTCTCTCTTTTCCCCAAATCATTTATGAAAAATTTGAGCTGAACAACTCCCCAGAGAGAGCCCTATGCTTTCCAGCATGTTTCACCACCATCCATAGTACAGCTCTTTCATTACAGAATTACCTCTGAAGTCTTAGGGAAGCATCAGCCTCTGATGATGTTTTTGTACTGGCCTTTATTGGATTTATACCAGAACAGCTACAAACTCTTCATCCTGGTGAAGTTCCACAGACACATCTTTCCCCCTTCTTTAAGAAAAAGGATAGTCCATAATGAACAAAGACAGTAAGATTTCACATTTTTTTTCCCCTATGGCTCTTTCTTCCTGAAACAATCTTAAATATGATCATCATTCATCGGCAGCGAGCACACTGGTCATTTTCCTCCCCTACTGCATTTTCCGTTTGTAGTAACTATGTCTAGGCAGATGTTCCTCGACATTTTTTGGTTTTGTCTGCTTTAAAAATTTACCGTTCATTTGCTATAGTTCATAGTTTCTTTTGTTTTCTTTATTTGTACTTGATTTCAACTCTAAATTAGGTACTTTTTTGTTGTGTAGTGCTTAACTTCTACTTTTTAACTTAGGGGAAAGGGGTCTAGTAATGTCTTCTTTTGATAGGTAATATGTGTTAATCTGTTCCCCTATCATGAAATAGCTCCAGTGCCACCTGCAAGCTTTTACCTTTTTAGCTGTTAAAATTTAGCTGAAAAAATTTTTTCACAACCTCCTTAACTTATACACAGTTCCCTACTTTGAATGATATATTTTTTTTTCCACTCAAAATTTTCATTTTTGTTATGTTATAGTCAGTGTTCAGCCAAATATTACCCATGTCTTAGGACATAAATCAGGATCTTGTTCTCTTTTGTCAGCTGTCTAACCATTTATGCCAAGTAACAGTTATTAAAGATGTCTGTAATTTTAGGTACTAGTCAGTCTGCCATGATAGTAGTCCACACACCCATGCAAACACAAAAACAAAAAAGCAGCCCTCTCCCCCTGTATTTTTTTTTAATTCTTCCCTCTTCAAAGAAGTAATAATTTGTGTGTATGTGGTGCATGCAGTTGTTTCTCAGATTACAAGCTCCCTATATTTCTCAGCAATAACCTTTCCAACTCTGCAGTGCTAATGGCACTTAAAGTGAATTGATTCTCTTTCAATTACACCTAACCACTGGGATGATGAAGCAGATTCGGGTCCATTTGAAGCAACTCTGATATCCTAAGAGAATACTTATTCATAACAACACATGTATTAGTCTTCCTAAGTAAAACAAAGTTGGTTTTCATTATTTTCTAGATTCTGAAGCTTAAAAGGATGAGAAGACAATACAGTACAAGAGCAACAACCTGTTAATATGCAACGTTCATCATGGTCTCCTCTGTACTATACTCAGTGTCATATTATTATATATCTGCAGCTTTTACACCACAAGTCCTCTTTTCTTTGCCTATGTATCAGTCGGACAGTACTGAGGAAGCTTTCATTACTTTCAGAAAAATCGTCCATGCTAATGCTGTTGATACCCATTGCAATTCCATAAATCTAGTTTAGACCTCTCAAAAGAATGTCCTACTAGCTCATTCGATAACACCAACTTTGCTGCAGTAAAAGAATCACAGAATCACAGAGTCGTCTAGGTTGGAAGAGACCTCCAAGATCACCAAGTCCAACCTCTGACCTAACACTTAACAAGTCTTTCACTAAACCGTACCACTAAGCTCAACATCTAAATATCTTTTAAAGACCTCCAGGGATGGTGACTCAACCACTTCCCTGGGCAGCTCATTCCAATGCCTAACAACCCTTTCAGTGAAGTTCTTCCTAATATCCAACCTAAAGGTCACCCCTGAGCCTCCTTTTCTCCAGGCTGAACGATCCCAGCTCCCTCAGCCACTCCTCGTAGGACTTGTTCTGCAGACCCCTCACCAGCTTTGTTGCCCTTCTCTGGACTCGCTCAAGCACCTCCATGTCCTTCTTGTAGTGAGGGGACCAAAACTGAACACAGTACTCAAGGTGCAGCCTCACAAGAGCCGAGTATAGGGGGACAATCACCTCCCTAGACCTGCTGGCCACACTGCTTCCTATACAAGCCAGGATGCTGTTGGCCTTCTTGGCCACCTGAGCACACTGCTAGCTCACAGTCAGCCAACTATCAACCAATATTCCCAGGTCCTTCTCTGACAGGCAGCTTTCTAAGCACTCATCTCCCAGCCTGTAGCTCTGCTTGGGGTTGTTGTGCCCCAGGTGCAGGACCTGGCACTTGGCCTTGTTGAACTTCATACAGTTGGCCTCGGCCCATCAGTCCAGCCTATCCAGATCCCCCTGCAGAGCCTTCCTACCCTCAAGCAGATCGACACACGCACCTAACTTGGTGTCGTCTGCAAACTTACTGAGGGTGCACTCGATCCCCTCATCCAGATCATCCAGACTGAGGGGGCATCTTATCAATGTCTATAAATATCTGAGAGGTGGGAGACAGAAGGATGTAGCTAACCTCTTCTCAGTGGCTTGTGGGGATAGGACAAGGGGAAATGGCTGCAAAATAGTACACAGTAAGTTCCACACCGACATGCGAAAGAACTTCTTCACGGTGAGGGTAACAGAACACTGGAACAGGCTGCATAGAGAGGTTGTGGAGTCTCCTTCTCTGGAAATATTCAAAGCCCATCTGGACACCTACCTGGGCAGCCTGCTCTGAGGATCCTGCTTTGCAGGGGAGTTGGAGCCGATGATCTTTCAAGGTCCCTTCCAATCCCTACAGTTCTCTGAGTGTGTGTGTGTACCATTGATAAAGATATTAAAGAGAACTGGCCCCAGTATCGAGCCCTGGGGGACGCCACTATTGACTGGCCTCCAATTGGATTTGACTCCAGTCACCACAACTCTCTGGACCCGGCCATCCAGCCAGCTCTTAACCCAACAAAGCATACGCCAGTCCAAGCCATGAGCAGCTAGTTTCCTGAGGAGAATGCTGTGGGAAACGGTGTCAAAAGCCTTACTGAAATCAAGGTAGACCACATCCACAGCCTTTCCCTCATCCACTAAGTGTGTCACTTTGTCACTGAAGGAGATCAGGATCGTCAAGCAGGACCTGCTCTTCATAAACCCATGCTGACTGGGCCTGATCACCTGATTGCCCTCTAAGTGCCGTGTGATGACACTCAAGATAATCTGCTCCATGAGCTTCCCTGGCACTGAGGTCAGACTAACAGGCCTATAGTTCCCTGGGTCTACCCTCTGGCCCTTCTTGTAGATGGGCATCACATTTGCTAGCCACCAGTCAGCTGGGACCTCCCGACAGCCAGGACTGCTGATAAATGATGGAAAGCGGCTTGGCCAGCTCCTCGGCCAGTTCTCTCAGTACCCTCGGGTGGATCCCATCGGGTCCAGTCGACTTGCATACATCCAAGTGCTGTAGCAGATCGTGAACCATTTCCTCGTGGATTGTGAGGGCCACATTCTGCTCCTCATCCCCTTTCATGAGCTCAGGGTACTGGGTATCCAGAGAACAACTGGTTTTGCCGCTAAAGAGTGAGGCAAAGAAGGCATTAAGCATCTCAGCCTTTTCCTCATCTCTTGTAACTAAGTTTCCCCCCGCATCCAGTAAAGGATGGACATTCTCCTTAGTCCTCCTTTTTGTACTGATATATTTATAAAAACATTTTTTGTTGTTATCTGTAACAGCAGTAGCCAGACTGAGCTCCAGATGAGCTTTGGCCTTTCTAATTTTGTTCCTGCACAGCCTCGCAACATCTTTATAGTGCACCTGAGTGGCCCGCCCTCTCTTCCAAAGATAATATAAGCTCCTTTTTCTCCTAAGCTCAAACAACAACTCTCTGTTCAGCCAGGCCAGTCTTCTTCCACGCCGGCTCGTCTTTGGGCACGTGGGGACAGACCGCTCCTGAGCCATTAAGATTTCTTTCTTGAAGAGCGCCCAGCCTTCCTGGGCTCCTCTGCCCTTCAGAACCACCTCCCAAGGGACTCTGCCAACCAGTGTCCTGAACAGCTCAAAGGCAGCCCTCCGGAAGTCCAAGACAGCGGTTTTACTGATCCTCTTCCTGACTTTGCCAATAAAGGACTCTACCATTTCGTGGTCACTCTGCCCAAGACAGCTCCCGACCACCACATCTCCCACGAGGCCTTCTCTGTTAGTGAACAGAAGGTCTAGCGGGGCACCTCCCCTGGCATACTCCCCTGGCTGACCGGCCCTGGTGGCTCCCTCGGCTGCGTCGGGTGGCCTCGATGCTGGGAAAATGGCCCTGCCCATCCCGATCCCCCGCGCCGCTGCAGAAAGCGTCTGCCCCGGGGCTGATCGTGTCGGCAAAATAAGAACTTAGGTTTACATGCACTGGAAAAATCAACAGTAAATTAACATTTAAAAAAAAAAATCTGTTTTTGGCATTGCTTTCCTAAGTTTCTAGTAATTTCATAAAGCACTTACATTATCACTTAGTTTTTAGATAAATACCTAGTTACTTTCTAACTTTCAAACGCAACAGCCAGCTTTGAAAATAGCAGCTGACATAAAAAACAGAACTTCATCCTTTTTGCTGAACTGAAAATTAATGTATCTGCCACACCCTAAACAATCTAAAT
This sequence comes from Heteronetta atricapilla, assembly GCA_011075105.1. Classification (NCBI taxonomy): domain Eukaryota; kingdom Metazoa; phylum Chordata; class Aves; order Anseriformes; family Anatidae; genus Heteronetta; species Heteronetta atricapilla. The sequence goes on from CM021735.1 coordinate 33,088,053, forward strand.
TAATTACATGAAAGAGCTAAGTCCTATAAATCCTACTTTATAACTCTTGTACTGGACTTACTTTTTTTTCTATTTTTTTTTTCCCCTCTCTCTCTTTTCTTAATTAAATGACCTTTCCTGGACATCACACACTTGCTTTTTCTCTATTTCAGATTCCCTCTTTCTAAGGCTCTGAGCACCACTCTTCAGTGCTTAGTGGTGGTAAGATATCCACCAATTCTGCCTTCTTTCATGTCCATTCTCCCCAAATATCGAAACAATCATTTGCCCCACTGTAAACATACCTGGAATGTTCTGCTTTTTCTTATACAACACTCTATATAAACACCACAACCTTTCCATCTCCTTTTCCACCTTAAACAACAGAAATAGCAACAGGGAGAGTTAAAACCCCGCCTTTCACTACATCTATGAAAACTTCACATGTAGTCACCTGAGACACCAGTCCCATCACTCTTCTGCATGGTAAACTGATGAGGATTTTGTACCATCCTATAGTAGCACAAGCAGTAGCAAGTAAGATTCAATTTCTTCTGGTGTCATCATGTGACCCGTTAATGTCTACTGATCTAAAAATTAAAACAAAATATCCATCAGAAAAATCCATTCTCTATGCTTCTCATCTTTCCTTTCATTGAATTTTCTTTTGTTCATCCATTTGGTTTTCAATTGATTTGTGTAATTAATTTGCATGAATATAAGGCATGAACCTGGGATCAGACAGGTCTTTAGCTGATGTAGCTCTTCAAAGCATCACTGAAATGAGTTATTGATAGTCACCAAGAGTGGGTAAATAAGCATATTTTCTTATGAAGACACTCAATTTATAGAAAGAATTAAAAATGGTATAGGAAATACAAGGCATTGGATAATAAACTTGTTTTAATATCAAAGTTGTTCTACTTTTTCAAGAAGACATATATATAGCTCCTTAAAAAAAAAAAAAAGCTGCTTTACAATATTGTACAGTCAGTTTAGCTTCTAGAAGCATCTTTTCTGTGACCAAATGATATAAACAACAACTCTGATGCAATGTTAAGAAAATAAACTCACTAACACTAGTATTGATTGTCTGCTCGGTAAGCCAGCGCTTTTCAAATTTTTCTTTTATCCATGACTTGTCTCTTATTGACTGGATAGAGGGGCAAGATCCATCTATGTCTGTATTTAACAGAAGCCAGAGGGCAAGGAGATCCTTAGCCTTTAGCCAGTATGCTGATAGACAAGGTGCTTTTGTATTCAGTTACAACATATTATAACCTATTTAACCTAACTAATTAAGAAACCAAATCAAAGCTTCCCTTACTTTCCAGGTTTAGGCCTCAGATGGAGATGCTTACATTATCCTAGCTGAGGCAAGGCATGGTTGGTCCACGTAGAAGGTGTGAGGTGCGATTTCCTAAAGTGCTGGGCACCTGCAACACTCAGTGTGTGTTAGCAAGCTTCAAACCTTCTGAATATCAAATAGATATCTCCATATATACCCACTCCAGTTCTTATCCAACTGTTTTTCCTCCAAGAGCTTTTTCTTCTACCATCTCCAATCTTTCCAGCAATGGACTCACCTCTGCAGCAGAACTGAGACTTCAGTTTTCCTCTACACATCAGATTAGCATGAAAAAAAAAAAAAAAAGACTTCCTATTAGTGTTTAGACTTGAAGATCTTAGGGGTCTTTTTCAACCTAAATGATTATATGAAATAAATGATTTGATATTTTAAGTAGTAAAACAACACTACCTAATTGTCCAGAAATTCTAATTGGAATTTTATTGATCTTGAGCTCCTTCATAACCTTCATAACATCTTAATCCGTCCCTTTTGGTCTAACAGACCAAATCGAATAATTATGCATTTTGCAAGCTACACGTATATTACATACTTGCTTTGTACATTTGTGTCTTGCTTTGAACTATTCCAGATGACCATTTGAACCTGCTGTTGTAAATGTACATGTGATTACCAGTCCTGCATGAAATGGATGAACCTTAGTCCCCTGACTTGCCTCAGTCTGTCAGTAGCAACGTTACTCAGCATCTTCAGCTCTGCCAAGTACAGGGCACTGCAGCACCCTTGCAGAAGCTCACAGCCTCCCCCTCTGTTGTCATACTTACTTTTATGGCTGGTGAGGCTCTTACATACAGAAAACAGCACTGTCAGCAGCAGTGAAAAGTGAGCTAATACAAACCAGTTACAGTGATCATCACAATGAACAGCAGGTCCCAAGTTATAAATGTGTGATTCTTAGCTGTCCTCCAACCCTCATATGCTATGCATCTTGGCACTTTTATCTTAACCTTTCTACTTAGGAAGCTCAATAACCCACAGAGATACCCTGCAGTGTTACTCATGTTTCATAGCATAAGAACCCATGCAGAGAAGTTTTATTTTATTTTATTTTATTTTATTTTTTTTAAAAAAAAGAGAGTAGAATGGGCCTTCTGTACATTAATAGTGCTTTCAAGGTGACTCTACCTGCCATAGAAATGATAAGCATATAATGACAAATGTATTCGGTCCAGACGGGAGATGAAACCCATATGTTTCAGGTAGGACCCATCATCCTGCTGTTTCTGATTCATGGCTGCCTACTACTATGCTAAAACCGGATTTTAGGGTTTTGGTGAAGCAGGGTTGGAAGGGGGTGGGCATAGAGAGATTTCGTTGAAAAGCATCTTGTGAAAAGTGTGCTTAGTTTGTAGCTGTGTAGTGAAACACTTTGAAATGCTCTCTGTTTCACCTGTTCTTTTTTATTTCTCTCTACAAAATATAGTATTTTGAAAACACTATTCTCAAAGAGAAATTTAATTAGTAAATTACCTTTTCCTGTGGCTTTGCTTGCAGTCATTGGTCCAACAAGGCTGTGTTAAAGAAGACAAAAGTGCTGAATACATAATGCAGTAAAAATATTTTATTCTCCTCTAGAGATTCACAATTAACATTTTGTATGTAGCCCTGGAGTCAAGTAAGGATTCTAGGGAAGGAAATATAAAACACTGGACTGAATTTTTTTTCTTGACTATTTTTTTCTGTTTGTTGTTGTTGTTGTTGTTTTGTTTATTTATATTTGCTTATTGTTGTTTGTTTTGTTATTTTTTTTAATACACTAATTTACACATTGCTGTTCTGGAAACATGACAGAGAAAAGTCAAATCCTATGTAAATCATTCATCAGAGGATCATTTTTATTCAGTAACATTAAGCCTACTGTTTAAAGTTATGATGCTGATCTTAGGAAACTGGTTAACATAGAATATATGGACAAATGGCCATGAAGTTGATACAGCATGCAAGATTATGTTTGAAATGCAGACTTGCAGTTTTTAAAAAACAACCAGAAATGCATTTTATTCTGATACAAAACCATTTTATCCCAACACAATGGGAAGCTGGCATTCATCTGGCATTCATGCACACATCATTTTCAGAAACCTGATGCTTCTTCTCTGTGAAGAAATCAGGTGGATTTTTTCAGTGTTAAATGCAAAAATGTATACTGTGTGATGTTCTCTGCTGTGAGGGCCATCTCAGAAAGCAGGGGATCTACCTGTGGCCATCACTCTTTTCATCTACAGCTGAGATATGAAGAGCCAGTCTGCTCCAAGCCCACTGTCTGCAGGCAGCAGTTAGCCTCAGGATGATGAGATGTGTCTTCTTGGATGCCCTTCTAGATCTACTCATGCTTCCTGGGGAGTCTGGTGAGAAAGAAGGGTAGTTTCCCACTTGCTCTTCTTTGAGTGAGAAAATGCTGCAGAAGTATTGGGTCTATGTGCTAGGAAAATCCATGTGAAGGCCATTCTCTCTTTGTACCAGGGGAGATGATGCAGTCCACTGCATGTTATTCAGAGCTGTCATACTGTTTTGTGTTGGTCTTAGGCTAAACAAAGAATGGGAAAAGTTGCTTGGGATTCAGTGATGCGTATAAAGTTGAAGTATTTTTTAAATATTAAACTCAAAGGGAAAATTGAGCAACACACCACTGGTTATAAGTTATGGTTTACCTAGTTGTAAATGAATCACATTACAGTATAAAGGAACAAAATTTCACCAAGAAACATTGTGCTGTACTGTTTTTTTTTTTTTTTTTTTTTTTTTTTTTTTTTTTTGGTGAATTAAGCATAAATTCAAATAATTTCCATGTAAAATCTTAAGAATTATTTGCAATTTTGAAAGTATTAAAGAGTTCTCTTTGTTTTCTGGTATACTACACTATTTCAGAAGGACAACTTCCTTTCTGGTAGGTATGTTTGACTGGATAGAATAATAGAGAACAAATTTTTTCTTTCAAAGGAAATCAAGAGTGATTTACAGCATTTGATCACCTCTCCTACTGCCAAAGTCGAACTAAACTCAGGGTGAAAGGAAGAACTGTTAATTTAGGAGAAGAAGGTTTTTTTTCCAAACTGAAACTACGCGGCATGATTTAGCGAGGAGTCAGACCAGCACTGCTTGCTGCAAGTGAGCCAGGGCATCTCTGTGAAGGAAAGCCTGCCATCTACTGTGGCACCGACAGCCTCTGCTGCAGCAGCCGGGTAGGTTACCAAGTACAATCACCAACCCTCTTCACTCTGCCTGGGAGAACTAAAATTAAAGTGCATGTGCTGGCAGGTGTACAGAAATCCATAACATTTTTGTTTAAAGGCAAAATCAGGAAAAGGAAAAAAAAAAAAAAAAAGGCAATAAAACCAGGCTCAACTTATCATCAAAGCTGTTTTGAATCACTGCTTCTTCACTTTTACTTCATAGCGTCTAATGTTAAACAAATCCAGCAATAGAAAGTAGACAAATGCTTTATTTAGTCTAACCATACATAACAGTATGCCTAGATGAGAGAAAAATTTATACCATTTTAAAGAGATTGTGAGTGAGATTTTAAGTGAAGCTCTACAAATAGCACCGTGTGGCATCATGGGGCATTTGACTGTTTTGACAGATGTTTGGTTTCTGTGAAAAGTTAAATAAGCTTATAGAGAGATTTAGTCCTTTTTTCCCCCCATATGTGCATGGAAATCATTAGCAAAGCTAATATTTGCATGTATTCTTTAAATGAGGTCCACTGAGAAGTAAAAGAAAAGAAACTACAGTTGTTAAAGCTTTTCACAAAATATTTTAATAAGGATGTAACAGCTTCCACATTAGCAATTTTTAACCTAAAAGGAGCTGACTCACAGCCCATTGAAGTGAACTAGGATCTTTTATCTCATTTCGATGGGCTTTGAATCAGACAACTTTGAAATACTAAATTTATACATTCATTTAACAGTATCTAATTTTTGGTGAAAGAAATGTACAAAGTAGTCTCCTGCTTTTTGCTGCTGAGAAAAGTTGAAGGGTACAATTTGACAAGAACCTGCAGTAAGTCCACCACCGTGAGTGCTAGATGCCTCTACAGCCAGCCTTACACTTAACACTGCGTGCACTTCTTTAGCACTGTAGCTCCCAGCACAGGGCCATGGGTGTGTTGCTACTGGAGATTTTTTCCAGTCTTTTGCTTCAGACTGTCAGTAGCTATAATTAATGCTACCACAGTACTGTGCTCGAGAAGTGATTTGTCACAACTACCAGGTCACCTGCCACTCTGTGACATTGTCAATACAGGTGGTAGAAAAAAAAAAAACCCACCATTATCTGCTTGTTTTAACACACTTTGTACTGATTCTTGCATCTGGGATAAGGGGAGCAGGGAGAGAAGGTTTTGCTTAATCAGCTCTCATTTATCAAACAAGAAATCTTCATTAACATATATGAAAAATGTTACTTCATAAGAGAGAAAGAGGGAAAATTCAAGAATTCGAGAGTTTTTTTTTTTTTTTTTTTTTTTTTTTTCTGGGGGAGACAGTGTAGATGAGCATATTAGAAAAAGTTACAACCTTTTTCTCTGAAAAGGAGCCTTCTTGAGCATCACCCATTTTAAATGCACTCTTGCAGGTAGCCACCACAGACATAAGTACACAGTATAAATTGCTTCAGAGAAACACGTTCACAGCACAGTGACAAGAATCAAATTAAAAAAAAATCAAATAAAAAGACATCTGGCACACACTAAAAACAACAGTTCTGAGAAATGAAACATTATGAAGCTCTGGGCCAGTATATTACATTGGCAACATACCATAAACACATTTTATCTTTCTTTTAGTGCAACAGAAGAAACAGGAGCTAGGGTAATAGCTATTTTCAAACAGCTACTTTTCTGTCAAGTATTAATTTAAGAGCCTAATGGAGATTTTGAATGAATTCCCCTTTTTTCCATGTAGGCTAAAGTGACATTGCAGCCACCCAGGTCATTCAGAACTGTCTCAGCTCCCTTCATTGCCGTTTCATGGCTAATGGAGCAGTCACAAGACAATAACTTCACAGTCTAGCGCTCCCCTTAAACTTTATTATTTGCACACTTTATTGGATGTATGGACACATTCACACAGCCCCCGGCTCAAGGCTCCCCCCTGCCCCCAGCTCAGTGCTCTGCTCCCCGTGGGTCACAGGACCACTTATCTCCTGTTATCAGCAGCCGGCTGTGCAGCTCTGAAGCACAGCAAGAAGCAGCTTTCCTTCTGAAGACTTTTTCTGTTCTGCTTCCTCTGAGAGCAGCACAGAGAGCCCAAGCCCCAGGGAGGTGGGAGCTGTCTGCAAAGCAGAAGACAGCTCTGTGATTATGCTCCTACTTTTCTGAGGGCCTTTTTCTCCCCTCTTTTATTGTTTTTCCCCCTGGGAAGGCAGAGAGAGGCTGCTAACAGGGCCAGGTGTGCACAGGGGGGACTTTTCCCAGTGTTTCTGCTCTCTGAAGGGCAGGTGCGTACCTGTACATGCTGAGCAGGGCTGCCGTCGGTCAGGGGGGTCTGAGCCAGACTGCTGGGACTTGACTGGGGCAAGCTCTGCTCAGTGGCAGGGGGGTCCCACCAGCCAAGGGGGAGGAGGAGGGGGACCTGTACAAAAGGGGACAGTCGCTGTGGGACCCGCACAGCCGCTCATCAGACACAGAGAGGGGTGGCAGAGCCCGGCTGCCAGAGCCTAAGCCGAGTGCGGCAGTTTACTAAGGGGGTGTCAAAGAATCAGCAAATGCACCCACTCTCATGGGAGGCAGGCAGGGGGGATGGGGCAGCACACCGAGGACATGGGGTTTTCTTTGCTCCCTCTTGTGCCAAAAGCTGCTGTCGGTGGGCTGGACCAAAACCCCCTCCCTCCCGGCCTCCCCGTGCCACAGCCCTGGCCTCGCTCACCCTCCTGCTGGGGGCAGTGTGGGGGCGGTGGGGCAGGAATGCTTCCTCAGAGGGTGGTAATCCTGGAGGTGCAAGTGCCATTCCTGTACATGCTCCCTGACTCCAAGTTGTCCGGGGGAAAGTCCTCCACGCTGTATGCCCTGCTCTTGAGGGCAGTGGCATAGTAGTCGATGGGTTCCTCTGCAGCATTGTCCATCCAGCTGAGGCAGAGCAGCCGCTGGAAGGACCGCTTGAAATTGTCTGAGAGAAAGCCATAGAGGATGGGGTTGGCACAGCTGTTGGCATAGCCTAAGATGACAGAGAGCTGGCTGATGGTGGCATCATCCTGCTCTACAAAGACGTTGACCAGCTGCACAATGTAGAAGGGCATCCAGCAGATGACGAAGACCATCACCACCATCATGACCATGAGAGTGATCTTGCGCTCTGAGCGTTTGCGCTGCTGCCAGCCGGCCTTCAGGGCCACCATGCGCATCTTGGCAATGATGAGGATGTAGCAAAGGCAGATGGCCACCACAGGCAGCAAGAAGCCCATCAGAAAGGTGTAGACCACAAAGACCACCAGCCACCTCTGGGTGGGCTCTGGCATGAGCATGTTGCAAGCCACTGTTCCATCACTGTTGGCCGCTGTGTTGGAGAAGATGATGATGGGTAGGATGATGAGGATGGAAAGCACCCAGACTCCCAGATTGACCATCTTAGCCACAGTGGGCCGGCGGTACCTCGCCGCCTTGATGGGGTGCACCACAGCAATGTAGCGATCCACGCTGAGCACGGTCAGGCAGTAGATGCTGGTGAACATGTTGATGGCGTCCACACTGAGCACCAGGCGGCAGAGCAGCGAGCCAAAGGGCCAGTGGTGCAGCAGGGTGGAGGTGACCAGGAAGGGGACGCTGAGCATCAGCAGCTCGTCCGCGATGGCCAAGTTGAGGATGTAGATGTTGGTGGCCGTCTTCATCTTGGCATAGCGCAGGATCACGTAGATGACCATGGAGTTGCCGCACAGCCCCACCAGGCACACCACGGAGTAGATGAATGAGATGAGGATGGCGCTGCCCTGAGACTCGCTCAGGGTGCTGTTCGGGGCGCCAGAGGAGTTCCTGCCGCCCGAGTCCATGCCCCCCGCCGCCGCCTCCTCCAAGGCGCCGCCGGCTCCTCCGCCGCCGCTGTCGCTGCCGCCGCTGTCGCTGCCTGCACCGCCCGGGAGCCTGGTGCAGGTGCCATTGGGGAGCATCCTCTGCCCGGACCTCCCCGCTCCCGGCTCAGAGCCGCAGGTTCCCGCCGCTCGCCGGGCGCAGCATCCCGGCGGGGCTCCCGGCGCCGCTGCCCCGGGGCGCTGGCATGGGGACGGACGGAGGCGGCCGCCGGCCCCGCTCGCTCCGAGCGGCAGCAATCGCTGCTCCCCGGCTGGTGAATGATTAATAGGCGGCGGCGCGTCACCGGCTACGAAAAGGAGGAGGGAAAGAAAAAAAAATTGCGGGAGGAGACGTAAGTGGGTGTCCCTCCCCCCCACACCCCCCCGCCTCCCAGCCCGCCCCCCCGGCAGCTCGCACAGCCGGGGCTGCCGAAGGGCAGGCACCCCCGGCCCCTCTGCCCCCACCTCGCTCTGACCCCGCTGCCCGCACTGCCCCTAACCCACGCCGTACAGCTTCAGGTCCCCCTGCAGCCAGCGTCTTCTCCTGCCCCTCCGTGCTGCACTGCTCCCTACCTGCCACGGCACCTGGGTCTTGGCCAGGGGCACCCAGGGCAGAGGGACTATGCCTCCGGCTTTGGGACAAAGCTTGTTCAGGGGTGGGTGGGCAGTGTTCCCTGGGCTGGCGTGCTTCATCACTGCACAGCTGCTGCAGCCACACCATGCACACTGCCCGCCCCATGGTGCTGCCACCAGGCACGGCACTGACTACACACCCCACAGCCTTTACCATACCTGCACAGCACTGCCTGAAACCAGAGATGCCTACACCTCCTCCTGCAGCCATGCTGCTGCTCCATGCTCCCCACCTTGTCCTATCCCACCACAACCACCAGCCATCACACATTAACAGCATCCAATACCTTACAGCACTGCCCCCCAGCCCATGCTATGTCCCAGACCTTGTCCCATTCTCACACCCCCAGCACAACTTCTGCCTCTGTGCTTCTCACATCTAGGAGTGCAGGCACTAGCCTGCACACTACTGCTCACCATTACTGTCTACACCGTGATGGTGCCAAGAACATCCCAGCTATGCTGCCACATGAACACACCATCTGTCCACTCTTCTGTCCCCTCACATACTGCTTTTGCTCCCAGTAGCACTTCAAACGGAACCACCACATGCTGTATCACCACTGCTGCACATGCACACCCCTTAATACTGCACTTGAAACACTTGCATTTTCCTTTTGGGGATGTGCACCATGAACTGCTTTTATACACTGATCTACACCATGCTGTTTCATATACACACCCCAATCCCAGACAATGACAATCAAAACCAATAGTTTCTCATGCTGTCATCCCTAGACAGATGCCGCTTCCTCACACACTTCATCAGCACCACCAGTTACAAACACATATGAATACCAGCAGAATGACCTGTTACTGCACCTCTTCACCCTAGGCAAACATATTTGATCACCTTCACAAACACATCTCCCTCCAGGCAATGTCTCTTATCTTCCTACATGTTATCATTCAATGCAGAGTCTGTCCTTACGTATTTGCACATAACCACTTAGCCAGCTTTCAAATACCACCACCACCTGTCCATTCTGTATTAGCTAGACACAGTTATTCACTAATGCATGCACCATGCTTGCATCAAGACTCCTTCAGCACATACATATGTAAAAAATTAATAAATGCTTCTGTCTATTGTATCCACACATGTGTGGGCACACCTCACCTGTATGGAGACTAACCTGCTTCTTCACATGAACTGTCACCTATGAGCACCACCTACTTTTCCAAGAACAGCAGGTCCAAACCGCATAAATATCACCACAATGCATATGCTGCCATGTGTCCCCCACAACATCACTATATGCAGCGTCACACATGCATCCTTGCTTCCTACTCATTTTACCATGCATGCCCATCACCTCCTACGGTTCACACATCTTGTTATCACTGTCTGCCCACCCTCACAATTATACATATTATCACTACCCACCACTTTAATACGCAGATACACACAGCATTACCATCAGTTCATTATAACCCATCATCAGGAATTTATTCTCTCTAACACATTATATATCTATGTACCCATTATCCCTACCAGCAGCAATTCTAACACATATAGGTAATCTCTCTGACTGTATGATTTTTCTCATATCAATCACCACTTCCGACCAGTATATACACCCAGACACTCCAATGGGACCAGTGTATGTTTCTGACACCTTGTAATAGGTACTATGTTTAACAAATGCATACTTTTGCAAGAGCCTTAAGGAAGCTGTGAATAAGAACAAGGCAGTGGATTTATATAAAATCTTACACAGAAATGTAATGGTATAAAATAAAAAATAATATAAAACACCCAAACCATTTGTTACTAATTGCACTTAAGTTCTATTTGAATTATGTTCTTTGTCATTTTTGGTCATTTTGAGGACTTTTTGTATTTACATTCATGTATAGAAATGCATTTATTGAGCAACCTCTGCAAATGATCATAACAGTCTTAGGACTATTGCTGTATATGGGTCCTTTATCTAGATTTTAGAACACTGGGATGTCATGCAAATTTCACTTTGTTGAGTTTTAGAGGTTGTATATTCGAATATACTAGGATCAGAACTTCCAGTATACAGTGGGAAAATAAAAGATTTATATTTAACTACAAAGTGCAAAGTCTTTATTTGCAGTATACTATCTCACACTGTTCAAATCTCTACAATTACGTAAATTCAGCTGGAGAATTATTTTCATTAAAATTTATATTCTGGGGGAATGTGAATCAGCTTTCAGTCACTGATATGAGGACGAGCATAAGTAAATAACTGCAAACCCATCAACAAGAACATCTGTTCGATTGCAGCACTTTAATCTGTTTGAAAACCTATAGTTCAAATATAATCCAATTTTTGTTTACGTGAGCATTTGTTTTAAGGGACATTTACTTATGGAGTATTGATTAAAGGGTTTCTTTCTTTTGTATTGTCGTAAGCTGGCATTTGACAATAGTTTGACTATAAATCTGAATACTTTCATATTGCCCTCTGAGAACACAGGAGCAAAAAGGATTGATTTTGAAGCTGATTAATAGCAGTGTCATCAGCACAAAATTTCAGTTCTTGTCTGCATTGTTCTCCATCACATTTGTATACATATAAACACCCAGTCACTCATGGAGGTACTCTAGACACTTTCTTCATGATTTGGCCTATTTTAAGCCATTCCTTTGCCATGTGAGCAGCTGGCTATGCCCTGCACCCAAGAGATCAGTAAAAGCTCTTCTATTGAAGTACTTTTGTGCATGGTGTTCTTTCTTACTGCAATGATTCAAAATAAATTACCTGTAAATTGTAACCCCTGTGGAGGTACTAATCTCACTAGGCATCATACATATACCTAGTTGATGTGTATTTCCAGAAAAACAAAATATCATTATAGTCATAATTATATTGAGGTACCATGTGCCTCTCAATAAGTATGTGCCCTACTTATAAGTCTTGAGGATTTCTGTATTTCCATTCAATGAAGTTTCCCTCCGTTATGGAAAATTACATTCACATTAGAGAATACTGCCATTTTCCAAAAATGAGTTGTTTGAATGCTTGCCTAGTCACTTAAGCCAATTGTTCTATCACACTGTATATATTAATTTACTGAGAAATTCTAGATCTTTGCCAACATTCTATTGCTCATGATTCAAAAGTGGATATTTCTAACCTTAACTACTTGATAAAGGAGCAGTGCTTGAATACAAATAATGTGTTTTATTATCCCAATAATGATAGAATACCATTATAAATACCAGAATTGTCTCATTTCGCCCTCATGAAATGAAAGAAATAGGTATAACAATCAAAAAGTCCTGTAAAGAAGAAATTCTGATACAAATAAACTCTAATTTGGGAACAGGCTTAGACTCTTTTTTTTTTTTTTTTAAATGGTCATTTCTTTTACCTAAGGATTTCACTGTAAAGAATAGGCCAGAGGTCTCAGTATGTGATTATAATGGTCCTGTCACAAAACCGGGAAGGGCAGCTTGACCTTCTCAACACAGGCTGCAGGTTTGCCTAGGATGCATGCAGATACATTCCATTACACCATCTTTGTAGCAAGACCTGTTTCCCATGGCAGGGTGAAAAAAGAATTATCTCCCCAAAATTCTCTCTTCTTGGCCATATTGGGCAGCCTAGTGCTAATTCTTAGCCCATGCTTAAGGCTAGAATTCAAGTTAGGAGAGACAAGAATGAAGCCTGTAATGGTGGAGATGCAAGGGGGAAAACAATGTGGGAGGCCGCATGTTTGTTCCTCTGTGACATGGCTAGGCATCTCAGGGTACAGCTCATCCCACACCTAGGCTTATGTTTAGGTCCAGGAGAGAGACAACAGCTCCAGCAGAAAAGGGAGTGGGAAAAAAAGAAAAGAAAAGAAAAGAAAAGAAAAGAAAAGAAAAGAAAAGAA
>CM021735.1:33107667-33189183 GCA_011075105.1 Heteronetta atricapilla
AGGTCTGCTGCATATGAAACAATAAGGCATATCATGGCATATAACACATAAGTTCACATCTTGGCTGCAAGGCAGGGGTCAAAGCAAAGCTTCATGTAGGTTGAAAACTCATCTGCACGTCTTGAGTGAAAGTAATACTTCCATAAGTAATTTGCAAGAGGTGATCTATTTGTAATTTTTTTCTCACCTCTATTTAAAAACAAGCTACTTGTCTTTAATTTCTCATCTATACATTTCGTTTTCTTTTGACACAAGAAATACAAATTGTTGTTTGTTTCCATCATGCTAGCTACTATCTCCCATTGCATTTGTCTAGTTACTGTAGTTTTCAGACAGGAAAAGGCATTTTGCAATATTCAAAACTATCTTAAGAAAATGACTAGGTGAAGGTCATGAAGGAAGCAGGGATGATAAATGGTTATTTCATCTCTATGTCAGAGTCAATAATGCACCTAATGTCATCCTGTCATCTCAAAATGCAAACTAAGTGTGGTAATATATGAATGAAATGAAAGAAAGAAGAGATTTTTAAATTGTATGCTTTCAGTTAGAGTATGTTCAGCCTCAAGCTCTTGGATTAACAAGAATACATGCAAAGAAAATAAATGTTATAGGTCACATTCATTCTTACCTTCCTAAATTAATAATGATTCACACATTTCGAGATCCTCTCAGACCTTGTCCTTTGGTAGCGTGAGAAAGCCTGCCTCTTTCCACTCTTTTCCCCAGCTTTCCTGAGAGTGTCACTCACTCTGCCAGTCTCTTTCAGATACATGCTGATAGGACACCTTCTGCCTCTGCCTCCCTCTCTCTTCTCTCTCAGCTTTTTCTCATCTCTGTCCTTGTTGGCTGAAATCAGAACCACTTCAGTAGCCTCTTTCACTTTATCAGAATTTGCCACTACCTGCAAAAAGCGATATCAGAGTTTACATTAATCCAAATACTGGATTAGGTGAAACCAATATATCATTTTTGGGATTCTGTGGAGGATGAATGAATAACTCAGCATTTCCCACACTAATGGAAATGAACACATCACATAGTGCTTGTATATGGTTATCAGATAATACAAACAAGATTATAAAGATGGAGTTTTCTAAACAGATTAGAAAGGAAGATGTCATACAGTATATTACACTTCTCGCTTTCGAAAACTGAAGTGCTACCTGCATTTATGGGGAAAATATATGGATATGATTCTCGGGTAGTATTAATAGTGGTAAACAAACAAACAAACAAAAACCCAACAACCTGTGAGTACAGCTCCTGCCCATCTGTTTCTCAACATCCATTTTCAGAATAGTTTCAGGCCATGATCCCAGTTGCCTGACAGGCAGAAATATTCTGAGATATTTTTTCTTGGTGGTCATGGTGGATTAGAGCTGCAGAATCCATCTTATTATCATTGTCATGCTATGGGATAGACAGAATTATTTTCAGACTTATGAATTTGAGTTGATCAGCCAGTGATTATTTTTTCTAACACTGTCTATAGAAGAACAGGGAGGGCAGGATTTATTTGAAGGCATTTCTTGGCACTCTTTTATCTTTAGAATGCTCTTTATCTGTTTCCTTCTGTTATTGATGCTTATCACTTACATCAGGTCTAATGGTGCCATCTTCATACACTTCAGGTATCACTTAATGCTACAGAAGCCAGTCTGAAACAAATTTTGGATGTTTAGCTTGAGTGTTGGTTGCAGAATTAATCCTTTTAAAATACATATTCGGTGTTGAGTATGTCCCTGATTCTGAAATAAGGCCTTCCAGAAAAAGAAAACGTTCATTATTGACTGCGTTATAAAAACCATTTGCTCATCACTTGTGCTGTCTTTGACATTATACTCATTAGCAAATCCCATTGCAGGTTTAGGGTGTAATTGAATGGGAATAATTCTATTGGCTTCAGTCAAAGAATCATCAGACTCATTTTCTGATGTGAAGAGAAAAATAAATGAGACAGTTTGGGAGACTGCTAACATTTGTATGATGTGATAATTTTAAAGCTCTTGTCTCATTATCAAAAAAGAAACAAAACAAAGAAACAAACAAACAAAACACCCTACTGCAAAACAGCTATAAAATAGGCCTCAGGAGACTATTCCAGAAACCTGTCTTATGTTTTAATTTCCCATAAATTACTAGCACCTGAACTGTCAAATTGTCAAACACTTTTTTTTTTTTTTTTGTGAAATTGAACATATCTTAAAGTTACAGCATCATTATGTTAAGACATACTGATCTGCAGAGAAATAACTTTATTCAGTATTACCCATTTTTGCTATATATTGATTGATTAATGAGTCAGATTCCTGCTAAATAGTGATTGACACCAGAGGCAAGTCAGTACTTAGCATCCTAATGGATAAAATTCTCATCAGTCTTCTGTAGCCTGACAGGTCTAAACTCCCCCTTTTTGTCTAATCTGTTAAGATTCCAGGGCTGAAGAGTTACTAAAATATACAGTCCTAATTGTTTCAGGTCTGATTAATTAAAGATCATGGTTACGTAGAAATATTTCTTTCTGCTGCTATGCAGAGACCCAATGAATGCAACTGGGCTCTCTTCTGCCAGGGTCCAAGTGAGATGGAGTTTTCTATCCTTTCTTTGCATCAATATTCCTTCATGAAAACAAGGTGGAGGTAGCTGCAACATTTCCTGCGATCCCATCTCAAGAATGGATAAGGATTTAATCTGCTGGTTTGGTCAAATTTAATTAAAACTCCAACATATTCCTCGTACTTGTGTGGTTTCTAGTCTTGCAGTCATGCTATTTGTGGACATATTTTGACCTGGTCTGGAAAGCAATATCTGAATGACAGCATTTTAAAATGCATAGAAACAGGGGCTGGTGAGATAGGAGTATATGTGTTGCAGCAACATCTAAGGAGATGAGGAGTCATTCTTCAAAAAGTTATGAATAAAGTAAAAGGGAAATGTATTTCACAGCAAAAGCCATTGACCTTCTTTCTCCTTTCTACCCTGCAGTTTAATTAAGTTGGTTATGAATAAGCTGAACACTGTGGTAGTGAGTTCTCACTTCCCTCCTGTTTGCTATATGCATATTTCTCTTATATATATGCAGTCCCTTTTTTAGCATTGATTTTACTGTTATGATTTTATAATCTGCATAAATTTATATTTTCTCATAAGAAAAGCAGGAAATAATCCAACTAAGTGTGGTTTGCAGTCACATAGTTACAAAACCATTTTAATATTTCCCTGTTGTACTTGTCTGAAAGGCAAGCATGTCATTAAAATTATTTTGTCTTTAATCTGAACTAGTTAGTTTATTTAAGATAAATAAACCATGAACGCTGCAAACCAATATGTTTCAGTACCTCCAAAATATTTAAAGTTAGATATAGGAAGTGGTATTTTAAACTTTGTAATTTTTTTTAGAAGTTTTTACTTAACATTTTTAAATACAAGCTTTGAGAAAAAGTCCTTGGTAAGCTTCTAGATTTTCTAGATGTGTACATGGATGTGGGAAGATTTATTGTGTTTTAGAGGCCAAAATATTTACCTCAAAAGGCTTAACACCCCCCCCCCCCCCACCTCTATAAACTGATAACTCACTGAAGTGTACTCTGTACTCTAAGGAATGGGAGGAAAACAGATCTGTGAAACATGTAGCATAAGTTGTCATTGAACTGTCTCTGGTTCATCACTCAATGTTCTGACATATTCAGAAACCTGTACTCTACAGGAAAGCCCTCAGCATCCAGTGTTGCTTGGCAAACATGAAGAAGAGGATACTCCAAATGTGAATTTATTCATGTATGTTTTCCTCTTTTACAGAGTGAAAATGCAAGCAGAGGAAAATGACCAAGCTGGTCAGTAAACAGCAGTCCCTCATTTCTCAAAGGCTGGTTTCTTGAAGGCAAAAGTGATGTGGATCCTCTTGGGTTGAAAGCTGACCAAAGGGTCTATGTGTGATTTAGTAAGCAGAAGCCAAAATCGTCATGGCATGAACTACAGATACAGCACTGAAAAGGCTTGTTTGGAACAGACAGAAATTTGAAGCTAAATTCTGAATATTGCACTGATTGATCCTGACATTTGTTTTAATGTGCTTCAGTTAGTCCAGGTGAAAGAGCCACTCTTACTGTTTCATTGTCGTGTCATTCCAGAAGTCTCCCTTGCCCTTCCATTAATGGCATGACAGCACAATTCCCACAGCAATGGAAGACCAGGGAGCTTAATGACTGAGAATGTTTCAGGCATTCAGTTTGCTACCTTTGTGTGGTAGTATGCTTGGTGATTTTTGTTTTCTTGTAACCCTCAAAATTTTATCAAGATTTCCTATTCATTTTCATTTGTTCTTTGATCATTGACCTTTTGGGAGAGATTTTACGTCATTTTTACCAGCAGCTCTATTTCTGTTTAATATCTTAACATCCTAACTACTAAGCTCTGATACAGAGCCATCTTTAATGACATATTACTCTTAGTGACTATTAGTTTTACAGTAGCAATAATCCCAGAGAAATTGATTTGTCACAGCAATTATAGCCAATTTGGGTCTGCTACCAAGTCAACTGCTGTCAGTATTCCCTTATAACTGTTTCACTAAAGCCTTAACTATAAATAATAATTATAACAGAGAACATGCTCCAATGTTTCATAAAGAGTGTCTGTATTATAATACTGTGCAATCAATGTGAGGGCAGCTAGGGTAGTTAAGCACTACATGATCATTCAAGTGACCTTTATGATTTGTCAATGAAATGAGAATTTAAATGTATTTTTCAAATACCTTGGAAAACATAACTCCCCCAAGTCCACCTAGGCAAGGATCAGAAACAACTCTTTCTCCCTGTGATAGACTGCATGTATTCTAAGGGTTTATTATTATTATTATTATTATTATTATTTTTCCTGTGTTCCTCTAAAACATTAAGCAATCTGTAAGCAGACATAGAGCAAGGGGTAGAACACAGTGGTTCTAGAAACTGAGTTTGCAAGCCCTGTCTATGCATGCTGGCCATATCTGAAGAGTTGATTTGGAGTTGAAAGGAGAAGTTCTTATTTTTCTCCACATTACATTCTGTTGTTTCCCTGTTGTAACCACCTGAATAACTCCCTGCTACACAGATACTGGAACTCCGAATATCAGCAGTGCTTGGTGATCTATTCTCTGCCCGTAGCATGCAGCAATTCAATCTTCTGAGAAAAGAAGTATTTCAGTTTAATTCTGCTTTGTGATTTAAATATAGAGAACTCACTCACTTAGCAAGACATCTGACTGGATGACCTCTGTGAGGTGTAATCTCTATGGAACTACGGAAAGATATTACCATGTGTTCTCTGGCAGCATCAAATGTCCAGGCCTGTGCTGGGCTCCCATCATAGTAGTGTAGAAAAGAGAAAAGAGGAAGTAGGTGAGAGAGGCAATGTTACAAGTAACTACATTTCCTGCTCTCCTTTCACTTTCCACTGCAGCACATGTTCTAGATGGAGGAAAGTGAGCAGCCATCCATCACAGCTCCTGTTTTGGTCTTCTCTAAATTATTTTAGTAATGACTACCAGAAAAATCAGTGTCCAGTTATCCTGGGTACTGAATAGACACAAAACAAGCAGAATTCTCACCCCAAACAATTTACAGTCTGATACAAAAGAAAGCAGATGGGAAAAAAAGTATTGCAATTTCCTGAAGAAACTTAAGCAATGAGTAAATGAGGATTGGATTAAAAAAGATATTTTGATGTTTATACATTCAGAAATATTGGTGAGCTAAATATACGTAGGTACACAAGACTCAGGGATATAATTCCTCTAATTACTATAAATTAGTTGCAACCATACTCAGAAATATTACTAGTAATTTAAAAAAGCTTTTAGATGAAAAAAGTTTAAAGCAAAGCATTGCATTAATCAAACTTAATGGTTCTATGCACTAGATGTTAATTGGGTGACCTTGTACAGGAAGGACTTTTGCATATAGCCTATTCATATGAGCTTTATAAATGCAAGGCAGCAGAACAGTAAAAACTTGATGAGGCATTCCTTTGTCTCAATTTTGCTGAGCAGAAAAAGGGTTCTCAATAATGAGCCACAACAATGGCTCTATGGCTAACATCCTGAGAGGGAATAGAGCTATTCTGAGTGCTTGTTAGAGGAGATTAATTCAAGCTAAATGAAATAAAAAGATTACAGATTTCCAATGCAGTTACAATTAAACCTGACTAGTACGAGATATCATCAGCTCAAGTGAGCACACAGTGTGCTCAGTGTTATGAGATACAGTGGGGACATTTTATTTTAAAAAACATTTTTCTATAAATTTTAGACTGCTTCAAGGCTATGCACCAACTGAGCATGGTTTCAGTTATCTGAATTTAGTTCTTGGACTTGACAAAAGAAAGGGTTCAGATGCCAAAACTGAAACTAGAAGCAGAAAAGATAGCGCCAAGACCAGACCTGTGAACTGAGTTCCAGCATTCATTCTGTGGCTATCTAAATGAACCAAAAATCTGTACATATTATCCAAAACATTATTAAAATTCCACAGATACGTGAAGCCTTTTTTATGCAAATGTCCAGATCTGCCCGGTTTCTTTGGTCAAGCTCTCAGCTCAGTGCCAAGATTGGCACGGTTCCACAGCTTAGTTGTTCCCTTACCAAAGATCTCCTGAGGTCTGTAGGCACTAGACACAGCTATCATCTCAACACGATGAGAAAAAAATATAACATTTTCTGATAAAACTGAGTTTCCTCAGAGAAAGCAACCTGCTATAAAACACAGTCAGGTACAAAAAAAAAAAAAAAAATCTTGCACAAGAAGTGGAAACCCTTCATCTTGAGCTTAATGTGAATAACTATCTTCTACCTGTATATAGGGCAAGTTTCATCTCAGACTTTTCACTTAGCTTTAATGATACTTGGAAGGAAATGGCTTATTGTTTCTGTAATCTTGATTCATTTCAGCACAATCAAAAGAAACGAATCTGTGAGGGGGGGCAGTTTTCTTTATTTCTGAGAAATCAAAAGCCTCCTCTCTTCTGCATATTAATGTGTGTTGATTTGTAAGGTAGATGGGTGTTCAGCACAAATGTGGGCTTGCATCCATCTGCATTCTCTTATCATTCTTTATACAGGCTCTGGGTTTGGTTTTGGCTTCTTTAGGTGCTGCTGTTTATATTTTTAGCATACCTTTTTATTTGTATACAGCAACAACTATGCTATATAAAGATTTAGGCATGCAAAGAGTCGTAGAAAATGCTAGAAGAAAAATAAACCTGAAGAAATACATGTAATAAAGATCTTCTTGATCTTTAAGTCTTTGCTACTGCAACTGTTTAAGCATGTGTTTTTTTAATAAATCCATTGTTTTCACTATAGTTACAGGTAGAAACAACATTAGCCACATTGAAATTAATTGCATGACAGGCTGAAATCTAGAAATGACACAACTACATTAGTATCTATTGTTGCGTGCTGAAGGTATGGCATTTATATGTTGCTCAAGGAATATTGTATTGTATTTGGTGAATACTCACCAAACAAACCTTGAAGTACAGTTATCTTTTTGCTGTGTCCATTTAGTAACCTTTTTTGATGAAGTAAAAACTGCTGGGTGGCATAAATGTGTCAGTTATATGTCAACCAGGTTTTACGGGGTCGTGAGGTAAAACAGAGGAGAAAGTCTGTTTTCTATATCTGCTTATTATTACAGACATTTTAAAAGCACTTATTACAGCAGACCTCTTCCAAAAAAGAGCTGATAATACTTTCTCCACTGATGGCATGACTCCTTCTTCCATAGGAAAGTAATAAAAAAATCCCTGTCCTGACTGCATGTGTGAGAGAATTTTGCCAGCCATATTCTTTAAGAGGAAAATCTGAATTAGTCTACTGCAGTTGGAAAGGCAAAAAGAAATGAAATTGGAAAATGGGAAGTAACTGATGCATTGTGCCCCTTCCCCCTCTGTCTGTCAGTCTAGAGCTGAAAAGTCTAAAAAATTCATCAGCTTCAGGCTTCATGCTAGCAGGCAGAAAATAGATGTTCTCAGAGTCAGCCAAATCTTAAGGCTTTAAAGATAAGGACCAGTGCATTGAATTAAAACCAGACTCCAATGGGTGGCCAATGTACAATTTAGAGATTAGTATAATGTTTTTCATCTCCGTGCTGGCAGACCACTGCATTTTGAATTAGCTACAGTTTCCAGGCAGTCTGCAAGCTTAGTCCTAGTAGGCATCACCACTCTCTGTGACAAAGATGTCACCACCAGACCCGGTATGTAGTCTTGCATCTTAGTGAAAAGGCTGCAGCCTTTTAGCCTGCCCAAGTGGTAAAAGGCATTTCTGGCTACAGTTGCTATGGGAATACAAGAGCAAAAATGAATCAAATCACCTTGAAAATTAGACCCCTAAAGAAACATAAAATGTTCTGAAGCTTGAAATATCACCCAATGGTGTTAAATCTCACAACTGCACTGTTATTTCAATATCTGAATAACAAACTGTTTCTCAAATATCAAGAAGTAGTGTAAAGGGCAGCAGCAGCATCTTACTGTGAAGATGGCATTCCTTGTATTTCTGTGAAAAGTGCAAATAATAGTAATAAGACTCCTATAAAAGGAAAACCAATTGGAATGGGATGAGGAAGGGTTTGTCTGGGAAAAGGAGTTGTAAAAAAGTATATACTTTTTCTCCTTCTTGCCTAATTCTTCTAACCATCACAGTGCTATGGATTGACTACCCTGAAAGTATACAAAAGCTAATCGTGATCCTCAAGGGAAAATCTTTTCGGTACTCCACGTGAACTTCATTAATCTACAATTACCTAGTACACATTATCCATTTATGCAGTGTACCTGAGGGACAAGTCTTTCTAATGACTTAGTTACTACTCTCACAGATTCAAGAAGATATTGAATAACTTGACTCCTGGGATTTTCTATTTCCTTGTACATCTAGACCTAGACTGCTCTGTAAGAAACTAGGGTTTAGTTTCTCAGGATGGTAGTTTGATGCTTGAGACCAACAGAGCTGCTATCTTGGTGCTTAGTGGAATTCAGGATAGGTGTTCCAGTGCCTTGAAGAAGAGAGTGAAACACATACAATAAAAGGATTCCAGAAATCAGTGTACTGAGGACAAAACGCTATGATTGCAAGCTATGGACAGTCAGGAGCAATATATGCAAGTCCTCTCTCTGGAAGATAGAAATGCATTGATACCCAAACCTGCAGGATATGCCTATTGCTGCCCAAGCACCACCTAATCAAGTCCTTTTTTTGGAGGGAGAGAAACCTCTTTTCATAAGAAATTGGGATCCTTCGCAGAATACCCTGAGAGATTAAAGCATACCACTGGAGCCAACTTTCAAACTTTTCATACTTTGTGTCCAAATTCAGTCCCAGTCCCACCTTCTATTCTGAAACCAGAGTATCTCTGGTTGAAGCTATCCTACCATATATATAATGAGCTACTTAAGATGAGAAAAAAATGTATGTGGTGACAAGGATACTAACCTAGAGAGATTTGTGCTCCAAGTCACTATCTTAATGAATCTGTGATAGTTTTGTAAAAATTGCCTGTTTCCACCAAAAGCTCTGTGAGAAGGAATTTAAAATCTTGGGAGAATGTGATTTAGGAAAAGATCCCTAGCACCTTTTCCACTCATGGAAGATTTTACCAAAAAAACTCAATAGGACACCAGAGTTTTCCTCTTTCTTGATCCCTCCAAGTCACTCTCCTGTCAGAAAGGCATTGCAGGTCATAAGTAATGTTTGGTTTACAGTATCTGTTTTCCTGCATGCTCACAGCAGCACAAGGTCACCAGTTTGGTCCCAGCACTATTATAAACTACCAACAAGATCAGGAAATGGAAGCAAAAAATGCACTCGGTGGTTTGTTAGGTGGTTTTGATTATTTTTGTTTATTTATTTTTGTTTAGGAAATGCTGCTTAACAAATCATGTTTAATTCCTTAAATCATTACGGACATGCAAGTTGGTTTCAGACAGTTTCTGAATTTCTGTACTCCTGAGACATTACCACAAATCTCAGGGTTCTAGTTCCTCTGTAGAGGATGAGATCCAGGGCTTCTCCCAGGAGTAAAGAGCATCTCAGGGAATCTAAAGCAGCTTCACGGCAAGAGCATCCAAGAATCAGTATAGCTATTTTTGTTCTCTTAGAAAAATACCCCAACTAATCAAACAAATTGTTAGATTTTTCCAAATCAAAGTGCTTCCAGAAATCTATGTTGGTAGCAAAATTTTAACAACTCATGTCTGGCTTCCAGATAAGCTATACTTTTGCTAGTGCCAGGATTTCCCTTGAAGTGGGAATACAGCATTCAAAACAGCTGTGTAGGCTGGAGTCTTCCCACCTTTACACTACCAGGACTGTTAAAATGTTTTCCAGGGGTGTTAACAGGAAAGACGCATGAGTGCTACAACCCACCTAAGGCAAAACAAAGCTTTTGCATTATCCTACTGGACCTATGTTCCAAGAGTCAATTAAATAGTGTTCAGCTACTCTCATTGTCTCTATGAGCAACAGCTTTTTCAGTATTTTGAGCAACGAATGCTATGAGTAGAAAATAAGCAGGAAAACCTTGATGTGTATTTGTGAGCAGAATTTGTCCTTTTCAATCACAGCCATAGCAGTATTGCACTTTGAAGCCTTTAAACATTAACCAAGAATAAAGAACATTTTCTGCTGTTTGGGGCGCTTGTGTTACATGATCAAGGTCTCTTAGCAGTTGAGAGGATTATCCTGATTCTCTCTTTCATCTGCCTCTAGTTTGCCAGGGACAGTATTATCACATACAGGCTCCAAGTCTCAGTAGCTGGTGGATTGCCTTTCCCTTCAGTATTGTGCATTCTTGATGTGCTTACACTCAACTTTTTGTCTTTCTCTGAGTATTATGTATAGATCACATAGGAATTTATGAAAGCCAGGAAAAAAAAAAAAAATCATCCTATTTTGAATAGTCTGGGAGCAGTGAGGACAGGCTGCTCATGAGGGAAGTGAGCTTGGAGCAGGGAGTGACCCAGCCCAGGCCGTGCTCTCTCTGATGAGGGCATGCTCCTGAGCACCTGAACACAACAGGCACAGGTGGGTGCTGCTAGCTGGGCCCATCAACAGGCCCAGGTAGAGCAAAGTGGTGAACCTGGCCCAGCAGCCATCCACGGAGTCTTGTCAGGAGCAGCAGAAGCTGGGTCTGAAGACAGGACTGGAGACAGGACTGCAGCACAGGTCCAAGGGGACCACGTGCCAGACAGGACTGGGGACAGACACCCCTACAGCACAGCTCAGGCAGGTACTTGGGGCTCAAGCCTGAGCTGAAAGTGGGCTTCAGAGCCCATGGGCAGAGGCTTTGGGTGGGAGTCTGAAGTGAGAGTGGTCAGGGCCAGTAAGGCCTATTAGTGCCCTCAGGGCTCTGATACGAACATTTTATTAAGTCTTATAGTGACCCAATTCTGCACAATTATTTCTGCTCCTGTTTTTGCTTACTGCATCTGTCCTATCAGTGACATTGTTCTTCCGAGTTTCACATGCTAATTTCTTTTCCAGATGGCCATAAGAGAAGTTTTACCACTGTCATATGTCAGAATAGGCTTTATCATTAAATATTTCCACAAGGCTTGTTCCTCTTGGAGGTTTTGGAATGCTCCCGTATGGGTCACAATGTCAATCAGCTCTCCAATGCAGGGCAAAAAGATTAAAAATAAATATAGAGAAAAAAACAGATATTTCTAATGAAATCCTAATTGTTTGTACTCAATTTATGAATTATAAAACTCTTTGTAAAGTCCACCTATGATCAGGTATAATCCATCCATTCAGAAATCACAGCAGACATCCTTTTCTGTATTAGTTTTAACTAAACATATATTTAATGGATGATTTTCTTATATATACAACATAATTCAGTTTAATCCAATTAAAAACCCAGAAATCTTTAAAATATATATTTTTTTCTTTTTAAACTGAAAGACAGATTCTTCCTATAAGAGGTCAAAAAACTGATTAAAAAACCCAAACAAACAAACAAACAAAAAAAACCCCACCACAACTAAGTGAATGATGAATGTCAAATGAAAATTCACAGAAGGAGAAATGTTTTGGAACTAACAAAAAAATGCAGGTAAAAGCTTTTCATGGGTTAGGGTTTTTCAATTATTTCTGTGCTGTTTTTCTACACAAGCTGTTGCTGTTTTCTTACTTGAGCTTACAAAAAATAAAGAATAAAAATCCCTTTTTTTTTTTTTTTCTCATAAGGGTCTTATAATGTAACTGGTAAGCAGTAAATAACTTGATTCCTAGGAACGTGGCAACCCTTAAAAGTGGGGTAGTGGCACAATTTTCAGTAAGTGGGTGCTGCAGTCCATTCCTTAATAGAAGGTGGTAAGGGCCAGAGGGGCTAACACTCCTGCTGTAACTTTGTTGGTTGTGAGCAGGTCATGGGTCAGTGACAAAGATAAAACTTCTTGTGAGCAGTCCTATCTGAAATTTCATTGGCAAGCAGAAGGACAGGGAAAAGGCTTACTGAAACTCATAATTATAAAGGAGTGTATGAAAGTTGCTTGCATACAGGGAGAGGCATGTATATTTGCTGATTAGCATGACAAAGGAAAAGAAAATGAAAAAGAAACGGAAAGAAGAAGAAAAAAAGAAAAAGAAAGAACAAGAAAAAAGAAAAAGAAAAAAGAAAAAGAAGGAAAAAGGAAAAGAAGGAAAAAGAAAAAAAAAGAAAAAGAAGGAAAAAGAAAGAAAAACTATGAATTTCTTAGGGATAAAAATAAAGGTATATATGCAAAAAAAAATGCTTGCTTAAGATTTTCTGCTTCTTATCTGGAAAAGAAGGATAAAAGGTTAATATTGGTTGTTTAAAGCCCTTTGACTGAAATCAGTCCATCAACACAGGGTCTATTCACCAGCATTGCTCACTATTGAATGTACAGGCTTCTATGTTGGCAGCTGAGGACCAGAGAAAGGGAAACAGTCCAGGAGTTTAAATCTCATCTTGGAAAAGCTTGTACATTTCTCTTTCCCTTTTGGCAGCTGAGACCTTTGTTGTGGTTGTTTTCTTCATTCTTGTCATTAATGAGGAAATATCTGTGTTTAAAGAGCATTTTCCTGAGATTTCATCTAACCCATGTCTTTTCTACTGTTCCATTGAGCTAATAGGTCACCTCAATTTGAAGTAATATACCTTGGAGAGGAGAATGAAGTCACCAAATAAATATTTGTGATTGTGGATTAATTCTCTTTCTAAATTTGCAAAATTCAGAGCCAATACAGTGTTGTCATTAATTTGATTTGCCAGTCAAACCTAGCTTTGCTGTGAGGCTGAAATCTGAAAGATAGGCAGAAAGGTCATGGTTTGAGGAGGATCCATTCTCTATATTAAAGATGGAAAGCTAAAACAGTTACTGTTTATGCTCCACACACAACAAACGTCAGTGATTTTGTGGGACATTTACTAACACAAAGGCAGATGGGAGCAGCCATCCATGAAAGGATAAACTAACCTTGAAAACACAGCTTAAGAAATTCAGCTTGCTTTAAATTAAAACTTAATGCTTTGAGTTTTACCCTCCACTGTACAGTCATTGTGAAACTGTGCAATGAGATCCTCGCCTTCCACACTGAATCCATTACTCAAAGGGAGGCTGACAGTCAAATGTTGCCAATCCACATATCAGCAGGCAGAAATTAATGCAGAAATCATTTGAACTCCTGAGAATCATGCAGTTTTTAGGTATGATATAACATGTTACTTTATTTTTAAAAATAAAATAAAATGATAAACTAGCAACTACTAAATGCAAGGGTGTGCCCTCCATAAACATTTATCAGGTTTTCAGTTTTATGTTAAGTGAGGAAGCTGAGATTTGTTTTGCAAAGTGGTTCAGACGCTGTGCAACCAGGCAGTAGCTGCCACAGCAGCCCCTAGCTGGAGAGGTGTGTGCATGGAACCAAGCACACAAGTCTTCTCTCTCTATTTCCTCACTGCTCTGAGGGAAATGATGCTATGAGGATCTGTGTAGTGAAGGGCCAGTTGCCTCAACTTCTCCATGGAGTCCAGGTGACAGCTGGCTTTGATATGTCTCTACTCAGGCTCAGTTCTCAGTTCTAGGGCCAGCACTGAAAAAATCTTAAATTCTGTCTCACCTCTTTAATCCTCCAAGACTGTATATCTTTCACCAGTCATTCATGTAGGTATGGGTAGGCTGAATACTAGCACTGCAACTATTTATTTTCTCACCCTTCCACATTTTTTTAAAGAAGAGGAAAAAGAGAAATTGCTCAGTAATTTGTTATGCAAAGACCTCAGAAGAGTTCACAAACACTAGTCTGTGGCTCGTGGACAACATGGACAACCTTCTGTATTTCATTGGCATCTATCACTACATGTTTTCTGGTGTAACCTAAGAATTCACTCTGTCATTAAGGTCAGGAACACAAAGAGCAATGATACCATGCTTGTAAAGCCATTTTTTCCAAGAATATTTTAAGTGTTTGTGGTGCGTATTTTCTTCCATGACTTTGTTTCACCACTAGCAGGTTTGTCTCCACTCAGGCCTCAGGCTGTCTGCACTGTTTATTGTTTAGTATGGTTATGTTTATCGTGGGCAGTCCTGAGAAGAGGGCAAAAGTGATGAAATCCGTATGAATTGGCCCAAGGGAATGGACTGATATATATATATATCCTTCAAACTTCTTTTATTTCAGTGATGGTGTTAGATGGGTCAAATGGATTCTGCTATCTCTATTTAACAGTAAGGTTTTAGTTTTAGGCCATATTTTTAATATCAATGGCATAGAACTTTTAATCACAAACAACTTGCTTGGTTTTGAGTTCAGAGAAGTATCTAGGCAATCTCTCTCAATCACAGAAGATCGTAATTTTAATCTTGTCATCTGAGCAAGCTAAAAGCAGCCCAAAGAACCTTATGAAAATCTATCAAGAAGCCCTTTAAAGCAATAAAAAGCAGGAACTATTCCAACATCTTCCTAGAAGTAATTTTCATGGAGTTTTGAAGCCCCTGAAAATGGGGCTCTAGACTGTAAGTGCTATCTCATCCATGTCTACATATTGTCACAAATATGACTCTGAAATACTCAAAGCTCTTGAAAATCAAATCTATTTCTTCACAGTATGTAAGACAATTTAGAATTGTTTTTCTTTCCTTTTGTGCTTCTCTAGATAGCTATGAAATAGTTTTCAAGATCTCACAGTGTCTAAAGCCAGTAAGATCTTTTGCCAAAGTTCTTTAGATAATTGGAATAGCTTCCATTTTCTTTACAGTACTCACAAAGCTATTCAGCTCAGAAGGAAAGTAAGGCTATTTAAAAGAAGTATATTTCAAAACAGCAGCTTGTCCTCACCTACCTTTTACTGATAGTTCTAGCACATCAGACAATAAGATGAATGCTTCTATGGGCGTGAGGCACTCTGAGATCCTAGATTCCATTTGGTTTCCAAATGTGTAACTACAAAGTAGCAGGAAAAGTTGTCAAGACTTTTCCCTGGTATTTCTACACTGTTTCACCAGCAAATTCAAACGAAAATTATTTTTTATTTATTTATTTTTTTGACTGGATAAAATGCTGCTGCTTACAAGCACGGTATTTAACGAGTCCTTCATTATCCTCATATTTATAGCATTGACATGATGCATGTTTACTCTTTTATTAACACCAATTCCATTACTACAGGATAAGATTATCAAATATATTTAGTGTTTTACTGCTGCAGACTTCCTACTGATTTTACTGCAACTAGTTAGTCCAAATCTACCTGTAATGCTGCACCATGGACAGTTAAAGATGGGCCCATGCCTTTCTGAAGGAGATGTATAGTGTGGTTAATATCTCTGAGCTCTGCAGTGCCAGCAGCTTCCCCGTGAGATGCAGTCTGCAGTTGCAGGGAAAGCAGAAGATAATGGTGGTGGTGGCTCGAAAAAGGTTGTAGGAGACAAAATGCTTCTGTGCATAAAAATTCTTTGCAACATTTCCACCTCCCATCTTTTCCTAGAGCTAACATGATTAGTAAACCGGCAATTTGGCCCATAGTAAGAGTGTTTTCCTCTTTTTTGCTCAAGGTTCTACCTTCATAAATGTGATTGTTCTTGGTGAGCAATACTGTGGCCCATTCTTCAAGAGCTCCTTTTGGGATGTGTTCACATGAACAGGCCAACTGTGCATTAAACAGGCGGTGGACCAGGCTACCTTTTGATTCCATGTCAGAGTCTTGATGAAGCTTTTAATATTTTTGTCTGGGTAACTTTTTTCAAAGGATGTAATGATCTAGAGAGTTGGAGCTTACTGAAATCAGTACTAACAGCCTTGTATGAGGACAATGAGATAAATCTCAGTAAACTCTGCATCCAAAAACAAGAATTAGTGTCTCTAGGATAGTTGTGATAGATGGGCTTGCAAGCTTCTGCTGCTTTTTAACAGAACATCAGAGAATTGGACAGATCCCACATGAGGTCATTTCAGTTCTTCACAGTTCTCCCCTTTTAGTCAACGTAACTTACAATGACCTTGAAGATATGCTAAATGAACATTAAAAAGGTGAAAAGAGATTATATAACCATGATCTCACATCATCATTTACAGGACTGTTATGATTTCTTCTGTAGATATATGATTTCTTTTGTAGGTAGGCAAGTAAAAGCATATGAGGTTTGAACAACAAGGATATTATGTAAGCCAGTCACAGATCTAAAAGTAAAATCCAGAACCCCTAGGTTGTGGTTTAACCCAGCTGGCAGCTAAACACCACACAGCCATTCACTCACCCTCCCCCCTCCCTCTCTGGGATGGGGAAGAGAAACGGGCAAGTGAAGCCTGTGAGGTGAGATAAATACAGTTTATTAAGATAGGAAATAATAATAATAATAATAATATGTATGAAACAAGTGATGCGCAATTGCTCACCACCCGCTGCACGATGCACAGCCCATCCCTGAGCAGCTGCCCCCCCCACTCCCGGCTAGCCACCCCTATATATTGTTCAGCGTGACATCAGATGGTATGGAATACCCCTTTGGCCAGTTGGGGTCAGCTGTCCTGGGTCTGTCCCCTCCCAGCTCCTGCTTCACCCCCAGCCTGCCCGCTGGCAGGACAGAGCGAGAAGCTGAAAAGTCCCTGGCTCAGTGTAAGCACTGCTCTGCAACAACCAAAACATCACTATGTTATCAGCACTCTTCTCATCCTAATCCAAAACATAGCACCCTATCAGCTACTAGGAGGAAAAATAACTCTGTCCTAACTGAAACCAGGACTCCTTAACACCTTCAGGTAAGCAAAGTCACTACTTTCTGCATAGGACAGTTAAAACCAGCAACTGAGCCAGAGCAAATTTCGCTGGAAATTGATTCCCAGGATGCCAAGAAAAAATGAACAAGTAACATGAGAACTACCATTCCCAGAAGGGCCAATTATTCTAATAGTCATTAGCTAATCAAAACCAATAAGCATATTTAAGAAAGTTTTATTCTTTTATTTATTTATTTATTTATTTTTCCATGACTTCAAAGTGGTCATCTGTGAAGAAAGACAATGAGGCTGGTCTGGATTTCTGCACATGTGAAAATATTATGGTTTTCATCCAGGTTTTTCTTCACCTCTCAGAAACTATTATCACTGATGAAAAACAAACAAACAAACAAACAAAAAACCACACACATAAAATACTGTACCACAATCACCACAGACATTCTGGTCTCTTTCCACCTATATTAGTACGTCATGCATTAAATGAAAATTTTCAAAGACTATGCAAATTTTCTTAGTGTTCCAGGGAGATTCCATTCCAGTGAAACATTACAAGTATATTTTTCTGGATGTATTTGAAAATAATGTAATTTGCAGTCTGCATTATATATTATACATTAGTGGTAAATATAATTAATAAATAGAAGACTTTCAACATCCAAATTTTTGAAGAGTGGAATCAAAACTGGGTCTCTAAATGGA
Source organism: Heteronetta atricapilla (assembly GCA_011075105.1). NCBI lineage: Eukaryota > Metazoa > Chordata > Aves > Anseriformes > Anatidae > Heteronetta > Heteronetta atricapilla. The sequence goes on from CM021735.1 coordinate 33,125,615, forward strand.
AAGTTTATAAAATAAGCATTTATTTAGTTCATTAGCTCTATTTATTTATGTAGTCCTTTTTATGTTAACAGTGGTGATATCCACTTGGCAGCATGATATAACAGCTTTCAGACAGTAATGGTATTTTAAAAGCCCTTGAGGTCATGTCATTGAGCTGTTAGTTTTACCTTTAAATGAAGACCATTCCCCAGTATTACAGATGAACTGGAAACATGCTCAGGTGGTTTGGGCATTAATGGGCAGCCAAATATATTCCATGGCCCAGAAGGGTACTTATTCATTGCAACGTGGAAAAGATGGAGCTAAATGGAAAGGAACATAAGAAGGGTGAAAGGGTTAATTAAACATGTACTCCAGTGAGTACTTTATTCACATACAGCTAGGCAGAAATTGAAGAAAAAGAACAGTTAAGATCTGTAACTTCTTATTCCAGGTTTCCTCTGCAGTGCAAGTGAAGGCATTTCAGACAAATCTCAGACAATGATGCATGAACTGAGGCAGTTATAACAAGTAGAAGGTGTCCTACCAGCAAGGTATTGATGATCATTCCTACAAATAAAATAACATCGATGGAAACCTTCCCCTCTTAGGAAAGGGAAGGTTGAAGTCAAAATGCAGCAAGGTAAATTTTCTTGGTGATCTTGCTTTCACTTCTTTGTTCTATATGATTATAGAAGAATTAAGCAATACTCCTGCTTGGGTTTGTCTGTAGACATTCCTTGCCTAAGTATCCAGTCAGAGTCTTGTGTGCTGTCTTATTGTTGAATGCCATATAGCATCTGTCTCAGTTAGGGTCTAACCCTCATTGCATCAAAAAGGCATTTCAGTATTAAAAATGAGGGACAAGGGGAAGTGGTTGTAAATGGTGTTTCCAACCTTTTCTTAATTGCTTTTGAAATGAAGGTATTATTATTATTATTATAATTTTGCCATCCTCAGTTCATATCAATTTATGAAACAATTTGCTTTCTATGGATTATTGCTCTTAAGGTGTGCAGGTTGCCCACTTCTGATAAATCTCACACACTGTCTAGGGAATAGTCATTTTTCATTCTGAATAGTTGCACACAGCTTGTCTGCTTGTTTTCTTGTAGTGGAGACTTCATCTTTCTGAACCTCATACTAAACACATTTGTCCCAATACACTTGACAGGAGCTACAAATTGCTGTTGGACCACTTTTACTTTGATAGTTACACCACAGTCAGTATAGGTAGAATAAATAGGTATTGGAATATGTTTGACATTCATGTGATGCCGTAGTTTGACAATCTCTTTCACCTTGACAAAAGAACTGAATACCTAGTTTCTTTTTTATCTGTCTGTGATAATGTACAATTACCACAAAACCTGGAAGTTTTGGTAAGCAGAAAAGTGAAGGTAATGATTATATTTACATTTCTAGCATGTATTTGACCATAGTGTACTAATGCTCTTTTGTGTTGTCCTTAGTGCACTTGCCTTCTAGGTGGAAACCGATATCTTAAAATGAGTCAATATATCATTAAATCCTCATTGCCTGCCTGCTTGCCAATAGATATTAGTGCAAGAAGGATATGTTATTGATTTGCTTCCCAAGCCCTCTTTACTTGAAGAAGCTGATTTCCTTTTCTCTGCTGGGAAGTCATTGTCTCCCTTTTGTCCTGACTGTGACTCCCATTATTTGTTAGACAGAACACTAAAAATGGGTCAATTCTGAAGAGATGGCATTTAGAATAGCACAGAATAGTATAGTTCAGTTGGAAAGGAACCTATATGGGTTATCAAGTCCAACTGCCTGACCACTTCAGGACCAATCAAAAGTTAAAGCATATTATTGAGGGCATTATCCAAATGCTTCTTGAACATTGACAGGTATGGAGAATCAACCACCACTCTAGGCAACCTGTCCCAGTGTTTGACAACCTCATGGTAAAAGTATTTTTCCTGTTATCGAGTCTGATCTTCCCCTGGCACAGCTTTGTACTTTTTATCATTTGTTACCAAAGAGAAGAGACTGGCACCTCCTTCTCTACTTCCCCTCCTCAGGAGGTTGTAGACAGAGCAATGAGTACACCTCTTAGCCTCCTTTTTCCAAACTAGTCAAGCCAAGTGTCCTCAGCTCCTCCTCACAGGATGTTTCAGCCCTTCTACCAGATTTGTTGCCCTACTCTGGATGCTTTCAAGTGTCTTAACATCCTTTTTATTTTGTGGAGTCCAGAACTGCACACAATATTAGAGGTGAGGCTGCACCAATGCTAAATATAGTGGGAGAATCACCTCTTTTGACTGACTGGCTATGCTTTGTTTAATGCACCCCAAAATGTGTTTTGCCCTCTTGGCTGCCAGGGCACACAGCTGCCTCATGTTGAGTGTGTCAACAGTATCATATACTGTTGATCTTGAAATCACCTTTCTTCTGAGTGGTAATTATCACTCACCATATCGCAGCCTTATAGCTTTCAAATTATAGGCACAATATCTTCTTTATGCCAAGGCCTATTTCAGTCCTGGGCTATGGAGCTGCTTGATCTCAACAGTGTTGCAAATTTTGTACAACACAAGGAAGGTTTTTTCAGACATTTTATGTACAGAAGCAATCATTACTGTAATTACTGATGTGATTCTACCAGGTATGTTATAGAATTTCCTTCTCCTCATTTCCTCTATATCCTGTCTAAGAACATAAGGACTGTTACATGGATTAAAGCGCATGTCCTAAATTAGCCAATAATGACTACGTACGGGAAGAGAGCAAGTGCTGAGAAATACTTCTTACAGATTGCTCTGATTATTTTTCATATTTGGCAATTGCCAAAAAGAAACAGCAACAACAACAACAACAAAAAAGCCTGTGACTGCATATGGACCAGCACAACTAATGGTTCTTGATGGATTTGTCCTTCATGCCATAAGTATTTCCATGTCCTATGACAGATACATCTTCTAGAGAAAGATCTACCATGATTTTAACGCAACAAACTAATGGAGACACTACCACATTGGGAAGGTAATGCAATGTTCATTTTTCTTTGCAGTTCAACTGTGCACCTTATTTTTACCTCCAGTTTGTCCAACTTCAGCTTCCAACTGTTGGATTTTCCTCTGCTAGATCAAAGAGCTTCCTGCTATCTGTAAGCTTCTTCCCACATAGTTGTCCAGACATAATCATTATATACTTTTATATTTGCTCAGACAAAAGTCAGGTATTTAGCTATACAGATGAGGCAACTTTTGTTTTCTGATTTATTTTTATTTTTATTTTTATTTTTATTTTTATTTTTATTTTTGTTTGTTTGTATCTGTTGGTAGTGTTTTTTGTTTTTATGCTTGTTTGTTTTCCAGAAGACTGAAGTTGCAGTCTTGGTATATCCTAGGGGTTATGCTCTTTCAAAGAACAATAAGGTCCGTCAGGATTTCACCATGAAATCATAAGTACCAAGTGTATTTGTATTCACATCTGCCTGTTATTGAGCGGGTATGCATGAAGGAAAGAAATGAACTAGGAACAAATGAAATGATGTTGCTTTTATATAAAATATGAACACATGAATCATCTTATGATTCAAACTGAACTGTGCTGTGGGATACTATCACACAGCACTTAAAAGAGGAAGTGATTAAGGGATGCTGCAGCTACACAATACACCTGAAAGCTTAAATAAAAGGCCTGGAGGAAGGATGTTTAGAACATAAAACACAAGTGTTAAGTAGCTCACTTCAATAGAAATAATGCATGGGATACAGCAAAAATTTAGTCAGTATGGTAAAACCCCAGCAGTTTAAGGTCTGATGCAGATCCAGGGCTGGTGAATAAACAGCATTTTTTTCTGTTCTGATACAGCCAAGCCAAGTTGCTGTAGCTGATGACCTTCCTGTAAGTGCACTGGCAGACTTGGGATGAAGCTTTAAGCAACAGTAACAAGAAGTGATTTAAAATGTTGAATAAGATACCCAAAATGAAAGTACAACACTTTTGAAAACTTTCTGGAGATGGCTTGGACTGATTGTATATTTCAATCTGCTGTGGAGATCTGGGACTGTGAAAGAGTTTCAAACTCTCACAAAGCAAGGTGTTCAGGTCACTATGCATTGGTCAGTCTCAGGAAGTTTATTTATACATGTATAGTCTATATATAGTCTAAAGATCATGTGATAATATTTAATAGATCTCTTTCTGGACTATATTCAGAGTAAAGCATTCAGTTTTGATCAGTTTATTTGCACAAAAAAGTTCAAGAATGTATTAGAAAACAGATAATTCACAGACTGGAGAAGGAGGCCTCTGTGGATGAACATTGAGTGATATGGAAATACTTAATCCAAAGGACTAATATAGATTAATGTTTATTAAGATGGGACTGAGCTATCTAAAGAAGCTAAGGTCTAATAAAATCCCAAGTTTGATTTAGTTTAGATCATTTAAAAGTGAAGCATGAGGAGATTAATTATCTAAATTAATAGGGAATAAGCATCAGAGTTTGAGGAGGTATCAGTATTACGGAGAAGAGTTGATAAACTTGAATGTTTATGAATGGTTTCATAGGGAAATTTTCACTCCTTTTAATGTGTTTAGCTGCTGTGTGGGGTCTTACAGTGCAACATTGTTTCTGCTCTTCTGATCTTGGCATAATTTGTTTTCCATTTGCCTTATGGAAGGGTGAGAATGGGCAATTTTTAAAGAGATTTTTAAGGCATTGCTCACATTCCCCAAGCTTATAAATGTAAAGTTGTTTTCATGTGTTTTTTACATCAACATTTAAAAGAAATCAAATCCAGTGACACGTAATAGGGTAAAGACTTTTGTCTGTACCTTACACAAACACATACACACATGTACAAGCAAGTCTGATAAAATCAAAGAACAGAAGTATTGTATGGAGGTATAGATTAACAAAGATAGCAAAGCATCAGTAATATTATGAAGATTATTGATTTTATCTCTCTATATATAAAGTAATCCTGAGAATCTTGCTATATACATACACATCTACCATGAGTTACTTTCATACAAAGATTAATCAAATCTTTAGAATCAAAGAATTATCTCTATACAGATGTCTATGATGTTTTTATTCTGTGTTTTCTTCAGATGTTTGATTCACTAAAAGTCTGATTTCAAGTACTACCAGCATTATCAATGACTCATTTTCCTTTCAGTTAAGGAATAATCAGAAAAGGGTAGTTATTCATCAAATATCAGTGCAGCTACACTGGTACTAGTGGAATTACTCTGTACTTATCTCATTTTAAGTCTGGATATGCCTGGAGCCTGCCATATTATTTTATAAAAATGTAATAGTATTGCAAAATACTAGTATTTTATTGTTATAATATCATTACTACATATAATACATTTAATGTCATAAAATAGTATAAAATAAATCTATTACTATAGCAAGTGTGGTGAACAAGAACTAAAACATGTCAAACTGTTAATATTTCAAGTAAAAACATACTGAGGAAGCTTTTAAATTAACAACTGAGGAAAAGACTACAAACATGTAAGAAATACTTTGTCATGACGTAATCTCATGGCATGGAGCCTTATTTAGGTTCTCAAAGATGTGTCCCAGAAGGAAATATGAGGAGCCAGGAGCTAGTCTATTAAAGCACTGCTGCATGTAGGAAGTCAGCACTTGCTTTTGAGGCTAGGGCAATTCTTCTGTGGGGATCCTTACCCCAAAACAGAGGGAAAGATTAACACTGCTAAGACAGTGAGCCCAAATGCCAAAGAAACAAACAATTCTGGGAGCCGTGCATCTCTTGGATCACAGTTACTAGATATCTGATGGGACCCAAAGCCAGATTTGATCTGTTACATATTCCCCAGTTCAATAGTGGTTTTTTTTTGTTTTGTTTTGTTTTTCCTAAGAACCACAATATGCTACATTTATCTCTGTGCTTAGCCTCCTGAAAAAGCAGATCTCATGTCATCATGGAGATAGCAGAATTATAAAAACCAAACCAAAACAAAACAAAACAAAAAGCTACCACCACCACCACCAACAAAGTCAATTAGAGAACAAGACTGTCTATTTAACTAAACATGTCTGAACTGTTAAAAAACTATGCATGCAAAAGAATTCAATTACTTCGTAGTATATTATCCAGAATTCATCTTTAAAGAGCAAAACATGCACACATCTTATCTAATTGCAAGATAAAATGAGTCAGCCAAATAGAAAATGAGTCTTCAGTGAAAGACAGTTTTAGAACAATTGCTTTCATGATAAAAAAATGAGATTGTCACAATATAAATTTATAAATTACATTTACTTGTGACATTTACGGAGTGGGAAAAAGTGATTGGTGCAAAAGAGATCTTTGGTCTTTTGTTTCACAAAATGAAAAAAAGTTTAATCTCCTTCCTGCTTCTGAAGAAAATAGAGACCTACTCTCAACAGACTGAGAGAAAAAGCATTTCATTCCATCCTACAAAAACATCCTTCCATTTTATGTTTTGTTTTGTTGTGTTTTTTTTGTTGTTGTTGTTGTTTTCTTTTTTATGTGCATATGCTTGCACTATATGTCCACACATGGTACAACATATCTTCCTGAAATATTTAATAAAACAACTTTTATGAAACAATTTGTTCTGAACACAATGTGCATCAGAAAATACTATTAAGACCATTATTTTAATAATATCTATTATTTTGAAAATAATTTTAAATAATATTTTTTTAAATAAATAATTTTAATTTTAAGAGTGTTGGAAAAATTAAGACATGCATTACCTCTTGATCTCAAAACACAGGCAAAACAACCTGAACAGTCACTAAGGACTTGTCCATTAACTCAGGAGTCTGTGTTGTCTAACAAGCACTTCATGGTACAAATCCAGTTATCAAGATTTATCAGTGAATTCCTGATTTGATGATTCTCTTAAACTTCAAGCAATCCAGCACCTCCTGTGTTTAAGAGCAATTCTACACAGCAAGTGCAAAGACAGTCATGACAGTCATGTTGCATCTGTATGTGTTAAACTCAAACCCACATCTAAACGGGAAAGGGATGCAACAACTTCTGAGCCAGGATAGGGCCTGAAGCAACAGACAATTACCTGAATGAAAAGAATATCTGACAAAAGACAATATGATCAACAACTCCTTTGACAACAGCTATGCTAATGGGCACAAAAGGACCCTGCTATTCTGCCTCTGTTGGATAAACTTGTCTTCACAGTGCTGCCATTGGAAGTGACTATGTGAGGACTCCCAAAATTTCTTCGAAGTCAGGAACATGATCATGAGAAGTCAGTGAAAATTATCTAAGCAAACCTGGCTGATTTATTAAAGGAAATGTCATCTGTTCTCCTGGCATATCTGTAGGCACAGCAATGTACACCTTGCCAGTGCTATTAAGCAACTGGAAGAGTACGGCCTTCTACTAGCACAGCTGTTAATGAGAGAATATCTTTTCACTCCCTAAGGAACTTCCAGCACTGAAAAACGTGTGAAGTTATAAGCTTATTTGTCTCCTCAGTATTTCCTATTAGCTATCATCCCTTCATGATGCTGGCTTTTGCTGATCCTCTTCTTCAAATAATTTGATGCTTTATATAGGGAGCCTCATTGCCTGTTAAGGCTGCAGGTTTCACTGAGCAGACAGATATGTCAAGGGCAGTGTGTTTTCACTACTAAAATCTTGTGTGAATTTAGCCATAAATCCTTCAGAAAATAAGTTTGTGAGCATATTTTTAATGATTCAGATATCTGCAGTCTACTAGTGTATTGTAATTAGTTTGAGCTCTATTCTAAGTGATTGATTGGCTCACAGAATAGAAACAAATATAATTATTAAAAGGTGGAAATTGGAAAAGCAAATATAAAGAAAAAAGGGCATTTGGGGAGCCTTGTGTGAAGCTGTAAATGTCACATTGAAGTGTTGCACATTCAGGTCTTTCAAAAAATCCAATGAAGAACTTGTTGCCAATGGAGAAATATCCCACTTCTCCACACTCTAGAATCATGAGTGTCCCCATCAGGTATGAATACTTTCATCAGCCATTTAGAAACAAGGAAGAATTATAATGATTCTTAACCCAGCTGAGAGCTGCTTGGTATAGATTATTCCAACAGAACTCACTACTTCTTTAAACATCCCTTCAGCTATTGTAATTTGAACTAAAATCAAATTTCTTCAGAGTGGAAGTCAGTAGGGAAAACACCATAAATTTCAGTGGGTCATGAATTTCAGTATTCATTTTTGGCAACTTGATATAAAGAGTTCCTTTGTTCAACAGTATCTCCTTCTGTTGCATATGTGCATATTTCTGAGACTGAACTACATTTTGCTAACAGAAAAAATTCTGAGGTAGCAGGAGCTAATCTGAAAGACACATATTTTGAAAACCAGATTTCATGACTGAATAAAATTTATGAAATAATTTTCTATGAATAAGGTTGTCGTATCTGGAAATTGATATTTGTACAGGCAGGCTAAACATGCATCTGTCTGCTTTGAGCTCAGATATCTCTTTGCATATGTAAATAGTCAGGAAACATGGTGTCTCAGTATAGACTTAATATAAATATATATTTCAAGTTTTTTGCCCCAGATCCTGATGTCACTTGTGCTGATACTAGTATCTTCAAGTACATCAGTTACATTGGTATTGAGACCTCAAATCAGTTCTCTTCAGATTTGATTTCAGGGCAAATGTAAGTGCCTTTTTTTTTTTTTTTTTTTGTTACAGGCTTGGGGACTGACATGGAACTTTGGCTTTGTTCTATTTTATATGTTGCTATTATTTGAATTTCAAGCACCTTATTGCATACAGTTATTGAGACCTTGGGTTTGAGCTATTGAGTCTAGAGGATGTGATACTCTAGAGTGATACTATGCCTTTATTGCTTGTTTTCTAAAGGCAAAAGGAATGAAGTCTTCTCTGAAGGGGAAAAAAAAAAAAAAAAAAAAAAAAAAAGTACTGTTGCTATATACTTTACCTACAATCATTTTTTTTTTTTTATTCTTAAATTATGGCCTTCACCTGCTCTTGCATATAATTATTTATTTATTCAACCCCTATTTGAATATCCATAAATATGAGTTTCAGCTAATGTCCAGCAGACATGCCCTAAATCAGCTGCAAGGGTAGGCAAAGATTTCAGTCTTCAGCTATATCAGATAAACTTAAGTAACAGAGAAATGATGAAGGAGGTGGTGTAATACATTAATATATTCAGAGGTGAAGCATTGCTTGTGTAAGACTGTGCTAAAGCCTGCACTACCTTGTCTTTGCTGCTGTCATTACCTTTGCTAGCTAGAACAAAGGTCTGGTGCACAGGCACTGGCACATTAACACTCAAATCACTCACTGCTTCTTTGACCTTGGCCTATCTGAAGACTTTAGCATGACAGAAGTTGCTGAAGTGGTTCCAGGTTAAGCTATGTTTTAATTGTGCAGAACACCATGCATTCTCATCTGGTCTGCATTCACCCCTGCATCTTTTATTGTGTATGCTATTGGTAAGTGAATTCCTAGATGGAAAGGGACAAGAAATGTGGTATAGATAGTTCTCAGCTGCTCTTTCCTCTCTGTGCTACAGAGAACACTGATCTGCCAAGGATGTGCTGCTTTTGTAACCTCAGTGCAGAGCCATATACAGGTAGGGTAAGGCCAGCAAGAGCTCAGTTGGAAAATCAGTCTGTTCTTAGAAGTACTGATTGAAAGAGAACTATTTCATGGCCAGTTTTTCAGTATTACTATTTGCAAATGTGTCCTTGAATTTTGTTCTTTGTCTAGAATATTGACTGTAGAGCTTCATCACCAAACAGGTCTAAAGTGATACTGAATTTCACTCTAAAATATTTTGATAGGTTATCTTATCTGAATAGACACTTTGGATGAAAAAGACAAAGTGCAATGACATAGTGACTATATGAGACTATCTATTAACATTTAGATAAAGATAGTGTATTTATACATCTCCCTCTTTTTTTTTTTCCTAAATTTTCAGGAGTGAAATACTTCAGACTAAGAAGCATGTCTGCTTTTTTATTACTATTCATAAAGCCTTAATATAATCAGTCTACCTAGGGCGGGGAAAAAAAAAGAAACTAGTTATCAAAAAAACTCACATTGAAATCTTTTCTAAATAGTTTTATTGATTTGTTTCAACTTTCTGACATATCTAGTTCGAGTGCTAAATTGACATCTGACCATCTGGCAGCAATGCCTTGTTCAAAGTTGCTGATTACAGTTCAGATTGAGGCAATGTTTCTATTGGCATGCTGGTGTGACTCTGAGACATAAACAATTCTTGCTTATTTCTCAGTACCATGACTGAGTCATGGTAAAGGGGAATATACATTAGTACTAACAATTGAGTGAGATATGGGAGAAAAAAATATTATAACATGTTTTGCAAGCCAGTAGAAAAGAAGAAACTCATTTACAAACATTTTCTGTAATGTTTGTAAACTGAAGATGGAAAAATAAAAACTCTGAGGAACCAAAATGGCAAAAATATAAGACCAGCTCGTAGAGACCTGCAACAGAAACATACGAATAGTGTGAAGAACTATGAATGGAAATGTGTGCATAAGAACACCAGAAGAAACAGCAGAAGAAGGGTTAAAAGCCTATACTGCTTATGAAGGACACCATTCCCAGGACACTGCTCCCAGGAAACCTTTCCCAGCAACAAAATTGAGGCATGTGTTGTGTCTGCCAAGATCTGAAGGCCTGTGCACTGATAAGACCACAGCACGGATGACTTGTCAACTGGATGATTGCAGCCAGGTTGCAGCACATCACATACACCATTCCTTGTCTTGTTAGTCCACCAGGAAAACAGACATCAGTTTCAAAAAACAGACAATGAAGAGTAAGTTTGAATGCAACTTATGGAGACTGAAGTAAGCAAGATTCTGAAGCAAAGGACTGTCCCGTAACACTTGTCCCTTTTACACTCCTCAAGAGTGTAAAAGATCTGCTCCCAAAGTATTTTACCACTGCCAGACAAAGAACATTGGAGATTTAACAAGCACTCAATAGCCCATGTACCTATGCAGCATACAGGCGATGGTGGCCAGATCACATTTAGTGCTTGTGAGTATGTGGGTATGAGTATAAGAATGAATGAAATCTGAAATCAAATGCATGTCCTGCCTGTGTGACAGTTTCTGGAATAGATGAAACTTAATTCCATCAGAAATGCCCATGAATTTATGCAAAAAGAAATGGAGAAGTCACCTGTGCACAGTTTTTTACATCCTTAAAAACTATATGACTTAGTCAAAGCCACAATGGTCTATAACTAGGTATTGTGCCCAGTCTTACAAGTAGATATTTATGAAACAAAGCTGGCTCTGAGATATAGAAATAGGTCCAGTTTAAGTCAAATAATTGCTTTTGCATTCACAAGTATAAGAGATAAGGGTCTCAATTACGCTTTCAGGTCCTGCTGTGCAGATCTATTAGCTTTAGTGAGAAAATGAACTACATTTGCCTTGATGCTTTTAAGTTCAAAAATATATGTTGAAATGAAGGTTCTCCACTATTAACCTTCATGGATCTGCCTAGTCCAGACAGATCTAAAGCTAAAGCAGTTAGACATGAGTTGCAGGTGGTGAGCGGAGGGATTTTTGCTGGCTTAGAGTCTGAAGGAATATGAACTTATTGATTGTACGAAATAGGTGCAATAGTGTTAATATAGGGAGGGTATATACAAACTCTATCCCCTGACCTGAGTTTTTTCTGTCATGTCTAAGTTCAATTCAAGGCTTAGTAACATAAGACACAGCATTTCTTCAGCAGGAAACCTCTTCTCTCAGATGTAACCCATGCCTGGTCATATGCAGGGGATGAACAAGGTTCACATGAAAAAGAAGTGCAGAGAATGAACTCTGGAACAGACAAATAGTTCTGCAGTGCTGTATCCAGGCATAGGTGTAACTCATCCATAGATTCAACTGTTAATTACCAGTTTTCTTGCACATTGTTTTTTTTTTTTTTTTCCCATTTTTAGTCTACACTGAGTATTTATTTGTATTCTGAGATTCAATTATTTTAAATGTTTCTTTCTATCACGCAATTTCCAGAAATTTCAAATTTCATTTGATGGCAGCATTCTCTGTCTTCAGTACTTTGATTTCCAGTTGCTTCCCTGTGGCTAGAGCATTTCAGCAAGAACATTCTCAGATAGAAACTTAGTTTTGGATTAAGCAGAAAAACAAACAAACAAACAAACACCTTCAGAGATCTCTTTTTTTTTTCCCTTTCAGTTCGGTTTTCATGATATTACAAGATGACAGATTGTAAATTCAGCTCCATCATTTAGGTATAACCTGATTTGTCCAAGTCAGTATCATTAGTTTTCACATCCTCAAATTTTGGCTTTTGAGTCTGCCTTGTCCACAGCATATAGGTTTTCCTTTTGTCTGTTTTAGGAATTGATATTGGTCACCTGAAGCAAACAATTGCCCATAAAATGGTGGGGGAAGTTTTCCATTTTGGCACCACTCCTTTCCAAAAACAAAGCAGGCTGGTCTTGCTGTATGTAGGCACAATTAACTCCCCTCTCCTGGACTTCAGCTTTTAAAGGGCAGCATCTACTGAGAATAGATGCCAGCATACATATTTCCCATGGTTTTCCATTGTCAAGGACAGCATTTGGCTCAGTAGCAAGTTAATTGTCTAAAAGTCTGCCCCAAATAATTTCTGCCTCACTACAGCTATTCTTTGGAGCGTGATTGACAGTGTTTCACAACTGTCTTTATATTGCACCCTTCTTTCCACTTGTCAAGAGTCAGTGGACTGCATCTGACAAAGATTGCCTACCACAGGTACAGAATTTCACATCACAAGGCCTTGACCTGGTTCTTGCAGTCCCATGGAAAACATACATCTCAGGTCTTTATAACCCATTTATGCATTTTGGGTAATCACATCCTCCAGAACCATGAGTGATGAGCCACTGCTCCCACAGCAACACAGCAATCTTCAGCCTGACCTAGAGGCCATGTTTATTAGCAGGCGGAGTTTAATTGTAGGATTGCATCCAGTTTATTTTATCACTATAGAAGGTCATCCTTTCTATTACAATATTGGCAAGTAAGTCACAGAAAGTTAAATGATAATTAAATCTGGTTTTAGTGGCTAGTCAAAAAAAAAAAAAAAAAAAAAAAAAAAATTAATTCCATTTTCATGTCTTCCTTAATATTTCTCTCCCAGATATCCACCAGACATAAGGATGAAAATGAGACTAAGTGTTCTTCCTAACAGAGAGAAAAAGCACTCTGATTATGGAGTGAATTGAAAGAGTAGCTAATGAGTACAAGCTTCCTCTAGAAACCTATCTTTTCACTCCCCTTTGTACAGTGGCATCAGCTAATGTGTGAACAGTGTTTTGTATGGTTTGTCTTGAACAGTGACACTTGTAAATGTGGAGTCAACCACCTTTGATTCGCTTCTCTTTATAAGAAAGCAAACTTTCATTTGGTACACAGGAAGGAGGTGTTTGGTGTTGTTTGTTTGTTTGTTTGTTTGTTTGTTTTTTCCCCAGGAGATGAATCTCATCATTTCTCTTGTGCTTGATACTGCCCTTTCTCTCAAGCCATTTTTTTTCCATCCATTCATGCATTCTTTTACATATCATTTAGCTTAGAACACAGTAACTACATGTCTTAGTACCACAACAAAAATACAGCTTGTTCTGGAGATTTTGGAATTCAAAAATGGTGCATAAAAGTATTGAGTGATGAAATTGGAAATGGGATCTCTTGACTGAATAGCAACTCCACCAGTGCACTGTAAATTTTAGAGAATCTTATTACAGATATTGAGATCTGTTTTCTCATTAAGGAATGAATACTTGGTGTCCTAACTGAGCTGTTTCATTTTCTAATTTCCTTGTTTGTGCTGACTCCTTAAATATATCAGAGAAACATACCAAGTGAAAGACTGAGCCATTCTTTCCCAACAATCACTGAGGCTGAAAGCTAATTATTTCAACATGCAGTAGTTAGAAGATTCAACAATGATAATCATACTCTGGAAACATTCATGGAGGGAAAAGGTAAGTCTTAAGAGGTATTTTTATGTCTCTATTTGGCATCCTTAGAGAACATAAATATCTTACTTTAAATATGTTAAAGCATTTAGTGAGCTCCTTGTGAGATAATAATTTATAATTTTATTTTACTTCCTCTTAATCATTGGCTCAAAGTTTTTTTTTACACTGACCTTTTCAAATGTCAGTGTCTGAAGAAAAATGTAGGGGGGTCTTAATGTATCATTGGACTTGATATGCACAAAAATCCTGACCCAAAGTCCTTTGAAGCCCATTACAATATTCCCATTGACTTAATAGCTTTAGGTCAGATCAGTAATTACTAGAGTTGAGGCTAATTCAGAAGCTTGCATTTAAACACAGACCATAGGAATATCAGATCCGAAGGTTTTGCTAGGTTAGAGGCTCATGTTGACTATTGCATTCTGTAATGGAATAACAATTTACTGTTTGCATTTTTTTTTAATACAGAGAAGAGATGCATGGATCTAGAGGGAGGGTTGAGGTGAAGATGCTAGCCATGGTTAGAGAATGCACAGAATTGAAAAGAGAGGAGTCAAAGAAGAGCTGACAGGATGAAGCAGCAGTCAGATTTCTAGTGTTCTTATTTTTTTTTTATTTTTTTTTTCCCATACCTCACAGATAAAGGGCTTTCTGGCTCTCCAAAATCTTGTGAGAGTCTCTCATTGTAAAGAAAGACACTACATTTTCACATACTAAAGTTGTCCTTCTTTCTAATTATTCCCATGAAGAATAATTACCTAGAAGAAAATTAAATATGAGGAATTGCCAAAAGAAAAAAGAATGATTGAATCTTCCCCTTGTTATACTATCTTTGAGACTAAAGACGGTGAAAATAAAGTGTTTAGCAGTCAAAATTTTGTGTACTTTTGTCTTCAAACAGCCCTGCTGATCCTGTGTGTTAAAGCAGATATGTGCAATTTGACATTAGGTTGCTTTTGCATCAGATAAGTGTTTTTTATCACCCTCATAAAAATATGGCTATGTCTTAGGCCCACAGAATAGCTCAGGATGATGGCAATTTAAGCAATAAGGTCCTTCAGATAATTGATATGTACAGTTCCAAGTACAATAAATGAACAAGATATCTGTGCTGCATCCAAATTTGTAACTACAATCAGATTATGGAAGTGAGTGCTATTGAGCAATGGGGCTCTGCACAGCTGCAGAGACTGCATGGGTGACTGACTATGAGATCTGAGCAATGGTGCACAGCGTTTCTGCCATGAGGCGTGGCAGAAAGTGCATACAGCACTGGAAATAAAATTCTGTTGGTCACCTTGCCAGAAACTTAAAGAATTTCCAGACAGCATAATTCTACAAGCAAAAATGGCAATGAAATGCTCTGGAATAAGCAAACATTTTATAATTGCCCTTTTTGTACCTTTTGATTGTTTGAAATTTCATCTCATGAGTAAATATTTTTGCAGACCAGCACTCAGTTAACCGGAGGCTGATCCAAATCCTACCATCAGCTGGGAGATGGTCAACTCTGGGCTGAGGAACAGACTGAGAGAAACACCACCACTGAAATAAATCAAGATCTATTTTTGTAAAATAAGTGCAGGTAAAATAAAGATCAAATTCAGTTGTACAAGTGACCATTAAAGCCTCTATAGGGCATCACAACACTAGTGTTATTTTGTTTTGCAGACATTTTGTATAATTCATCCATTTGATGCAGGAATGAACCAGTGAAACACTGCTCTGTCTTATACAAGGAATGAGGCCTGCTTACAGTAATTCTCAATACGACATTAAAACATAGATGAGAACAAAATGAATTTACATACCTTGAGGCTTAAAAAACAACAACAACAAAAAGAAGGCAACTTATTATTCCTGAAGAGCGAATTTTTTTCTGCTTGAGGAAGTTTTGCTTGCTTTGTGAATCCAATCATTGTGTTGATTTAGTGTAGTGCATGTGCATATGTGTTTGAAATAATAACTTCAGTCCAACTTTCTGTAAGCAAGTTCAGGATGCTCAAAATAAAGAATAACTTCTACAGCTGGTTCACATACCTCAGCAAACCCTAGGGCAAACTGATCCTCATCACAAAATTGCAGTGCAATAACTCTTTGATCTGGTTTGCCTTACAGAAGTTTTGTTTTGTTTCATGGGTTGTTCTTTTATTTCCACATTTCTATTTCTATCCCATTTTAAATGTCAACACGATGGAAGTTTTTTTTTAAATTGCTTCTGGTGAGACATAAAACAGCACTTGCTCTGTAGTTCTTCACATTTTTCAAGAATTTTTGACATGGAAAAAATGATTGTTATTATTTTTTCATCTACTAAATTGATCCTAAAATGTGAGCTACAATAGATAGAGTGCAGACGATGTGGTTATTAAAATGGCTGGAAAAAAATTTATTAAAGGCAAGGTGTATTTCAGAGACATTTTATTTTAGTGTGAAAAAACTGCTTAGTATTATATAGTCTCATGGTGAGGTATTATTGATATTTCCTTTTGAGACACTAATCTCATAGCAATTACTAAATAAATACAGTATAAAGATAAAAGCTTTCTAAAATTCCATGTAGAAGTAATAAGCATTAACTCCACAAAGACAATAGGTTATACTTTCAAAGTTAAACCTCTTAAAATGATTTTAAATAAAGCAATTCCTCACAGAGAGGGGTCTTCAGTGAACAAAAGTGGGTCTACCCATTACAGCTCTGTGTAGCTTAGGGTACCTGAACTTATTGTTATCTAGAAGGAAGGAAGTGGCATCAGCGCATAATCTAAGGTGGCTAAATTGGTAGGAAAAGCTGGTTCAGCTACAGTCAGCAAGCCACAGATATAGGCCAAAACACTGGCAAAGAATTCAAAACGTTTTTTGTTTATTTCCCAGTTTAACCACAAACAGGATCCAGGAAAAAAAAAAAAAAAAAAAAAAGTTGTATGACCCAATAACAACTTTATTATGTTTACCTCAACAAGCCTTGTTGATGACCAACAGCAAGATGCAGTAGGGCCTATTTAAAAACAGTGTGCATGTCCGAACTGGATCTGCCAAACCGTAAGGAAAGGAGAGCGGACAGGACCAAAGAGGTAATATTTGGAGCTATGCATTGGCAGCTATCAAGTGACAAAGTTGATTGTGATCTGTGATGGATTGCAAAATGGCGTGTGCTTGCCTGGTGTTGTCCCAAATTACCTTTACCAGTGAAAAGTGGTGGTGAAACCTGAAGATGGGTCCTTAGCCTCAGATGCATCTGGGAGCAATGATCTTTCTGCTGAGATGACCAATTATTCACTGTATTCAGAAAACGAACATCCATAAGGCTTTCCCAGATCTGCTCTGAATAGTTTCCACCCCTCCAACAGGAGCTACCTCAGGAGCTACCCTCTACAACAACGTAGACATGATTGTCCATACTCAACAGTATTAGGGTTCTCCCCATCTTGTCCTTTGAAATTAAACCTGAGACTGAGTGCCTGCTGAGTTGGGTTTCGCTAGCCAGTTCCAGTAGCTAAGTTTTCTGTTCTGTTTTAACTAGAAACAGTTCTGTCTGAATAACAGATTAGATAAATAAGCTACAGATTTAGTTATACTTTGCTTTTCATCTTCCCCAACCTCCATTGTCATTCTCATTTAGGGCTACCATTGACCTCATGGACATCTTGATAAAACCTCATTAACTCAGAGGCCATGTATTTGCTGATCTGGTTTCTTGCAACATCTGTTGCTCACCTGTCTATTAATTAATTAAAAGCTGACTATAGAATATAAAAACACATACAATGACATTAAAAACAGAGTGAGGCAGAATAACTTTTTGTCAGAGAAGAATATTTCATCATCTTCATCATCAACAACAAGCCACAAAACCACTCTGCACAAAGTGTTTAACCTATTCTTGTCCTCTTGCTAATTTGTACTGGTTTTATACTTAGTCAATACCTGTCATATATACCAAAGTCAGGGCTTGAGTTTCAGCCTACCCTCTCTGTCAGACAAGCAATCTAGCAGTTTACTTCTTTTCATTCCTGCGCTTGGGAGAGTACCAGAGGTCAGCTGAGAACATATCCTTTAGAAACAGAGATCGCCAAATGCTCCCTTACAGCAATCAACACTGTAGAAAGAACAAAAAGATATACAGAAATAGACGAAACTTCATGAAATTAAGTTTGATTCCAACATCAGACATTTCATGATTTTAAAAAGTGTAGGGAACTTGACTAGATACATATGTGCATGATATAGGACAATCTGTTTTATAAAGGGATTTAAAATAAGTGACAGCATCACTGTGCTCCAGAGTCAATTATTTCACAGTTCTCTGGGATTTAAATAGCTAATTAGTATCAAAGATATAAAATTCAGGGAACGCTGTGAAAAGCAGACAAAGTAAAACACACACACACAAAAACAAAACAAAACAAAACAAAACAAAACAAAACAAAAAAACAAACCACCAACCCAAGGGGTTTTAGTCTTAAAATATGTGACTGACATTTCCATTAAACAAAGCCGTGAGGAATTAAGACATATATATTATAAAAGTACAATTACATAAAAGAAAATCATAGATTTAATATATTAACTTATCAGCTACAAACAGGTACCTTCAAAGAAAATTGATTGGCATATCTCATATTAACTCTCTGTGTAATGCAATTAAAAAGAATTCCCCCACCGGCAATCTGCTTCTTGTCACCTCTGCTAAGCAGTGTGACTATTGTTGCTTTTCATAAAGACAGCAGTGCACTGGTGAAGCAGTACTTTATGTCAAGTTTCAGGAGGACTCCTTTCTATTATGAATTAAGTACATTGAACAGTTCCTTTTCTGCTGATCACAGAGGTTCATCTTGCCGCCTGCTGTTTTGGCACTCACATTTTTTCTAGCATATTTTGTTCCTACTAGACTTGCCACTGAGAAGTGTATGAACTACTTTTGCAGTTGAAGTAGTAAGGGTACGTTCTGTTACTCACATTCTTTATCATTTCCCCTGCTTTGTTTGACTGCCCAAACTGAGGTCTCTAAATGCTTTTAGGTTGTTTCTAGTTAAAAGTACTTTAGCACTGCTTTGGGTGACTGTTTCATTGTCAGCATGGTACAGTAATATCCTCATTATTCTGTCTTGCTTAGACTTGTTTTTCCCTATCAGATGTACATGCTAATTTAGGACTATATTAAATGAAAGCAGTAAAGGTGCATAGAGTGTCTCAGCTCTGTATGAGGAGATTTTCACTTGCAGATCCATTGCTGGGGGGATGACCCATGGTGATTTTTCAGATACCTATATGACTCCTAACTCCACATGCCTGAGAGTTTCCCTGTCCCCAGTCCATGCTCTCTGGAGTCTCTTACCTTCTTACTAAGCTGCTCCAGAACCACAGGTCTCCCAGTTTCTTTCAGCTCTTCCCAAAAGTGTTTTACTTCTCTCAAATCTGGGTCTCTCAAGAGGAGTTCACAGTTGTCACAAACATCTCTCTATTCCATATGCCAAGACCTTGCCTTTAAAAGCCTACAATAACATTTACCCCAGCATTAATTAGGACTTTGACAGCAAAAACAAAGACAACTTTAACATGCAGAAAATATGTTTCTGAAGGGATGCAATCTGTAGAAGGAAAAAGGCTTTGGCCCTTTACCATTGTACCTCAAACATGAAAAGGTTTGGGAGCTGTAGCCAGAGCTGTGAAACTACCTCAGCTTTCAATATATTCTTGACTAAGGGACCTTCACCATGTCATGAGAGCACAGTAAGAGATATACAGTGTAGTGTACCACAGCACAGTGTAGTGCAGTGCTTATTTTGAACACTTGGGCCTTCCTCTCATAATTACCACTAACTGAGAGTTAATCAGCCACCAGATCCAATTCCAACTGCCCCAGTTATCCAGCAAGTAGCCTCAGAGGTGTCCCAATTAAGCACAAGGTAAAAACTACAAAATATGTGCACAAGCTTGGCTCCTGGTGAGACCTCTTGATTAAAAACACATCATTATTTCACACCTCTCCTAATTAGCACTGACAGAACCTCTGATTTCAGAGGAATTTGATTGCTTCCAGCATATTACCACACCGACAACTGATACAGTCCTGTCCACCACTCCATGGGCTGATCTTGAGAACAATCCTGTAAAATGACCTGACATCACCTCTGATAGTTTTGCTAGGAAATACTTTGGTGCATAAATATTCAACATAGCTAGAAGCTCTCATATCAAAGGAACATAGCTGTATAACTGCAGATAGCAGAAAATTTGATTCTGGAGTTTACTTAATTTTCATTTCCTTATTGCCCTGGTTCTGTGTATCCTGCTTCAGGTCCTATTGCAATTTAATCACAAAATGGCTATTGCACAGTATAAAAGAGAACACCCAGTATAACATTAAAATCATGATTACTGTTGAAAAATAATCTTGTTCTTTTTTAATTTTAATGTGCACACTACTTCACAATTACACAAAATTAAGAGAAGCCAGTAAGATCTATTGTTTGTGATGACCATGCCTAGAGCCCACTAAACTGAAAAGCAGTCAAATGGCACAGATTTCATCTGCCTATAGCTTGTTTAATCCTAATATGGATGAAACTGACAAGTGTTCCTGAATTGCTGGCCCATTACTTAATCACTTTTTCAATATATTAAAACAAATAAACAAATGAAATCAAACAAAAACCTTCATTTCAGGTTTATAACAGAAAGAGTGCTGCTGTCTTTTTTACAGAGCATTATCCAAAGAGAATCCAGGAACTAGGTCACAGCAAATCATTTGTATTTCTAGTTGATTCACGGTTCAGGTCTTACTGAAATTAGTATGTTGCATGAAATGATGTCAAGGTATACTATATATTAAAATGTACATATATCCTACTACAAATATTTAAAACTTAATTTGGAGGATATTTACAAATGTAAAGCCATGATGGAGTCATCTAACTATATGAGGTTTCACTTTGTGCAGCTGGATACAGTGCATGTACATATTTCCTGCCTTAAAGTGAAAAATACACACATAGCATGGTTTGATTTCCTCTGCCTCAGCCAACCCACCTTTTGGCTACAGGTGAACAAATGTAGGTGGATTGTCACTGAGCTCAGTGCAACATTCCAGCATTCACACAACATAATCCTCCAGTTATTAACATTGTTTTCAAAAGGCTGTGTAGCATGTCTGCTTTGTAAAGCACCTTTGTCAACATCTTATGTTGACCAGGTGGTGGCACCAAGTGTAGGCCACCAATGTGGCCTATGTAGCACATCAGCAAATCCATTCACAGCAGTAAAGCTCATTTGACCTTCCCAAAACTGATTGATAATGCATATTATACTGTTCCAGCATGCAAAACCAAATATATGCCAGTACTTGGAGCAATTTAACACAGCCAAGTAACTGTGAGTTCTTTATGAGAAGCCATATACCATTCTTTTATGCTTGTTGTGACTAAAAAAATGCAATTACCTGGCATCTTTCTGTTTTTATAGATTCGTGCTTTGAAACACACATTTGAAATTGCGTCATTACTTGCAACTGCATCTTGGCTTAGAACAAACTTTAAAGACAGATTCTTAATTCTAAGGTATCCTCTTTTTTGCTATCTGTCTTTTTTTGTTATGTAAATATCTGAGATCATTTTCCATATAACTGGTAAACCTTTTAGAGGTAATGAAGATGAGATCTTCTTCAAGTGTTTATAAATGTTTCTTCTAACCATAGTGTGTTCTCAGAGTTCAAAGTACAAAGGAGAGTCCAATATAGTTTTTGTGTGTGTGTGTGTGTTTTTGTTTTGTTTTTTCTCCAGAATTATGTGGCTTTTACTTGAGGTTTGTTATGAGTCAATCAGATACACAGTACCAGTAACTGGGAATGGAATACATTTATCCAAGCCAAGCAAACTTTGACAATTTTCAGCCTGAAATTATTCTCTTAAAACTCTGGCAGAAGTGCAATTTACCCTGTAATAATTTTGTGAACATGGCTGTCTTTATGGAAAAACATCTTAGCATTTTGTTGTACATTTCCTATACTTCAGCTAATGTGGTTTTCCCCATACTTTGACCTGAAATAATGGAAGATTTCTGATTCTGTGCAAGTCCAGAAGGGATGCAGTTCCCTGTGACTCAAAGTCAGAGTAAATGTGGTGCTAAAAGAAAGCTGAAGCAATTAAACTGTTCTCTATCTCTTCTCAGTGACTGTAAAAGAAGTCCAGAATATTAGCCCAGATACATATCCCTTCATTGCATATGTCCATAGTCAGTTAATATGAACCATATTTGGCCAGAAAGAAAAGATAGACAGCTAACTAATACTATGAAAGCATTGACTGATACCAGAATTATGCAGAATTAATCAGGTGTTCATAATAAAATAGTTTTAAAAGGTGAAGATGGCTTTAAAAGGTGAAGAAGAGAAGAATAACATGAAGGTTAGAGAAAATGGTTTATAGTGGAATACATTACTGTATGAGACATCATTTTGGACTAAATGTTCTTCTGATATATTCTGGGCCTCAAGTCTATGAGTAAGTCTATATTTCTCTCAAAGAGCAGCTTCTGGAGTGCTCAGGAACACAGATTTCTCTTACAGCTGTTCTCCATGCAGGTTTCTGCACATCAGCAATCTGTCCAGTGACCCCATAGTCTCTCTAAAACAACAACAACAACAACAACAACAACAACAACCAAATAAATCACATAACACAACATTATAGCTAATAGAGAAGACGTAGACATCAAATGGTCTTTAAGGCTGGATTGCTTGACTGCCATTTCATTAGCATCAAAAAAGCATAGCAAAAGATTTTCACAGAATCACTGAATCACCTAAGTTGGAAGAGACCTCCAAGATCATCTAGTTCAACCTCTGACCTAACACTAACAAGTCTTGGAAGAGCAGAATTGTGTCAGAGAGGTAGCAGTAAGGTTGAAGTACGTAATTATACTCAGTTGAATACATTCTATTGAATAATGAAACTGGCTTTTATTGAGATTGCAAACACTTACATCAGAGAATATTTTAACACCAGGTTTGAACTATAGCCAGGAGCTAAGCAACTAGGAGCTAAGAGAAAAATCAGTATGATCGTCATTCATAATACCGTGTTTTTCCTCCAAGACTTATGGAGAACTTTAACAATATCAATTTAATGTGCCTCACAACACCCTGCCAAAATCTGTTCTATTGAGAAGCTCTGACTCTGTGTTGCTCTTTAGGTCATTACCTACACCAAATTCAAAGTATATAGAGTGCAAAGCTCTACCTCAACACAGTCATCTCTTTTAGAAGGTTCCCAACACAGAGAACAATCACTGCTATGGTGGCATTTTCTAGATGAGTGCTCCAAAAATACCACTGGTCTAAATTAGCTCTGTACCCTAATCAAAGAGCAGGAGCAAAATCTGTCTCTTAGTTCAGTGGCTTAGCTGCAAGATTTTCATTTTTCCTTTCCATTATTCATTAACCTCAATACAAGTACTTGCACTGCAAACATTTTCAAACAGAAGCGTAGTCCCAATAGAACAATTTGTGTTCATCAGGTTAAATATATGCACAGAGCAAATCATGGAACGGGAACCACCAAGTTCTATATGCATTGAGAGGTACTGTGCTATCATGGTTTTTGAGCAAGATTTCCATTTGTAAACAGTGAAGTGCTTGAATTTATAACTTATTTACATAGAATACTAAAAGTATTTACTCAAAGCATGCTACAGAAGTGCATGAAACAGAAGTTAGGGTATATATCTTCCAAAGCTGAATAATGAAATAAAATGTTAATATTGAAGAATGTAGAATGTGCAAGCAGTACAAATGCAGGTCCAAGTATAAACAGTAATAACAAATAGAAATCCTAGAAATACTGTGGACTGTAATTAAAATAAAAGCATTTTTGCCTAGTTTACAGTCATAGTTTTGAACAGCAACATCCAGCTTTAGCCAATTTCCAAAATGGCTCTGGCATATGTGCTGAGGTACATATGTGCTAGTTAGTACTCAGAGAAGACTATGCTCCTTGAATTGAAAATTAATGATGTTCCAAAAACATTGTTTTGTGTTTTCTGACCACATATTTATTAGCAGGCTTGCCTGGTAATCTTTATCTTTGGCTCAGCCTTATGAAACAGCAGGATGGGTAGGACTAAACTACTTCCCTATTAAAACGGGAGCCAATAACCTCGTGGCTGATATCTCCCTTTAATATCTACAGCTCTTTAAAATGATGAGAGTGGTCACTCATTCTGTTTTAGCATCACCAATATCATTTACATGCTTCTTACCATTGTACTTGATGCAATGACAGGTTGTGATAATAGAAAAATACAATAAATAAATAAATTGTTAACTGTGGACAAGTTAGTGACTTTAATCAGTTTTGAAAGGATTGCAAAAGACTCATGAAACAATTAAACAGAAAGGGAAATAATATTTTCATAAATATTTTAAAAAGCAATAGCAATGGAGTAGTGAAGTGCAGCATGCACAAAGAGAAAAAAAGTATTTCAGCTGACAGAAGGGTTGGGAAGGGAATAGGGAGGGAAAAAACTTGGTGAACTGGATTTATGGCTAAAGAAGATAGATGATAGAACTGCACAATGTGAGCTACGTCTGGAGATAGATATAGCTCTGAACATCTTCCCCCAACCTTGAAGAGACCTGAAAATGTATGAGGAAGTATGTGGAAAGAAGGGCATCTGCCACATTTTCACATGTGCATCTGCCAACTGGTTTTTCATCCTAATCTAATTTTGCAAGATGAGTTTTATCTTTATACCTCATGACAGGTTTGGCTGTACCTCTGCATGTCCCCCTTTAGACATCTGTTATGTCCCTCCTCTCTTTCATTCCCTTCTTTGAGACCTAAGCAGCAGAGAAAGGTGGAGAGAAGAGGTCTACAACAGGGGCACTTCCCCATCACCGAGGCTACATATGAGAAGGTGAGGGAAAAGAACCCCAAAGGAGATGTGAGGCAGCAGCATACTGAATGGAAGAAAATAAAAGGTTTGTCGTGAACCTCTTTTGACTCCTGCATGGCAACACAGATTCACTAGGCTCTGTAACATACAAAGAGGAACTTTAGTGTGAAACTTTTATAAAACCTGCTTACTGATTTAGACAGCAGGCAAATTTTGGAAGCTAAAGAGTCTTTTCTACTCCCCAGCTGAGAGTAAAATTGGGCAGCAGTCAGACGCCTGCCTACTTTTTGAAAATGTGTACCTCTAAGTACAGTGTGCCATTAGCCAAACTCTTTACAGGCAGAAAATTTCAGGTTAAAATTTATGTATGCAAAAGCACAGCTAGTGAAAGCCTTACTGTGGTCTACCTATTTTACTATTTGTAGGACCTCAAAAAAAGTCTCTAAAGTATCACAGAATTAAAGACTCATTTACTGTGAACCTCTCACATCCTTATTCATGCTGAATGCTTATTTATTTCTCTGAAATTATGATCAGCTTTGTTCATTCTTTTCCCTGTTTTCTAAGTTACTGTTGAGCTAGTTTTCAAATTGGGAACATTGTTCTTCTAAAACTATTTCTCTTTTCTTCTGACATCTATTTTACACTACCAAATTATATTCGTTAAAATCCAAAACCTCATACGATCCTGTGAAACAGTTACATGGTTGTGTCCTTGGTTAAATAAATTCAAAGTCTAGGATGTCGCAAGATAATCATTTATTGATGGAAAACAAACATGCTAACTACACAGTGCCAACCTGCTGATTAACTTCAAGGACTCAGACATGACTCAGGAATAGTGAGGGGCATTTAACTGGCAATGCATTTACTCCAGCATGGCCTTACATTCTCTGTTTTTCCGAGGAAGGCACAGAATGGGTAGAACAGTGTCTCTGCTACAAATTTCAGTCTGATTTTCCATGCCACTCTTACATTTGGCCTTTAGATTGGCAGTGAGAGAATCTAACAGAACTGGAGAACTCAGCATCGGTCCATTCCTGAAAGCCTCCTCAAATTCAAAGAGACAGTGAAAGAAAGAGATTAGATTTGTTCCTTAGTTATCAGTAGACTTTGTCTTCACCTTGCTGTGGTATCTAGATCTGGAAAGTCAGTTAAATTTTGTGAGGGAAAGTGTATCTAACCTGTACAGGGAAAAGTCTTGTAAATAGTGAAGTTTTTTCCAAAACAGATCAGAAGCATGGTAGTGGCCTGGCAGATCAGTGACTCAGCAAGCAGATAAAACACACAACCACTCTAGGGAAAGTTTAATTGCATTTACTGTAAAACAGCTCAAATAAGAAATTGAAACCTTCTATTTCCTCCTAAATCAACACCAGAATATATGTGGCTTAGTGGTTTTACCCTAGAGAGGACAGGTTTTAGATCTCTACATCCTGAATTCCATTATCTGCTGGACTAAAAGAAGGCATTTTTGCACATCTAGACCAGAAGATACATTCCAACTTATTTAGCAAATTCCAATTTGGATCACAGTTTTAGGGTAACCAAACATCAAAGCACAAATTTTGCCTTGAGCTTAGTTTTTACTTGAAAGAAAAAGGGCTCAGCTATGATGATAACTATGATAAAATTGCATGAGGGCTAAAATACCATTAAAAAAAAAAAAAAAACTTGTAAAGTAACAGTGACTATGTTACTGAACTGTAAAGGTGTGGGAGCTTTTTCTTATTAGCTGTAGATTTCTGACGATTTTTTATATATATATAACCTGTCATATTTGAAAAATGTTTAACCATTTTCATGCTACTGTCTAAAGGATACATCAAATTTAACAATAATAATTTTAAGATGCAGCTACTATTCAGGCATATAGTGTCCAGATTTTGAAAGATTTTGATCTCCTATATGATTTGACATGGAAATGGAAAATGCAACTTAATGAAAATAAATGAGTAATATTAAGTCTGAGGTCAATAAAGCTAATAGATAGTATATATTTAATGGCATAACTATGGAGATTATTGAGCAGCAAAGGGATTAAGTGTTATGCTATAAATAATCTTTATTTCACCATCTCAGCTCATGGATCATGGAAAAGCAATTCAGAGGGGTGCCAGAAAACCAAAGTACTTTTAGATTTTTTCTTGATAATGCCAATCTTCTGGATTGGGGAAATGTGGTAACCTAAAATGAATCCAGATATTCATTTAACATAGGGCCAGAAAACTGCTAGAAAAAAAAAAAAAAAAAAAGATTGAGGGGGGTTGAGGGGGGTAAATGCAAAGGCTAATCTGCAACACACATTAAAACCTGACTAACTGAGATAAGAGCCCTCGCAAATAGAGCACACCAGTTAAAATGGGGTTCCTTCTGATGTTCCTCAAGGGCAGATGGAGGCACTGAATCTCTTTAATGTTTCCTATAAAGACAGAGTTGATGAACTTCCTGAATATTCAGTGTTGTATGTAAACTTAACACAGGAGCCAGAGGGATTGTATTACAAGAGGTATAGCTAATCTTGAAAAGTAGATTAATAGGAACAAGGTTAACATTAGTTGTAAGAAATACAAAACAATGCATTAAAACACTTCTTACCAGGACTTCTGGTGTCAGAAGCAAATGCTTTTCTGCCTTTATGCTCTTCCCAAATTGGCACAGGCATAGAACAATTCACTTCAGCAGTAGACATCATGTCAGTCCAAGTAGCAGCCTGCAATCAGAACCCTGAGCTAGCACAGTGGACACCTAGAGTCAGACCCCGTGGCTGATACATGAGATTATTGCCCAAAACTTTTGGGAATCTGGTTGTTGGGATCTTCTCTTGCAGCTGTTTTGTCCTCTGTGAAATGTTTTCATGCTAACTGGAAGAAGGACCAGAACTCAAGTCCTCTGATCAGACAGATGCACCCTCACTAATTTACAAGGTCACAGCCACTCTTTCTACTGCTCTGTGAATACTGAATTACTAAATAGTTTATGTACTATTTAATGACAGTTCAACAACTTACTGAGAATTACCTGCCACATATTTGTCTTGGATTACAGCACTTCTTTCTGTGATGACTGACTGACAGGAGCTCAAGACTAGAATTCATAAAGAGAAAGTCCTTGAATCTATCTTCTAAATTAATGCTATCACCGCTGAGCACCGATGAGTACAATGCTTCCAACCTTCCTCAGTTTGGAAGGAAGAGCTGATCCCCAGATAGAGCAGGTGTTTCCATTTAGCACAGAGATATCTAATTCCTTTTTTGCTCCTCTCCGTAGTATGTTGCATTAGGCAGCATCGCACTTAGTTTGGTAGCTCCTGTGAATTCCAGTCTTTAGTAAATATAGGCCACAGAGCATACAGATGACCAAACCCACAAAGTATGCTATAGCCCAAACAGCCAAGATATCGAAGGATGTACAGCACACATATGTCCTTGCTCCTCCTCTATTTTCTCTGGAAACAGTTCCCATCAGTTACCACAGTACTCCTCAATTCACAAGCCAGTGAGCAGAATAGTTATGGGTCTTTCAGAATGACCCTTTGAAAGCTACAAAACTCTCATGAATGCTCTATTACACTGACAAACTGAATAAACCAGAATTAAAATCATAATATGAAAGGGCACACTGATAGACTGCTTTGATTTTTTCTGTCTTGCTAATGCTAGTTGGATTCATCTATATTCCTTCTTTATCTTGTTTTCTCTTTCCAGTTACAATGTCTAACAATGTCAGTCACCTGTCTTCCCTTCTTCCTTCAGTTCTGCACCCAAAAAAGGGAAGTGCAAGACCTTAAGCAACATCTGCAGAGCAAATTGGCTCCATTACCTCTCCACCTTGACTTTGGTCTTCTGCTCTCGTCCATCATTATGTGTCTTTCTATATATAAAAATAGAACTCCCAGCTCACAAAAGATATGGGTGAGCAAGTCCTTGAAACTGTGTTGTGTCCTATTGTTCACTACAAGTTCATACCCGGACCTAAGGGGTATCTACACTCCAGTCCTTGCAGATCTCAGGTCTCCTGAGTTTCCACACCATGATTCAAACTCTTGCAATTCATTTTAGTCTTGTGATGCCCCTGAAGCTAGTTCCACATCACATTCATTTTCCACACGGCATCAAGGTCTCCATCCTGCTCTAGGAACCCATGTGCCAGATGCACTTGGCTGCTCTGATTTACAACATACTGTAGAGGACAGAAAAATGGTCCTAACACATCACTTTATTCAAAGGACTCTTTTTAAGTGGACACTCCCATCTGTAGCCTCACCTGTCACAGGACTGACACATTCCTATTTGAGAAAGTCCCTGAGATCTCTGTGTTACATAGTATAGGCATCATAGCTTTTATCCTTGTCTTTGTTCTGTAAAACATTTTGCACAGACTCTAATTGCAGCCTAAGTAACAGAATAAGAAATAAATCATTATTAATGATATATGCTGTCCAGCATCAATTTTGAAAAATGCCCAGGTGGAAACATACAAACCTTCCCTAAGACTGTTTCTGCTTTCAAAGAGGCTTTTAAATTGCCAATTAGTCTGGAATAGAAAAAATTAACAGTTGCTTTCCAGACAGTTACCCAGGAGTGGCTGTAGGCTCTGTGGCTGGATATGTTATTGTTCTGCATCCCAAATACCTAGTGTGGCTGGGAGGCAGGAAGGCAGAACAGCACAGTGTGAGTCAGAAAAAGGCTTGATACAGCATTAATTTAATCACTTTGGAGTTTGATGAGTCTTTGGGTAGTTTGTCCAAGTGAAAATTAACTCTTCAGGAGGAGTTTTTCCTAGAGAAGAGCTAGAGTAGGAAACACTAATTCATTTTCTGGAGAGATGTCTCCCTCATCACTTGCTTAGACTTGATCCCCAAGGATTTTTTATTTTTGCATTTGTTGGTGATCATGGGTCATTTTGGCACACAGCTCCAGGAAAAGGGTTACAGAGGGCTTATCTGACTTCTCTGGAACAGTCAAATAAATACTGACAAATACGTGTATGCTTTTGATCATAAAGATCACTCGTGTTGCCCAGCAAAATACTGAGTTCATCAACCCTGCTTCTTGCCTTCCCTACCATTAGAGAGCAATGAGCTATGCCTTTTAATGCTTCCCAGTCCACACTAGCTGCTCAGCAAAAGCAACAATCACAATAAAATACTGAAGACAAATCAAGCTGGACATTGAGAACTTTTCACTTAGAGTATTATTTATTAATTTTAATAAGCCAGAGATTTATGTTGATCACTTTTAACTTATTCATGAAAATAATTTTCTTTCATTCCACTGTCTTTAATAAAGACAGATTTATCTCTGTTAGTTCTTGGGTTGGCCTTATTATAATCATGGAGGTGAAATAACTGCAAATGAAATCTCAGTTCACATCCTCTGTATCAGTTAAACGCCTGTCCTAGCAAACAGTTTGAGCACTATCATAATGATACCATTTCTGTAATATCTTTTTTTTTTTTTTTTTTTTTTTGTATGCTATGAGTTCAGATGGGTTATTGATGAGGGCTGCTGTTAATAGCTTCCATGCTTCTTTACTATCTTCAATGAATCAGTAATATTTGCCAGAACGTGACAAGTACAAGACTCAGTTGTAAAGATAGAGCTGTTCAAATTTGCGTTTGAACATAATGTATCCAAGAACACAGGGTGTTATATGAAAGGTATAACTTACGATAGTCAGGGAAAAGAAACATTTCTTATGTTCAAATTAATTATGAGAAAATCATTATGGTAATATGTGCAATGTGTTACACTGAGATAGGAAGTATACCACAGAAAAATAAAGATTAGCCCTACTGGGTTAATCTTTCTACTGAGGAACTGCTCTCATACTCAGTTTCGATTAAATCTCCAGTCTCTGTAATAGATGTCCCATGTGACTGGGCACATGAGCGCAGTGATATTTCCATTCACCTGCCGTCAGGTCTCCTCAGATTTTGAACTCTTAGGTCATAGATCTCTTACTATGCACCAATTCAGCCTCTCACATTATATGTTACTTTGTGTTTGGTGCCTTATTAATCATACTATATTTGTAAAAATACATGCACTAACTCAGAATTAGCTGTGATCAAAACATAATTTCAGAAGGCTCCTACAGTCAGTTTCACAACAGCAAAAATACAAAGGATGGCAACATTTCCCTCCTTTATGAGAATAACACCAAAAGAAGAATCTGTATTCAAACAGTGGCTTTGTCTTAGAAAACTAGTGAGCAGAGTCTGAAGAATTTTGCAGGATTTTGTAGGAATTTTGCAGGATTTGCAGGATTAGATACATTTTAAGTACATACCAATATTGTGAAAAAGACTATACATCTGGTGACAAGAATTACACGTATTCAGTGCCTCTCTGGATTTGATGCAACAGGCACCCATAATCTCCACTTCCTTCAAAGCATAACAGGCATCATCTAGCTCTTTTTTTTTTTTTTTTTTTTTTTTTTTTTTTCTCTCTCTCTCTCTCTCTCTGAGAATATTCTGTCTCTTAAAGAGTAACCCTTCATGACTGGAATGAAGCATATACCAAGTGGAAGAGTGGAAGTAGATATGACACAGTCACCCATATCCGGTTTACATTTCCTCCATCTTTCACTTTTTTTTTTTTCTCTTCAGGATACTTATAATCTTTTCCAGTGTTGCTCCTTCCCCCAGTTTTTCATGCCCTTCAACTAGGAGCGCAATCAGGTTCTTTTAAACGATTCTTTTTAAAGCTCCTGTAAATGTAAGATTGGGAAGAATCCTCATTTGTTGAGCAAATAAAGAGAAAGAAATCCACATGTAAAGCTGTGAAACAGTACATAGTGAAACCTGAATGGGTCTATATGCTTTGAAATCTGCAGTTTCAGGAAGGTAGAAAAGTGAAGACAAATGGTGTATTCCACAAAGTACTCAAAATGTGCTTTCAGGCTGTAAGGGAATACAAGAAAACACTGTGTTCTTTGGAGCAAGGCTGAACCAAGCCAAACAGTTGGTTCTTCTAGCAATAAATTCCTAGACACTTAATAATCTTTTACCTCTGCCTCCACCTTAAAGCAGAGTTCAGAAATCCTGAGAATTCTCCCCAAACCACAGTCTCACCCAGCTAAATGGATTTCAGGTAACTGCAGATGAAAGATGAGTTTCCGTAAGTCACTGGAGTGACAGGATATCCTTGGTGCTTTATGGCTTCTCAGCATTCTAAATTAATTTCTCAACATTATAGATGAAGCCTAGTGGCCAATTTACAACAAATAAAAACACTAAAAAGAGTGTTATCCTGGATGTAACTCCAGAGAAGCCAATGCAGCTGGCACTGGAGTTGAACTGAAGTGGCATGCTAAGTACAGTTTTGTATCCAGACCTGCAATTCACTTTGTACCAATGGTATTTTTCTAATCAGATGGAGATACAGTATATACACTCTTCCTGATTTCATGTATGCTTTATCTCCCTCAAGAGTATGGTTATTGTCAATGTGTAAAAGTTATGGTATGGGTCATTATTATTACCATTGAAATACTAAAGAAGAAAAAAAAAATACTAATGCTATCTATGCCATTTAGTTAGTGAGCCAAACAAGCCTAACTCCTGCCCTTGTAGATGTGGGACTGAAATGCCAGCACTGTGCTTTCATTTCTAGTCCCTCTAGCATTAAACTGACTATGCTCTCAGAGAAAAGTATACCCAAGAAAGAACAAAAGCAACGTGTTTATAAAAGAAAGAGCAATATATTCTCACTTCTTTCTGTAAAAAACAGCTTTGAACTGAACATCAATTGACTGACTCCAGATGATGCCATCATTTTGTATAGTATCTAAAGGGCAACAGAGGCAAGAAAAACCTAGCACTCGGCAGAATTTTCCATGGGATAGATATCTTCAAATAATCATATTCCAGAAAAAGTAAAAGTGAAATTCTCAAATCCTGCTTTGCTCTCAGCATCCTGGGGTGCCAGCCTCCCTTGTTCTGAAGTAGTCCATGAATCTTTCTGGGGACTCAGAGCTGAGACACAGTACCAGGGAACCTGGCAGTGTCCTTGCATCCTCCGGGAATATGTTAGCGTCACCAAAACCAGGCTCTGGAGAACTTTGGTTCCATCCAGTCACAATTTTCTCATGGAAAACCATTCAGCTGGAAAGAATTTAGCCAACTCCAGAAGACATACAACAGTTTTGAGACAGCAGCCCTTTAACCTTAGGTTTCTTTTCAAGCCTGGGACCAAACTATCAGCAGCAAACTGTGCAGCTTTGCCAGCATTGGCAGAAAGCAGAGAGGTTTTCTGTGTGTAAGTGAGGGCAGAAATGCTGGTTCTTTAATTTGCTTATCCTGACTGCATTGGGTGACAATATGAAAATCCAACCAGTCCTATGTGTGACATTAATCTATTCCTGTCACTTTGGCTGTCCTGTGACTGAACAGCCATTTGTTCAGGTCCAACAGAGGGAATTAACATTGTTACAGAAAAACTGATGCAATTCTCATGGAGACTGATCCTGGAAGAGACCAAACACCCTGGGTTGCTACTGACCTCCAATGGGAGCCAGGAGATTTACAGGTTCATCATTCCACAGTCTCTCTTCTGCTGTAACCATTAAAATGTACCCTCTTTAAACTCTGTCTGTGATACCATAGTAAAAATGAAAACAGTCTGGAGAATTGTTTAAATTGGAGTGTGGAGCTTTGCTGAAAATTAAAGGACCCTCTCTTTAAAAAGCCTGTCAAGTTATGATCCCCTTTCCCTCTATTAACATGTCCTGAGATTTCTCTTACACCCTAGCAATATTTTAACAAGATGATAACAACAAGAGGAGGGGAAAAACATTAATAAGAAGAAGACAAAACACTTTCAAGATTGTCTTTTTGAGCACTGAAACAATCTGTCTTGTGAATCCACATGATTCAGTGTCAAAGGGGTTTTCGTGTTTATTTGGTTTATTTTACACCTTAGCTAACAGAGAACACTGGATTGGATCTTGATTTTAGCTATGCTGTATTGCTCTGCACAGAGTAGGATGTGTAGTTCATCTGCACCTACATCTAATGAAGGATCTGTGCCATGGCAGAGGTTTTAGATATCTAGTGATGAATACCTCTGATAAATATAAACAAACAAACAAACAAACAAATAAATAAATAGATAAATAAATAAATCTACATGTCTTGTTCCCTTCTGTGGAATCTGCTTTGGTTTAATTTCCAGGAGAATAAATTTTCTGCCTTTGGACCTATTTGTTCATGTCATTGAATAAGGCTTATCAAAATGCTGAAATCTCTACATCAGAAAAACTACTAAAATTTTGTTTTTAAACAAGTTGAGCTTAAGTGTCTAATGCACAAATATGAGCATAGCCAGAGGAGGAATCCACTGAAATTGTGCTCTGCTGAAAGGAGTAAATTCTTCACTGCGTGGAGAGGCTTCAGTCTTCCCTGAGTAAGACAGACAGGGTAGAAGCAGATTGCTCCTTCCTGATGGATACCAAGCTCCATCAGTTTATACTGGCTGGCAGAGAACCAAAAGGGCATGTCCCTCTTCTAGCACTCAGCTAGGCTCAATTTCCCCAGAATTCTGATGCATTTTCTGGACTATTGTCCTATAAGCCAGCAGAAAGCAGATACCTAATCATATAGAGCAGTTTTTAGCTCTTGTCTTTAATGGAGTTATTAATTTTTCCCAAGAAGGCAAAAATATTTGTTTCTATGCAGGTCAAAATTTTAGGTAGACATGCCCAACTTGCAGCATCTAACCACTTAGTATTAATGAGAAGTTTATGGGAAAAACTATGGCTTGAGAAAAAAATAATAATAATAACATTTGCAACATTCCGTCTTTGAAAGGTTTGAGTTCATGACAACTTGAAAGCATAGTGGGAGTCACTGCATTCAAAGTACAGGAGGATAGACACCTTGTTATCAGAAAAAAATCTTTTTAAAATTTTTTATTTTTAAAAATCTAATGACATTTTGCATATTTGTCTTTCACTATCTATCTACAGCTCCCACGCTAGGGTCCTTTGGCATACAGTTGTTTGTTCTATACATTACCAAACCAAGTGTGCACATAGGCATTCATGAAATTCTCTGGTGCAGCTCTATGATCTCCTGAGCATTTGAGTTAATACATTGATTCATATGCATTCAAGATGTTGTAATCCTGAGTTATCAATGGTATCTTTAATATAAGATTTATTTTTTTCACTCTATACTTCCTAAACAGGCTACAGATAGAAATTTTAACATTCTCCTCATACAGATCTTCCCACTAGGCTTCAATACTTCCAGTTAAATCTAATTTTTTTCTCATCAGTGAGAATTAGCATTTCCCCTAGCTCATTAGTCAGTCTTGTAGCATGGGTAAATATTTAGTGAAAAATGTCTTGCCTTCATATTCTTGCCATATCAAACCACTTCGTTTATGACACACTGAGTTTAAATGGTTACTGCCATTATTGTCCTTACACCCCTGGTTCATGTAGCTACTTATCTTCTTACTTAGTCAAGCTAGTCTCTAGCTGAGAAAATTATCTCCCTACCCATAAGATACAGTGTGTTCTGGGCGATTGGCACCAATACCCAGTAAACTGTCACAAAGTTCAGTGCTCCAGAAAATCAAAACCTTCTGTTTCCCACCAGTCAGCTGTAGATCCACTCATCTCCAAGATGTTCTCTCTTATGTTCATAAAACCAGAAAAATCATTTGAATTTTTCCTTGCTTTTCTTCTGCAGCTCTCAAACCTTTACTATTTGTGCTGTTCCGCATTTTTTTATTCCAATGTGAACTGCCAGCAGAGCATGATTTGCATTGATCAGTCATCCCATCCAACACTACTGCTACATTTCCATAACTGTGCACTTGGAAAACAGCACATTTTTGCCCCTCCTTCCTTTATTAATTTTCTTTATATTTATTTTCACATAATCTATGGACTGCATCTGTATTCAGTTTAAAATATATTACGGAGATCTCTGTTCCAGTTCATTTCTTATAGTAAAGATGTTCATTGGAGCTGTCCCTCTAAATTTGTCTTCTGTTCCTCAGTAGATAACTCAATAAGGATCTGATACTGAGACAATACCATTAACTGGATGAAGTGTCTCTTTTTACAGATCACTAGTCCACTTGCTCAGTTTGCAACCTCACCAGTTTCCTTGCCTCTGACCCTTTTCCTGTGCAGTCTGTGGTAATAAATTTCAAATCTAGTTCCCAGAAAAGATGTTCTTTGATTCTCGACTATGCCAAGCTTCACATTTCCAGATCACATATCTTATCCTCCAGAACAGTTGTCAGCTTGCACTTCGTGCATCATAAATCCCTCCAGCCATTCAACAGAATGGTATAGCACTGCAAAAACAAGTCACAGGGTTACTACATCAGTTATAATAACCACATTTCCCCAACACCATTTCTCTTCCAGCACAGGTTCTATGTAGTCAAAATATTAATAATGCACTTTTGTAAGGAATTATATGTGTGTGGTTCCAGACCCTCATTGAAGCAGAATGGGAGACTCATAGTGCTGTCAGACAGGGCAATATTCAAGATAATGCTTTAAAGCCCCCAAACTCTTGAATCCATGGACCTTGACAACCTTCGTCATGTCTTGCAGACCAATATGCAACTAAACGACCCTAAATGAACAAAGTAATACGATAAGTACACATAGAATAATTTTGGTTGCAAGAGACCTCTGGATGCCACCCAGTTAACCTCTGTTCACAGCAGAGCCTTTACATCTATTGATGTTTTGTGTAACTTCTGCAGGCCACTATCTATGTTTTGTGGCCTAGAGAGACTTTACAGAAACAAGCTTAAAGAACTACTGCTCTTCCTATTAGCACCTGTGAGACACTGGGTCCTGAGGAAATGATTAGATATGATCTCTCAACTAGAGTCTGGAAACCTCTGCTTTGTCTATAAAGGAGATTTTATCAGACACTTAAGAAAACAAAAATCCTTTCCACACAGCTATACACTGGCACATCAGCTACAATAAAATTAAACTGTAGAGAAGATGAGCATGAGCTAACAGAGCAAAAAGGTTGGTGTAGGATTTCTGAACATTACAGCTCTGACATGACTTTACTACCTGTCCTTGTTTATTTAAAGGGAGAAATGACCAAAATAACTCAAGTTAGCAAAAGCCCCATCGTGAAGCTGGGATCAGCATGCATATAGAAATTACATACCACTAACTCCAATAAAGACCTTATCTATATTCCTCAATTTACCAGTTTAATTAAAAACTGAGGCCAAAATCACCCTGAGTGTATTGCCAGGTTTCATTAAATGGGTTTAAGAATCACATACTTAGAGAAACTTGTACGACTTAGCAGAGATAAGGCTAGAACTTAGTGCTACATTACTCAGCAGAGAGTCAGAACTAATTCTAGGAGTAGCAAGAACCTCCATATTAATTTTGCAAGACTCTTCTGCTTTTTTGAAAACAGTAACAGAATGTGTTGCACTGAGCTCCCATCTAGCATCGTGAGTTTTACAGCAAGCCTTGCAACTTCCTTGTAGGTTTTTAAATTCCATGCTTTACCTCACCTCTGGACAAACACTTTTATTTTATTGCCTAATTCATTCACCCATTACTTCTTCACACTGAAATCAATTGTGCTACTTCAGAGCTATGCCTTTTAGCAGGTGCTTTAGTGTCAGAAAACTGCAGAAAACAGTACAATCCTCAGTTTAGCCACAGAAACACTGTTCAAGAGTGAACTTGTGTAAATTCATGCACTAGCTGTTTTTTGCAGTTCACAGAATTTCTTGATAATAAATGCAGGGTCTGGAGACTGACTTGACTTCAGCTATCTGCATATGTGTCTATGCTAGAAATAAGCAAAACAAAACACAGCACACATAAAAACACCCTGTAAATTTCACAAATGGGATTGTGTCAGAGGACTGTCTGCCTCTCCCATCCATTTTTTTTTTTTTTAATTTCTAAAATTTCAGAACTTCTTCTCTCAAACCAAAATGAAATGACTAATGAAAACATTTTCAGGAATCAAAGATGACCAACAGCTTTATGAAAGACCTGAGGCAAGTTTTTGTTTGTTTGTTTGTTTGTTTTTAATTCTGAATGTTTCTGAGAAGGAATTAAATCAGTATATGATGTTTTCCCAGAAAGGAAGGTGAGAGCCTACAGGCAGAGATAAGGTCTGTTGTTGAGGCAGCATTTAAAAGTGTCCTGACAGATTGGTGAACTCAGCTGTAGCTCTCGTCTGAGGCAGAAA
This sequence comes from Heteronetta atricapilla, assembly GCA_011075105.1. Classification (NCBI taxonomy): domain Eukaryota; kingdom Metazoa; phylum Chordata; class Aves; order Anseriformes; family Anatidae; genus Heteronetta; species Heteronetta atricapilla. The sequence continues at coordinate 33,163,729 of CM021735.1, forward strand.
GCACAAGATTAAGGACAACTGTCTCTTCAGTAACAAAAGCTACTGGAAACACTGCAATGCTGTCCTCTCCTGCCTTGCTGGAAGATTTCAAAAGTACCCAAATCAAATTCAAGGTCTTGAGTATTTTCCTGGAAGTGAGTTATGGTCTGGGTCCAGGTACCTAAAATAGTTTCTGAGATCTGGAAAAGCCCAGAAGTACCTTCTGTAAGGGCAGCAAGGAAAACACAACTTTCCCAGGGGCTAGTCCAATCTGTGGAGTAGACTCTCCTATTAACTGGGAACCTAGAACATCTCTGACATCCTCATCCTCTGCTCTAAAGTCAAGGCAGATTTTATTCTGTTTTTATGTACATGTAAGAATCTATCCCAACAAAAACCCTATCAGAACAAAGCACCTTACTGAGCACATTACACTCCCTATGGAGAGGACCAGAGGACAAATATGACAGATGATGCTTAGGATGCTTAATGCACTTATGAATGGTACTCAAATAGTGTGGTGATAAAGGTGGTGGGAGAGTCTATTCAGAGGAAAACTGATGGAATAGGGGGTGCCAGGGTTATACAACAAAGTTCTGACAATATAAGGATGCATGCAGGGTAAGTTCAGTTTACTGAAAAGTACAGGCAAAGGATTCTGTTACCTCCACCACAAAATCTCACACTTGTTTAAAAGGTTGCAGTCATCTCAATCTTTGTATAGATATGTTTAACAGCTTTTAACTGAGAGGTGACATAGTAGTTAAAAAGCTTGCAAAGAGGACTCTAACCCTCAGAGAAGTCTTTTTTCCTCCATTCAGTTCCATGTATCTGTTGTGTTGTCCATCTGATAGATACGTGTTATTAAAGGGTAGCTGGTAACCTGCCATGTTTGATGAATGTACAGCATGAGGTAAGTGCATGCTCAGCTGGTAAGTATTTTGCTACACAGTTTTACTCAGATAAATATATTTAAAGTATTTGAGCACTGCTTGCAGTTTAAAGCCAGGGGAAGAAAAGGAAAAAGGAAAAGATAAATAACTTTATGCTAATCTGTATTTAATTTTATTTTTGGTTCTCCAAAGAAAGATGGCCTCTCCCTCCTGCATAATTAGGAGGTGGAGGCAAAGCTAGAACATGAGGGAGAAAAGGTCGAGAGGTTCAGTAGTATAGTACTGTATAGAAGCTGTGTTGTCATCTAGCTCAACCTTTTTCTCAGAAGAAAAGTACCTTCTCCAATTTCTAAGTTTCTCTTTTTTTGCAATAAATGAATAGACATTTCTACCTCCCCATTATGCCCAGGGAGTCAACATGTATAGATTCCATCCATGCTAGGGACATCTTCCACTAGACCATGTTGCTGAAAGTCCTGGATAGCCTGGCCTTGAACACTTGCAGTGACGGAATATCCACAGCTTCTTTATTCCAGTGTCTCACCACCCTCTGAGTAAAGAATTTATTCCTAACATCTAATCTAATACTACCCTTTTTTTTTTTTTTTTTTTTTTTTTTTTTTTTTTTTTTTAGTTTAAAGCCATTATTCCTGGTCCCACTGCTAGACCCCCTGACAAAGAGTCCCTCCCCAGCTTTCCTGTAGGCCCCCTTTAGGTACTGGAAGGCCACTGTAAGGTCTCCCTCCAGCCTTATCAACTACAACTCCTTCATCCTGTCTTCATAGGAGAGGGACTCCAGCCCTCTGATCAGCCTCGTGGTCCTCCTCTGGGCTCATTACAACAGGCCCATGCCCTTCTATTGAGTCCCCAGTCCTTACCCCCCAGCTCTCTACTATTTGACTGTTTATCGATACAGTTTTCAGATCAGAAGGCAGCATTGGTTTCTCATGAAATCACTCCAACGTGCACCCTTGCAACACAAAATTCTCATCCAAATTCCCCATCTAGTAGCCTCTCATTTGATTCACGTTACCAAGGTCAGCTGTGCACCTTGGCACTTGAGTCCATAGCTGCTGTGCAGCCCTTGAGTCCACACTGCACATGCACTTTAGGAGGCACATGACCACATGCTCAGGCTGGGTGTGGGTCTGCTTAGGGGGAATGAAAGAAGCAGGTGAAATTTAGAATTTTATGTGCCTAAATGTTTCACATCAAAATGTCCTGTTTTAAGCCATGAGGAAATGGCAAAAGAAACACCTTCCTTGCGGACTTGATTCCAAGCTCACTGAAGTCAATGGCAAGACCTCATAGACATCTGAGGCTTCAGATTAGGCCATTGGTATTATCTGGTCCATTAGCCTGTGTCCTCAGTGAGGATTTATGTAGTATTGCTATGATTTTCAGTACAGATTGCTTTGAAACTCTTACCCTACTGTTATAAAACAAATGTTCCTTTTGTAGAAGAGTAAATTTGGAAAAGAAACTTGAAAGCAATTTCAGTTCCTCCTGTCCTTTTATTTTATGACTGATCCAGCTTTATTGAAAAAAAAAATAATAAGTTCCTAATCCTTTTGCTAATACATAATTTCTAACAAAGGCACTGACACATAACTATATATTAGAAACTAGATATTTTAGAGGAAAAGCCTATTAGGAAATATTAAAAGAAAACCAGTTTGACAGCCCACATCAAAGATAGTTTGGCTATTAGTTCCTCTGACCTCATTATTTTCTATTTTGCTCTGAATTCAGCACTGCAAGTTAACATTATAACACTCAGGGGAACAGTATAATTAATATATTCATGTGTGATTATATTGCATATGAAACTTCATGGGCAATGAGTAAGAATGCTGTCATATGCCAATATGGACACACAGTCTAAGTCTTACAGTCTTCTATTAAATGACAGCCTGAAAAGGCTCAGAATGTTCAAGAAAAATTTGCTCCAATAGAAACACTTTGTAAAATTATAACCACTTTTAAGCTTAGACTGTTTTCTACATTAATTTGTCATTAACTTTTTCATGTAAAATAAACTACACCGAAGCACCATCACAATTTCAAAATATTTGCAAATATTTCTAGAATGTGAAGACCCATTGACTGAAAAGAAGAACGTGGACAGATGGAGGAACAGTAAAAGAAGAGTGTGGATAAGGAAAATGAGATTAGTAATGAGAGATTTCCAAGGAAGAAAACTCTAAAGTAACAGAACAAACAAATAAACAACAAAGATGTCTAGACACTGTGAAACACCGTACATAAAGCTTAAAACATCTTGTGAGAGAAAAATCAATGTTTCTTCCAATTTAATAAAAGTTGAGGAAAAGCATCTATGTGGTCAAAACAACCCATGTGGACATTTTCAGACTTAAGTTTCTCTTCCTCATTTAAGATAATTTCTGGTTTGAAATTGTATTTTTCCTACATAAAAAAAAAAAAAAAAAAAAAAAAAAAAGGAAGGGAGGGGATGGTATGTGGGTTTTGTGAAATCAAAAGTATAGGAAGGTTTTCAAACCCCAGGGTCAGTTCCCTCTGTTATTAATTACCTGTTTGTGGCAAGTAGGGATTCACAATTCCTTTCTCTGGGGAAAACCTCGCTACTTCACATTCTTCTGAAAAAATAAAAATAAAAATAAAATGTTTTTCTCCTGCCTTACTTCTGGGCAGGGCAATCCAATGAAGGACTGCTTGAATTGTTCAGGCTTCATCCCCATGTGGGGAGTTATTTGTAATCAACATTGCTTTGAAGAGCTGCATCTTTTACTCCCATAGCTTCTGAACCTGTGTATTTAGGACACCTGTTAGTCACTTCTGGAGCAAGGGCTTCTGTATTGACATTCATAGCCTCTTAACCCTCTTTTTCCTCCAATGACTTCCCTGAACATTAGAGTTACACCTGCTCTGGTCATATGCTGTGTTCCTCCCTGAAGCAAAGAGGAAGTGGGAGAAACTTGCTTATGAATGTGAGCCTAGGCTAAGAGCTTGAGGAATTCCAGTTTCACTATGGAGATGGGGAGAGCACAGTGGATTTGTTTATGTTATGGTAATGTCATCTTAAAGGCATCTTTATGGTAATATCATCTTAAAGACATCTTAAAATACCATACAGCCACACCATGAAATGTGACTTTCAATACCCAGTAGAAGAGGACATTCCAGGAAAGGGACAATGTTTTGAAAAGAAACTCTGAAGGGGAGGGAAAAAATTATTTGAAGTCAGACAAAGGCAGAGATGTGAGCAATCACAGATGACTCACTGCCACTACTTAGAAGCAATGAACTTGTTTCAAATGGATGTATCACATTTCTCTAGAATACTGTAAAATGTTACCTTAAAAAGCAATTAAAATGGAGAATAAAGACTACTTAAAGGATAGATTAAACCTTTTTTTTTTTTTTTTTTTGGAAAGTGCATAATTTGTTATTTAAGCTAAAGTCATAATTGTTCAAATGTGTCATAATTTGATATTTTTAACAAACTAATGTAAAGACAAAGTTTGTACCAAATGTAACTATGCTGCTAGACAGAGAGAACTGATCAATGTTCTACCATCCTATGGTAAAGATTTACTCTCAATAATTAATTAATGATTGAAAAGTATTTACTAGCTGACATACCATAAAGACACATGACATTTTGTCAAGTCGCTGTTGTCTCAAGAAATATGTCAAAAAAAATATTGTGAAAACATATGCAACACTTTGTATACATCTTCATTGACATGAGAATCACAAAGCAGAAAAGAAATGCTGTATACTTAGGAGTCCACTCTTAGAGCACAATGCTAAGTTATACACAGTATGCACCATAAAACAGCTTTTCTATTATGAATGGATTGTACTTAAGAAAATGATAGTCATGAATGACAAATTTAGTATGTAAGTGATAATAATAAAAAAGTATTTTCAGATATTTCAGTCACACATTTTTGTACCCAGGTTTGGAATAACACAAGAGAATAAACCAACATGCTTAGGTTAAAAGGAGAAGGATATGTAGCTAGGATTTATAAAGTAAAACCCTGGCCTCCTAAAACAGAACTCAACATTGCAGTGCTCACTTATAGCTATTTCAAAACAGAGCAGCATGAATCATATTGGACTGAATTAGATACAGAGGAGTTTCTTTGTTATTTCACACACTTTATGCAACTGGAGCCAGCCTCTTATCTTTAGAAAACTTTCAAGCCATTACTGATGAACAAAAGGAGGGGGAGAGACAGCTGAGTAGGTGGAGGAAACAGAGGAAGGCAAACCAGGGCGCAGACTCTGATGGCTGTAATCATCTCAAAGAGCTCAGTGGGAGATGCACAGTGACACTCATGACACCTGAAATCTTCTATAAACAAAGACCTCTCTTGTGGCAGCTTACAGGGTTGTTCTTGCCCTAACCAGCACAAGATTCAATATTCAACATCAACGATTGAAGTCACACTGTCCCCTTGTCTTGAATGTACATTCCAGTCTGGAAAATTGAAGCTGATACCTCCTTGCATAGTTAAACACAAGTTTTTTTGCATCATAAATCTGTTAAACACAGGTTTTTGTATCATAGGTCTAAAGTAACCAGTTTTAGTAGTAACTAAAATTATGTCACGAACAGGTAACAAAAGCAAGTTTGTCAGACCCTATTGTGTTTTTATGGGACAGTTTCAACTAAATGGGGATACTCTGAGCTAATGTAATTTCAAAACAGGAGACCTGGAGGATAAAAAAATTGTTCAGAAATATGACAATCTGAGTTAAAACAACAACAACAACTAAAAAAAAAACTTTCAGGTTTTCAGATTTGTTACGAAGTGAGATGATTCCTATGGATGCCAACCAACCAAGTATAAAATGCAGGGTTACTTCCAGCACTGTGGTGTTTTAAATATAAATGCAGATTTCCTAAGTTTGTGGCCATACTCTCCCCCTCTTAGATATTTTTCTGCTTTACAGATCTGCTTCAGTGAGACCCACTATCAAGTACTTTTCTCTGCCTAGAAATCAACATTCTCACTAGAAAAAACATGCCACCCCTGGGTCCATAATCAAATGTCTTCTCTGCAGATTTCTAATATGAAGTGAAGGGGTCACTGTCTTTGGCATGGCAATCCATGAAAGCAGTTGTATTAACAGCATATTGAGCCACAGAAAATTACGGGAAAAATGTTAGCTTGCATTCAGCAAATGGACAGCAAGTGTTACACTGTACTACAGGACAGGTTCTCAAAATGTACTAAAAAGTGTCATCAGTGGTTTTAAAGGAAATTAGAAGTACATTTTTGTGTGGATCATGTGCAAGATCCAAGTTTAAGTGCAAAGATGCAAAGCAAGATAGAGAGTGTGATAATGATCTCCTACTAGAGAGCTTTTTCTTAAGATTAATTCTTCAATTCTAAACCTCTTAAGCTTACTTTCAAATAAAGTTTTTTTAAAAATACATTTAAATAATAAACTTGATTTTGCAGCATAAATTGAAAAGCCATGGTAGTATATGGAGAATGCACCTTTTGAAAATATAACGATAAAGAAGGATCAGTTAACAGGGTGCCATTGATGGAAAGGCTAAAGTACTGCAGGTAAATATATGCCCTCATAAACCTTCAAAACAAATTGCTATAATCAGAAAGCCTCTCCAAGTGAAATCTTCACATAGCTTTATTCCACTACGTACCAGGAGGATGCCTAGGGCGAGGAGGTCAACTCCACGCCTCAGGACTGCCTCCACCAAGAAAGACAGAAGGGTGATTGTTGTGGGAGACTCTCTCCTCAAGGGAACAGAGGGCCCTCTTTGTCGGCATGAACATACCCGCAGGGAAGTCTTCTGCCTCCCTGGGGCCAGGGTCAGGGACGTTGCCAGGAAGCTTCCCAACCTGGTCACCCCTCTGACTATTATCCTCTTTTGATAGTCCAGGCAGGTAGTGATGACATTGAAGAGAGAAGCCTGAGGGCTACTAAACGAGACTTTAGAGGACTGGGACGATTAGTGGATGGAGCAGGAGTGCAGGTGGTGTTTACGTCCATCCCTACGGTGGCAGGGTGGGGTACAGAGAGGACACGAAAAGCCCACCCATTAAACACATGGCTCAGGGGCTGGTGCCAACACAGAAATCTTGGGTTTTTTGACCATGGGGCACTTTACTCGACACAAGGCCTGATGGCCGCAGACAGGTCCCTATCTTTTAGGGGAAAACGGATTCTGGGCCAGGAGCTGGCAGGGCTCATTGAGAGGGCTTTAAACTAGGTAAGAAGGGGGATGGGGCTGAAGCAAGGACTGTTGGAGCTGTGCCAGGGGGAACAATGGCAAGGCCGGGCGAAAAGGCAATGGCCCAGCTGAAGTGCATCTACACCAATGCACGCAGCATGGATAACAAACAGGAGGAGCTGGAAGCCATCGTGCAGCAGGGAGGCTACGACTTGGTTGCCATCACGGAGATGTGGTGGGACCACTCTCATGACTGGAGTGCTGCAATGACTGGCTATAAACTCTTCAGAAGGGACAGGCAGCACAGAAGGGGTGGTGGAGTGGCTCTCTATATTAGAGAGTGTTTTGATGTTGTAGAACTCGAGGTTGGGAATGACAAGGTCGAGTCCCTTTGGGTTAGCATCGGCGGGGCCAACAAGGCTAGCATCCTGGTCGAGGTCTGTTACAGACCTCCGAACCAGGATGAGGAGACAGATGAGGAGTTCTACAGGCAGCTGACAGAAGTTGCGAAATCATCAGCACTGGTTCTCGTGGGGGACTTCAACTTCCCCGACATATCCTGGAAGCACAACACAGCCCAGAGAAAGCAGTCTAGGAAGTTTCTGGAGAGTGTGGAAGATAGCTTCCTGACACAGCTGGTTGGTGAGCCTACCAGGGGAGGTGCCCCACTAGACCTTCTCTTCACAAACAGAGAAGGACTGGTGGAAGATGTGATTGTCGGGAGCTGTCTTGGGCAGAGTGACCATGAAATGGTGGAGTTCTCTATTCTTGGCGAGGCCAGGAAGGGGATCAGTAAAGCCACTGTCTTGGACTTCCGGAGGGCTGACTTTGTGCTGCTGAGGACACTGGTTGGTAGAGTCCCTTGGGAGGCGGTTCTGAAGGGCAGAGGAGTCCAGGAAGGCTGGGCGCTCTTCAAGAAGGAAATCTTAATGGCGCAGGAATGGTCTGTCCCCACATGCCCAAAGACGAGCTGGCGGGGAAGAAGACCAGCCTGGCTGAACAGAGAATTGTGGCTCGAGCTTAGAAGAAAAAAGAGGGTTTATAATCTTTGGAAGAGTGGGCAGGCCACTAGGGAGGACTATAAGGATATCGCGAGGCTGTGCAGGGACAAAATTAGAAAAGCCAAAGCTCATCTGGAGCTCAATCTGGCTACTGCCGTTAAAAATAACAAAAAATGTTATTATAAATACATCAACACAAAAAGGACGACTAAGGAGAATCTCCATCCTTTACTGGATGCGGGGGGAAACTTAATTACAAGAGATGAGGAAAAGGTGGAGGTGCTTAATGCCTTCTTCACCTCAGTCTTTAGCGGCAATACTGGTTGTTCTCTGGATACCCAGTACCCTGAACTGGTGGAAGGGGATGGGGAGAGAGATGTGGCCCTCACTATCCATGAAGAAATGTTTGGTGACCTGGTACAGCACTTGGATGCGCACAAGTCGATGGGGCCGGATGGGATCCACCCAAGGGTACTGAAAGAACTGGCAGAGGTGCTGGCTAAGCCACTTACCATCATTTATCAACAGTCCTGGCTATCGGGAGAGGTCCCAGTTGACTGGCGGCTAGCAAATGTGATGCCCATCTACAAGAAGGGCCGGAGGACTGACCCGGGAAACTACAGGCCTGTCAGTTTGACCTCAGTGCCAGGGAAGCTCATGGAGCAGATTATCTTGAGAATCATCACACAGCAATTGCAGGGCAAGCAGGCAATCAGGCCCAGTCAGCATGGGTTTATGAAGGGCAGGTCCTGCTTGACGAACCTGATCTCCTTCTATGACAAAGTGACGCGCTAGGTGGATGTGGGAAAGGCTGTGGATGTGGTCTACCTTGACTTCAGCAAGGCTTTTGACACCGTTTCCCACAGCATTCTCCTCAAGAAACTGGCTGCTCTTGGCTTGGACTGGCACACGCTTCATTGGGTTAGAAACTGGCTGGACAGCCGGGCCCAAAGAGTTGTGGTGAATGGAGTCAAATCCAGTTGGAGGCTGGTCACTAGTGGCGTCCCCCAGGGCTCGGTGCTGGGGCCGGTCCTCTTTAATATCTTCATTGATGATCTGGACGAGGGCATTGAGTGCACCCTCAGTAAGTTCGCAGATGACACCAAGTTAGGTGCGTGTGTCGATCTGCTCGAGGGTAGGAAGGCTCTGCAGGAGGATCTGGATAAGCTGCACCAATGGTCTGAGGTCAACTGCATGAAGTTCAACAAGGCCAAGTGCCGGGTCCTGCACCTGGGGCACAACAACCCCAAGCAGAGCTACAAACTGGGAGATGAGTGGTTGGAGAGCTGCCAGGCAGAGAAGGACCTGGGAATGATGGTTGATAGTCGGCTGAATATGAACCAGCAGTGTGCTCAGGTGGCCAAGAAAGCCAACAGCATCCTGGCCTGTATAAGAAACAGTGTGACCAGCAGGGCTAGGGAAGTGATTGTCCCCCTGTACTCGGCTCTGGTGAGGCCGCACCTCGAGTACTGTGTTCAGTTTTGGGCCCCTCGCTACAAGAAGGACATCGAGGTGCTTGAGCGAGTTCAGAGAAGGGCTACGAAGCTGGTGAGGGGCCTGGAGAACAAGTCCTATGAGGAGCGGCTGAGGGAGCTGGGCTTGTTCAGCCTGGAGAAAAGGAGGCTCAGGGGTGACCTTATCGCTCTCTACAGGTACCTCAAGGGAGGCTGTAGCGAGGTGGGGGTTGGTCTGTTCTCCCACGTGCCTGGTGACAGGACGAGGGGGAATGGGCTTAAGTTGTGCCAGGGGAGTTTTAGGTTGGATGTTAGGAAGAACTTCTTTACCAAAAGGGTTGTTAGACATTGGAACAGGCTGCCCAGGGAAGTGGTGGAGTCACCATCCCTGGAGGTCTTTAAAAGATGTTTAGATGTAGAGCTTAGCGATATGGTTTAGTGGGGACTGTTAGTGTTAGGTTAGAGGTTGGACTCGATGATCTTGAGGTCTCTTCCAACCTAGAAATTCTGAGATTCTGTGATTCTGTGATTCTGTTCTTACCTACTTTGCTCCACCATTCTATCTGGGATACTATTGGCTTTATGTATCATAGTAGTTGAAGATAATTAATTAATTATGAATAATGTAATGCAGTAAACCATGCTGCTGCATACAGTCGGAAGACTATTCTAGCTGGAAAGCCATTGACATTAAAGAAAAAAAAAAAAAAAAAAATGCTCTCCCACTTAATTACTGGGAGCCTCCCTTAGTCTTCCTTTGTAGGGATTCAGTTTTGCCATGCCAGCTCTGATCCTTAATACAATAAAATTATTTTTGTGCTTGAGTCAAACTTAGCTCATTCAGTAATTTGAATTGTTCATAACTTAGTAGCCTTCTTCCTGAGTGCTGAACAAAAGATGTCTCTGTGGAGAATGCAGAGTATTAGAAATATCTGAAATGATGTCTACAACAAATTCTCATTCAGGACAGGAGTGCCCTCACCTGACCTCTGGTCTGCAGGTCCACAGTCCAGACTGCATTCAGGCGAGACAGACACTCTCAGGCAGGGTGAACCAGTACAATAGCACAGACATTTGTCTTGGTCTAGGAGGAGGCACTTCCTGGAAACACTTCCCTTGAATAGAAAAGATCTTTGACAAACAGCTTAGACTTAATGTATAATTTTGATATGGTCAAGACTGAACCTTACCACATGTGAGAATCATGATAAAATCACAGCAAAAACTGCATTTAGAGATTGTCTAACAAAACATCATTGTATGGGCCTATAAAGTCTGTTCTTGAAAACAGCACTTAGTTTTGGACAGATTAAAACAGAAGATCTGATATCCCCGAATCTTCAGCTTTCAGATCTGCTTGCAGTGCTGTCCTCAGCAAGTCCCATAGCTTCAATCCCCTGTTGCTAAACTTTTCTGTACTTACTAGACATCATGATTTTTGAAAGCTGTTCTGAGCTCTACAGGTCAAGGAAGGTAGAATAAGAGAAAGGAAAATAATAACAATAATTGCTACTGACTGAAAAGAAATTGCAGTTATTTCCTTGATAGCCTCAGCTGACTTTCACTAACAAGACTGCATTTAAAAAGCAGACAACTAAGTTCTGCTCTGTGATATTCATATGTAAAGGCAAATAATATATATATTTATATTATTTTCTCCTCATCTAGAGTTAGAGCTGCATATCTGTGATTTCCAGGCCATCATGACACAGCCTGGAGCACCTCTAATGAGATTTACAAGTGCAGACTGTCTGCTTTGTTGGATTGTTTTTAAATACATTTTTTTCCAATTATCTTCTAAAATGTCAGTTTCTCATGCAAATGAAACACTATGCTGGAAAATCCAAAGACAGTTTTGTGGGGGTGGGAAGAAAATCAGTCCCTCAACTACTTGCATCACTTATTTTGCAAGGTTGAGAAAGAAGCAGTAGTTTAACAAAAGCACAGAGGGATCAAAGTACTTCTCAAGATAGCACATGCATTTAGACCATTAATGACAACCAGCAAATACAGAAACCAGCACTATATTAACACACACAGCGGGGAGGCTTGATAGGCACTGTGCATGTGCATGCATGTATAAGTCTGTATTATCTCCTCCTCTCTGTGTGACTTTCAAAGACTGTAGGCAAGATCACAAAAAGGTATGCTAAATGTGCTTGTCTTGAAAATGATAATAAAAATAAATTTATTTAATCTTGGTAGAAACAAGCCCTTTGTTCCTCCAATGCCAAAAAAAAAAAAAAAAAAAAAAAAAGTCATTCTGTCCTTTGAATCTCTAAATTACAATTACAGGAAACACTAAATCTAATGTATTTGCAGTTTGCAATTTTCATTTTTTTAAAATTTGCTTTGCTACTGCTTTATACAGAATCCACTTTTATATAGAAGCTATTGCCATTCTAGAGAGAATTTAGGTTTAAAAGTGCAAAGACCAAATTTTGAGGGCATCTTTTTTGCTTCGATGAGAACCAAAGGAGTAAATGTCTTTGCAAATCTTAACTGTGCAACTAACAATGGAGTTTTACTGGAGTTTTACTGGACTCTGTACAACCACAGTGGTTTACACCTACACTAATTGAGAATCCAACCTCTTTCCTGAAACTTTAAGTCAATAAATGCGGATTAATTTTATGACCTTTTCTTCCCTTTTAGTTTAAACATTTTACCTTCTTGCCAGCTCGTAGGGTACTATATCACAATCAGACAAATCTGTTAAACCCATTTTGCTGGTGCTTTATATTGTCACTGCTTGAGACTGATCAAGATTATCATAACAGTGTATAACTTCTGAAATGGAGATGAGACGGGTATGCTTGAGGAATAGACACCTTCCATTGTACATGCATTTTTCCATACAGTGTGTAACTTTACACTATTTCGTTACTGAAATAAGAACTTACATCCGGAATAATGTCAATATTGCTCACTAGAGCCATGGGATAACAGCTAGTAGTGCTGATACTTCTCATTTTTTATTTCTGGCAACATTAAAAATTCAGCATGGAGAAAGTGTTGATGCCTTCTGTACTTTTCTCGTATGTTCTAATCTAATAGACCCAATGTTTGTTGTTAGTGTAGAAAAAAAACTGCCTATTTTTTCAGCTATACTATGATCACAGGACTTGTGAGCATAATTAATCATTTAAGTCAAATCTAGAAAAAGGCATAGAGCATTATGTATTTCCTTCTAACCCACCTGAAACTGGATATGTAAAATATGTTGGTATCCAGCATACAAATGCAGAAAAATTAAAATAGAGGTGGCTAAACAAGATGCTAGAAACCAGTCAGCTTTCATTAAACCATACCCATAAAACCTTTGAAATACTTCTCATGACTGGGTCCAAGAGCTCTGCTTGCTGTCTTATGGAGGAACAGGAAGATTCCTTTGCTGAGTTAAGGGAAAGTGGTAAGTATATAAGCATTTAAGACCAGTGTACACATGATGAAAGTCTTATTGCAATGTTTCACACATTAAATCACCTTCTACCTGCCACACCTGGAAAGATCAGAATTCCCTTTGACATCTTCTGAGTCATGGTGCTGAAGCATACTGTGGTGTCCCTTCAGTATTCTTTTCCTCTTCATATCTTTCACATCTTCTTTACCCACCCTCTTTTAACTTCTGACTGCAGTTACTGAAATCCCAAATCCTTAGTATTTTTCTGTGTACAGCTAGCTCAGCTAGCTACAGCTGTCATCTCTGTCCAGAAAAATGCACATTTCTTAACATCCCTACAGCAAAGGAAAGACATAATTACTCAAAACATGCTGCAACCAACAAAGAGAAAAAAGTGAGAAGGAAAACAGGACCCTTGGACAGAGGCCAAGACTATGGGTAGGGCAGAATAAGAAAAGAGTCTCTAAAAAAACTGAAACCTAAAAGGGAATCCATAGATTTTGAGTTTTCCATACCATTAACCTGTGATTATCAAATTGGTTGAAAGTTTCTCTTTGATTCTTCAATTTCTGTTCAATTTAGAGAATGTAGATAATTTAGTTGTCTATACAGAACTAACATTTGTGTGCTATAGGACTTAATTCATGAAAAATAAATTCCAGTGTATATTAAGGGATTTCCACTTGTTATATATCTGTATTATTTATAAAATTGCTGAACACAGTCAACTCTCCATTTATAGTTTATCTCCTGAATCTTTCCTAATATATTGGTCAATAAAAAAATGCATACACTTATATTTCAAATAAACTTTATAACTTCAAAATCAGGTGCAGTGGGTGAAAGAGAGATCAAGAACATATAAGGAGACATTTCAGTATCATCGGAAAGCTGTGTCAAGTTCAAGTTCACTTTTGCTTTAAGACCACATGATAGCATATGCCAAAGTATTTTTTAACTTTTAACCATAAGTAATACTATTAACACTCTGTTCAATGGGAGAGAAAGGTTTCCCTTATATCTTAAAAATTTGAAATACCTAAAAGAGTCTCCATAGAATTACATATTTCAGATTAGATAAATCTGAAATCTTGCTATGCTGCTAGATTTGCAGGTATTTGATTGCCTGGCATTGCTTTAAACACATCTTTATGTGCAGCAGGTATCATAATACCATGTCATAAGTGTAACCCAGCTGTCTGAAAAATAACTTTCTACAACTCCTAACTACTACACCAGGAAGCATTTAAAACCTATCCAGTCTATTGAGCACTCTTTTTTTTTTTTTTTTTTTTTTTTTTTTTTGCTTTTATTTTCTCAGTGCATTGTTACAACACATTTAGATTGTCATTCAGTTTGTCTCCACTCCAGAACAGCAACAGAAAGTCAATGGATATGTATTTGTCACCACTACATTTCCTCTCATCAGAGGCATGATTGACTCCATTTGTTTTTTAATATGACCCAGGGAGATAAGTGGTGGTTGAGATAGAAAGAGGAAGTGCTTTTGTTTTTTGTACATAAAGGAAATGTGTGGTTCCAGATACAAAATTGCTAACATAAAAGTAAAACATCTTGTATCTGCAGAACATCTACATGGCTGAAAAAAAAAAAGTCAGTTCTTCACCAGATATGAAAAATCATGTTGCTCAAAGGAGTTTGTCCCTAGTAAACATGCTCTATTTTTAGGCATTGTGAGTTGCTTTTACAAATATTTTCATTCAAAGTTTTAACTTTATTTGATGTGACCATAATGCTATTATTATAAAGGTTTTAGGAATACCTCTGCAGTGGAAACAAGGAATGGAAGTCAAATATTTGGGTTTGTCAGAGATACTGGAGGTTTAAAACTTGATCCCAGCTGAAGATTAACAGAGAAAACAAAAATTAACATATACAGGCTTCTAAATCATTTTCACTGTCTAATATAGTTAACTTATATTTTAATAATTTGCTAATAATTTTAATTTTTAAGAAATATAATATTTACTCTAAACAATTTTGAAATAGGATATTAATCCCCATTACACTTTGCATTCAAAGATTAAGCATAGAAACCTCTACTCTAAAAAAGGCAAGCAAGGTGAAAATAATTCATAGTGAAGATGCAACGTAGAAAGGCAAGACAGAATAAGGAGGTAGAAACGACTAGGTTTATTACATATTAATTTGAAATCTCAACAGTGGGTGCTTCATGTCTTGAAATAAGCATGCAGCATATTTGAAACATGTATTGTTTAGCATTGAGGCAACCATGGAATCTAAGCCTTCCATGACTTGGTTTAATAGTGCTTAGAAATGTCTGCACTAATTCATTTGATTCATTTGATCTACAGTCATGATTTTTCCTACAAACAGCCATTTAAAAAAGACTTTTCAAAATATATTTCAGATTTGATAGGGACATAAAAAGAATCTATTCCTCATGTCATGAGGTTACTTTTCTTGCTGTAACTGACTGAAAGTTTTTTTCAAATTTCATTAGTTTTTCTTTGAGACAGATCCTGCTTTTGTTGTTTCTACATAGACTCAACCTTTTGCAAAAGGAAAATATTCCTTGCTGAAAAGAAACAATATACAAAACATAACTGTTTACCTTGTTCACTCTTTTACAGAGTGGTCTGACATGCAAATTTTAGGGCATGATTCTCCTTCATGTAGACTTTCAGAAGAGAAGATTTAGGTGTAGTTTTTACTTTTCTAATGATTGCCACTGGGAGATCTCTAGGAAGTTAATCCTAAAGCTTTCCTATTAACGAGATTAACCTGGTGTGTTTAAAAGTAATAGGTTAGAGAAGTGCCATCATCTTGTCATTTCCCTTAAATCCTTCTTTCCTGTGTTTTAGCTGGGTGTCACCACCTCAAGAAAGAGAAATAAGAAGTCATTCATTATTTCATGGCTTGGTTCCCACAAACACTAGAGGGATTTGCCCAGAAGTACTACTCACTGAGATCCAGATGGCAATCTCAATCTTCAGACAGGCAGTAAATCCTAAAAAATCACCCCCCTGGGGTAATGAGTTAGCACATAGCTGATTGCATGGCTGCAGCAGTTCCTAGGCAGTAGCACAAATATGCCATGCCCCACAGAGCACCGGGAGCAAGACAGTGCTTGTACTTGAGTCATTGTCTGAGACGTGAGCTCTCACATTCACTCCTAGGTCATGGCAACTTGGCCTCAGCATCTCCCCATTCTGGTTCAGCACAGTTTCTCGTGCTGGAAGGGCTCATCAATGTTATTCAGCACTATTGTGCCCTACTTAGCTTTAATACGGGTTTTCTTTCTTTTCTAAATACTGTACTTTCTGTGAACTGTCCTAAAGTCCATAGTTATTCCAGGTACAAATTATCCACCTTTCCTTCCTCCCCGTCTGCTGCCTGCAGGTGGCAGGGTACAGATACAGACACACAGCTCTGCAGCTTCTTCTGTGTACAGTGTAACTGCATCTGGCTCCTGTCCTGCTATTAACTAATGTATTAGGACAAAAAATTCTGCAGTGATGAATGTATTCACTTGGGACATACTTTAAATTGGAGATAAGATAACTCTGTTTTTTTTGTTTGTTTGTTTGTTTGTTTGTTTTTTGTTTTTTACTAGTGAAGCAAACTAGGTTTTTATTAATAGTTTCCCAACACTGCTATTTAGCATCTGATTTGCACATCCAGAAATCTCCAGAGGTTAATGTGTTAGGCTTTGATCATTGTGTTTGAACAGAAAAAATAAATATTCATGTAGTGTTAGTGAATTCCTGCTTACTTGCTAGGGTTTTTTGCTTCATCTGTTACCAATCAGGTTGTGCCATTTTCCAGGAAAGAAAGACATCTCCTCGCTGAATCTGGGTATGGAGAAATGGATATTAATAGCTCAGTTCATGTCTGCATGGAACGAGAACAAGCCTAGAACTACGGAGTAAGGTTTCTGGCTCTTGCATGCCATTACAGAATCACAGAATCACAGAATTTCTAGGTTGGAAGAGACCTCAAGATCATCGAGTCCAACCTCTAACCTAACACTAACAGTCCCCACTAAACCATATCCCTAAGCTCTACATCTAAACGTCTTTTAAAGACCTCCAGGGATGGTGACTCCACCACTTCCCTGGGCAGCCCGTTCCAATGTCTAACAACCCTTTCGGTAAAGAAGTTCTTCCTAACATCCAACCTAAAACTCCCCTGGCACAACTTAAGCCCATTCCCCCTCATCCTGTCACCAGGCACGTGGGAGAACAGACCAACCCCCACCTCACTACAGCCTCCCTTGAGGTACCTGTAGAGAGCGATAAGGTCACCCCTGAGCCTCCTTTTCTCCAGGCTGAACAAGCCCAGCTCCCTCAGCCGCTCCTCATAGGACTTGTTCTCCAGACCCCTCACCAGCTTCGTAGCCCTTCTCTGAACTCGCTCAAGCACCTCGATGTCCTTCTTGTAGCGAGGGGCCCAAAACTGAACACAGTACTCGAGGTGCGGCCTCACCAGAGCCGAGTACAGGGGGACGATCACCTCCCTAGCCCTGCTGGTCACACTGTTTCTTATACAGGGAGGATCCGGCACTTGGCCTTGTTGAACTTCATGCAGTTGACCTCAGACCATTGGTGCAGCCTATCCAGATCCTCCTGCAAAGCCTTCCTACCCTCGAGCAGATCGACACACGCACCTAACTTGGTGTCATCTGCGAACTTACTGAGGGTGCACTCAATGCCCTCGTCCAGATCATCAATGAAGATATTAAAGAGGACCGGCCCCAGCACCGAGCCCTGGGGAACGCCACTAGTGACTGGCCTCCAACTGGATTTGACTCCATTTGCCACAACTCTTTGGGCCCGGCCATCCAGCCAGTTTCTAAAAAATGAAGCGTGCGCCAGTCCAAGCCAAGAGCAGCCAGTTTCTTGAGGAGAATGCTGTGGGAAACAGTGTCAAAAGCCTTGCTGAAGTCAAGGTAGACCACATCCACAGCCTTTCCCACATCCACCCAGCGCGTCACTTTGTCATAGAAGGAGATCAGGTTCGTCAAGCAGGACCTGCCCTTCATAAACCCATGCTGACTGGGCCTGATTGCCTGCTTGCCCTGCAATTGCTGTGTGATGATTCTCAAGATAATCTGCTCCATGAGCTTCCCTGGCACTAAGGTCAAAACCCATTGTTGCAGCCTTTTTCTGGCTGGGCATCTGCATTTAGGAAAACATATTTCAACTGAATTTAAAGATACATCATTTGGTGCTGTGCTAAGTCTGATAGTAAATAGTAGGAAACTTTGACAACACTGTGGTCTGTATGTTAACCACAGGAACTTGTCCCTTCTGCTCCAAAAGAGCACAGGCAATTAAGCAAAATCTCCACTGTTGTTACCAATATATTGCAGTATGTGTTACATGCCAAGAAGAGGTTCTGATATACTAGAAAACCATCAAGTGTGTGTGTGTATATATAAAAATTAAAAGTTTATGTGTATGTGTTCATACACAAATTTGCATACACATAAATATATGTGTGTGTGTTTGTGTAAATACACAGTCCAGTATAGGATAAGTAACACAGGCAGTTGCTAACAGCAACAAATGGCTGGAGCAGAAAAATGACCTTGTGTTTCTATACAAGTCTTGAAAACCTCTCCCAGACTGCTGTGTTTCTGAGAGTGTCTGACAGAATGGTGGCCCCTCTAATCAGCAGCAATCATTTTCCCATGATTTTGCCTCCTCAGCAGCAGCAGGATCAACAAAGTTGACTGTCCCCACCCCCTTCAACTGTCTCTTCCTTTCCTGAGTCAAGGGCAGCCCAATCCTTTTTCCCTTCTTTTATTCATTGCTGACAAAAAAAAAAAAAAAAAAAAAAAAAAAAAAAAAAAAAAAGCTTTGAATCAGCTTTAGGTATGTGCATACTCGTGGAGCAGATTGCCTAATCCTCTGCTTGGGTGCATACGCAGGACTTCAGAGCTCTGTCTATTGAACATATATATAAACATGGGTTTATGGGAATGCAAAACTGGGTCCTAGATCAGCCACATTAACAGAGATATCTTTACTTTGTTACAAAACCACATTCCAGTTTACACTGTAGAACTCTGGAAATATCTGCATTCTCAAAATACATTGAAAAAAAAATTGACAGAAATACACACAATTATAACTGAAAGGTTAAGAATGGTGTATGTGAGGATAGGAGAAAGTCAAAACATTTTAGATTTTCTTCTTCATTATTGCCTTTTGTGTTTACAGATTATGGTAATGAGAACTGCAGAAACATAAACTGAACGCATACTTGATTATAAACCTGTAAAATGCAAAATACCAACAGTATAACTGATAACATCTGAGCCCAAAAGTTCCCAAGTTTTTATTTAAAAAAAAAAAAAAAAAAAAAAAAAAGCCTTCACTTATCTGCAGAATATGTTGGAATGTTTTAACATAATTTTGATAAAAATAAAAAGTTTAGTGTAAATATCACCCTTAAAACCTGTCTTTAAAAAAGAGATTGCTGCTTGTGGCTCTGGGTGTGCCTACCAGCATATGGAGCATTTTCATCTTGTAGCATAGGTTTTGGCTTAATACAATGAAGACATTACTGGTTGTTGTCATGACATTTCTCTCTGCAAGATTAAAGTATTTCCATTCCAGCATCCACAGCTATTATTGAAATAACATCATTTGTGAGTTATATGAACTTGCACCTTGCCTAGGATAATGAGTTGATGAGGCATTTGTATGAAGAACAATGTTTTATTATTAGCAGTATAAATATGAAGGTCTTCAATATAGGCTTCATTGCTACTTGTGCATGATTCTTTGCTCTGTTTTCATGTTCTCATGTTGATGAAAAGAAACAGCAGTTGTGTTGTGGCAGCATACTACTGAACAAATTTCACTTTCATAACAGCTTCCACAGCACTTGGCCACCCGAGAGTACTAACAAACCCCAGCAGTGCCATCTGAAACACTCATCCGGTTAATCTCTTTATGGCAACTGCATCTGTGCTCAGTGCCTACTGCCTGCACCCCTTGCAGGGTTTCTGTAGGATACCAGCTGGCTCCAAGAAAAATTTACTTTTTTAATAAAAGTGAAATTCACACCCAGCAAATAGTGGGGGCACCTGATTGCTCAGGAAAAACAAAAACAAACAAACAAAACCACAGAACAAGAGACACCTAGCAGAGTACTTGGTTCAGCAGCTGGAAAGGCTTCCCTCTCTGTATTGACTACTGAAGGTGCCTCTGATGATTGCATTTTTCTATTAGCTGCCTCCAATAAATGCCCAAAGCCATAATAACGTCCTTCACAGGTTTGCCGTAGGTGCCTGTGCCACAATACGCCAGTCACAGATGCTACTGGCACAACACACCTTGCTCTTTTAAGAACTTGAAAAGCTTCTCACAACAAAAGGTGAAAGAAAGCTCTGTTTTACACTGCTCCTGGGAAAGATCTCCTAGGGCAATTTTAATTTTAAATTATTGGATAGCTGCTGCGAGCCCTTCCCAGGTAATCAAAAGGTGGGTGTTTTCTAGTTTGCCCTTTTGAAAAAGAAACTGAAGATAAAATGAGTGAAAAAAATGCATGTTATAGGCCAAAACAAGCAGCCATAATTTGCTGATCCATAGCTGGTCATGTAAATGTAATGGAACAATTCATATTTCTGATTATCCTTTTTCATCACAAGCTAGGATGTGTAATGTTGGCTGTGTTTGCTTTTGTTAATTGTGACTGTAGTGTGCCAGCTTGTTTTGTTCCCCAAATTGAAGATCTAATTAAAAGGCAAAAAAATATTCCCAGTCTAAAATTCAATGGCCAATACATTCAAATTGAGAAAGAAGTTATATTAAAGCTCAGGTACTACATGTTAATTTACCTCAAGACTTACTTTTTTATGGAAATAACATCGTCAAAAACTGTTTTAGGAACATTGATTCAAGCAAAAGTCTAACGTTATCTGATGGCATTCCTGACTAATATTATTTACACAGATGAGAAGAAGCCTCATATTTGTGAATATGAATATTTTTTTTCATAAGAATATTTTTGAGAAAAACAACCAAATAAACACATTAAATGTATACAAGTATGTATTTGTATGATTACACATTTTATGAGTTTATCACGTGACTCAGAAACCATTGATTTAGAGGGAAATAGAATGCAATATGTTTTTGGTGGCCAAACATAAAGTGTAGTTAGTAATTTAGAAGTAGTGAATATTTGAAGGAATAATTAATTTTACTGAGAATTTTACACACTTGTGATGCTCGTGTAAATTATTTTGGATGCTCACTGGATGCTTAAAAACAATTCCTGGACTATTTTGAAGCAGAGAAAGCAGATGATACCTAAGCTATTATTATTAATATTTCATATCTTTCTACTGGCAGCTTTCAGATAAATTAATGTCAATTTCTACAATATGCTATTCTGTTTAAGGACAATATAAACAATGTTAAATATAAACGATATTTAAGGATATTATAAACATGTTACTTTACGTAAGAGAAATTGCCAAGTCTTTCAAATTTTTGCTAGCTTTGCTCACCTCCTTTTTTCAGTCTCAAACTAGAGCAGCCTAAGAATCCTGTAAAGAAATATGAATTAGCATGATGGAGTTAAAGCTGCAGCATGCATCTCAGGCTTGGTGCCTATGAGGCACTGGGAGGTGTTCAGTTAAAGGCTGTCCAAAGAATGGGATTCCATCTGCCAAGTGGTGGGAAAGGTTGGGTGGAAAAAAGGGCTTGGGCAAGTTGACTCATTTACATTAGAATTTGCTGCCTTGTTAAATACAGCAGGAAAAAAAAAAAAAAAAGTCTTCACACCAACAATGAGATGAGCCCTTGGTTGTCTTCTATGACATGGGCATTTTCTGATGTCATCCCTGCAAAATGGAGAGTCAGTGTGCCTGAACTGGTATTTTTATCCATGTCTTTTATCACTAACATCTCTGGTGCTAACCAGGAAAGTCTTCTGAGGAGTAGGGCACCTTGGTAATCTTGCTACTTGGGAGTGGGCATCTGGGTTCTCTGCCATGTAGCTCTGGAAGCCTTTTCACAGGATGAAGCTGGAAATAGGGTCTCAAGCCCAGAGTTAATCCACCAACCTTGTGTCATTTGTTTCAAAAAAAAAAAAACCAAATAGCTTATCTTTCAAAAAGTAGCAGGCCAGGGTTGCTATTCCACAGGTGAATTTGGAAAGAAAGTACCAAGCTTCCTTTTTAAGTCATCCTAAAAAAGATTGGGCTGCATAGCAAAGTAGAAGAGAGGTTCTGGTCCCCTTGTGCTACAGCTAGTTACACCTGCTTTGAGAAAGAAATAAATTACATCTGCATCAAACAGTATTTTGAAGTTTTAAAATGTCGCTAGTGAGATTGACAGTGTTTAGTTATCTTAGTCTGAAAGTTGATGCCCTTCCCAAAATAATGACATTATCGTAGCATTCCTGTACATGGCCCTATTTTCCACAGGATGTGCTTAGACTATTGAGTTTCTGAGGATTTGGTGACCTGTGGTGTGACACAGCTCTAAAATAAAGAACATACTCAAGAGAAGTGCAGTCTCCTAGCTTTGTCAGGTCCACTCCACATTTAGCACTAGAGAAGTCGTTACATAGGTAATACACAAAAAGGAATTATGTAAGTCAAACCCAAAAAGTACACTGTTGTAGCTATGACTTCTGCTATGGAAAAGTTTACAGGAAGCATAGGAAGTCTGTCAGAGTTTTCAGAGGAAGAGGGGAGAAAAAAATTTTGTCTGTCACTCTAGGTAAATGTTGAGGGAAATAATATATTGGGGAAAAAAAAAAAAAAATCCATAATCTTCACTATACAAGAGACTCTTTAAAAAATCCACATAGGAATAAAAATTATCTCTGTCCAATTACTCAAATCTTGGGAGCAAACTTCAAACCATTTTATGGTCTTACATAAATATTAGTGAAAACATGGGAGAACAATGGTAGGAGCCCTGAGCTTTGTAGAAGATTACACGGCATCAGTGACAGAAAATATTTGTATCGCTAGCTTGGGATGTCCAGAAAACTGGACATTATCAGGCTTTATCCTATTATCAGGCTTTGTCCTAAAGGTCCCAGGTGTGCTGAGAACACTTTTCTCAGGGTTTGGGTAGAAGGGTAGAAGGTTCCAGAAAATATTTATCCAAGACAGCCTAAATAGAAATAAACCTTGCAATTTCTATCTTAGGAAAAGGTTAATATTAAAATAAAATTTAAAAATCTTTCCAAATCAGGATAAATTTAAAGTTTTCACACGATGGACCTGATAAAAAAAATTATTGAGAGAAGTCAAGTTTTTATCTGGACCTGAAGTGTTTCATTCCAAGTGATTACATTGACCCTAGTGCTCTGCGATTAAATTCAATATTCAGATGAGTTTTTACCCCTTGTGGACTTTGGGCTTAAGGTATCCAATACCCCCATTTTCTCCTCCTTTTCCTTACCTTCAATGTGACCTGTGCATAGTGATTTCTCCACAACACATGCAGAGGCAAGTGCTTCCAGTGGCAAACCACTTTCCGGTTAGAAGATAACTGCCCTGATTAACAGTAATATTGTTTTTTATGGGAGCGAGACTTTTAATGAGAGAATTTGGAAAAAAAAAAAAAAAAAAAAAAAGACTTTTCTGTAAGGAAGTGAGGAAACAGACACATGCAGCAAGGTGTTCTAAACTAGGTTGATATGATGTGTTTAATTTTTAATTTTAAAAGTAATAAAATCTCCCCATTCATGTTAAATCAGTTTGAACTAAAATGTTCCAATTTTTCACAAACTGAATGATCAAAGAATGTAAAAAGACTAATTGCAGCTAGAAAAAACTGAGAGTAATTATAATTAAATGCTGTAAATACCTCAAGGTTTAAACAACACACATAGAGAATAGCTACCGAGATAGTAAAAACAAACCAGAACTGAAATTAGAGCAAATAAGTACAAACAGTCCCAAATAAATGAAAGCTGTAAAATTACAGGAAAATGTGCAATGTTAATTTCAATAGAGAGCAGGTGTGAGAAACCCTTTTCTTTTTTAAGATGATGTGATATGCATATTTATGAGAAAGGTTTGTTGTCTGTGGCACCAAAGAACTTCACAAATCAAGATCCCAGTGTACTGACTGCCAAAGCAGTCTAACAATCTTTCATAATAAATAATAATAATAACAATAATGAGTGTGTGTTTGTGTGTGTGTGCGTAAATCCCAAGAAGGCAGTATTTCTGTGGAAGCTGTATTTTCTTTCAGGAAAGCCATCCTGGTATGCCATCACCTATTAGCTATACATTTAAGTCTTTGTGA
This sequence comes from Heteronetta atricapilla, assembly GCA_011075105.1. NCBI lineage: Eukaryota > Metazoa > Chordata > Aves > Anseriformes > Anatidae > Heteronetta > Heteronetta atricapilla. The sequence continues at coordinate 33,187,928 of CM021735.1, forward strand.
AAGTTTCAAAACACACAGCAAAACCTTGAGCTCTCTATTTCAAATATTTACTAGTGAAAGGTAATTACTGAATCTTCCTTTCTATCCCCTAGATTTTTCACATGACTCGTCTAGTTGGATAAAGGTATATTTTAGGTATCTCTTTTCTGTTTTGTTCAGACTGAGTTAAATGTTAAAATACACCTAAAAACCTGGCCTGTGCTCTTATACTTCTCTTACTGCATATACTTAGAGTAACTAGTACACTAATTTTCCTGAGACTTCTGCTTTGTAACAAAAATGAATTGTTTGGGGTCCAAGAAAAATATTTTTTCCTAATTTAAATTAAAAGAGTTTATGCATTAGAAAAATGTTCCAAATAGCTGAAATGAGTGAACAGATCTATGCTTTGATACCTTTTGTTATTAAAAAAAAAAAAGGGGGGGGGGGGAGGTTATCTAAAAGAAAAAGTGGTGTTATCTAAATGACATCAGAAATTTCAGAGACTTCCTAGAGGCAACACTACTGAACAGAATCCCAGTGTGTTCCTGTTGTCAGAGGTGCCTTATATGGCAAATGCTGGGCAGAAACTGTGGCTATTAGTTTTAAAGAAACAGTATTTACTTACCATTACTCATGATCAACTTAGCATCAGTTCTTACAGCTGTTTTCTGAATCTTATTCTGCATTCATCTGTTGCTGCTTCTTTGTCTCAAATACTCTGCACAAACTCACAGAACAGAAGACAACTGAATTCTGGCAATATATAATTAGTTGTTGCTAGTTTTGCTAATCAGGTCACTTTGTTTAGTGTTTTTCCATGTAGAGGTAGGCATACTTGTGCTTGTCTGCTGTTTCTCTTAGAATAAGCTGCTCAGATAATGTCACCACCACTAAAAATGTCAAGGACATACTTATGTACCTAAGTTGAAATTCTCTTCATTAAAATGAATGATTGGCTCATCTTTGAGCAAACTGTATAATTGCCTGTCTCTGTGTGAAGCTCTCGCTGTTCTCTTTCAAAAAAGAAGCACAATCTTCTTAGTGCCCAAAACATAGATCTCAACCACTGTGAAGGTGACTCTAATACTTCAGACAAACTAATATTGGCTAACCCTCACTTGGTGCTGGCAGTTTTCCATCTCCATAATAAAGTTCACTAGTCAAGGAGTTGTGAGCATCTCATTTTGAACTGTATGCAGAAAGCTGACCTTGCTCCATGCTAAGAAGAGAAAGAAAGAAAGAAAGAAAGAAAGAAAGAAAGAAAGAAAGAAAGA
>CM021735.1:33189193-33331790 GCA_011075105.1 Heteronetta atricapilla
AGAAAGAAAGAAAGAAAGAAAGAAAGAAAGAAAGAAAGAAAGAAAGAAAGAAAGAAAGAAAGAAAGAAAGAAAGAAAGAAAGAAAGAGAACAGACTTAAGGGGTAGGACAATTCAATTACACCTCTCACCTCAGGTGAAGAAAACTTCTGAAGTTTTCTCTCCAGCCCCAGAGAAAAAAGACTGCAAATTTGATTTTGAATCTCATGACATCAGAATAAATCAAAGCATTTTTGTTGACCTGAAGGGGATGGGGTATGAAAGTGATAGGACAAGCTACACAAAATCTGCAGATAGAATGCACCCACTACATTCAGGGGATTAATAACACAATTGATTTAAATAGAACCCTGGAGACAGAGGCAACAGCAGTAATTCCTAAGTGCCACACAGACTAGTCTAGGACACTAATTACCAAGAGATGACCCAGTACTGGTACCTGGAGTCATCCCTTACACTCTAATCTGCAAGCAAGTCTGAGGCTGAATTTTCTGGTGACACATAACCCAGAGGGTTCTGTCAAGGTCTCTGCAATGCAGCAACAACAGATATGTAAATGCACTGAAAAAATCATGATGTGTACTAAGAGCCATGTTTAATGAAACCATGCTACAGTTTGTAGCAAGCATTTGATGACATAACAAGGGCCCCATCCTTCTCAGAAAGTGTCCTTAGCAGAGGATTCATAGCAGAGGGTAGGTTGACACCCCAGAAGTCCACTGCTAGGTGGAGATGATTGTTCCTCCACAGGCTTACATTTGAAAAGCAGTTCAGCAATAGGCATGAACATAATACATGTCAAAAAACAGAGTATCTAATTAACATTGCCATGAATTATGAGGAACCTATCTTAGCTGGGTTTCAAAAGGCTTCTAGAATAAAGGATTTTTCTTAGGATGTTCATCTTTATTACAATTACAGATATATTATAATTATATTATAATTTTCTGGCTGAAATCTGGATTTTCAGACAAAATCCTAAATGACGAAGAAGGGATGCACTGCACTCTGCCACACCAGAAGAAGTTTCTTAAGAAGAGCCACCAGGTACTCAGCTATTAGCTGATCAGCTATTAATTCTACATGAATAATGTCTGTGGGAAATGTGCACTGTCCAAATATTTCCTAAGCCTTTTGATCACTTGACATTAAGGTGAATTTAGCCAATTTACTAGTGAGAGATTTAGTTTCACAGCTGACAGTTTTCAGCCCTTGCTTGTTGGCTTGTTAGCATGCAGGATGTGGAGGTCAACGTTTGTGGAGTCTGGACTTTATTTGCACGGCATCCAGTAAAACAAAACCTTCATCGAGCAATAAACACTGAAAAAAAATTTAAAAAAAAAAAAAAAAAATTTTAAAAGTGTGTCAGGCTGTGTTGCTGAGTAACAACATTTATAGCCACATAAAAATCAGAGCATATTCACAAAGAATCTCTTTGGAGGTGGAGAATCACAAGAAAACCTTTTGTCATCTCTGGCCAGTAAAAAAGCAATTGATTCTCAGACTTCAACATTTCAAAAAAACACAAGCATCTTGTGGGAATGGACACTATGATTCCTGATTCGACCTGACTTTGCTGAGTAGCAACACTGATAGCATAGAACAAAGGAAAAATGAGAGAATATTTAAATCAAGAAGGGCCCGGTGAGGCATGTAATTGGGAGGAAACCTCTAGTGATTGTCCATTGTATCTGTGGCAAGAAAGGGCATTGCTTTAATGATTTACATGAATGAGAAAAGACAACTTCATAATTGCCAGAACCTTGTCACAGGAAAAAGCTGAAAAGAAATTGCAAGGAAAGCACGAGTCAACTCTGAAATTTAAAATGGCATCCCGAGGAAGCCCATTTCTCACTGAATTCTTGGAATATAAAAAGAAACATGGGAAATAATTTACAGAAAATTTAAGATGTTCACAGCTTTTTATTAAAAATAAACACACCCGCCTATTCACGCATTCATGGTTCATTCTAGAATCTGACTTGTGGAGTAGATCTTCAGACACTGCCAGAGCACAGCAGCAATTTCAGTCAGGGGAAGGTGAGGCACTGCCGAAAATCTAGTATCTGGTTAGTACTCTGTGTCACCCCATGGTATCTTCAGAAGGTATGGTACTGTCCTAAACACACGCACACACACATTAATATACATACACATCATACTTTTATATACATGCATACATATACATGCATATACATGTATTTATTATATATACGCACACACATGCTCAGCTCTAAGGGCCTCTCCACGGAGGTTCCAAGGTTCTAAAGAGGTGGCTGGCAAGATATTTAGTAAGAATTTCCTGTTCCATAAACACACACACATGGATATTTTAAATGTGATGATATGGTAGTGATTTTACAGGATTCCACACAGCAGATTTTGATACTATTTCAAACTCTGTCATCATAGCTGAGCTTTTGAAAATATATATATTTTTTCATAAATTACATACATTTAAAACTGCTAAAATACAGTTTAAAATGTTCTACCCAGTTTTCTGGTTTCTGTTTTACATTCAAGATATGAGATGGGAAAGAAGTGATTTTACCTCTGATAGGATTTTGCCTAGATTCCCATCAATATCACACTGAGAGAATTTGGTTCTTCCAATGTTCTGCCCAGTCTCAGAATTGCTCAGGTTTCCTTGTTGGTTAAGAACTTCAAAAACTGGTATGAGTTTTTAAGTGACTGAAATAGACTGTTTTATAGACTTATTTTTTAGTAGCACAGCAAAAGAATTAGTGACTGCTTATCAGAATTAAATTAGGTGGGATACAGTAATCTTGCTCACAGATATCCTGTGTGACCAAGAATTGCTCCTTCCATCACCACTCTCAGAGCAGCTTGAACTCAGTATGTCAACAAAGGCTCAGAGCATTTTGGAGTATGTTCAGGTTTGCTGAACAGCCCCATAGGCAAGGCAAAGTAATTTCATGAGAATACCTGCGTAAGAACTAGTCACAAATTTTAAATGTCTTGCAAAACAATTCCTGCACCCATGGTGTTCTGACATGGAACTGGTGGCATGTTTTAGGCTGGTCTAAGTACTTTCTGTATCACCTTACACTTTTTCAAAGGGCAGAGGCTAGTACCAGCACTAACAACAGGTCTATTCAGATAACATGACCAGATTTTATCAGCTGCTAATAAATACATTGTCACCTAGTAGAGGTGACCTATTATGGGCTGCAATTGCTCCCCACTCACTATGTGCATAGTGTGGAATCAGACCCTCTCCTGTACAATAACAAAATGCCAGTCATTTTAACTTAGGTTTTTGAGTCAACAGAAATGGCAAATGTTTTTTTTTCATCAATAAAACTATTTTTCAGAGGTGGAGACTGGCTATAGTAGGTGCTCTCTCCTACACTTTACATAAACCTAAATCCACTAGCCATGTGGTCCCCTGTACCTCATGGAGGGAAGGTGGCATGCTTGCGACATTCTCTGAATCTACTGGAAGAGCTGAGTGGTGAGGAAGCAAGGCATTCTAAGACACCCTAGACCAGAAAGAACTCAAGGATTCACATTCTCTATAGTCCTGAAGACTAGTGCAGGTTTTCTTCAAGGTTCTCTGAAAATCTGAGTGAGGAGAGTGGGAGAAAAGAAGGAATTAGCCTCTTCTCTGGAACTACTGACTCATTTTCAGCGGCAAGTGAGCAACAGTGAGGACAGCAGTTCCAAGCAATAATATTTCAGGATAGATACAGCCCCAAGCTGCACTGTCATTCACAATGTGTACATAATATTTGGGCATCTGTTGGTAAATGGAGACAAGTTCTGAAAAGCCTAAACCAGGCAGTCCAGCCCTACAGACAACTCAGGCTAACCAAACACCACAGCTCCTGTCCTGGCTGAACTTGCTGTCTCCTGGGACCCTGGAAAGGAAAGTGGAGAAATTGAAGGAGAGCCCTTCATTGAAGCAGTGACTGGGATATATCTATCCCTTTGCAAAGATGAGGAGCAGAAACCTTGCAGAATGTTTTTCAGGGACCCCAAACCATTCTGCTGGCCTAGACATGACTGTGAAACAGATTTCAGCAGTCAATTCTGCTTTAGTTTTCCCAAAGTACGGTGCAAAACGTTATGTGTGGCCCTTATAAAATTACAAGAACCATTGAAATTACAAAGATAGATTTCAAGCCAGTGTTATTTTACAAAAACATGTATTAATCACTAGCTGTGTCTGATGATCCCCTTCAGCACCATGGAAAGCCCTAACAAATACCAGTTGCAAGCTAAAGAATCTGGAACATACATGCTGAGTAATACAGGCAATTCAGAAATCTAGGTTCTTTTAAAGCTACAAAAGATGCCTAAAACCTTCAGGGTGAGATATGAAAGCGGCACCAAAAGAGGCCATGATAGTTACAGAAAAACTTTGTTGCTATGTATAATAGCAGGCCAAAAATTTATACCTTGAAGCTGTCTAATTGACTATGCATAATGTCCATCTATATGCCAATTGCTTGCCTGCACTGTCCCTAGTAACAAATAACTCCTCTGATATGCAGTAATAATCCACAAATTGCTGTTGCAAATAGATACACCCAGATTCATGTCAAACATCAGACTTTGCTTTTATATTGCACAAACCTCTTGCCTGTTTCCTGGAGGGAGCTATTTCTGGTTGTTAGAAACAAGTTTTAATGGGACCATACAGAACTGGACATTACCCTCTTGTTTTGCAGCAGGTGTTCTGGACTTAACAGCAAGAAATTCTCCAATTAACCCTGAGGCTTATCAATTTGGAATGACAAAAAGAAACATTGTGTGTTTTGCTTGGTTATAAGATGTTCATAGGCCACCAGTATGAAGTTGTGCTGAAAAAAAAATAATAAAAAAGAAATACAATTATGGAATGCATCAAGTGAAGTATTTCCACTGCTTCACAGGCAACTTCTGTTCAAGATAGATGAACCTAGAAAAGAACAGTGGCAAAAGTGGATTTGTAGGATAATCGAGAGAATGTAGAGGCTTTTTCACAGAAGAGAGCCAGAAAAGATTTGCTTATTGAATCCAAAGAGCATCATCTCAAGCACTGATACGTATAAAGTGTTTGCTAATAAACATAGGCTGGAAATAGAGATTTACAACAAAATATTGGTAAGTGCTGTGAGAATAAAGATAGCATTGGATATAGATATTATCAAATATACATATAAAGATTTGATCTGTTTAGGAAGTGACTTTATAACTTCAAAAAGATCCCTTTAAGTCCTACCGCTATCACATTATAGTAGAAAAATTATTTTACTTATACATCCTGTCTAAGACAGGATGTATAAGTAAACTTAGCTTAAAATAATTAACATTTTAAACACCCTGGGGAACTTCTGTATCTATACTGGTATTTTCATGAAAGCCAAAGCTTTTAACCTGGTGTACGAGCAACATTTGCACATAGAACACAAAGCTGCCAAAGAGGACAAACAAAAAAAGAGAGATTCAGATACTACTGTTGGCAGTATGGTCAGAGGTCCTTCTCGGTGCAAGCTGCAGTCATAAGCACATAAACCCTGCAAAAGGAGAGCTCCCTCAGAGAAGGGCAAGCCCTTGCTATGGATGTTCTCTTTCTGACAGAGACAGAATAAAGGGCTGAATGAGCCTTTTCATGAAGAACTGCAGAGTTTGGGTGTTTTGCTATGAAAAGGTTTCATTGCAAAATTAGCAAGAGGTATTATGCTTGACAAAGTGCAGACTACTCTATAAAACCAGCCTCCAGAGTTTTCAAATTCTATTTCATGGTATCACAATCCTGTAGTGTGTGAGAGGTGAGATCCTCTCCTTGTTACTTCATCTTTCAAGTTCTTCCACAACCAAAAGATTAAAAAGGCACAAGGAATACTTTCACCTCAAAAGAACTGCTCACCTATATTGAATCTAGTATTTCCAAGAAATCTTTTGTGGAATTAACACCTAGAAGCAGAAAAAGAGATTTATTTGCCACAAGGCTAGTGGCTGGCTGGCTACCATGTAGTCAATCACACACTAGTTGAGAGTAAATCTTAGAAAAATCTCATCCTCTGTATCACTTATGTCAAAAGGATTACATCATGGACCTATGCAGTTATGAAAATACGCCAAGAGCAATGAAAAACAGGTTGCCAAGATCTGGTTTTCCATACAGGAAACAAGTAGACAGAAAAGCCTCTTACAACTCCAACAGCTCTGCAGTACTGCTGATTCTTGGCTTCTAGAAATTTTCTGTTTGGAAACAAATCCACTTCTTTGCCTAATAAATCTGAAAAGAAATGGAAGAGTTAAATGAATACTGAAGCACTTTTCTGAAGTTCTTTCTTTGCCTGGATACAGCATTTCTTGTAGCTAATACATTCACTTTACTTCATACACTCCTCAGTATGGTTCTATGTGGAGTAACAGATACAAGTATTTCTGAGAAACACGGCTTCTGAGAAGTGAACAAAATTTTCTTGAAAGGAAGCACCAAAAATAAAGAGAAGGAAAGAGTTTCATCAGAGTTACTTTTATCATTTTCTAGGAGTAGAATGCATTCATAGAACCTGGAGAAGACACATAGAAAGGGGATTTGCTTGTGTTATTTACATTTAGATATCCTTACGTTGACTTGCTCATATGTTGTTGCTAGCACATAAGCCCTGAGCAGAACAAGAGCCAATAGCAAGCTCTGCAGGGGCAATAAAAAACTTCCCAGGTATCCTTGAAGATGCAAAAGAGATTGCTCACATTGTGAACAAGTTTGACAGCAGAGATAAAACAGTAGCAGGGAACCTGTGGTCTATGCTAATGATATGTCAAAAAGTAGTGTAAAGTTTTCCCTGCAGGTGGCCAGGCATATGAAACATTATAAATCAGCAAAATAAAGAAGTCTGATTTGAGTCTTCTCTTCATCCCTGTCTTAACATCTCTTGTAGAATTAATTTTCCACAAGGAAAACTCTGTGGAGTCAAAGACAGACTGGCATACCTTAAGGCCTTTTTGATACCTTTCTATAAATCTGCTCTCTATGCAAGAAGTATTCCCTATTACAAACCTGACTAGCTTCTTTATGTCACTAATATTCTGGTATTCTAGCTGATTTCTTAATTAACTGACTTTTAAATTCAGCTTTTAACGCAAACTAGTCAAGTATGAAGGTATTGGAAGTGCTTTTTTCTGCTGAGAGAGAAAGAGAGAGAGAGAGAGAGAGAGAGATTCTAATAATTATACCTTCTTGCAACTCCTGACCAAGCATGGATTTTTAGTGTTATTCTCTGTGCATCTCCTGGGTTATCTAAAGACATTACTTTAGGTCAAGTTGAAAATAAAACAGCTCTTTCTGAAAAAGTTTAAAATGGTTCTTCATGCTCTGCACAAACATAACTTTTTCCTTTCCCCCCAGTTTCAGAGCTACTGAGATGTAATTATTGATTGATCTCTTTTTCTGGACTTTAATAAAACTTGGCTCTATTTTGTGCCTGGAAGAACAGCTCTTAAAATAATTTCCAAATGCTTTTCACTCTAAGACATGCTCTGATTAATTACTAGTCCCTTTACATAATTTGCTGGACTGTATTTTTATTTCATGACAATTAAATTTTCTTTAAACAGATGGATGTTAATATACCACACAGCCCTGAAAACTTCTGTTATAGTGGATCTATCTAAATGAAATCCAGCTTCATTTCAGTAACATTTAATAAGTGGTGTAATGCTTTAATTTTTTTGTATTGGGATTATAGATTTATCATCTTTACATGCTTAGAACTGTTCTGTAACATTTCTACCTAATGTTCAGTTTATGGCTGGGAACACTGAGTTTATGGAATGAGTCTCTTACACATTAACATAAAATATGAGAAATTAAATCCTGTAACATATGTAATTGCTACTTATGTAAAACCCACGATGGTTATTTAATATTTATACTTGTAAATACATATTTGCTAAATTAAATACTTTGGTATACCTCTCTAAGACACGTTGGCTAGATTCACCTCAGACTTCTAAATGAAAAAATAGAAATGTTACCTGCATTCTTAGACTGATCCAATAAATTTAAATTTAAATCTGGGCAGGTCACTTCACTGACCTCTGATTTCACCCAGCTATTGTAGCTGTCTGAGTCCACAGGTCCTCCAACACACTGCACCTGGGAAGACTTACTCATTGAAGAGCAACTTTAGGACTGAGTGTATTCTATGCACTTGTGTGGTTTCTAGATCCTCCAGGATCCAGATCTTCCTATCTTCCCAATCCTGTCTTCCTATCTTCCCAAACCAAAGGCAGAAATAACCTCAATGGTTAGGGTGAAGAGGCTGAACAGGAGTGTCCTCTCCATCTTCCTGAGTATGAAGACAGACATTTGTCTCCATTACAGGACATGATGGACGAGCTGAAGAGAAACTATGGTGCTCTGCTGTAGCTATCAAGTATGTGAATTGCCACTGATTCAGAGTAAGAATCAAGAAACGGGTGAAAGTCCCCTTTGCCTACAGAAAATGCTTTCCTCAAAACATCAGTGTATGATAGGAGTCCAGAGCTGAGAGATTTACTCTGTACCCAGAGTGGTCTAAGTACGTTGTGGACATGGTTTTGCGTATCCTGCCATTCAGAGTGATTCTCCACAGTGGCAGAATCGCTCTTCACAGCCCTTTATCCACAATTAATCTAAAGTCCAGCTAAATCTTCCAAGGTTAACAGCAGATAGGAGCTCCTGAAGTCACGGACAATATCCACTGATCTAAGTGCTAAAAACAAAGAACAGAAATGGTCTGTTCCCCACTGTAAATCGGAGCAAGGGAAATAATACAAAGAATACAAATACTCAGCTGAAATCACTTATTCACATAATTGCTCATTCTTGGAGGCCTCAGAGACTACAGGAGCAAGTTACTTGTACATTCAAATCCATCATCTTCCTCCTGTCTTCTGTAGTTTGCAGACTGGAAGCTTTGTGTGTAAATTAGGTGAGCAAGCAGAGCTGGAAAGCTGGTAAGCTGCCACATCCCTGCAGAGAGCTGATGCTCTCCTCATCTCCACACCCAAGATGGGTAGCACTTGCTGTGACACAGCACAGCTATCAAACAGCATCCACACAGGGGAAAGGCAGAACTGACACAGTATACATTATTTCATTTTCCCTTTTTTTAAGCTTTTTTTTTTTTTTAGGCGTCCATAACTGAACTGGAAAAATATCCTATTTTGCAGGATAAAACTTACTCAGTTTTCGTGGAGATGCTGTCAAAAATGCACAAGAGATTTTCTTTCAACACTCAGGAAAAATTTAAAAAAAAATAAAACAGAAGGAAAATAATGTTCACTATCTTGCCTCGCTTTATGGAAAATAAGGAGTCTAAACGCAAAAAGGAAGTTTTTCTTTTTTTATTAAATATATATATATATATATATATATATATATATATATGACAGTTCTTACATACACTTAAGGGTCAACTTAATAGCTTAAGGTCAGCTGTGTGAGAGGAGTTACCCAAAGAAAAACACCACCTGTAATAGTTCAAAGTGAAGGCAAGTCACTGTGAATTACCTGGACATTTCTGCATGGCTAAATCAGTCACAGACACTGGTCTACCTGGCACTTTGCTGAGTAAGAGCCACTTGTTCTAAAACTAGAAATGTCAGTGGATAGCATGCTAACATCTTTTTTTATCTAACTGTAGGCCTTGACAGCTTGTGTCCTTCAATTGTCTGTTCTGGTGTTTCTTCTCCAGTTCTACTTGAAGACTAGGATAAGCTGATCTTAGAGTTACAGGCTATATGCTATCCAATGTCTGAGCACTGGTGTAGCAACAAGAATTTTAGACATCCAAGAAGTGCAAAGTGAGTGCACTTGTCCTGTCTGTAGTAGTGTGCTGCATCTCTGGGATGTCCCTGCAATTTCTAGAAAAGAGTTTTTGCTTGTAGCATCCTTCCTGTTTATGGCTAATCCACGTCTAAAGGAGGAATCATGAACATTCATCTTTTCCCATTATATTTATGCATGCAATTTTTACAGTTCCATCCTGTTGGTACATGTCCACTACAGAAGCAGTCCTTGCAGTCACTTCTGCTTGAAGAAGTCTGGTAAGATAGGAAAACATCAACAACAAATCCATGATATAAAACAACAAGAATACTGGCTATCGCTGATTGCTCTTTCCTCTCATGTTCACAGGGCATCTTCACAGAGCATGGAAAACCAGCTGTGTGTATTCACAGAAAAACCTCTGCACTTAAATGCCCTGCTAAATCTTAGCCTTGACAAGTGTCCTCAGTCTCCCTGCACCCGCCTCCCAAGTGTATATGTTTACATTCAAAAATGCAGATGTAATAAAACCCAAATCTGTCTTGTTCCACTCTGTCTTAGATGCCTTAGCCTTAGTAATGCTAAAAGCTACTTCCAACTCTGTAACCTTTTACCTAAGCCATTGAGGCAGTATTTCCTAGAGCCTGTCCTGTTGTTCCCAGCTGGACACTAGGGAGAGTTTTCCCTTTCCCTTTTTACTTTCCCCTCTTTCTCTTCTTTTGCTTTGAATGTCCCCAAAAGTAACATTCACCAAAAGATACATCAACTGGGGATCTCATAAACCTTTTTGCAAAGGAACTCTTTATGCAAAGGTCTCTAATGCTACTCCCAGGTACTACAAGTAGCATAGGCAGTTGGTTTCTTGTTCTTCAGCATCAGTGATATCTTTGTACACGTGCAGATGTGTATAACTGCATAGGTGTTTATTCATGCGTCCAGACACATTATGCAAAGTGGCAACAAAAAATCATAATACTCTTATGGGGTCCTCATTTGTTTCACAGTATTGATGTTACAAGAAGAAATCCTTCTCTGACCTACTTTGCCTTTTCTGCCATGTCTTCCTCTGTTCCTTTTAACTGTATTTCAACCTTGCAAAGCAGTTGACACCAGATGGCTTTTTTGTCTGCCTTGATACACTTGTGAAAGTGAGTTCAATATGCTGTCCTATCATTCCCCACAGCCACATAAACCTCTCTCTTCCCTGAAAAAAATAACCAACTTTACTCAGTCTAGTTTCTGTCTTCAAAGTTAGGGTTTTGCTGAGGGTTACACAACAAAACACTGAAAAAGTGCTTGCTCAACGGTGACTGAAAACAGCACATTCAAGCCCAGTATGTCAAATGCAATTCATAGTGGGGGGTGATGCCCGTGGTCAGCCTCTGTTGAACTGCTACTCCTAACAATAGGACATTGTTACAATGGAAATTCTCAAGGCTTCTTTACAGCGGGCTTTGCGCTTCAGGCTGGGTCACCTCAACTGTGGATTTAAAAGAGGCAAGTTACAGCTGATGTCAGACTGATCATCTCTTAATCCTTTCTCTCTGCCTGTCACCTGTGCTCATCTGACACCAGCGCACAGAAACATGGAAATAAATGGACTCAATATATGAAACATTTCATCATTATATATTGTACAGTCTTCATTATGAACAACACTGCTGCAGGTCAACACACATAAGAGACAAAGTTTAAGGCTCAAGACTGGGCTGAAAGCACAGCAAGGACTCTTCCAACATGGAGTAAGTACCAGGAATAATGAGAAGTCCTTAATTTTTCAACAATATTTCTGAAAATCACAGGAGCAATCTGCTATATGCACCTGTCATTAATGCATCCTACCTACAAGCTTTTTTTCCTCAAATGCTCTTTTAAAATATTTTGGATGTAAATGAAGGGGACGCTGTTGGCCTAAAAGTCTAGTAATGTCTTCTGCTTCAATGCTTTTGCAGTTCTGCTCTCCCAGTTGAGAAAGAACATCACTTCCTCTGCTACTCTATGAAAAGCTAATGAAATGGTCACAGAAGTGGTACTGTTTGGTTAAATAGTCACAAAGGAATCAGATGTCTACGGGGTCTTTCAGAAAATACCAACTGAAAAACAGAGCATTGGATAGGATTTCCACTTAAAAGTTTCCACTTAATTTAGTAGATCCTGAAGTAGCCAGTCATATATGTAGCAAACATGCATTATTTATATTTTCTGTGTGGTTTCTTTGTGCAAAAGCAAAGAGTCCAGACACTCACTGAACGTAAATGAAGTGTGCTTCATTTTAGATGCCTATAGAGGAGAGGCAATTTTAGGTTAGATTTCTGCAAGAACCCTCTCTGTGTGAAATGCCATATTGTAATGCATCCCTTCCTGCCCCCTGCAGCATTTCATAAAGTCTTCTCTGCAGGAAACTGTATGTTTCAGCTGTCATGTTCCAAAACCTCAATGGTTATATATTTTAACTTGATCATGATATACTAATTCTTAACCATTCCCTTCAATAAAGCATGTTTCCTTATTCTCATAGCTAAAAGTAAGATTTCTAAGTATAATGTTTCACAAATGAAAGAAATAACATTATAAATACAATCATATTATGAAAATTATTGTATCTTTTTTTTTTCTTTTTTTCCTAAAGGAATTGAAAACCAAACCCAATATCATGATATAGAAGGCAGTTTCACAGAAAAAAATACTCTCCAAACTGTTCATAGTACCTCCTATTGGTTACCAATATAGTAAAACTGGATGCCAAATGCATTGCTATCCAATAACAATAATTGAGGAATATGTCTATATTAAATTAGACTATAAATTTTGATTCCTTTACCAGATGAACTTCTCTGAATGCTCCCTATAATTAACAATGCCAAGATGCATGTGGCTTTTTTAAAAGCCTCGTCTTTCTCATTCCTGTTCCATAGTCTGAAATCCTACTCATCAGCTTTTCAGTATTTCACCTTTATCCCATAAATCAAATATGAGGACCTAAAAATATTAATCTCACCAATAATGCTCTGAATTGGTCAATGATCTTTGCTTATGCAGAGGTGTTGAATTATTGCACTTTTGATTAAACAATGGCTGTAGAGAGACACAGTTATGGCATGCTACACTTCCTCTGATGGAGAGTATTGGAAGTGCAAGATATGACTACATGTTTCTGTCAGACTATTCTGTGAGACTCATTTTAAAGCAAACTTACCATTAAAAATAAAAATGAAAAAAAAAAATCACCTTCTAGCAACTTCAACATTTCAGCATATCTTTTGTAACAATGTTCTTCTCATGAAAATGCATGGATAGAGAGCAGAGATAATCCTTTGCAAGAACTTGGCTTTCAAAAAAAAAATTCTGGTCACATTCTCGTTTTTTTTTTTTTTTTTTTTTTTTTCAAAAAAAAAAAAAATTTTTTTTTCCCCAGTCTGTGTAATTCACATTTATTTAAGAGTGATCTTCTACAAAATAACAGTCTGCATGGAAGTCCAGATAGCAGACTGTGGTGCATTTTCACCCACATTTTCAGGTGTTCTGATGTGTCTTTGTGAAAATCTTTCCCAAATTCACCAAACTCAGAGGACTTCTTTACAAGAGAGTACTATAATTACAATTTACTTGAGAACATCAGTTATTTTTGTTTTATGTGTGGAGAACAGTTTATTACCTATCTTAATTCTTAGCACATTTACTTAATTTGCTGAGGCAAACCAGCCAAGTGTATAATCAAATTATTTAAGGAAGATTATAGGATAATGAGGTAGTCAGCATTAGTATAATAATCATTGTAATGTGCAGAATATTGCATATTTTGCAATTTATTGCAGAAAATATACCAATATGCTAATAAGTAAACTGACTAAAGTTTTCTAGAGGCAGAAATATACTGCTCTTTCTCCCTCTCTCTTTCTTTAGTAAATTTTCTTTTTAAGCCTTATTCAGCGATGGAAAGCTCCAACAATTGATTGCATCTAAAGACATTGATTTACAGAGAAATTTTGAGTGACTATCTCTTACAATTCACAGAGTCACAGAATAGTCTAAGTTATAAGAGACCTCTAGGATCACCAAGTCCAACCTCTGACCTAATGCTAACAAGTCGTCCACTAAACCATATCCCTAAGCTCTACATCTAGATGTCTTTTAAAGACCTCCAGGGATGGTGACTCCACCACTTCCCTGGGCAGCCCATTCCAGTGACTAACAACCTTTTCTGTAAAGAAGTTTTCCTTAAAATCCAACCTAAACTTCCCCTGGCGCAACTTAAGCCCATTCCTCCTCGTCCTGTCACCAGGCACGTGGGAGAACAGACCAACACCCACCTCGCTACAGCCTCCTTTAAGATACCTGTAGAGAGTGATAAGGTCGCCCCTGAGCCTTGTCTTCTCCAGGCTAAACAGTCCCAGCTCCCTCAGCCGCTCCTCATAGGACTCAGACCCCTCACCAGCTTCGTAGCCCTTCTCTGGACTCGCTCAAGCGCCTCCATGTCCTTCTTGTAGTCAGGGGCCCAAAACTGAACACCGTACTCGAGGTGCGGCCTCACCAGAGCGGAGTAGAGGGGGTCAATCACTTCCCTGGACCTGCTGGCCACGCTGTTTCTTATACAACCCAAGGTGCTATTGGCCTTCTTGGCCACCTGAGCACACTGCTGGCTCATATTCAGCTGACTATCAACCAATATCCCCAGGTCCTTCTCTGACAGGCAGCTCTCCAACCACTCATCTCCCACCCTGTAGCTCTGCTTGGGGTTGTTGTGCCCCAGGTGCAGGAACCGGCACTTGGCCTTGTTGAACTTCATGCAATTGGCCTCGGTCCATCAGTCCAGCCTATCCAGATCCTCCTGCAGAGCCTTCCTACCCTCGAGCAGATCGACACACGCACCTAACTTGGTGTCGTCTGCGAACTTACTGACGGTGCACTCGATCCCCTCATCCAGATCATCGATAAAGATGTTAAAGAGGACTGGCCCCAGTACCGAGAGCCCTGGGGGACTCCACTAGTGACCGGCCTCCAACTGGATTTGACTCCATTCACCACAACTCTCTGGGCCCAGCCATCCAGCCAGCTCTTAACCCAGCAAAGCGTATGCCAGTCCAAGCCATGAGCAGCCAGTTTCCTGAGGAGAATGCTGTGGGGAGCGGTGTCAAAAGCCTTACTGAAATCAAGGTAGACCACATCCACAGCCTTTCCCTCATCCACTAAGCATGTCACCTTGTCATAGAAGGAGATCAGTTTCGTCAAGCAGGACCTGCCCTTCATAAACCCATGCTGACTGGGCCTGACCACCTGCTTGCCCTGCAAGTGCCGCATGATGATGCTCAAGATAATCTGCTCCATGAGCTTCCCTGGCACTGAGGTCAAACTAACAGGCCTATAGTTCCCTGGGTCTACCTTCTGGCCCTTCTTGTAGATGGGCGTCACATTTGCTAGCCACCAGTCAGCTGGGACCTCCCCTGATAGCCAGGACTGCCAATAAGTGATGGAAAGTGGCTTGGCCAGCTCCTCGGCCAGTTCTCTCAATACCCTCGGGTGGATCCCATCCGGTCCCATCGACTTGCGTACATCCAAATGCTGAGGCAGGTTGCCAACCATTTCCTCGTGGATTATGGGGGCCACATTCTGCTCCCCATCCCCTTCCACCAGCTCAGGGTACTGGGTGTCCAGAGAACAACTGGTTTTGCTGATATAGACTGAGGCAAAGAAGGCGTTAAGCACCTCAGCTCTTTCCTCATCTCTGGTAACTAAGTTTCTCTCCACATCCAGTAAAGGGTGAAGATTCTTCCTAGTCCTCTTTTTTGTGCTGACATACTTATAAAAACATTTTTTGTTGTCTTTAACAGCAGTAGCCAGATTGAGCTCCAGATGAGCTTTGGCCTTTCTAATTTTATCCCTGCACCACCTCACAACATCTTTATAGTCCCCCTGAGTGGCCCGCCCTCTTTTCCAAAGATTATAAACCCTCTTTTTTCTCCTAAGCTCGAGCCGCAACTCTCTGTTCAGCCAGGCCAGTCTTCTTCCGCGCCTGCTCGTCTTTGGACACATGGGGACAGACCGCTCCTGAGCCATTAAGATTTCTTTCTTGAAGAGTACCCAGCCTTCCTGGGCTCCTCTGCCCTTCAGAACCACCTCCCAAGGGACTCTGCCAACCATTGACCTGAAGTCAGTGACCAAACAGTGACCAAAGTCAGCCCTCCAGAAGTCCAAGACAGTGGTTTTACTGATCCTCTTCCTGACTTTGCCAAGTATAGAGGACTCTAGCATTTCATGGTCACTCTGCCCAAGACAGCTCCCGATCACCACATCTCCCATCAGGCCTTCTCTGTTTGTGAACAGAAGGCCTAGTGGGGCACCTCCCCGGTAGGCTCACCAACCAGCTGCGTCAGGAAGCTATCTTCCATGCTCTCCAGAAACCTTAGACTGCTTTCTCTGGGCTGTGTTGTGCTTCCAGGATATGTCTGGGAAGTTAAAGTCCCCCACAAGAACAAGCGTTGACGATTTTGCAACTTCTGCCAGCTGTCTGTAGAACTCCTCATCCGTCTCCTCATCCTGGTTTGGCGGTCTATAACAGACCCCCAGCAGGACACTTGCTTTGTTGGCCTTCCCACTGATCCTAACCCACAGGGACTCAACCTTATCATTCCCAGCCTCAAGTTCCACAGCATCAAAACACTCTCTAATATAGAGAGCCACAGCACCACCCCTTCTGTGCTGCCTGTCCCTTCTGAAGAGTTTATAGCCAGTCATTGCAGCACTCCAGTCATGAGAGTGGTCCCACCACGTTTCCGTGATGGCAACCAAGTCATAGCCTGCCTGCTGCACAATAGCTTCCAGCTCCTCCTGCTTGTTGCCCATGCTGTGTCCATTAGTGTAGATGCACTTCAGTTGAGCTTTTGCCTTCTCTCCCAGCCTTGCCATTGTTCCCCCTGGCACACCTCCAACGAGCTTTCTGTCATCCCCGTCCCCCTTCTTATCTAGTTTAAAGCCCTCTCAATGAGCCCTGCCAGCTCCTGGGCTAGGATCTGTTTTCCCCTTGGAGACGGTTGGGACCTGTCTGCAGCCATCAGGCTGGGTGCCGAGTAAAGCGCCCTGTGGTCGAAAAACCCAATATTTATGTGTTGGCACCAGCCTCTGAGCCACGTGTTTATCAGGTGGGCTTTCCGTGTCCTCTCTGAACCCCTCCCTGCCACTGTAGGGATGGATGAAAACACCACCTGTATTCCCGCTCCGTCCAGTAACTGTCCCAGCCCCCTGAAATCACTTTTTATAGCCTTCAGGCTTCTCTCTTCAATATTATCACTGCCAGCCTGGACTATCAGTAGTGGGTAGTAATCAGAGGGGCGACCCAGGTTGGGAAGCTTTCTGGCAACATCCCTGACCCTGGCCCCAGGGAGGCAGCAGACTTCCCTGTGGGCCGGGTCAGGCCGACAAAGAGGGCCCTCTGTTCCTCTGAGAAGGGAGTCGCCCCCAGCGATCATCCTTCTTTCTTTCTTGGTGTAGGCAGTCTTGAGGCGTGGAGCAGACTTCCTTGCCCTAGGCTTCCTGGGTAAACTTTCTACCACATCCTCATCCTCGCTCTCTCAAGCTCCAGGGCCTCAAATCTGTTGCATAAGGGCACCTGGGAAGGTGGGGCAGGTAGGGGTGGGCGTTTCCTGCAACGTTGAGCAGGAACCAGCCTCCATTCCTCCTCCACTCCTGGGTCCCCTCCCTCTGCCTGACAGTGACCGGGCAGGGGGTCCACCCCCATTTGGGGAGTCTCACTCCGGTGCCTCTCCTTCAGGCCCTGCAGGGAGTTGCTCCACCAGTCTGTCTCCCACTCGTGCTCCCTGATAGCCTTCAACCTCTCCACCTCCTCGAGTTCTGCCACCAGGCGGACCAGGTCATCCACCTGCTCGCACCTCACACACACAGTATCTCTGCCTCTCTCAGATGGCAACAGCGAGCTTTGAAACTCCCTGCACCCAGAGACCTGCACTGCCGCATTTTGGAGCGGGCAGTCTGTCTGGGTGGCTACAGACTTTCTGGAGAGAGCTCTCTGCCTAGCTTGGACCATCGCGGCCTAGCTAGCGGTAGAACGCCATCAGATCAGTTGTTCTTATTCTTATGGGCGGGGGGATCGCGCTGCCCTCCCTGCGCGAACTGCCGCGCCCCGCCCTTCCGACGTGCCCCGCCTTGTTTGCCCGTCCCGGTCGCCGCGCTCCGGGTCGCTGGCGCTCCCCAGGAGCTGCCTCGGAACGGCCGGGGAGGGGGCGCTGCTGGCTCCGCCTACGCCTCGTCAGCCTCCCGCGCGAGGGCTGCCGGGCCCTGGCGGCTCCCTCGGCTGCTTCGGGTGGCCTCGATGCCGGGGGGAGAGCCCTGCCCGTCCCGATCCCCCGCTCCGCTGCAGAACGCGTCTGACCCGGAGCCGATGGCCTCAGCAAGGCAAAAAAAAATCATTCTGAGCTGGGTGAAAATCCACAGAAGACAATGGAAACAATTCCCACTGCTTTTAGTATTCTTTTGATCGTTATCTGTAGATCTCGGTAGATCTAGAGTGTGATCTTGGAGTAGCCCTCTAAAGCATCACTAACCCATCATCATCAGGATTAAGTGAAAGGCTAAGCTTTGAAAACTTGTTCCAATGAAATACTAGATTGAGAACGTTTATTTTACTTCATAGTGATTTTCTTACCTCATCTGTTTGTTATGACAATAACACACTAAAGAATGGGCAAGGGACCATATCACAGAAACCAGATTAGCTGTGTAAATAATTGCGTCACTCTGTGGGATAGTGTCACTTAAAAGACCACCTCCAAATTGTTCATAGGAGAACAGTGAGTAAAATTAAATATGTAAGAGGGTGTAAAACAAAGCTCTAATATAAGTTGACCTTGTTAAGTTGAATACATGTAAAATAATCCTGGATAAGAGTTACAAATTCTCTTCTTGCATAGATGTTTTATTTTTCTAATTGACTGATGTGTCACTTTCAATTTTTCTGTTTCAAAAGGAAGCAAAAGAAGCACAAGAAAAAAAATCCCACTAATTACATCAAGACTAAATTCCTATTACTGTTGATTCCCCTAGAGGTATCAAGAAAGGTCTCTATCATTGCTTGCAGAAGTGTATTGGGATGTACATGTTAATATTCACCCAGTTCCAATTAGGAGATTTCAATATAGAGAAATTTTCAGTTAGATGTTAAAGTCATACAAAAGTTACACTTTCCTTTTCCTAGAGCCCAGGAGAAGAAGTATAGCAAAAGGGTTGTTTTCCAGTTGTGGATGCCCTTGTGAGTTATATTCTTCAAAGAAAACCATCTACTTTTCAAACTTCTCTGTTTTTAGTACTAATCAGGAAACTTGTACATTGTCATGGTTTCAGCTGCACACAACATCCTTCTGTTTTCAGTTAATTGATCCCTGTGTCCACATAAACATGACCAGGCTGATGAGCTTTCCATCTTTTTACTACTTATCACTGGGATAATTTTCTTAATTTTGTATGGAAAACTGAAACCAATGTTAAATTTATTTTTTCCTAAAGTGTGCATTAAGGCTTCAGGAAATGTTATTGAATAATTATGTTTTAGGCATGGATTTAATGAATATTCATTAGTGTTTCTGATGCCTCTTCAAATACTATATTTAAATTACAAAGCTTTCTCTCCACAGTACAATACTGATTTTAACCATATCTTTTCTGTGCTGTAAAATAATCAGAAATAGCATCATCATTACCAGATAAATCTCACAGACTTCACTGGGACTTAGTCACAGGATTAAAGCTTTCCTGAGAGGAACAGAATTACTTGTGTGAAAATATTTTGCTCTTTGGGGTTAAGGCTTTATTTTCTGATCCCATAGATGAAAAGATCTGTTTGTTACTATATAATCCTAATGTAATGACTCTCACACAGTTTCATCCCTTGAGAAAATGTTGAGAACATGAGAAACGTTTAACCTGATAAGATTTTTTTAAGATGGAGAGTATGTGAGCTGATCCTCTTTATCATTATCCCTTATTGAAAATAATTTATAAATATGAACAGATTATTACATACACACGTTAAATCAATTTTATACATACACACTTATTTTCATATATATTTTGCATATATGTATATATATTTTCATATAGATGTACACAGATCCATTTTCCATGCCCTTCTTTAATCGTCTCATTTGTATAGCTGGAATTTTCTTTTACGTGTTTCACAGACCTTAGCTACTGAGCAATTCCCCTCTTTTTCTTCTCAATACTGAAAGTCTATGCTGAAATAGGTAGAACAGTACCTTCACCATCAACTCCTTTGATTTCAGGGTCCTGGTCTTCTTGGCCCTGTTTTTTTTTTGCAGCAGGCAAAGCACACAAGGATGCCCTATGTTTCCTCATGCTCTATAGAAAGTAAATCAAAAAATGAGGGCTAGATGAAGTGTAAGAGCAACATAGAAACTATGTAAGTCTATCAGAAGCACCATTCTTGCCACATAGCACAAAGCAATTAGGGGATGAGGGATGGTAAGAGCCAACAGTGATTTTTAATAACATGCTCTGATTCATTGGGCTACAGAACATGTAAAATACATTGCCTGGACAGTCAATAAGTAGAGCTAGACAGAGTACCACACAAAGCTAATTTCTAAATAGAATTTTAAGTAATCACTGTTTATCATTTTGCCAGCCACGGACTCTAATGTCTTTGGGGCCTGTCTGGAGCAACCAGAGGGATCAATCAACAGCCATTCATTAAAAATTATCTTCCTTCTTTTTATAAATAAAATTTACACAGATGATTCACAAGTCAAAAAAACAAACAAACAAACAACAACAAAAAAAACAGTAAATATCAGAAATTAGGTGCTGTCTTTGGTCATTCCAGATCTTCTCAATGGTTTTGCTCTTTCTTGTCCTCATCTGCTTCCTGTTTGTTTGTTGGTTTGAAGGCTGTACACTCAGTGTTTGACCTCCCAACTATTGCTTGACTAAACAAATAAGAAAACTCTACTGGCAGGAAATTTGAATTCATCAAAATATGCATCAGTTCAACCTCTATGTCAGCAAATAGGTTTCCTGTGATTTCAGAAAGAGTTTGGTTAGTCTACCATGTTGTTGTCATTATGTGGCACGTCCCCAGTACACTTGCAGTCGCAAAGTTGTTAAACGCTACCTTTGCTCATCAGGTGTCCATGCACATTACAAATCTGGATACATGCTACTGAAATAATTCATCGATTCATTTTTCCAAGCCAGCAGCAAACATGAAACAAAGAGAAATTAAAATACATATTTCTATTGACTGTAACATATAAAAAAGATGCCTATCTTAAAATTCTTTGTGGAAGACACAGAAGGCCCCAAGAAAATACATAAAAACACCCATTCAATAATAACCAATTCAACAAAACTTTACTATGCTCCCAGTTATGTAATTCATTGGACTGGAAAAACAAAAGATCATGAATGTTACCCAGAAGCGTAATTCAGATGTACACATATGTTTCCATTAAGACTCCTCCCTACTCCAATTTCAGGAATTAGACTGGTGCAGAGAAATTAAAGGGATGTATATAAATAGAACATCCCTCCTGAAAGAAGAAACAGGATCACTCCAGCAAGACTGTTGCAACATCATCTATATTGGGACTTAACAATATACTACACCAACTAAAATTAGCTGTTGTTTTTTTCTATGTTTGGAAATAAAATAAATAAATTTAAAACACTTGAAATTGCTAATGTCATCACAAATGGGTGCAGGCTTTCTTGCATAAAAACATCCCTATTTTTTTCCATAAAATTAAATATCTTTTTTATGCAGAAAAATAGTTATTTACCTTAAAAGAAGTGTTGGTGAGCTGCTTTGATGAAAGTTTCTCCGTATGATACACATCTGTAGTACAATGAACATGAAAGCACTGAACTACTGACATGGAACTTTAGATCAAAGTATGGATGACCTATTCCCTCAGAGATTATTTTTATCAAAGATAACACAAAACTTCAGAAAGCCTTGCAGAACATATGAGAACAGATGTATTTTATAGTGAACCAGGAACAGTTTATACATCAGAAGGCAAACCAAAAACAATTACTATTTAAGGGAGGAAAGGGAACACAGGGAAGAGGAAATCCTTCTTCCCTTCCCCAATTTGTTATCATCAAAAAAAGGTCCTTGTCCTTTAGTCTCAATAGGAAATCACGACACTTTAAAACAGGTCCAGTGGAATTAAGTAAAATACACATTCTACAACTAAAAAATTCAAAGGTATGTCAGAGAGGTTGTTTTCCTTCTCTCTCAGATAGGTCATTTTGCAGCCAGGCTGAGGAATAGGGGATTACCATTTCTTAAAACACTTGAGAGCTAAGAGGAAATGAAAGCACTCTAAAACAGTTATAAAGTAATAGTAAAAGGAAATAGAGGAAACCCAGTTAACTGCATCCAATAATAATGACAGTGATATTGGTAGTTTGTTGTATCCATTTCAGATTTCAGTATTTTGTTATTACTGCTCCTAAAAATACATCATTTGAGCATTTGAACAGAAATTCTGCAGCCAGAGGACATTAAAAACTGTCTACACTACTCATGTAGCTTTCTCCACAGTTGTTTATCTTCAAAATTATTCACCATTTTAGAATTTGATCTTGTCAGATAACAGAGCCAAACACTACAGTCAACTGCTCTTCAGAAAGCCCAAGACACTTGGAATTTGCAATATTTCTTCTAAAGTCATGAAGCAGCATCAAGAGGTCCTGAACTTTTTCAGGAGAGTGACAGTATCCCTTGAGACGCTTTACAGTCATCAAAGATTTTAGTGCAGTTTTTGCAAGAGTAAATATGTGATACACCAATGCTTTGTCCAGTTTTCCTCTCTGCAAATTATTTCTCTTTAGTCTTTTTAGATATTTCAGTCCTTGTTCTAAAATGTTCTGTAACACAACAGGTGTGCCCCTCAGAAGAAGAAACATCAGTACATGGGTAAGTAGCACATTTGCCTCATGTAAGGGCATTGACATAACATTGAATGGAAGACAATGCAAAAATGAAATGTTTTTATTTTAAGCAATATAGTCTCACTTGATACTCAGACACTCTGAATTCTTCAGCAAGTCATTAGCACAAATCTGTATACAGCTTAGGTAGAGTAGCTACAAGGATGCATTGAAAAGGAAAGAAACTATGTAAGCAGGCTGATGAGGTGCTTGGTATCACTTTGCTTCTGTTGGCAAGTACAAGCACAGCCCATTTCTAGTACACTTGTGCCTGGAGTGTGTGTTTTTCTAAGTAGGTTACATGTTAAATGGTACGGGTATGCTACAGCTACAGATTTCCAGTACCCATTGTAGGCTATGTTTGTACTTTCTTTCCAGTGTCACAGTAACCTGACAAAAACTGAGCAAGCTGACCTCATTTTACTGCATGTGAAAGACCTATCAAAAGTACTTCTGACTGCTTAATTTATTCCCCATGAGGATATGGAAGGAACTCAGTAGTATTTTTTTGTTCATTGCATCTATCTAATTTTCTTCTTGTAAGCAGCATATGAAAAGGGAAAGAAATGGTGTATGTTCTAGACTGAGTAGGTAGAATAGGTGATGAATAGGTTTCAGCTACTGGAAATTACAATGTTTTGCAAATTCATTTAAAAATTGATATCCTCTTCTGAAAATACTAGTGTCTTAAAGGGGTAAATGTTATCCCACATATAAAGGAATCAATAGTGGATTGTTTCAAAATTAAATTTGTTTCATCAAAAACAAAACAAATAATAATAAAAAAACAATAACTGAATAACAGAAATATCTAGTTTGGGACAAGCCAAATATATTTTTCCTCATCTTTTTCTTATGGCTATTATATAAAAACATTTATTTTCCTCCAGTTCCAGCCTTAATGGAGACTAACAAAAAAAGCAACATCAATTAGAAAAATTTAGAAAATGCTAATGCGGGAAGGGGGAGTTCTAGTAAATAAACTACAAGAGTGAGAGGTGAGCGATTCAAGTTCACTTTCAGATCAGCTACAGACATCCTGAATTACTTTAGACAGCTCAAGTGGATTGACATTTTTGAATTTGGCTGTCCATAATTGTGCATTACATTCACCATTCCATCAAAGTTAACACTTCTGCATGTCTAGTGGTCATTGTATTTTGACACCTCAAATACACAATTAAAAGTCTAAAGTTTAAGTACCTCCACTTGAAAAATAACTAATTAATCTTAGTGTCTGAGCTTTCATGCTGATCATGTAGTAGACAATAAAAGATCTGTTGTGTTGGCTGAGAAACTGATGGATTAGTGATGATAATGATAGCAATGATGACAAAAAGATGAAATCCCTAAAATAAAATAATGTACAAAACATCAGTGTTATGGCAAACATCATGCTGAGGCCCTGAGGAAAGATCATTCCATTTGACACAGCATTAATGTGGCCATTAGAATGGTAATTTAAATTGTTTGCAATACAATATCTTCTGCTAAGAGTATTTCAATGTGGAAAAAATACACCGACAGAATATTGTTAGATGAACAACTTCCACTTAGTCATATTTGGAAATAAACGAAAAAGATGTACATACATGCATGTATGCAGAAATCCACATGTACACACAAAACCATGGCTAAACACTTACCCCAGAATTGCTTAAAATTTTCTAACTTCTGCAGGACCTAGGTTGCATACTGATGCCCTTACACCACACCTGAATTCTTACATACCAGAGCATGCCCCATAGAAAATGACATAGTTGAGGAAACACAATCATTTTCTCATGTAGCCTGTGGTCTCACCTGGGTTCTTCAGAAGGTGCATTAGCCATGTCCAGTGAATATACAGCAAGGGTTGAACAGTCCAGATTTCGTGGCTGTTGTGATGGTAGACCTTTAGGGCATAACAAAAGAGAATCATAAGAACAGCAATAGATCTGTAAATAAATTTCAGAGTGACTCCTCATGGTAGTTCTTACCTAAAGAGCTATTTCAGGTTTTCCTGTGTCATTTCAACTTACTGATGATGTCTGAAATTTAAGCAACCTTGCTGACTATAGTGAAGGTCACAAACTGAAGCAGTCTTTTCAGTAGGAGCAGCAAGAGAGAAGACAGTAAACAATGTAATGTTAAAATTGAGTATCATTTATTTCTTTAATATCTGGGTATGATCTTGGAAAGAGAAATCATACAGAAAAGATAAAACATCCACCTTACTGACAGACTCCTATGCACCATTTTCTCCTATTTCAATGTTATTTGCTATAATTACATTTATTGTGCCTGTTTCTCCATCCTGACCACTTGCCTGCTTAACAGTGCTGGACACTGTACTAAAATAATTACAGGCAGCTGCCCTGATCTAAGTAGGTAAGAGATAGAAGTGGAGCTCAGTATGATGAAAACAAATGTTATGCTTGACAAAATCACTCTATTATCAAAGACAGTATGAGCTAATAAAGGAGCAGATAAAGGTATAGCCCAGGTATGCTCTAAAGCTGAGATTGTACAGGAAAGAAGAGTTGGAATAAACTGCCAGTCCACACAAGGCAGGGACAGTCCCAATTGGACTGTTTTTTTTTTTTTTTCATTATTCTTTCATAAGTGGATTCACTGCAGATGCTTCTGCTCACTAAAGTCTAAAGGAATCCTCTACCTGAAGGAATTTTTGCCCCCCAAAAAAAGTAATTTAGAGAGAGTTCCGGAAACTGAAGATGTCAAATCATATGCATAATAGATATTTTTTTGTTGTTTTGTTTAGTTGGTAGTTGGTTTTGTTTGTGTTTGTTTACTAACTAGACCAAGAACGCATCTCCTCATACATTTTCTGGATTTCGACAAAAAATGTTGATATCAACCATGCCCTGACTCAGACATATGGCATCAGTAAGGAAAATATGGATAATGAACATTATAATTCAAATAGATATCATACAGATTTGTAATGCTGACTAGATAAAAAAAGAAGATGGTTAGAAGAAAGGTTTAGAAATATGCCGTATAAATAATCTTCTGCCTTCTTCTACCAGGACATCTCACCAAGGAGATACTGGAAATCACAGAGATGTTTTCTCCTGGCAAATTTTATTTGTAAAATGACACTGTAATATAGGTGTGCTGCCATCTATGATTTAGAGAGACTCTGGAGCTATCCCCAAATTACAGTGGAGACTGAACCACCATAGCACCCTCAGCAATCATGAACACACATGGGGACCTAACCTACTTTTGCATGTCTGACCTCTCTTTCAGTTTTCCAAGCAGAATTCTGGCTAAGCAGAGCTGACCTAACCAGTTTGTTCAGAAAACTTTAACAAAATTGTACCTTTAAAATCAAAATATCTCTCATTTTCCATTAAAAGTAATCATGGAGAAGTTTCTATGATCTTCAAGCAATTACCCACCAATACTGGTAACCTGCAGAAAGTAAATTGCTTGATTAGTTTCTGTTTTGAAAAGGCAGACACTGGGTCATGCTGTTGCTGTAGCAGGTAACGGAGACACTCTGCTTGCAGGCATCAGTGTTTGTGTATAATAAAAAACGGAAGAAATCAAAGCTTCTACTTCCACTTCTACTGTCATGAAGTTACTAACAGATTTAAGAAAAAAGCAAGCAAGCAAGCAACCAACCAACCAAAAACACTGACGTGAGTAGAGCAGCACAGATTTGCACCAGTGAGAGATTCCAGTGCTTGCTTAGAGACCCTGAGTTACACAGATCATAAGACAGAATTTGTCTTTACATCTGCAATGCACTGCTAATGCACTCAGATTTGCTCCAGCTATTGCTCAGCTTTCTTCTTTCACCTGTATTTACTGGCTCATTGGCATATGCACTTTGAGTCCCTGCATTTTTTGAAATCTTTTGTTCTTCACTCTTTTTAAATCTGTCTGTTTAGTCTTGGCCTCCCTGGCTATCATTTCCAAACACCACTTCTTCAGCCTGTATCTACATGAAAGATATCCTTTCTGTTGCATTTTCCAGCTTCTCTGCTGTGAACTCTAATTTCTGTTTCAGATCAGTACAACTTCCATGCTTATTTCTCAAACAGGCATATTGCAGAGTGCTGCTAATGTATCTACAGCCTCCTTTTGCTTCCATTTCTCCTTTGAAAACACTGCAGTTCTGGCAGGCTGTGTGGATAATATTTTGTTCTTTCCCTAGACTAGGGTTCTGTTGTCCACATTCCCAGAGTAGTTTAGAGATCCTACACACTGGCTGAGCACTCCTTCATAGATAACAGCTTTCCCTCTTCTCAACCATACTTTGGAGTCCAGCAATAGAAATGTGTGCCACTCTTATTTCTTGTAGCCAAATTCTTAATGTTCCTTTCCAAAAGTTGAGAAACGTTGATAGGGTTATAAGCACAGACTTATCAGAGCTGAATATGGGTCTGTCAATATCTTTTATTAGAAGACTTGATTTATTCTGTCATTTATGTACTAATGCTCACTGCATGGCACTAAATATGCATAAATTTAAAGATGAATGTTAGAAAAAAATAAAGACCCAAAAGCATTATATTGCATAAGTCGATTCTCTGATCAGTGCAGGGCCTGTCCCTGTAGCTCAGTCTCAAAATACTCACTGTAAAGTTTTAAGCAGTTCAGAAAGTGTAAATCATGTCCTGTATTTCTTAAGAGTCTCATCTTCAAGCAGTTACTATAATTAATAACTTGCCTAAAATTCTACTAAAGTGTTTTTGTTTTTGCTATTGTTGTTTGTTTTTAATGATTACATTCTTCTCCATTCATTTAGACAATCAATTCATGTTTATGTGTACCAGGCTGGTTGGCATCACACAGAGATACGCAAAAATGTTAGGGAAGGCAAATGTCTCTTCTGGTGAATGAAGCTAAACTCAACCAAGCGAGTAAATAGAGCACAAGCCTGATTCAAATATGATCTGCAAAAGCTCCTCTCCTCCATTTGACTGTGGTAAGTTCCTATGTAGATTAAGCTTCTTATGGCAAATTAGGATATAACCATAGTTCCTATTTCCTGGAGATATTCATAGTCAGATTATGTATAATTGCCTTTTTAAAATATATTTTTTTTCTGTATAAGTCAGCTCTGGTTGACCTTTGATCTTTTTCTGTAATAGGTCCACAGGCTTCTACTGTATCTACAAACCTCTTCATTGCTGAGCAACACAGGTGGTACTGCCTGTGTTGGTCTATGGTAGGATGTTTCAGTATTTTCACCTCAGACTTTCAATTTCTTTTCCTTTTAACTATTATTCACCATTAAATCATCAGCTATTGTGAAATCTAGTTCTACTTTAGCATAACTGCCTTCCAGGTACTGCTGTTTCACTGTGCTGCCTAATACTTTTCAGTGAGTACATTTTCCAAGAAGAATGCACCTCCATTTGCCACTTCTATTTCTGTACAAGCCTTTACATAATTTCTCTAACTTGAAAAGCATTTTTACATTAGGCATATCTATGAATATAATTAACCCTTAAAGTAAAAGACAAATGAGCATGTCTACAAATGAGCATGTAGGAACATGGCAGCCTAGTTCCTAGGTCTGCAACCTAGATTTGAGTAGCCCAGGATGCATGCAAAGCATAGCACAGGCACAGTGGAAGGAGGAGCCAGGAAATACATGTGTCTAACCTTCACACTAATTAAACAGAATTAACTAATTAAAATTAATTCTCAGTCTAGAAGATAGCTTGTTCAGTGTTTACTGAAGAAGTTCTAGATTACAGTGCAGAGCCTTAGCACAGTTCTAGCTTGTGGCCCTAAGGAAACAGAGGAGATATTTGCACTTAGTGAATAACCTTCTATGCTGAAATATTTGTTACCACCTGCTTTTTCTGAGTCTTGCTTGGTTTCACAGGAAAATATAATTTATGGTGGTATGAATGGGACAAATTTTTACATTGTGGTTTCACATTCTATGAAGAAATGCAGTAGAAGAGAACCACCACGGGCTGTAAACAATTGTAAAAACCAGTCGGGATGCCATTATAAAAACAAAATAGGTAAAGTAACTGAACTGACATGCCCCGGAGGCCATGTCCTTATGGCAAGATGCACAGGTCAGTCTCACTAAGCTGAGTGTCATCTCCTGCAAGACTGATCCAAAAGACAAGGAAGATGCCACTAAGTGGGAAATGTTTCAAACTGGGAAGTCAAGAGCAAAAACATGCAAAGATGATGCATGGACTCAGAAGGCAAAACTTCCAAGTGTTCATTTAAACAGCCCTGGATGAAGAAAGGTGCATCAGTAAACAGACAGCTACAGGACAAAGACTTATCTCTTCTTGGCTGTGAACTCATGTTTCAGGAGAGCTCAGCACATCAGTGTGAGAGCAGAGACAAATTCAAACACTACTGTTCATTGCTGGTTAAAGTCACAGACTGGCTGAAAGCATTTGATACAAATGTATACACAAGTGATTACCTTGAAGTGCTTCACATGCTAAGATTACCTGATAGTTTATCTCCCAGTAAAGTATTAGTTTTTCCCTATTCTGAGCTGGGTTTGTTTACTGAGTTTCAAAATACCGATTTATTTATTTTTTTCTATCAATTTCTGTCTTCTTCTTCCTCAGCCAAAACTACCTGTTGTCTAGTTACATCTATTGAAGGCCCAGTTGATTTGCTACTTCGTTATGTCAAACATGTTCCATTAAAAGATTTTTGTGCATTACGTTTTACTAATGACACTTCCAGTGAATAGCTGCCAAAACAACTTCAGCAGTTTAAATAATTAAGAACATGAGTACAGGCAAATCTATTGCATTACTCCTCACACTACTCTGAGTAGCTAATCACCAATAAAAAGCGGTCCTTCGCAGCACAGTTCAGGTCTCTGTTTTAGAAATGCAGATAAAATGGAAAAAGTGCGTTAACCTCGTATGGTACTGTGCCAGTCCAGGAGCTCCATAGCAACCCTTTTCCTAGGTCCTGTGCAGGGAAAAACAACCTGTTTAGCATGAGCCTTTACAAAGGATCAAATTCATCTCTAGCTGTCTGCAATGTACAGGAGCCAAAATTCTGTGTTCCATATTTTCCAAATGCAGCAGCTCTAAGTATGCTGTTGGACTAGTCCATTATTGCTTATATGCTTGTTTATTTATTGAACATTTATGGCCTGTGTTATAGAGGAGTTTATGTTAATTGATGTTATTGTCAGTTCTGGTGTTATAATTGAAAATTCTGTTATATACTAAACCAGCTTAGAAAAGAGAGTTACTGGCTTCCCATGAAGGATAACTAATGGCATAAAATCAGCTAAAAGACAGGCTGCCTTGCACTGGGATTTGTTCTAGTTATACTGATGGCAAAGAATCAAGAATCAGAAGAGACAGATATAGAGAAACAATTATTCAGTCAATACCAAGTAAATCTGCTGCACTTACCTCTGTGGAACACAAAATATTTTCCTGGAGAACTTAACACATTTAATGTGAAACTACCATAATTCTCATGTTCTACACGATTCACTGCAGCATGCTCATGGAACAGGATGGCTTTCAAATTCTCAGTTAATTCCTTGTCTGTGTGCTGTTAATGACTCCACACTCCTTTCCCTCCTGCCAAAAGATAATTATATTAACTTTTACTTGTATATTAACTTATTATTCATATTAGTTCAATATCCTATAGTGATCCTGCCCAAAGCCAGGATAATCTGCAAAAGTTTTAAACCTGAAGTGTAACAATGGATATATAAGTTGGTCATCTCCATCTGTCTGCCTTAATCTCCCAGTTGAATTGGAGAAAGATACACATCGTTAGTCTCCCTTTATAGCTCATAATCATTCAGGATTGGGCAAATAAAACCATCTCCAAACTTGATCATAAAAAATATCCAATGAGTTCTGATCCTGTGAGGACACCTAGTGAGCAATTCCATACAGAAACAAAAGAGTAACTTCCTACAGCACATGATATGAGCACACATTCTCAGCAAATCTTTTATTGCAGACAGAAATTATAATTCCTGTTTGTATTATAGCAGCTTCTAGAGCCAGGCAGTAGTTGCAATAGGCTCCCTCTATGCTTTTCTATAATCATACAGAAAAACAAAAGCTGTGTCCTGAAGGCTTACAGATGAAGAAAAAAGAACTCACACACTTTCATAGGTACTTATACTGCCTCTAATAACATATTTTCACCCTATTTTAAATATTTATCTGGTTCCTGTGACTGTCTTGGGGTCATGGCTGCTGGCTTCTGCTGGAGTGGGAGCCTTCTGTGGGGGCTCTCTGGAGCACCAGGTGGTGGCTAGGGCTCTCCGTCCCAAAGAGCACTGCTCTGCATTCTCCTTGGCTGTGGACAGGTACATTGGGCACTGTGGGCTCTACATGCAGACACCAAGGACCAGAAGGAAAAAAAAACATGAGAAGTCAGAGAAGGGAAAACAGTTGCCACATGCATTTCACACAGCCTGCACAGGACTTGGCAGTCTGTGTTTACAGAGGGAAATAAAATTCAAGTGAGACCCACAAGTCTCTTTGTACCATACAAGGCATGGTATAAAGAAAGGCTTCTCTCCCTTGTTTTCTGTTTTCTGTTTGTTTGCTTGTTTCCAGGAAGAGTGATTCTCCAGGTCACTGCCATGCTATAATTTGCTGAGTGTATTTGAATGTGCTTGCAATCACTGCTCTGTTTAGTAGACTGAAAAAGAATTGAAAAAGACTGGGGATGGGGGAAGGAGTGGAACCACTCTCAAAGCTTGCAGATATTTTATAAATCATTCAAATTTTTGATTCTCTCTGGCTAAAATACATTCAAGCTTTGTGTGAGAATAGAAATTAAGAAATTATTAGCTACAGAAAACTTAAACTACAAAATATGCCATAACAACTCTGTGAAATTTTAAAGGAAGGAAGCCCACATTTCAAGGGAAGCCTATTACATTGTGTCTACTTACAATACCTGAAAACTTGGAAGATTTGGAAGAATAGTGCATTCAGCTTCCAAAGACAAAATTTCCTATTGTACAGCACACAAATAACACATTTACTGAATTGCACATAAAACTCTAATTCCCCAAGACTGATTTTGTTCTCTGTAAAGGTAGAGACTCTTACATGGAAAGGCTGCAAATAAGAAACTAAGACTATGAATCAGTAATATTCCAGGCACTGTTTATGGCAGATGTATTAAATACTAAGGCCTCCAATTTCCACCTAATTAGTGCACTTGTGGATTTCCCCAAATCCTCACTAATATGGAAGAAGCTGCCAGGTAATATAACAAGCTTAATGAAAAACAGAAATTAGCTTCAGAAATAATTTTTGCTACATCTTATGGCATAAGCACAAGGAATCAAACCCCCCCCCCCCAAAAAACAACAACAACAACAACAACAACCAAACAAACAAAAAACAACCAAACCAACCAAACAACCGACCAAAAAACACCAATAACAACATAAACCCTGAAAATTCAATGGAAGGAAGAGTAGAAGAGTAGACAAATAGACAAATGCTTTGGTAAATTCATTCCTTTTGAAGAATGCTAAGGTTTTGTATGCCTGACCTTTTTCAGTCATCCAGACAAATTTACACTTTCAAGAAACTTCCAGTCTACTCTTGTAGATCTGTCATTACAATGAAAATCACTCCCTCAAGTTAGTGGAATTATCAGAGAACATAAGAGTTAATCTTATGTATTTGAAAAAGTTAATTGGGTATCATAAGAGTAATATCTTAATCTTCTGTGAAAGCCAATCACAAAACAAACAGTGACATGTATGCACAAATAAGCAGGATTTAAGAAGGGGTATGGAAATTCTGAAAGCATGTTTATTTTTTCTATTATATAGACATTGAATCTTAAATAGTCTCTACTGAAATTATTGTCAGACAATGTTCTTATAAACTTCAGAAAAACAGACTTGATTTATGTAATTAGGTTAAACATCCAAATGACAATCGTCATGCTATGTTATTTGATTAGTTATTTCTTGGTGAACAACTTTAAATAAGCTTATTATTTGGTATTATTTCTGCTCCCAGTTTTTTTACAATTAAGCATGAACATTCATAGTTCCTTGAGAAAATTAACACTTAGAAAATGAAAATATTTATAAAAATTGCAGTAGAGGTACTGTGGCCATAAAGTTTCATGCTAGTGGTTGTGGATAGTCAGACCATAGAGAAATGTTAATATTGTATAACTACAATGAAGTGAAAAGCAAACACTGAAAAGAATGGCAGAGATAAAGTTAAATAACTTTGACAACAACCCCAGCATCCAATGTCTGCACCCAATTTACTAAAGGAAGTAAAATCCACAATGATCACCAAACATCACTGATTCTGCCCCTCATAAAGTCTATAGCATCTAAAAGGAACCTGTCAGCTTTGGACAGCTATCCAGGGCAAGCACTATTCACTCATTAAAATTAATGTCTCCTAAATGGCTTTGAAAACCTTACCCTTGACAATCGTTTTACAGAATGTATAAAATACATAGAGCGGCATATAAAAATGATAATGCCTTATATTATTCTACAGGAAAGGTTAAAATATGACCTCTCATATAACATAACATCATTTACAAAACTGTTATTTGATTAAAGGACACTTAACATTGTCTGTGTCCAATTTAGTGGCAGAAGCAGAGCTGATCCCAGAGATTTTGTGCAGACTTGTGCACCACACTCACACAGTGCCGGGAAGCATGATGTGGGAGGATCTGCATGAGGTGGCTGAGACCAGCTGATATTTCTAAAATCAGCTCTGTTATCTCTCAGACAGTGGTTTCCAAAGCCTTTGGTTCTTCATCCTGCCCCCTCACAACTCCAGGTCCAAGAGCTTACCAAAGCATGTGTTATCACATAACAGTGCAAGGATCCAGCTTGTGTTTGTTACTTCTGGCTTCATGCTTCTCTCAGAGCACTGAGGAGCAGGGAACAAGGAGATACTTGGTATAGTCATACAGCAGTCATCCTATAACTATCACAGCTTATGTTGCACTGGATTTAAACTGAGCTGCTGGGACAGGAGCATTATAGGAGTGTGTGTTTGTTTGAGTTAAGGGGGACTTTAGTTGTCCACGTGTACTTGCTCCAGCCCCACTAGCACTCTCCTCAGTAAATCCACACCTGGTCTTACAAAATGTTTATATTCACTCTGTCTGCATCAGTTGCTTGTTTACAAAAGCTGAATGCATTATTTCTGTTAGAAATTCTTACTAAATTATGGCACAAGAAAATGAGGTACCAGCCTTCAGTGCAACCCACAGCATGAAGTAATATTGGTCTTCTTTGCAATCATCATTTATGAATGTAATGACTTAGTCTTCCATTAATTTCAAGAAAACTATCTTGCACTGAAGAAATGAAAGCTATGTAAATACTCTAAATTGTTCTTTGCCAAATCTTAATCAAATCTTAGTACTAACTGCAGCTGAAATAATGCATGCAAAATTCAATCAAGAGGGAAAACAACCATGCTATATTCTGAAGCATTTTTTCTAATGTTCATAAATAAAAATATTTTCATCACTATAAAAATACAATGTGTTTATCTAAACTCTATTAGTTTGTTTTCATACCCCATAGCTATTTCTCCCCATGAAGTAAGATTCTTACTCTTTTATTTGTTCCTGTCACTTTCTTTTTTTCTTTTCTTTTTATTTTTTTTTTCCAGATAAACTCATTTATGATATTTCTTTCCTACTCACTGAAGTTATTTGTCCTCGTTAGCTTGGAGCTTGAACTTATGCTTGCATCTGAAGACAACCATCTACATCAAAAGCCCAGAGAACTAAAACATGAGGATGAGAGGGGAAAAAAAAAAAAAAAAATAGGAACTTTCTCAAACTTCACACAAGGTTTTACTTTAATTTCTTTCTTTCACCACGGCAATATTCTGCTCCAGAGGAAAAATAAAATAAAATAAAATAAAATAAAATAAAATAAAATAAAATAAAATAAAATAAAGCACACAGAAAAACACAAGCAGTAAAAACATGTAATTCTAAATATTGCTAATAGATTTTAGACATAAATCAAAGCCTCAAAAGCATTCAGAAAACAGAGTCAGGAAGACTAAAACCATTATTACTGATTGGGAATATGGCACAAGAAAAATCTCAGGTTTGGATGAAATTTTCCAAAGAGAATAGTCCCACGTTGATTGAGATAAGATCTATACTTTTAGTGTTTACAGAAAATAAAACTAATCTGAAAGATTTCTACAGTTCAGAGAAGAAATCTAAGCCCTCTTTAGAACCAATATTGCAAATGAAAATCCACTTTTGGTAGATTAAGACTTTCTTTTAAACTAATTAATATGTTATTAACTCATTTATATTCCTTTCAATTTTTTTCATAAAGTAAAATACAACTTCTCAAATCAGAAAATAACTGTTTCAATGCAAAATCAAAGCATTCTGTTTTGTAAACATCAAAATAGAAAGGAAACTGAATGTTTTGTTTTATTTTTTATTCTGTCTAAACAAGTATTCAGTGACATGGGCATGCTTCCACTAAATGTTTGAGTTTTACAAAAGCAACATTTTTGATAAAAAAAAAAAAACTTCTGTCAAAATTTTCTGATTAGCACTAATCACATTGTATTTCAGCAAAAGTTAAAATAGCAATCAGCTACATCACAGATTTTCAGATTTATATGGACACCTAAACATGCAGATAGTACCCAACTAGAATATTTTACAGTACCTAAATGTGTATATGCATTACTTTTGAAACTGAGAATTAATTAACTAATCCATTCAATGACTTTTGAAAAAATATTTTAAATCAATTTTTATTATCACATTTTCACAGGGACATGATCTGTCCTTGTTCCCTTCTTTCTCAGCGAACATGCAGAAAATTCTCATTTTAAGCTCCACAGTTAAATTTTTAAATTATATTTCGTTTAAAGAAAATTTGTTTTGGGAAATCCTGGCAACTGTGTTCCAGAACAGAAGGCAGGAAAGCTTCACCATTCATGTTGGACTGCATTTTGTCATTCCTACTTGACAATACAGAGTCACAGCAGTCACAGGACTAATGGATCATTAGGGAATGATTGGGATATCAGCACAGTTGGCTCTGCTCTACTGCTGGCTTCCTTGTGTGTTCTAAACAAGTAATCCATCTGTTGTTATTTTCCAAAAGTTTGGGAAGAACTAATAACCAGAGCTAGGGAGCTGCCGTTGCCATGAACCCCCTGGCTGGACTGAGCTGGCTGCTATACAAGTTGTCCTCATTCCTGGCAACTGACCGAAAATACTGCCAGCATTTCTAGAATATAGCCAGCTCTGCTCATCTATCCAGGTCCAGTTCTCATTTCTGCAATATTTGAGAAGACCTCAATAATTTTGAATGTTGTAAGAGGATGTTATTTTACAACAACAACAAAATAATAATAATAATGCCATGGCATAATGAATACCAGAGAAATCACCACAGGACAAAAAAGCCAGGGAAAGAGAAAGAGGGTGTTCAGGTATTCATTATAGCCAAGTTCCAGGAAGAAGTAGCCATCTGCATCTGGACAGGTGTGATTACCTCAATGACCTGTATATCTCAGTACATAAACATTGTACACGCCACTAAACGTTGTATTCCTCTCCGTTCTGCTAGTCAGCCCAGCCTCACCATTCAGTTTGCAATCTTCTTCCATTCAAATTGATATTAATATTCTCATCAGCCATCATAACCCAACATTTCTGAACAGAGCCTGCACAATCACATCCGAGGCATGTTACCACCTTCTCAACATGACATTCCACTTCTGTTCTTTCCTTAGCGTTCACTTGCCTTTCTCAAGACAAGAGCTACATGGTCACCAGCAAATGGAACAAGTCACAAGTCATCTCTGTCTCTCCTTTCGATTTGGGGCAGAACCTTTAAATTGCCATGCAATGCCATACCATGCCATGCCATGTCAGAAGTGCTTTAGTTTACTGAGCTGGCAGGAACAGAGCATGTCTGCAGATAGCCAGGAGTGGACAGATATTCTCCCATAATACATTCTGAAATGTTTCAGGGAGAAGGGCTAAGAGAAGTGCTAAGGGCTCAGGATTTCAAGTGCCTGTCAAGAACTGTGGTTCCATTATGAATACAACTACATCATTATGTCTCAATATTATGGACTTTCACACTCCCAAACCCCAGATAACGGTAGCAAAGAGAGCAAAAAACAGAGTTTGCAGCTTGCCAGATATGGTGAGGTATGACTTGGGTGTTAAAAGCTGGCAATACCACAGTAACCACTAAAGCAAGCAAGTGCCACAGCGTCACCTGGGATGTCTGCAATGCTGCCTGCATACCACAGCCTCATCCCTGACTTATTGCAACCACCTCTAGCCCTATCTTAGCACACAAGCTACACGAGGAGTGGCAGCCCATGTAAGCCTTTAGTAAATAATTACCTGCTGTGCTCTGCAGCATCTGCAGCAAAGGATAGGCTCTTCTGATCAGAAACAGGGCTATTAGGCTCCCTTTGCACAGACCCAGATCTTTTACATAAACTTCTGCAAGGCCATAAAAGCAAGAACCCCATACTGAGATGGAGAGTAACAGCTGAAAAAAAAAAATTGATTGCATAAATACAGCACACATCTCTTGGCGTGATTAATTTGGTGTGGGATTTATATCTCCACAGAAACAATTCTCTATCTCCTACCCATTTCTTATTCACCTGTCCCGATTACTTTATACATATATATATGTATCAGAAGTTTCACATTTATATTTTTAAGGTCACAGCAATGCTAGAAAATAAAATATACTTTCTCCCTGTGAGCTCATGAAAACAACCAGGAGAGAAGGCTGGCATATTAGATAATGCTATTGTTAGAAAAGAGGGTAATGGTTCTTGAGCTAATTAGCTACCCACTGATACTACCTTAACATATTTGTTCCACTTGAAACAGCTTAGTAACTAACAAGCTAGGCTTCAAAGATGAAGGTTTTCTTTCTTTACTCCATGGTTTCTGAATCGCTCTAATCAGAGTTAAAGTACTATTTGGAAAGCCTCTAGGTAAGTAATTTTCACTTTCTTTTTAAGGCAACTAGTTATTTAAAGACTAGTGTATGTATTCCTCACCAAATCACAATTACAGTTAACTGCATGGATAAACTTCTCAGATTCATCAGCATGTAAATTAGGGCCAATCAAAGAGCTTTTTAACAAATACAAATAAGATACTCTTCTCTCTTTTTAAGTAAGTACAAATGGTGTCTTAGCTGTATTTTTTGAACTCTGCCCTGATGGACTGGCTATGAAGACTATGCAAACTCCTACAGACCTAGTTAATGTTCCACAATTCCATAGTCCTGTAAGAAAAGGACAATGGCAAACCATGGAAGAGTGCATTACAAATTTCATTTTGCAAACAAGAAATTTGAATTTATCTCACAATGAGCAAGCTAGTCAGAAAGGCCTGAGTTAAATACATAGAGCTGACATTAGTAGAATTTTTCATCGAGCTTTATATGGAAAAAACAAACAAACAAACAAACAAAAACACCATACTGATATGAAGTCTGGAAAAATGCAGATAGAGGAAAATCATCAAAAATGGCTCAGTTACTAAAGATATGGATGAGGGACATATAGAATAGCTGTGATATTCATTGCCATCTGACATCTGAGGGGAAAGGGTAAGAGCAGCAGACCCCTGTTCTGCCATGCCCAAGATATGTTTTTCATCCATTTATATAAATATCAGACTTTTCTTTCTAGAAGTAATATAGGCAACATCCAGCTAATAAAGGATTTAAACTTAGTACATGGTGAGATCCTCTACACCACACCTGTGTGACTGGGGAAGCCACTGTCAAGTAAAATAGCATATGCAATTCCAGTGCATACTTTGCATATTGCATTGCATACTTTGCATATTATCTCCACATGACAACAGCATTAATAAACACTACACTTAAGAGACCACTAAATATAGTTGCACACACTACTTGATAAAGCCATTTTGCACAACATAAAGTTGTTTGCATGCTATACATTTAAATTTTAGGAGTTGTAAAATAGCTATTTGCCACACTGCATCACTGTCAGTTGGGTCAGAAAAAAAAATGATAAATATCACTGTTTTATTCCAACGACTGGTCAAATCAGACCCCTATATTTTCCATAAACAT
Source organism: Heteronetta atricapilla (assembly GCA_011075105.1). NCBI lineage: Eukaryota > Metazoa > Chordata > Aves > Anseriformes > Anatidae > Heteronetta > Heteronetta atricapilla. Next base: position 33,228,014 of record CM021735.1, read on the forward strand.
GGGAAAAGGTAACAGCAAGGGAGTGTTTACCATTCTTCTGTAGCTTGTAGATTTGACTTGAAACATAGTGAAACTCCCTCCTTTCACTGAATTTAATGAATTCTGAACCAGGCTTTTAATGGTCAGGGAAAGTATGTATGTAATCATCTAATTACAAAACAATATGAGACTGCAATTCAATTAACAGTAACCCGGTAAAGAAACCAAGCTTGCAACTCTGGAAATGCCCAATGACATCTTTCCTTTTATTAGAGCTAAAAAACACTTGCTCTGCGAGGTCACAACCTCTGGTTGCTACTCTAAGCTTGTTTGTTTGTTTTCTCTGAGGGAGAAAACACTTTACCTTTTCCACTTGCCACCTCAAACAAAATGTTGTGTCCATGGGGGGAAAAAAAAGAAAAAAAAAAAAAAAAAAAACCAAAACACTTTTTTTTCAGCTTTTCTCCTTGAATTCCAACAGAGAGTAATGATAAGCCTTTTCCCTTTGCAACAAAAAGACTTTACTGACTAGCTAAAGCGAACAAAAAGAAACATGCTGTAAAACGTAACTGCTGGGAGCACTTAAAAGGTTCCACACAGTTTGCCTTCCTTTTCTGAATACCCCATTTTGTAGAAAAGTACATCAAAACCATGTGAGAAAAAATGAGCACATGAAAGGAGTTGTTATTCAAGGCTTGTTCTGCTTATTAACTGCATTACTGTGTGTACATGCATATATATATCCACATGTACAGTTGTGCATGCGTTCAAATACTTATATGTTTACATTATAATGTTAAAGTTCTATAATAGTTATATATTACTTCAGATCTCGTGAGGTAGAATAATCTCAGTTATTGTTTTATTGTTAAATAATTGTGTATAATGTATCAAAAAGGATGTGAGAACAATACTGCCAATTAAGCAAGAGACCTAGAATATACCAATATACAGCAATTCCTCCTCAGAAAAGGGAACAGCAACCGCTGCTGTAGCTGATCAGGTAATGTTTTCCCACTTCAGATTGCAGGCTGCCATCTGCTGTTGCTCTTACTGAAATTCATACTTTGTAAGTCAAGAAAAAGGTTATTTGAAATATTGCCTTTTTTTTCCACACTGATTTTTCACAAGCATATTTATTCTGGTATATTCTTTACCCTGACACCTCACAAACTTGCTCAGGCTGCATGTATATATATTGCAATTTCAATGTGTGGTCCACCACCCACTCAAATACAAATTCAATTTGTTTCCACACAAGCTCATGCTCAAGCATTGGCTTGAGGTTGAGAAGGAACACAACAGGTAGTTCAAGCTAAAGTAAATTTTATCTATGTATTTTACAAAGTTGGAAATCTTGGAGATATGGGAAAATCAGATTATATTTATTTACACTTTGTAAAATAGACTGCTAAATTTGAGCCCCTTACTGATCTCTCAAAGACTACTCATCTCACTGCCACTGACTGGGACATTCTCTATGCATCTAGATAATTAAACTGGAAATAGACTACTTCAATTTAAAAGGTTTTCTGATTTGAATATTAAAATAAGTTAGATTTAGTCCAATAAATCTAAGGCCTAATCAATAACTTTAGACAAAGGTTGAGAGCAAAACATACAAAAACAAACAAACAAACTTCCCCAAATATAAATACCATGAAGACTGACAATAAAGTAATCAAGTTTAAAATGTTTGGTGTCAGAAGGAAAACTGCCGCAAAAAACTTCAACCCTGGGTATGGGGAGAGCAGGCTTCAGGAGGCTCAGGGAACTAGTTAGCACCTCCTCTTAGGAGGACTGGAACAGGCAATTCCAAAATGTTGGAGGCAGGTGGGACAGAAGGTCAGCTTGGCTGACCAGAGTTCTTCTTCTAGAGTTTAGGAGGAAAAAGAAAGTGTATGGCCACTCGAAGTGAGGTTGGGCAACACAGGAGGACTACAGAGATGCTCTTTGCCATTGTAGGGATAAAATTCATGCACACAAGGCTCAATTAGAGTTGAAGCTGGCCAGTACAGTATCTATGGGACAATAAAAAAATGTTTGTTTTTTAATATGTTAACAACAAAACGAGGACAAGAGAAGGTATTGGTCTGTTTTCTGATGAGGATGATCACCTCACAAATAGGGACATAAACATAGCAGAAACATTTAATGCCTTCTTCACCTCTGTCTTCAACACCAAGGATGGTCTCTGGGACCCCTGGAGCCCTGAGGTGGAGGACTGTGAATGCAGTAATGATTAACTCCCAGCCAATGCTGAACTTGTATGGGATTTGCTGCTCCATCTGGATGCACAGAAGTCTATGGGGCCCAATGCAGTTCATCCCAGGGTGCTCAAATTATTATTCAATAGTCTTGGGAATCTGGAGAAGTTCTGGAAGCTGGCAAATATTGTTCCAATTTTCAAGAAGGACAAGAAAGAAGAGCCTGGTAACTACAGGCCTGTCAGTCTCACTTCAGTGCCTGGTAAAATTATAGGAATTAATCCGGGATTTACTGAACACTTGAAAGACAATGCAGTCATTGGTCAGAGCCAGCACAGGTTCACAAGGGGGCAGCCTTGTTTAACTAACTTAATTTCCTTTTATAACAAGGTCACCCACCTAGTTGACTACGGGAAGCCAGTTATGTAATCTTTTTTTATTTCAGTAAAGCTTTCAATATGGAGAGCATCCTTCTGGACAAAATGTCCATCATACAGACAATACATGCATATTTGTATATGAATGAACAATTTCGTGATGGGTTGTGCTCAGGGTATGTTGGTTTACATCAGGCTGGCAGTCAGTCACTGCTGAGGTTCCCCATGGCTCTATTTTAGGGCTTCTTCAATGTTTTCAGAAATGACATGGATGCAGAACCTGAAGGCATACTAAGTTTGCAGGTGAAACTAAACTGGGAGGAGCTGTTGACTCCATCAAGGATAGAGAGTGCATACTGAATTAGAGAGCTGGACAAGCAGCAACAACATAATGTTTAGTGAGAGTAAGTGCTGGAGTCTGCAGCTGGGAAGGGACAACCCTGGCTATACATACAGACTGGAGGACAAGAAGCTGGAGAGCACCTCTGCAGAAAGGGATCTGAGGATTTTGGTTGAATGTATTCTCTGCTAATCAAACACCTATCTGTTTTCTAATACTATATTTATTATCAGTATTTTAAAGAGTGAGAAATAAAACAGGTGATTCAGTCCTTTAGGATAATAGAGCTATGTTTGCATAATAAAGTTATGTTTCAGTTTCAGTTATAAAATTAAATTCTTTGTCCTATTATAACAGTTGAACATTACTATAAAATTTCATTTTTTTAGATGGAATCGGAACTGAGAAAACCTTTTTTTTTTTTTTTTTTTTTTTTTTTACAGATCTGTAAATCTTGCTTGACCAGCACTCATAAGAATACGTCTGTTCTTCTGCCCTCCTTTTTCAATAAACTGAGCTATGTTTCTACCAAATAATGATCAAAGCAATATCAAGTTTTCTTGAAATTGTATTTCTTATTTGGAACAATTACCAGTAACTGAAGAAAAAACTTGTATATAGATTTTTCATTTTGTCCATGGAAAGACATAAATGGGAACACAGATGTCACAAGTAAACTACTTTAGTAAACTAGATTTTAGTGGGGTCACAAGTAGTGCAATTATTAACAATGAAGTGTAACACTGACAAATGTGATATGATAGCAACAGAGATGTTTCACTGCTGATATATTTTGCTTTTCTAGACACAAGTCTTCTCAGCAGCAGTTTCCAAACATAAATGCAGCTGAAGTTTCTTAGTAATCTGTTTTATTAAACTGCAGCCTATCAAATGGATTTTTTAGAAAAAGAGTAAAAGAAAATACAGAAAAAAGAAAAAAATAAGCTCCACTAAAGAGATTTTAAATACAGAAAGTACTAATACCACTATATAACAAGGGACAAGAGCTTCTCTTAAAGTGATTTTGTGAAGCAAAAATTTTCATAATACTAGTTATGAAAATTTTCTGGATCTATAATTAGCCATGGAAGAAATATCAGAGTTTAACAACCATACCATACTGGGCTGAACAAAGTTCAAGCTGCAATAAACCCACCATAAGCCTGTTCAGCCTGTAAAATACAATTGTAATGTAGTGGAACAATGATTCTTAAAGTCACTAATGACCTTATCAATCTATTTTACTAAAAAAGACATGAAAGAAGTGCTATTATACTAATATTTCCACTGACTTTAAAATGCTTTAGAAAATATAAGATTTATCTTGAGAAAGAAAATTTGAAAAAAAAAAGATTTCAAAAAAAAAAGGAGTTGATAATCTATATTTTTAAATAAAGCAGTAAATTTTGATCATGCAACTTGAAATTTACAAGTTATATTATGCAAATTAATTCTTCATGCATTTCACTTTTTCAAAAACATCTAATATGCTTCCTGAATTGCAAATTGTGGTGATAAATGATAAAATTGGAAATTCAGTGGGACACCACCCACATCATCCTAGCATTGTGTAACAGATGAAAAATTTGTAAATGACAATAGCCCATGTCATTTACATCAAGTCATTCTACCAACAGCAAGTCATAACTGACCTTGTTTCATTTCAAATTTAAATGTGAACATAAAAGTCTTATTAATGTTCATTTCTGTTTGATATTCAAGATGTGCTAAGCTAATAATAATAATAATAATAATAATAATAATAATAATAAAACACTCTAGTGAGTACTGCAAGAAAAGGATCCAAGGGAAAGGTTTGGCCTCTTTTCATTCTGATTTAACTTTGATTATGCTCTATACATGATGAGGGTATCACTATCTCACAACCCATCAGCAGGTAATTCATAAGGAGGTCAAAGAAAGGAAAAGGCCATAGAATCATGAATAATTTAACAATTTCATCAATAAACAATTCTTCAGATAATAAAAAGCACTGAAAGAGCCATGTGGAGAAAGAGAAAGGGGAAAAAATGTTTTTGCCTCACACTGACACCATCATTCAAGCAAACTTTGGATTTGTGCACATACAGGATGTTAGGTAAATAATTCCCCAATTTGCATCAACAACCATGATAGTCATGCATGGAAATATAGCCACTTGTAAATTTATACTTATATATTTTATTTGTGATCATCCTATGGTCAAATATTTTAATTTAATTTCAAGAAAAACTGTTATACAAAATAGATTTCCAGTACCACACTAATGTATATAATAATACAATATAATGAATGCTATGACATAATATTCTATGTTTTCTTCTATGGTAATACTAGGCAAAACCATCCTACATTACCTAGAGATATTTTAATTTAGTGCTTATATCTATAAACTCTCATTTTTAAACATCAGAGATACTAATCATGAATAAAGAAATTAAAAGCAATGTTTTGTAAACTTTTTCTACCCTTTATGCATTGTGACTATGATTCATCTATTCCAAACAACCATTGCATTTTCTAGATCTGTCATCACCCTAGATATTAAACAGCTAGATAAGACAATTAAGGAGAGTAGGGATAAGACAAATGCTTTTCTCCATCAACTTATCTTAGTTGTGATACTCTGAACTTCCTTTCAATGGTAATTTTTTTTCCAGCCCAGATATCATAAGTGTGACAAGCACAGGATTTTTTATAATGCAATGTGATATTACAAATGAAAAAAACTAGACAGCAGAACATAGCTAAACTTCCAGTCACTCTCTATCGCATTGACTAAACATTCACCATATAGGTTTGCAAGAACAGGGAATATACAGAAATAGAGTATATCATTGTTTTAAGTACCCAGAGTAAATAAAACACAACTATTTGAGAAAAAGCAATGACAACATTTTCACATTCATTTCAACAATACATAAATGAAAAAATCAGTTATAAAGTTAAACCAACCTATATAATTATTCCTTAATGTTCCTTTAATATGAAGTAGATTATTTACTTTGAATCTATTCTGGATTATTCTCTATCTACATATTATTGCACATAGAGGGGATTAGGCAATGAAAAGCATATATCAGTATGCGTTATGTCTATTGTTTGGTGAAGTTCCCCCTCCCCTTTTCCTCTGCTCTTCCTTACCTGCCAAGAAGTAAATTTTCAGCATTTTATATCTAAATGTAAACTAAAAATACACTTACAATTTCCATACCTCTGGGATTGGGCATTAAAGAACCATTTGTGCCTTTAAAAATCTCACTATCTGAATCCACAGTACTGTTTGAATTCTGAATGAGACCTTAAGATTCCTTCTTTTTCTCTTTTCTGAGTCAAAGATATCTGTTTTGCTTCATCCTTTTGCTGTCTTAACCATGTTGTACAAAACTTGGAGGGTTTAATTTAGCACCTGGGTAGGGACTGACAGTTTTTAAATTTTGTTCACACTGATTCACACTTCAATCTACATGTTTAGATGAGAGTCTATTCTTAAGCCCACGCTCACAACTTAAAACAAAAAAAATATGATCTATTACTTATGCATTTTTACATGCCTCTTCAAGCTGACACTGTAACGTATTTAAGTGGATTTTTTTATTCTCAGAATGAATTACCTTCTCAAATTTCAGTTCCTGGAATAGTTCTAATGCTCTGTAACATGTACCTTGCACAATGTCTAGTGTGTGTGACAGGGAACTGGAAAGATAAAAGATATAAGGTAGAAAGTGAGGCCTAGTGAGCAGTCACAGCCATTTGGTAGCCGTGTTAGAAGGTTTGGTAGCCGAACACTCCAGTCGTCATCTGGCCAGGGGGTTGTCTCTCTTCTCATTCTGTCACCAATATGATTGAAGCCTCTTGCTTATTACTACTACTTCTCTGTTCTTCATTCACTGTACAACACAATCAGTTCTCTCTTTAACAAATAAAGAACAATCTAGAATTCAAAAATTAAATGTGGCATTCTATTCTTGTAAATCCAGCTAGTTTGAGATTGAATCAAGGTAATTATATTATTTAGAAAAAAAAAAAGTGTGTGTAAATTATATAAAAATAAAGATATATTTCTTTGCATGTTGGACTTTTTTAATTAGAAGTCTGAGAAATCTGTAAATAGAACTGATGTATTTTCATACACAATCTGTTCTTGTATGCTGATTGCTTGTTTGTAGTCTTCTACAGCTTCTTTATTGAAACCCAGTTTAGCACGAATATCACCTCTAAGTCTATACATCAAGGCATCATTAGGCTGAATTGACAATGCTGTAAAAAAACAAGAAATAGAATATTAGGCTTTTTTTTTCTTTTTTTCTTTTTTTTTTTAACACATTGTCACATAATTATAAAGAGAAGCACGGTCCCAAAGTTGTTGTCAGTGTTCTAGTTTTTCTCCAAACATGCTTTCACAAGAGAAAAGCATTACCTATATACTAATTACCTATATGCATTACCTATACTAATTTCACATGAAAAAGTAGGCAACTTTGTTATGCAATTTATTCTTCAGATTTTTTTTTCTTTTTGATGCCATTTACGCATTCCATTTCAATTCTGCCCCATTAGCACAAACTATGCTTTCCTCTATAATATGAGCAAAATCTCGGAAAAAAAGACTACCACCATCCATGGCGAACATAGCAAGGTACCCAATATCTTTCTCAGTTCCTCCGCTATGTAAAAAAAATGATTTATTTAATTGCTGGAAAGCTTAATCTGATGTTTTAAAATTCTGTTTTAGAGAGAAAGTTAGTGGAAAAGCAATCATCTCAGTGGTCCAGTCAATTTTCATTATCTTATAGCATGAAAATAATGCCCATGAAACCCAATATGCAATTATTTTATTAATCATGTAAACAAAGATTATTTTGACAAATCTCAAAAATTAAAAGTAAACTAATTAAAAAAAAATCTAAAGAGATAATTTTTCTGGAGAGATCACTACCTGTGCAATCAAATGTCAAATCAAAGTCATATTACTAAGTTTTGTTCTACAAAATTAATACAAACTAAACATAACGTTAGTTCCTGGGAGAAAAAATTGCCTGTGTATCCAGAGTTGCTGTATCTTGTGTTAGCAGCAAGTACAACAGAAGCAAAAAATATAGCTCAGCTGTTTTAAACCTGAACAAACAGTTTGTATTTTACTAGGATCAAGGCAAGAGTTTGATTCAGCTCCTCTTATCCATGAACCATGTCTATTCCCAGTACAAAAGCTTATGCCATCAAATACCATTTTAAAACTTCTTCTACAATGAGCATACACATTTTATTTCTTGCTTATATATGAAATAAGCTACATGAATGCCATTTTCATAGCACCTAGACTTCTCAATACACACATAAACAAATTTATTTTTTCAAGACTTGGTAAGTATTGCATTTTCTCACAACTTCTTGCCACAATTTCATTCAGAATGGGGCTCTGTTCAGCTAATATGACACATTATACAAAACGGTTTTTCTTTTAATCTACATATTTTTAGTTCTAAGAATCAAAGAAAAAGATTGGAATTAATTAGTATGTTTACTTTAACTTGCTCTTTTTAATCACATCATAATACCTTATCAAACTAGCTAGAAAATATGCTAACAAAAATACACACATACTTGCTGAATTGTGAAATAAAACTAAATAATTTATCATAATTACTAGTATGGTTCCAAGTGGCAGCCATAGCAGGTAATCAAGATTACCTGTTGAAATGTCTTTCTCAGCTTGTTCATATTGCTTTAATCCATTATAGAAATTTGCCCTGTTAAAATACACTGCTGCAGAGAATGGACAGAGGCAAACTGCCTTCTCAAAGTCTTCTCTTGCTTCTTCGAAATTTTTTAATATTGTATTTGTAATAGCACGATTCATAATAGCATATTCATTTCTTGGCTCAAGCTTTAATACCTTGGAATAATAGCAATAGGCCTAAAAAAGACATGAATTGGAGATAAAAAAAAAAAAAAAAAAAAAAAAAAACTGTTAAAATTTGAGGAATATTTACTCATGCTGTTTAACATTCTTAGTGCATAGTGTAGCACCCCTATGCTTATTCACTGCATTCATTTTTGCTGGGATAGAGTTAATTTTTCTTCACAGTAGCCCATACAGTGCTATGTTTTGGATTTGTGATCAAAACAGTGTTAATAACACACCATTTTAGCTATTGCTGAACAGTATGTACACAGCATCAAGGCCTTTTCTGTTTCTCATGCTGATCTGCCAGCAAGTAAGCTGGGGGTACGCAGAAAGCTGGGAGGTGACACAGCCAGAACAGTTGACCTCAGCTAACCAAAGGGGTCCAAGCTCAAACAACAAAAAGCTACAGAAAAGGAGGAGGACATTTTGAGTTATTTTGTCTGTCTTCCTGAGTAACCATTATGTATGATGAAGTCCTGCTTTCCTGAAAATGGTTAAACATCTGCCTGCCAATGGGAAGTATTGAATGAATTCTTTATTTTGCATTGCATGTATACACAGCCTTTGCTTTACCTATTAAACTGTTTTTATCTCAACTCACAAAGTTTCTCACTTTTACCCTTTCAATTCTCTTCTCCATTCCACTTGGGGGGGACTGAATGAGTGGCTACATAGGGTTTAGCTGCCTACTGGGGTTAACCGACAACATCCACAAATAGGTTAGTAACCACCCAGATAGACTTTTGAAAAAAAAGAATACCTGTTTATGCTGAATTGTAATTATAGCACAGAAGAAATAAGCTACGCACTGAGGTCAATTTGAATTAACATAGAAAGTGATTTATAATGCAACACCTATTCTTGAACTTCTTTCTCTGTAACCAAACATCCTCTGGGAGACAGAGTACAGAATCACTGATATTTTTCATAGGAAAGAGGAAGAATAGGTTGTGCAAGACCACTCATAGATGAATGATACCAGATGCAGTAAAAAGGAAAAAAAAAAAAAGAGAGAGAGAGAGAGAGAGATTACATGATCACTGCAGAATTTACATGCGGAACACTGACCTTGGAGTCTTAAGGAATTTATGACTCAAGCCTAACTTATGCTCAAGAGCAACAAGGAATTTAACTCAAAGAAACAAACAAGAACATTAGATTGTTTTCTTACATCATCTATTTCTTGTGCTATATGAAGTACAATCTCAGTTTAAAACTATATGCCCAGCCTGTAATGTACATGATGAATTCCTCATTACATGAACTGCAAGCTAAATTGTTTACAGATGTAATTCTAGGAGAGGAATAATTAAAGTAGATAAAACATGCCGAAGCATCCATACTGGTTCTGGGTGTCCACAGTTGCTGGACCATAAAGTTCCAATCAAATAAAAGGCTGAGCCTGTGTCCATGAGGTATGACAGGAAGCCAAAGGAAAAATCGGTGTGGCAGCCTTCTGGCTGGGAAAAATAAATGGTCCTTGCCTTCAAGCAGGTTTCAAATTCTCTCATAAGAGGAGTTTCAGAATCCAACTCTTCTGTATTCAAAGATGCATATTGTATTTAAGCAGAAGTATGTGATTAAAACCCTGAAGTTACTGTGGTAAGAGGCAGAAGGTATGACTTGATTAAAGTCCATCAGCACAAGATTCTTTTCATTTTCCTTCTAATGGTGTTATAATGAATCCAGGCAACTTATTTAATGTATGGGAATTAGGTTTTGTGAAGCTTACTTAACATCTGTGAAATTTTAGTACCACAATTCTTTACAAAAATTTGTGATGTGTATCTTATATATAAATATTAGTTTATTCATATAAATGCTAAAATATATAATAGTAGGGCATTTACTTATTATTGATTACTACAGATTAATCTCCCATTAAAAGACCAGGAAATTCAGTGTAAGAAAGTTTAAGTGCATTTAAAGACAGATTTGTACCAACGGAATTTATTCGAGTTAAGGAATAAAAAATGTTCTGAAGACAGTATAAAGATAGACAGAAGACTTACCTGTGAAAATTGATGATTATGGAAGTAAATATTTGCTGCACTGAAGTAAGCTAATGCATAGTTGGGGTCAACAGAAATTGCTTGTTGATAGTCCTTCATGGCACAGGATAGATACCCCATTAACTGATTGATGACGCCCCGATTTGTTAGCAGTGGAGCAGTGGTAGTGAGCTGAAAAGAAATGTTAGATGCATTCTTATCCAGGGAAAATCCACATTTATACAGTAATTTATTCTGTTTGTCAATTATACATTTCTTTTTAAAATAAAATTTAAAAATGCACCTTCTGGCAATTGTTCTTGTACAGTAGTGACTGGCTTCATAAAAACAGTTTAATTTTAGTAAAATCACTTTAAGCTAAGACCTACCTTTAATGCAGCATTTATATCCTGAAGCGCAGCAAAATTTTCACCCATCTGAAGGCAGACCGAAGCTCGTCCATCATATGCAGCATAGCACTTTGGATCAATAACAATGGCAGCTTTAAACTGGTTCCAAGCTCTCTGTAGCTTTCCATTGGCCTAAAATGAATTGCAGTATGTGCACAATAAGAAACTTAGGAAATGTCAAAAAAAAAAACAAACAAAAAAAAATACTAATCTAGTAATGACCCAACTACAGCAGAAAATGGAAGAATACTTTTACTTACAAATGCAGTTAACTAAATTACACACACAAAAAAACATTCTAATATCTTGTAGGCAACACTCATTGTTTTTACAGCAATTCAGTCTATCAGCCACAACTGTTTTAATTGCAAGTATTACCTTTTCTATATCATAGATTCACATAATGTTTGAAGTTGGAAAATCATCTAGACCAACCCCCCTTTTGAAAGCAGGGTCACCCACGACCTTGTCCAGTTGGATTCTGAACTTCTCCAAAGATGAAGACTCAACAACTTCTATGTGTAATCAGTTCCAATGTTTGATCATCCTCACACTTTTCTAATTTTAAGTGGATTTTCCTTTCTATCAATTATTGCCTCCTGTCTTATCACTGGGCACCATTAAGAAAAGCCTGGCTCCATTTTCTTTGTGTTCCTCCATTAAGTATTTATACACATTGATAAAATCCCCCCTTACTTCTTCAGCCCTCTCTGTGGCAAAGTGTAAACATTTTATCTAGTATACAGATTAATTAAGCAACAGTGAAAGACTAAACATCCAAATCAAAATACTTCTCCACTTGTGTGTATGTTTAAGCCCGAAAGGTACAATCAGGGTAAAGAAAAGGTACCTAGTGAGATTTAGGCCTCACAGAAATTAAGTACCTGCCACATTGTGAACATTCTGGGTTGCCTCCTGCAACATGAGATGTCCAGTTTCTACATAAGTCATATTCCTACCTACTCACCAGCTTAGTCCTTCCTGTGCAAATAGACCTGACACAGGCCACTGACTTTAGTCTCTCATATACATATACATTGGCAAAATATATATATGTATCTATTGGCAAAAAATAATTCCCAGCAAGATTCTTGACAGTTCAAGACATTTAAGACAATTGGATATAATAAATCACAGTAAGTAAATCAGAGGACTTAGAGAAGAAGAAAAACTGTCAAGTCATATCTTATATCCTTTTGCTAATACAGAAGTACATTTATGTAGTTAAGCATTTTTCGGTGATCATTATTAGTCATTTTCCAAAGGATTTTAGTAGACTTTCTAACACTATTTTGGATAACAGGAACATATAAGATTGTTTTAAATTGATTTAAATATTTTGGTCACTTTTACATCTGTAAACAGCTTATACACACAGAATACGTCCATTCATAATGCTCATTTATCAGGTGCAAATAGAAGGCAAGGTTACTTGTTATGTCATTAATTGACAGTAGATCTACAAGTTTCAGTAGAAATGTGAAAATAAAATAATGGTCTATCCATTTACCTGAAAACAAAAAGCACACTAAGACATGTCTTAATATATGGATTGTTTTACATTTTGCATTATAAAAATATATGCATACAATATTAACTTTATTTTGTTTGATTAATCGTAGTATTGACAATGAATTTTGGTGCATTACCTGCAAGTTGTATCCTAAACAAATTCTGGCTTTCGTACACATTGGATTCAGGTGAATTGCTTTCAGGAAATCTTTCTGTGCTAGTTTAAGACCAGCCTTGTGTCCATATTCCATGTAAGAATTTCCTCGTCCAATATAGGCATCCACAGAAATGGGTTCTAGTTTGAGAACCTGGTTAAATGATCTCACAGCTTCTTCAAATTCATTAAGTCTAAAAATAGAGCTACTAGTGAATATTCGCTCTGTTTATTGTTTAAAAAATTATAAACAAGATCCTCTCCCCCATAATGCCTTCAGAACATAGTTCAGTTCTGACTGAAAGGGACACTGTTTTTTTCCTAAGTTTGATTTCTATATGTGCTCTCTGATGGTTATTGTAACAGTGAATGATAGTCAAACTTCAGTTTAAATTCCTTGGCCTGAGGAAGAAAGCAGCAAAACTTTTATTTAAACTCTGCTGACCAAAGATTTCACCTTTTCACCATTTGTACTCAGCAGATTCTAATACAGACTTTATCTGAGTCATTCAGGCTGTCCAAATGTCATGACCAAACATATTTTTGGCAATCTCCTCAGGCACATCTGTTTCAGTCATAAATCATCTACCTCTAATATAAGCCTTCTCTCTGTTTCTCCTCATACCAGTTCTTGAACTTATCCAGACTATGTTACACTTGCAGGGTAAAAAGAGCTGATATTCAGGCTACTAACGACAGACCATTCCAGTTAAAGAGTAGGCTAAATGTGGAATTCCATCCTTAGATAAAATTTGATGCATGTACAGTATACTGAATATAAACAGAATGCCTGAAATACATCAATGATTACTAATATACATCTTTACATGTCAAAATACAAACTTGTTTTACCAAGACAATACTGAAAGATAAGAGATTCTTTGACTGTAAGCTACCTGTTTTGAGTCCACCTGAATACAGCCTGATTTCTTTAATAAAGGAGAAAAGATTAATCTAACAAGTGATTTTAAAGTTTGTAAATCAAATGCTTTTTTCAAGCAAAATGCATGTTGCAAAATAAATTAGGGTTTCATCCCAATCCTGTTAATAGGATCCTAAATGCATCTTAAAACAGGTCATACTAGCTCAGTTTTACAGTTAACAGTAACTCCTTTTGACAGGTAAATATTGATATGAAGACCAAAATCTTATACCCAGTTCTTAGAAGCAGAACTCAGTATTACTGTGCTAGTTCTACATCATTCAGACACTGTGAAAGTTGGAGGCAGCTGTGCTTTTAACTACAAGCATGGTAACACAAGCAGTTGTGATACTACAATCCTGAATATGTCCACCTCCAAGACAAATCAGATTATGGAGTGATACACAACAGTGTAACTTTAGAATAAAATAGATAGACTAGACTAATAGGCAGAGAGAGCTATTAAAATTCCCTTTTTATCACAGGTTATGTTTGTGTGAAATGGGAGCTAATGACTCCAAGTGTCACTATGATGAGTACACTAAAAATACTAACACACGTCTTATTTCTTCCAACTTGTATCTGTTTTAACAGATATACTTTAACCTTTCAAAATAAACCTCATCTTGATGAAACAACACTTTAGAACTTCAAAATAAAAAAATTCAGTCAAGACCAACCATTGAGGTTTTTGCCTTACTTTAAAGGACAAGGTGCCAATTTAAACAGAAATCACATACTGACTAATTCTGAACAAACCAACACAGCTTACAGCTACTTCACATTCCATCTAAGGGTGTGGAATAACATCTGTTTCTCTTTCATCATTCTTTGTTCTTCAGTCCTTCTCTTGATTCAGTTTTATCATCCTAGTATTTCCTTCTGATGCTGCCATGAACACATGGTTGCTTGATACCAGCAGATTTTCATATCAGTTATTTTATTATTATTATTATTATTATTATTATTATTGTTTACCACTTTCTCCTCCCCCTGCTCAAAGGGAGTATAGGCATATAAAGTTCAGGAATTATTAATTTTTCTACTCTGCATCAAACAAAACTACCTCTTACCTATGATAACAGATTCCAATAGCTTCAAAGATCTTGCTGTCATCTGGACTAAGCAATGCTGCTTCTTTAAAGTCCTGAAATGAACAGACATTAAACAATGCAAATTCACATTTTTTCATTTCACCTAAAACTGTGATTTTAGCTATACATCTTTATGCTTCTATAGGAAAAGGGAGATAACTCTTCACAAAGACAATATATTTTCAAAAGGGCAACAGATGTATTTAATTGTTTTCATACTTCATGTGACAGACTTTGATAGAATAAAACCTCTAAAGTTATGTGGTATCATAGTGTTTCTCACAAAGTTTGAGGTAACATTTCCAGAAAAAAATAAAACTCTTCAGAAAGTTGCTGATTGATTTTAATAGAAACATCTCTTATTAAATACATATATATTGAAAATATATTTTGTTATATGCAATTTCAATAGAACTCACCCAGTAATAAAATTATTTATTTTTATTACTTTTAAAGATGTAGCAAACCAAACTCGTATTTGCATTACAAGACTCTATTCACAATGTTCTAATGAAAGACATGCTGAGATTTTTTTAATAAATCACTTTTCCAGAGCTTTTAATTTTTGCTTTTTACTAAAATTCAGAACATTGTCAAAATGCTTGTGGTTTTGATTTATGTGGTTCAACTGTAAAGTACACTTGATTTTTAAAAAGTGCTTGATTTTTAAAAGTGCTTTAAGGCCTTCTTCATTGGAAAGCAATCAGTATACAATAGGAATGGTTCCACTGAATCACAACTCAGAAAGCATTTTCTATATGTGCAGATTTTAAAAATAAAACAACAAGGAAGATTTTAGTACTCTTGAAGGTACAAAAGTAGAAAAATGCTTTCATAATACTTTCATGATGTACAGACGTGTATATACATATCAGTATTTTATTAAAATAAAACCTCTCCTTTTGTAAACACACAATATAAAATTATAGATCTGCTTCTAAAAAACCAGTGAGAGTCACTGTTCCAATCCACTAAAGCCTTTCAATGAATTTCCAGGGAAGCTAATGTGGTTCTTCATGTGTGCAGTTTGAAGTATACACTGTGCTCTATGCATGAAGCACAGCAAAGTCAGGATCAAATTTCCAAGGACCAGATTTAGTTTACTTAAACCAAATATGCTACCCTCACAGGTCACCTCACACTTCACAGAATCAACTGGAAAAAGCCAGACACCTCTATACAGCAGACTGAACTGTAACTTTTCCTCTTCCTCACAGTGTACCCAATTCAGGAATACATTCACTTTGAGTAGAGCTTAAATAATGACATGTTGTTTCAGCAAGCAGTATACATGTATTACACATACTTGCAATTAAACATTAACAGAATGGATACACAAGGAGGTCTCTAGCACATTTATGATTTTTTTTTCCTTAAATTAGTTATTACATAATTTTGTTTGTTGTTCAATTACTATTTTGTAAATTAGTCTTAACTATTGTCCTGATTTGGCTAGGATAGAGTTAGCTGGTATGGTGCAGTATTTTGGGTTTAGGATGGGAATGCTGACAACACAGGATAGTTTAGATGTTGCAGAGCAGTGTTCATGCAGAGCCAAGGACTTTCCAGCCTCTCACTAGTAGCACCCTTCCAGCGGTCTGGCTGGGGATGTACCAGGAGCTGGGAGGGGACAGAGCCAGGACAGCTGACCCAGACTGGCCACAGTGATAAGCAATAAAAAAAAAAAAAGGGGGGGGGGGGGGCGAGCTGCTGCTGTGAGGGGAGTGTCTGGGCATCGGTTGGCTGGTAGTAAGCAATCGCATTGTCCATGACTTGTTCTGTACATTCTTTTATCATCATCTTTTTTCCCCCCTTTCCTTTTTTATCCTATTGAACTGTCTTTATCTCAACCCATAAGCTTTACCTTTTTTCTGTTTCTCTACCCCATCCTACTCTGAGGCAGTGAGCAAATGGCTGTGTGGTGCTTAGCTGTCTGCCAGGTTAAACCACATCTATAATCCATTCAAATTACTTGTTTGCTCAGCCTGCTGGTTCTGTCCTATTTCACAGTCTCCTTTCACTGGCCTTACATACCAGTTTGTACCATCTCAGTATCTTTTCTGAACTAATCTGATCAATTGCATCTTAAAGCACAAGAGACCAATAATACAATCTTCCTATTTAACTTACTTCTACACAAGCTCTACAAACTGTAAAGAGTTTTGGCACGCACTTCCAGTAGGACATTTATGGGTTACTGAAATGGGATTCATAATCATTCTTCAATTTATATTTACTCAATTTTTAGAATGTCTATGTTCACATTGTTGCTATCACGTAATGAAGATACCAATGTTTATAGTCCACAATGGAGGCAATGAATGCAGCAGCAATTATTCTTGGAAAAAAAAATACAGAAAAATACACTCTTTAAAGAGAAAAACAAACAAACAAACAAAAACTTTTAGAAAACTTGGAAACTATCTACAATTTGAAACTAAAAGCCCATATGTTTGAAAGAGTGGTTTAATGCTAAGATTTCTGCTATACCAGATGGAGTCGCAATGCACAAGAGTCCTCTGCATTGTACGTGTCAGAAATACATTCTTTTCCCTATATTTAAGAAAATGAACTTGAGGTCTGACCCTACCTGCCCTTTCAACAAAAATGGTAATTCATACACACACACACAGAGGAAGAGGACAAGCTCACTCAATTAATCAGAACCCTCAATTTACTTTGGATTCTGCAGTGAATTAGTACTCACTTGGACCCAACATAAACAATTTAAATGATTAAAAAAGAAAAGGAGGAAAAGTCAGGTTCTTGTTTATTACATTTTGTAAAATTTCCATGCTTACTCCTTGCAGCATAAAATTGTAAAAGGCACTTCTAGCCATTTTATTTGCTTCAGGCTGGTATGAGCTGTTGAGCAAATGAGAAGAGGACACCAACTATTTCAGGAAAATATAAACACTGGCAAATCGGTCTCTACATCATCAGTGGCTTACAAATAAGAAAAAAAAAATGCCTTAAACAAAAAAGGATTTTGTACCTCACATGCATTAGCATAATCACCAACTTCTATGTAGAGTAGACCACGATTAATTAACACTTTCAAAATTATCTCCTTGCTCAATTCATGCAGAATAAGAATTCCATAGTCTTTCAAAGCCTAAAAAACATAGAAGGCATTTTAGAAAATAATTCATACAGACACAAGCAGTGACTTCAGTGTGGCTACTCCAATGTTTCGCTGTTTGCAGATTGAACTTAACTGTATTTGGAGATTTCTATAATTACATAGATACCTAATCTCAGAGTACAAACGCAAAGATAATACAAATTAAACAGATGTGTTAAACAGTCAAAATTAAGTTATTTTGTTATTACATAACTTACAGTTGGAAATAAATCTTAATTGTTTCTGCTGATAAAATGTGTCCATATTCTTTCCTTTTTTTTTTTAAAAAAAAAAAAAAAACAGTTCTGAATGCATTATTCATGGTTTAGTACCAAGGTAAGATACTTTTAAAATTAAGTATTTTCAAATACAATTTATTGTTATTGAAAAGTCTAAGCACTACTTGCATTAAGTAAATTCTTGTGTAAATTTTGTAAAAAAGTAAATAGTGATGATTGCATAGATTGAGGGAGCCTTGATTCCCAAATTTATCAAAACTGAACAATATTTCAGCAACAATGCTTTATTTATTTTTTTTTTCACATGAAGAATTAGCTCATATAGTTTACTTATGAATAACTGGATAATTTACATCTAGATATTTAGATATTTTACAAAAAAAAAAAAAAAAAAAAAAAAAAAAAAGGTTCTTGACAGCAATATTCCATATACTAGCCTCTTAAGGGAAGTTCTATTCCTCGTCTCTTCTAAATTGGGGAAGGCATTTGAAAGTGTTTTACAGAAACCAACCCAGTTCTTGTTAGACCCAGTAAATTTCTTCTGTCAATGGGTTATTACATTTTTTCTGCAACTTCCCTCGTACTTTAATTAGCTTTTCTAAAAATTGATAGTAAAGAATGAATTTTATAATAACCTATTATGAAGGAACTAGCATTTTCATATCTTAAGTTTTTACCTTCAATGCCCCTGTTTTTTTTTTGTTTTGTTTTGTTTTGTTTTGTTTTTTTTTACACCCTGAATCATTTTTGGCCATTTAACCTTTATGAACAAATGGCCTTTGCCCAAGGTCAATTTAACTTGAGACATCAAAATGATAGTTCAGCACAATCATGTTTCCAGTCTTGAGCTGCATGGTGCCTTTTTGTGTCCTGTTGTGCTTTTTCTTTACAACAAAAATAGAAACAGAAACACAGGTAGCGGCAGTTCACAGGTTAATCATCAGAATTATAAACACATCCAGAAAAACAAGGTTGTGATGAGGGTAGGATGTCATCCTAATTTTTATGTGGTCCTTTTCTGGATATAGCCATTATATTTTCAAAGGCATATCAAATGTAATTAACAGGATAAGGACAAAAAAATCATTTTTAAACAATTTCTTGAAGAGCATTGTCACACAAGGAGACATTGCAAGAAATTTTGACTAATTGTCAAGAATGGTCACTAGCTAATATGAACAACTGAGTGATCACATGATGTTGCAAAAATATATATCATACCTTTCTGAAGTTCTTTATTTGGTGATAACAGATTGCTCTGTTATAGTATGCCAAAATGCAGGTATTGTTGAGGTTAATAGTTTTTGAGAGATCTTCAATAGCAGCTTTAAATGTCTGGATATGAAAAAACACTATGTATAAATTATAATTCACATTTCACAGTACTATATATTCCTCCTCAAATAACGGCCTTTTGGAAAACTTGATTTTACATTTACATTATTTTTTTTTTACATTATATTTTCTTCGTTCGTACTTGAAGATATCTAATCAATTCACTATGGACTAGTTACTGCAGTACTTGCTGAAGAAGGAACAATTCTTCAGAAGCTCTGTTTTGCCAACAACTGGACAACCAAACATTTTTAATGTTTGTTTAGATGATATACATATGCTGCCATCAACTGTTAATTTTACTAGCCTGATTTGTTTCTTAGCCTAACCTAGATGGTATCTTTGATGGAGTTTTGGTACTTATGTCTATTAAGTAAGATTCTATCCTGAAGAACTGAAGAGGAGAATATGCAGGTAGATCATAGAAGCATACAATGGTTGGAGTTGGTACAACGATAACAGAGATACCCACCTTATTCTGATATTTCAAAGTTCCTCGGTAAAAATAAGCTCTCGCACTGTTAGGAAGAATTTTGATTGCCTCGTTACAGTTCATAACTGCCTTAGAGTATCTGCCTTTACTTCCATAGTAAGCGGCACGACTCATGTATGCCTGCAGAGATGACCACAGAATGATGATGTGGCATAATGCTAAAAAAAAATAAGCTGGTTATTTAAGACAAAGGTAAAATAAAATAAATAAGTTCTATAAAAACATGCACCTTTTGAAGCATGTCATTTCTTTTATTTAATCCTTGCATTGTGCTTACTGGCAGATTACAAGGCAATACACCCCTAAATGCAGAACCTGTTATGCTTTGAACCCATCCTAAAACATCCCACAGAAACAAATTATGGGGAGTCTTTATATATTACCTGGAAGTGTGATGGACAAAGGGCAAGTGTTCGATTGAAATCTCGGATGCACTTAGCTTGCCCGAGCTGCATTCTACATAGCCCTCGCTGATAAAAAGCATCAGGATAACTTGAATGTAGTCTGATAGCCATATTAAAAGAATTACGGGCCTAAAAGAATGACATATCATCTGGATTAAATATGGTCTATTTGTACAGCTGTAAACATAGGCTGTTAAACAACTGATTAATTGTACAGGAAGGTATAATCTATTTATGCAGTTGAAATCCAACATGTATCTGCATTGGTTTTGATTGCTTTCATCTATTTGCAGCTACTTAAAATGCCCCAGTAATGCAATCTTAACCATGAGTAGGTACAATCTAACTCACTTAATAATCTCATTTCTTCATTGATTTACCCAAGCATATAGTTTGTCAGAGCTGAAAGAGTGAAGTTATTTCTTACGTGGTTAGACTAACATGGTTAGCATGCAACTCCTTTAAAATCCATCCAGATATTTTTTCCCCACACAATTCACATGAACGTACAAAATCATGAGCTTTTCCTAGGTCTGCAGCTGTAATATCAGATGTGTACTGATATAGAAAGTAACTTTTTGCAATTATCATGTATTATTACATTAGATATTTCAGACAACTTTGACAGCCTTCTTCCAAAAGAATATCACTTATGACAATTGGGGTTGGAGGCAGGCAAGGCAAGCAATTGTTACCCTGCCCTGTGAAAATCTGCTTTCAAATATTTCTAGTTTCAGTCTTGAGCCTTTTAGCAAATCAGCAACTGACACATATTTGCTAAAATATCAACATTGAAAACATTTGCATGAACCCACACTAGGCCTGCCACAAAGCTCACTGATAGACTTTTCATAGAATCATAGAATGGCCTGGGTTGAAAAGGACCTTAATGATCATCTAGTTTCAACCCCCCTGCCCTGGGCAGGGTTGCCAACCACTAAAGCAGGCTGCCCAGAGCCACATCCACCCTGGCCTTGAATGCCGCCAGGGGTGGGGTGTCCAAATTTTAATGTTTTTAACACAGAAATCTCTAATCAGAAGTATTGATTTTATTGAAATAATGCAAATATAATTTCCTTAAGTAAGGCAGTGTCATAGATAAGGTAAGTGCCAAATAGAACCATCTAGAGGGGTGTTTTTAGCTACAGTAATATAGAAGACAGTTTAAAAAAATATAGGCAACTTCATAATTAATATAAAAATCTATGAATTCCCTTGTCCAAGTTTAGTACTAATTGACTAAACCACTGCTATGCTACCAAGTACCTGTCTATAAGGTCTCTGATAATATGTATAAAGAATAAGAAATTAATGTAGTTTTTATAACATTAGAATGCAAATTAATGTCATACATTAAAAATAATAATAATAATAACATTAGCACTGAAAAAAATGTTAAAAAATTTGCAACACAGTCTAATGTACATTGTGAGATAAAAAGAACACTGCTAAAGCAGTGGAGGCTGTTGAAAATACTGAAATCATTAGTTTGGTTATTGTTTACAGGCAGCGGAGTCAAAGGCTAACACATTGTATATAATTAATACCAACCTGTAATAAATTTGTTTGCTCCATGTAACACAGGCCCATAAGATAATACATTTCAGCAGCCTCGAATGCATTATGTAGGATTTTTGCTGAGGTCATCTGAAGCTCTATAGCTCGTTTAAAACTTTCTACAGCATCCTGCAATACAGATAATACTAATAGTTACAAAGCACTTAACTGAAATCTGCAAGACTTGTCAGTCATTTTCAGTTATTTTTAAAAGGTTTTCTTAGTCTTCGAAACATTAAGGTAAAAATGACTACTAGTGTTACTTGCTGCTGCTGCGTTTAGACATTCTCTTGACCTCTGAACTGTTCATATAAATGATTGACTAGAAAAATGGACACATTTTTTGAGCTCAATTTATATATAACAAAGTAGCTATTGTACATGATCTAGAGATAACAGTAGAAATGAAATGTTTGCTATTTAGGGGCATAATTATAACTATTTATTGATTTTTCTTGAAATGTTACTTTTTTTTCTCTCTTCTCAGGAAGAAAACTTACCTTTTAATGGGGTATGATGATGAAGTACTTGCTGCAGGTTTCTTTA
The DNA here is from genome assembly GCA_011075105.1 of Heteronetta atricapilla. Taxonomy (NCBI): domain Eukaryota; kingdom Metazoa; phylum Chordata; class Aves; order Anseriformes; family Anatidae; genus Heteronetta; species Heteronetta atricapilla. The sequence goes on from CM021735.1 coordinate 33,250,606, forward strand.
TGTAAATAATAATAATAATAACAAACAGTTATGTAAAATATATATTTATTTCATAGACAACTTGCATAAACTTATTACTGATAAAGACATATAACAAAAACCTGAATTTAAGAAACTTAGGTGAACAACCTCTCAGAATACTGTCCAGATCTATGAGACATGGTAAGAATTTATGCTTTTTTAATATTTTTTTGTCTTAAAGGAGAGAATAAGGAAAACAACCAGGAAATTAAGATCAGTTCAAGATTCCTTCACCTTTAAGGATTATGAAGGGACAATAGCTGAAAGTTTAAATATCAAGAGTAAAAGAATTATAATATTTTTCTTGAAAAATTAAAAAAAAAAAAGAAAATGTGTGTTCAGAAAAATCAGGCTGAAATACCAGTAGCTATATGGGTGTCTGCAGATACAGTGGCTGCTTACCTAAATTGTCATTAATGTAGTGGATGTTTTAGACAAAACAGATCTGCATTTACTGCCATTTTAAAATCCTTTTATTCTATTCCTACAGTTAAAAAAAATACTGTTATTTCAAGAAAAAAAAAGGCTGTCGATATCAGAATTCACACATGATTCTAAAGGCATAGCTGATTCTTGTAGCAGTATAACCTGAAGTCTGATCGTTTTCCCATATCGGGAGATTTATGCAATACCTTTCCAAAAGGGGTGGCAGTCCTTACCTCTGGGAGCAGTACTCTGAGAAATCAGGGAAGGACTATAATAAATATCCTCTTAACCATGACAACTGAAATGGTTTAGATCGGATGATACTAATGATCGCTGTCTTTGACTTAGCATTCTTTTAAAGACAGCAAAACTATTAATGTTGTGTTATGGCTTGAAATTAAAAAAAAAAAAAAAAAAAAAAAAAAGGTTGAGTGAGCCAAGAGGTTTTATCTGGTGAAAGATGCTGCAAAAATGAAGCTATAAGGAAACAGAAAGATCATGCATGTCAAATACAGAACTCAATGGATAAGGTAGATTCGATGTTTTCTTGATCTACCTGTTGCTTCCTGCTCTTGTGTTTAGGGAAAAAGGACTCTGTACATTTTGTATAAATAAACAGAACTGTACAAGAAGAAATAGCCTATCCCTACTGCCAATTTCAACAACTCTGCAGGCATCAGGCATTGGCTAACTTCAGGAGTCAGAAGAGTAACAGCATTGGTTAAATTCTATGAGATATGAATATTCACAAAGTTGAGAATACACCTGTAACTATATATTATATATTAGTTCACATACATTAAATTTTTGTACAACATTTTATTAGACACAAAATGCCAGATATAATTGCTTTATTTCACAGGAAGCAAAATTATGACATACAATCAACCTTAAACTATATAACTGAATCTACATTTTTTTCAATTAAAATGTGTTAAAATTAAAATTGCCTAATTTATGCTGAACTATTAGTGCTGCTGTTGTTGAAAAATTTCTCCCAGATCTTCTTATAATTTAAGCAATGAAGCACTACAAAGATTTATTAATATACTAGGAGATTTTATAAAATATTAAAAGAATTAAGAAAAAAACATTGTCTTGTTTGGCACATATATATATATATATAAATATATATAATGTAAACATTTCTAACCTTTGTTTTCTCAGCTTTCATTTGTATTTTTCCTAGAAGAACAAACATTGAAGGCTCAGGATGAGTCGCTGTAGCTTTGCATAAGCTCTCTATGGCTTTATTGTGATTTTGACAAAATGACTGAATGAGTGCTTGCTGAATGGGCTGAGATTTAAAGGATTCTGGAAGAAAACAACCATGAAAAGTGATCATCTCTTCTACTTCAACATAGATTTCTGCAGTATAAGATACCTCTAAATGATATTTAAACTTCAAAATGCTATTAAAATATTTTAACTTTTAAAATTTGTTTTATCAGACATAAAAATAGAAACAAATTCAATTCCATATAAAAGTCTGAACTTGAACAGGTAATTATCCATGAGTGTAGTTCAATGGCTAAATACCCATAAACATTTACCTTCCTCGCCCCACATCTAAGGATATGCTATGTGGGATTATCACCATATGTTTGCTTTGTTTTTATATGGTTATACTCTGTGTACCCACTCTTGGTCACTGCCAGAGACAGGAAATTCATCTCAGGTGGTATAGCTATTCGTATGAACTCAAAACAGCTTCATGATGCACTGAACACTGCTGTTTTATGCCAAGCACATAACAAGGAACTACTGTACTGCAACATTTTTACTACTCAAATGTGTTGGGAAGGTTCAGTCCTAGAGATATCTGATATTTTGTTAAGGACTATATAAACACAGAACAGAATCCCTACTCATTTTTCCTTTAAAGCAGAAGTTACCAATGTTGAAAGGAAGAAAAAAATATATATTAAAAAAAAAAAAGAACTCAAAATATATAGAAAATTCAAAAAACACAGGTCGTAGTCAGGCAATAATGTATACCATTATTATATTTAAATATTCCATATTTTAGCTGATCTATGGTAATTAATCTGTTTGTGTGCTTGTGTGCCTGAACTTAAAAAGAAGAAAAAACAATTCCTTGCTTACAGACACTTGCTATGATTAACAACCATGTAGGCAAATTGACATTTACCTTCATCTATTTCTGCAAGTTGGTGAATACACAAACTTGCCAGCTCATATTTCTTCAACTCCATTAAATACTGTCCCCTGTAAGGAAATATTCATTGAATGCAATTAATAAAACTCTTTTCAAGTATTTCTTTCAAACTGCAAAAGCTGCTGCAATTTGTTTTCATTAATCTAAAAAGAGAAAAAGGAAAAACAATGCCTTCCAATAAAAACATCAATTTTTTTCTTGTTTCCATCAGAAGTATCTCTCCAATTCTTAATTTTTTCTCTAACATGAAAGCACCAAGAAATTATATGCTTACTTTTCTTCAGATTGTGTGAATTACAAAAACATATTTCCTTTGTATTCCACAGATACCAGTATTTACTATTTTAAGACCTGTGACAATAATCCTAATATTGTTTCTAAGATCTACCACAAACTGATATCTAATATTCTGTTTTCAAAGATTTTTTTGCCTCTTAGATCTCACTATTAGTCTAAGAGTTACTGCTAGCCAAACCAGCCTCTGAGAGACAAACTGAGCAAACCCACTCTTAAAACTGGGAAAACAGCATTATTGACTGGAACATAGTAACCAATTCTCCTAATACACCTAAGGAGTAATATCCCAACATTTCATTCTTAGTTATGGCTTTTCAGGGGAGGAAACAGCTTTATCTAGTAATTTTATCTTTTAGTCTTGGTAAAGGTCAGTACTTCTCACTGAGCCAAAGACAGGGAAGAACGATAATTCAAAATTAAATTGGCCTGGACTTAGTCTTTCACATTCCTTGTGTTACATGGATTTTGCAGACAAATAAGTGAAAGACCCATCCACTTGGCAAAAACATTTAAAATGATTTATTATTTTAAGTTCAGACTTCCTGTATTGTCACTGCACCTCTCTATGTCTTTTTTTCCCCAGAAACTACACGCACCTCTATGAGCAAAATCCTGTATATGAAGGTCCCCTCTCTCCAAACTAGAGATTATACTATACAGACATAAAGTTCCTAAGGTTTGAAAAATGTTATGAATATACATTTTTTTAGCTACTAAGAACAAGTTTCGAATGATACAAGGTGTCTACTAACAGCATTCTGCATCAGATTTTTTTTAAGAGTAAGATACAAGTGAAGACCTCAACTAATAACTTCTGTACCTTAATATCTGCAGTTGTGACTTATTTGGATAAAGATGAATGGCTCGATTCATATCTTTCACAGCATTTGATAAATTATGAATCTGTAATTTAAAAAGAAACAATTTAGCTCTTAATATGAACACAAAATGGAGACAAATATTATTTCTATAAATGTGGTTCTACAGGCTGCAACACCAACATGGTAACAACTCATGATGCGCATATGCCCTCTGCACAGGAGCTCAACACTTTTTTTTTTATTAAAAGGTCTGAAACATGCAACCTACAAATTTCCATACTCTTCCCACAGGGCAGATTCTAATAGCAGGTAGTTTCTTAACTTTTCCAAAATCCAAATGAGATTCTGGACTACTGGGAAGGAGATTAAGTCATGAGATCCACATGCACATATGTCTTTATTAATCTTCACTGCTGTAATTAATTTGTATTTATTTTTCAAGTGTCTGTGCCTGTGGTCCCATTCATTGTTCTTCAGATGTGGAGGAGAAAATAGATCATTGCAATGAAGGACTGATCCATCCAGATGGGTAGCTGCTAACTGGAACTGTCATCAAAGACTACCATTGATGGAATGCATGTACTGATCTTAATTACTTAATTTAGCTGCTCTACATATTTCAGATACTGGGGGAAAAGCAAACAAACAAACAAAAACACACTACAGAAGCAACCTAACATTACTGGATGACCTCCTACTTGAACTATCAGCTATCAGACACAACTTCTTAAAGGCATAATCAGTCCACTTTTATGGACTCTGAGTTAAAAGTCATTTCCTTTAGTGAGAGAATATTAACAGTGTAAGCAATTTCCCAAAACGTTTTGCAAACATACTAAGCACTGTGAGAAACAGTTGTTTCAGTTCTGCCAATGACAGTCTACATAAATTGTCACACTGAAGACCATATTCCTCATACTCCTGAGAGGATCTCAAAAAGCAACTGTTAGCAGAAGCTATTCTCAGATCTTACGTAAAATACTTTGCTTCATGGGAAATTAAAATATTTAAAACATCCCGCTCCCATTTGTAGTGAAAAAAATTGAGTTTCCAGAAAAGTGAAAATTCTCAAGAACATTCTAAATTAGTATTTCAAAATCTATGGGTTTTTAATTTCAAAAGTATCTTTTATTAAACCCCAGATTAGATCCACACTGAAGTAGGGACAATCAAATGAACCTTGAAATATTTTATGTCATTGTGTCACATTCCAACAGTATTTTATAATAATTGAAATCTATATAATTTTATTATGGTGATGAGGACCACTTGAAGTATATAGCTATGAACATGTTGTAACATCTGTACAATACCAAGCCATAAATATTAAACTGCTTGCAACAACCATAAATATAAGTAAAGCTGTATTAAGTAGACAACAAAAATGAAAAGAGCATATTACCTTATGATATGCTTGTGCTCTACATAAATAGGCTCGAACATTGAGAGGATCAATTTTAATTGCATTAGTAAACTGTCGAATAGCTTCATAGTATTGATCCAGATGCAACAGCAGTATCAAACCAATATTCAGGTAAGCAAAGATGACAGAGCTAAAAATAGATTTTTTTTCCTTTTGTTATTGCAGGAAATGTGTCATTATATACATCCCACAATTTATACAGTTGTACAAAACTTATACAGTATACTTATATATCTCCTTTTATAACATTTACAACACTCTTTTGTGACCACAGTGAGCATAACAGTAATTTAGAGCTGAGGAGAAAACTCTTTAAAAAACACCATCTCAGGAGCTTGGGGTGCACACTTCTGATCACCAAAACCACCACTTCAAATGAGAAACAAAGCAGTGACAAGTTTCTTTGTCAAGGAACAGAATAGGAATATACCCAGTTGTTAATTTTATATATAATGAATACAACAAGAAATACTGAATTCTTCAATACTAAAAACACATTTTGGTTTTGAAAGGTTCTGATAAAGCATACATGTTTTCCATCTAGCCTGCTCCCTTACTTTCCAGCATTTCACTTGGCTAGCAACTAGGGAGACCCAGCTTTCCAGGATGTGCAGTATCTTGTGCAGCCTTCTTTCTCGTAGACTGTTTCTAGGCAATTTCTAGACTTCCTATAGCAGAGCCAAGAAAATGGAAGAGCTGAGTTTTTACACCTGCCACAGAATGGAATGGAAGCCTTTGCTCAAGAACAGATCTTAGAGGTTGTCTGAGGCTGAAGGATTATCTTTAAAGCATTATCTTTAAAGAATGCATAACTACTTCAGCTATCTGGAATAGGAAGCTTTTTGCATATTGCAAAACTGCTTACATGGTAGGGCTGCTACAGACATAATCTGTTTCCAAGGTATTTCTAAGTGGTAGGAAGAAATACAGTTCACAAGAACCATATCAGTTTCCATCATTAACCATAAAGGATCACAAGCCACTTTATTTTGTGCTGTTGCCTTCTGTTTTTTGTTTCTTTTAATTTTATTTCAGGGACACTATCTACTGTCTTCTGCCAAACAAAAAATTGTGACTTTTTCTTTTGGGGGAAAAAAAAGGGTGTAAAAAGATTCCCTCCCAAAATACTAATTAAATTATTATGGCACGAATGCTTAGCTTTAACTAGGAATTCAATTTCATCTTTTGTCTGCCAAACCGTAATTTATTTTCCAAGTATATATAAGGTGAAATAAAATGTAATTTTGAAATTAACTTAATAATTATTTTTATTATTTTCTGACTGAAATTAATGGGGCAAAAGATATTATAATACATTATGGTTTTGTTTGTTTTAATTTCAGTGTATTTGCTGAATAAGCAGTTCTGGTTCCACCTTCCTTTATTAGTACTTTTATGCACCCAGGTAAAATCAGAATATAAACAAAATATATTAAAATTTTCAAGTTCAATTACCTATTTAAAGCTATGACACTTTCAAAGTCACAGATTGCAAGCGACCATTGACACTGCTTTGAATAAATGATCCCACGATGAAGAAAAGAAGAGAAATTTTCCTGAGTGTCATTGATGAGTACTGTGGGAAAGAGAGAATAAAAATCAACAGTTCAGATACTCATATTTCTGTTACTCCACACAACTTATTTGCAGTTTACTTTTTATTCTAGCTTTCTTTGAGATTTATAGAATACCGTAGGTAAACAAAAACATAACATATTAGATCATAATACAAATGATTTAATGTGGCATCAAATAACTTCAAGACATAATTCGCAGCTAATCGAATTGTTAAGTGTAGTAGAAAAAGCTTTAGGAAGCAGAAGGAAAATAGCTAAGCAGTAGCAACAGCAACAAGAGTTGATGTCTACTAGCAAACAATAGAAATAAATGAAAAGGAACAAATTTTTAGCAAACACTGAAGCACAACCATATATTTCAGTATTTGCTACAGGAAACAACTGCACTATGCAACAGCATAGTAATTACTGGCAAATGTTCATTTCTCATTTTAACAACAAACACATACACCTTTAAAATAAACAATACCAGAAACGCTGAAGTCCTGAAGAGCTCCTTTTGGATTAACCTGTTGTAGAATGCAACCTCTATAATAGAATGCTTGCCAACAAGATGGGTCTAGATTAATTGCTCCTGCTAAGTCTTGTATTGCATTTCTATATTGCCGCTGTTTAGCATATGCTCTTCCTCGATACAGCCTAGTAAGAAAGACAGTTTCTCTTTAAATATGATTTCTCTTAGAAAATTATACCTCAGTCATATTTTGAAGTCTTAAATTATTACTTAGAAAATTAACAGGTTGAGTCAAGTTAATAAGAAGCATTCTTTCATTGTTTATGCCAAGCAAGCTTTAAGAAATTATTTAGGGAAAAAATGTTTAAGAATAGAATAAGCATTCACTTTTATTTCTCAATTTAATAAAGCAAATCTGAAGGAACAACAGCCTATAGTCCTACAACCTATACCATATAGGCAGATCATTGCATTGTACTTCCATAAATCAAGCTCAATATAACAGAGAACTGTATCAGCTTTGAGCATCACAGAGTTGAAAGGGATTCGGATCTCCAAGTTCCAGAGTCTATTGGTACAGCATTTTCTATATGGAAAACACAAGAATTTGTCAAATCTGATGTAAGAGAAAAGAAATAAATGTCTTCATTACTATTAAAGTTTTTTGAAAACATCCATTCTACATTCAAAATTTCTTTCAAACAGATAAGTTTACAGAATCAGTTCCTATTATTTTCCACTAATCCTCAATGAAATTCCAGATTCTAGCAATATAAACAAAATAAATCAAAGGCATAACTGAAAAAGTGTGAATACAGGGTAATGGCTGTAAAAAATATTTTATCAATGCAAAATATAGTATATAAAACATTTATATTACTAAAGATAGTTTTCACATATCAAGTGAGTCTTATGTCACATCCTACTTCCTTGTATAAATAATTACCATGCAAAATATATACTGTTCCTTTTTAAATCTAACACAGTCAGTTCCTCAAGAATTTAAATCACATGCCTCACTCTCCACAAACACAGGGCAGTGACACTAATCATATTCACTAGGACTATTCACAGAGCCCACTCATCCACCTTTGAGCCACAAAGAAGTAAGTTGACCTCAGGAAGCCAACTGCAGCTTCACATTGCTTCAAGATTTTATTTTTAAATCAGAGTTTTAAGAAGCATCTGTAAATTACTTTATCAGTTTAAGCAACCTGATGTCATTAGAAAGCTTTGCATAATTCTGTGGCTTCCTGTGATAAAGATCATTGTTATAATTCAAAAATAAAGATGCTTCTTATTCATACATTCTTTTTTTTTTTTTTTTCCACAGAATACATCAATTCAGCATAATGCTAAAACTAGAAGTATCAAGACAACCAATGGAAATTAGGCATAGAACTATGCAATCCTTAAGGACATTCTTCACTTTGAGCATGTATTTAAATCCAGCACTTTACAGCAAAGCACACATGCATGTGCTTAAATCCAACTGACTCTATATTTGCATTACTCCAGTGGAATTTGAGCACATGGTTCTGTGCATAGCTAAATTAAGGTCTAGGGACTAATCCAAAGTCATTAAAGCAATAGAAAGATTCCCCAGTGAATATCGTGGCCTAGAAGACTGATTCTATTTCTATTATACACCTCTCTGGAAACGCAATTGCTTTATTATTGTTTAATGTGTAGTCTTTTACATATTAATATTGTTTTAATAATCCACTTAAAATTCAAATACTTCTGTCAAACTCTATACTATACCTTGCCTGAGCATTGCTAGTGTCTTCCCTGATCACAGCTGTAAAATCCTGAATAGCTGTAGTCAAAACTGAATGGTCAAAGAAATATATTCCATGTTTAATAAGTGCATCTGTTCTTTTTGGGTTATACTGAAAACACTATAATGAAAAAAAAATAATAATAATTACTTGATGCTAATCCTTAGTCTTAATATTCCTAATGATTAAAAGCCTTAACCAAGCATAAAAAGAATGTTAGTTTATCCTCAGGTTTTCTTTTTTATTCTTTTGTCCTTTAGTGTCTATTGTCATTTTCATTAACTGTAGAATGAAATACAAAAGCAGTGACACAAGGTTATCAGTGCTTGATAATTTGTAGACATTCAGTAATTTATTGAATTACCTGGCAGGAGTAACATAAATCACATACTTATTTCTATGGCTCTGATTTGTTTAAACATCATTTATTTAAAAAGATATCTGTTCTCCAAGCTATTTTCCAGATATACCCAAATAGAATTCACTTTTAAAGTTATACAAAATTACTACATTATTGTGACAATACAAAAAAGTTAACTTACTTTGGCATAATCATCCATGGCCAATAATAATTGATTTTCTTCAAAATATATCTCAGCTCTCCTGAAATAAATGTCATCATCTGTTGGGCAGCATTGTATTGCAGAACTATAATTGATGATTGCCAATGTATTATCACCCTGTTTTCTGTAAATTTCAGCCTTTGACAGGTATGTATCTGAAACAACCCCCCCCAAAACACAAAAAGGCACTATTTAGCAGACCAAAATAATGTCATCTCCTCCTTACAAGGTAGTTAATACAAGTAGTAAAAACAATAGATTATACAGAAGGTTAGGAAGTTTATTTTTAAACTGATCAACAGAGCTCAAAAGTTTACAGCTGCAGCTGTTTTCTCAGTCCTTGAGCCCATGCAACTGTAAACTGATTGTTCTTGTAGGATTTGCAGCTCTTTGCTCTCAGTAGAGCTTGGTAGAAATGGCCCATCAAGCCATTTGAGTGTGGACCTGTTGAGCACACATTAATTTTAAAAGAGATTTAGTTTAAATGGACCCATACAATAGTTGCCCCACTGTACTGAATCTGGTTGGGATGTAGGTAACATTTCTCATAACAGCCCATATGGTGCTGTGTTTTGGATTTGGGGCTAAAATAGCATTGATAACACAACAGCTGGCTGTTACTGAACAGTGCTTGGACATTGTTAAGGCTTTCTGTTCCCCATCACAACCCACCACCACTTCCCCAACACATAAGCTGGGGATGGGCAAAAAGTTGTGAGGGGACACAGCTGGGACTGTGGCACAGCTAACTTAAGTTGAACAAAGGGATATTCCATAATATATCATGTCATGCTCAGCAATAAAAATATGAGGTTAGAGGAGGAAGGGAAGATGATGGTTGTCTTCCAAAGTGGCCATCACTGGATGATGGGATGTGATGTCTGGCTGGGCATTGCTCTGATTTTGAGAAGCAGTGAGTGATTGCCTTTACTTCCTTCGTATCTGTCCTCTTTACATGTTAAACCGTCCGTATCTCTGCCTATGATTTTTCTCACTTTTGATGTTCCCCTTTTCTCCCCTGTCCTGTGGCGTGTAGGGTAAAGGAGCAAGAGAACAATTGTGTAGGCACTTAGCTGCAGGCTGGAGTCAAGCCACTATACTCACACACCACCAATGGCTAAACATTTCCCAGAACCTCCTAACAAATTTCTAGTAAAGATCAGGATAAAAGACCCAAAGACAAAATTGTAATAGATCACAGAAACAGAACAGCAGATGTCAACATCACCAGTAATCTTTTAAGCCTCCACACGATCAAATAGAAAACTTCCAAATGATCATTAGAAGTAGGATGTTCCCATTTTCATGTTCTGTAGCAGAACATTATCAAGCATGCCTGACCTGTGATCAGTTAAAACCAGAGCATAAGCAAAGGAAATATATATATATACATATACACACACTTCCTGTTCCTTACAGATAGCCAGCCAAAGTCCTGATTAATGCATAACAGATGTCATGCAAAAACAGCAAGTACCTCTCTTTCAATATACTAATGAATCTGACACCCAGAGACCACCATGAACCTAAATCTGTCTCCAGGAATTCTGTTATAAAATTTGTTTCATATTATCGAGCTCAATTTTAAGCTCCTCAGCTCCACTACCCAATTTAGAAAGCCACTCCAGAGCTTCAGTCCTAAAAAAGGTAGAAACACCTTTTAATTTACAGCTCACATTTATCCAGTACAAATGTACAATGACTTCATGTCATCCTTCAATTTAAATATTTTCTCTTCATGGCAAACAGCTCCCAACACGACTTTTTACAAATACTTGTATTATAAATGTAGACTTTTATAGACTGACTGATCATCTCCAGTAATTTAAACTACAGATTGAGAACATGTAATGAATGTATTGTGTTCAGAACAACAATACAGTGATTTTAAAGTTTAGTATATTACTTAGCTCTCCTTTGGATGTTCTGCACAGAAAAGAGGTTTTAGCAAAATAAAGTCATCTGAGTTATTTGAAGAATCATTAAAAAAAAAAAGTTAGATCAAGAGGTTGCTCTCAAATTTACCTAGTCCAATGGTCCAATGACCTGCTCAAACTGGGGCTAATCTGGAAAGTGAGGTGAATCAGCTAAGGGTCTTTTCCAAATTTAAAATCTCCAAGAAGTATCTGCTCCAGTGCTTAACCATTCCTATCATGAATATTTTTATGCCCAACTGAAAATTTATTTGTTGCAGCTTTTGTCTATTGCCTCCTGTTTTGCTTAGCATTTCTCAGAAAATTCTGTCTCCTTACTATCCCTTACATAGCTGAGGACAGATTTCCCTCTTAGCTTTACCTTCACCAGGCTAATTCAGCTCCCTCAGCCCTTCCTTATATATGTTCCAGGCCCCTGACCATCTTAATAATGTTCCAATGGACTCTCTCCAGCTTCTCTCTCTCATTCAAGACCCAGTATTGGAAATGTAGTAGCATCACAAACAGGTACAGGGGAATCACTTTCCCTGACCTGTAGGGTTATGCTTTTGCTAATGCATCCAGTATATAGCTAGCCTCCCCTACTGAAAGGCCATACTACTGACTTACATTTGGACACATGAGTAATGACTTACTCATGGACACAAGAGAACCCCAACGCCCTTTCCTGCAGATCTGCTATCTAGCCACTAGTCCCCATTTCACACAGATAGCAGTCACAGAAAAAAAAATCTGCCTACTCTTCTTCACAAGTTGTGGACCAAACTTGATCCTTTTTCTTGGTCTGTCAAACAGATGGAACTTTTCCATTTTAAGTTCCTCCTTCCTAGTGTAAAGGTTGCAGAACAGGACTGACTGAATACACAATAGCACACTGTTCCTATTATAGGATTATCAGCTTTTCACATTAAATTAATAGATACAATTTCCACCAGTCCTCTTTTTGTCCTCTTTTTTAAAAATTATTTTTTCTTTTTTTTTTTAATGAGAAAATGAAGTACTCAGTTTTGTCTTTAAAATATTTTCTGTCCCCAGTCTTTGGGGATTTATGTCTACTTTGTAATTTTCCTATAATAAGATAAACTAACTGATGTAATGATAAATACTTACAAAAACTGTTCGCAGAACTAGGCAGCTAGAGAAAAAAAAATGAAAAATGAACTGCTTTAAAAGTATAGTTACACTTTCATAGATACTTACCTGCTTTATTTTTGTTCAATTTAGTTATGAAATTCAGGTCATCCAAAGCAGCATAAATTTTATCTTGAAAGAGGTAAATCAAATGTCTATGCCAGTAAGCATCAAGGAGTAGTGGTTCTAAGCTTATAGCCTATAAACAAAATAAGGAATGAATAATAATAATTTATATTGCAGAAGAAACTTCTCAAATGTGCTAACAATAGTATATATGGAATGAGAAAAAAAAAATTGCACTGAAATTATTTTTGATATGTCTTAGACTGACAAGGTTCTATTTAACCCAGAAACGTGAAAAGTATGGCTGATGCACTCTTTTAAAAACATAGTGTGCTTACAAAGATGCAGAATCAGAGTCCAAACTACCAGCATGCAGTAGAAAATAGAAATCAGGTGTGATATCACCATGATTGGTTACTTCTTTAAAATAGTTATCTGAATTATTTCTAGAAAGTCAGAATTAGTCCTACAGGAATCCCAGGGAATAAGAACTTAGAAACAATCTCGTTCATTGCTCTTCTTTTGAAAGAAATAAATAAGCATGTCCCCATGAAAAAAGTATCAGCATTTCAAACCATGCTCTTATAATTCCTATAAAAAGCACTTAACATTCTGTAACAGAAATCATTTGACGAATGTTATCAAATAATACATATGATGTATATTCACTACAATATAATACAGATTTAACGGCCATATGGAAACAAATATAGAGACTGATACATATCTGAGACTGATCTGCTACAATACTAATTCTCAAATTTGAGTCTGTGAGCCATTTCTCAGATCCAAGAAAAGTCAATAATGTTTTCAGTAGAATATGTAATCGCTTTACAAGCAATTTGGTTGTATGGTTGATATTGGCACATTGGTTAATGAGCCGCTTTGTCAGTGTTGAATTTTTAGCCTTTCAGACACTTGACAATCTGTTTTTAAAGTTTGGAGTAATTTTTATATCTATATATATATATTTATATTTTTTTTTTGACAATGTTTTTACTGTTTTGTTTACTTCTGGTTAGTTGATCAGGGTATTGGGTGGAAGTAATGGCAGTTTTTGTAGCAATATAAAAAAAAAAAAAACTTTAAAAAGTTGAACAAATAAACACAGAAAAACATTATTACTACCATATAAAATTCATGTGAAATGAAAGCTTAATCATAGATAGGAAATACATTATTTTTCATTTTATTTGTTCACTTATGCTTTTGCAGAAATTAAAAATGTATTTGTTATATGTTAGCAACATTCCTGTGTCTGATCACCTGTGTCTAATCTGAATTGATGAATTCAGATACTCTTTTATCAAGGTTCTTGATAGGAGGAAAATGGCTTTCCAAGCCAAGTGGCTTGGAAACTTACTTTTTCCAAGTCTTCCATAGCTGACTTTAACTTCCCTAACTTTTTTTGTATTGCTCCACGCCTGCAGTAGTGAAAAGCTGAAGGATGCTCATCCTCTTCTATTATCTCAGTCAGTCTTCTTACTTCTTCTTCCAAATCATCAATACTAACTGTTTCACCTTCAAGCAGAACAGGCTGTATTGAGTCAACTAATTCTATTGGTAGATTTGCTTCTTGAGAGTCCACTGCATTAGTTCCTTTAAGTAGCTCAATACCCTCAGAGGCATTCTCACTAGTAGGGAAAGTTTCATCAAACCAGCTGTTCCAGATTGCACTGACCCATGCGCGAGCAGAAGTTTCTTTCGGAATTCCACCCCTCACTTTTGCAAACTTTTCAAAATCTAACAAACAAGGAATGCTGGGGCTCCGATATTCTTTGATTGCTGGAGACAACTTGATAATGAATTTATCATGAGTAGGAAGTCTTCCCAGAGACACAGACCTAAGGAAAAATATTACTAAAATTAATTGAATATTCCCAGAAATATTAACATTATCAAATTGCAATCTGCCAGTCAACAACAATTGAAAGAACTATTGTTAACTATCTTGTTAGCGATTTTTTTTTTAACTTACCAGCCAATTCTAAGTTAGAGAGAGAATACAGAGGTAATATTTTATACATATACATATTTATAATATTTATCTAACATTTATAATATTTTATACATAAGGATCCCACTGGGGAAAAAGGAAACTGAAGAAAAAAATAAAGCAATCCCATATTTGAATGACATGTAAAATAGAACAAAAATGGAAAAAAAAAAAAAAAAAGAGGGTTCAGCAAAACTGATATGAAAGCCATGAACAGCAAACATACAGTACTGTCTAAAACAAGACTTTGGAAAACTACCACAGTATTTCCCTTAGTGACAGTTCAGCATACACTATATCACACTACAGGTTAACCATCTTTTATTTTCATAATTAACCTCAAGAAAGGTGGAAGAAAAAAAGAAGCAGAAAAAAGGAAAGGCTGAATGGGAAACTGGTCTGAAGGACCAGGTCTAAGCATAAATATGAGTACAATAAGGACACTGCGCACTAAAACAGACAACCTTTGGGAGTTTTTTGGAGCTCACAACAAGCATAAGTATTAAAGAAATATCACTCTTCCAAAACCAAAACATCTTGGATGTTTTGTAAAGTATCCTATGTCATAAGTATATAAATAATAACCATTTACTAGAAAAATATTTAGAGTGATACAGAAAAATAAAAGGTAAAAAGCAAATAACTTGCCTCACGTAATCAACATAGTTCATGGTACAACTGAGGTTAGTCCAGCCTAGCATTTCAGTTTCCAAAGAACTTAGAATTTCCTCATCTTTCAGAAGAAAATATTTTTGACTATTTTTAATCTTTCATTTACACTTAGATAAAGATTCTTCTGTTGTTACATGAAACCACGCCATTTCTGTTTACAACGCTATATATACTAAATTTCCTAAAGATATCTCACACAGTTAAAAAAAAAAATGCATTATAAATAAATAAGCTATTATTACTTAACTTCAGAGCAACACTTAATATGTAAGAAGATTAAACCTGTAATTACATAACATAGCTATAAATTAAAATACATTCCTTAAAATGTCAATACACTAATTAAAGAAAACCTTTTAAGAATCCTTGGAGGTTGAATTAATTTCTTAATCACAGCTTCTAGTTTTCTAGAATTTATTGTTTTCTTTGATTTCTTTCTTTTCTTTCTTCTTGAGAAAATGGTGTATTTAATTCCAGCCTTTTCAGCTCTCTGCACAAGTAAAATATTCTCACTATCCTCTTGTCCAGTTGAAGTAGGCATTTTTTCCACTGGTGTGTCTGCCTGCATTGACGGAGGATCATCACAGACTTGATTCAATAGATGCTTGGTAGGGGAGCTTTTCCCAATCTCTCTCTCAACCTTTGGCTCAGCTATCCGTTGCTTCATAACCTCCAACTCTTTCATGCTGGTTTTGAAATTAGATGACATCTTTAACTTAGTTTCACATTTGAAAGCAGCCACCTCCACAGCTGAGACTGATCTCTTAATTAAACTTATCTGTTAAAAAAAAAAGGAAACTTTATTTACATGTTCATTTGAAGTAAGATTTATATATAACATTTTCTTAGTTTGAGTGGACTGGATTTTCTTTTATATAAAAATATAAAGAAAAAAAGAGCTACAGGGAAATTACACTGCTGAGGAAATTTATAGTATTGAATGGGGAAAAAAAATCTGCATACCTATGTGTTAAAACAAAGATCTGAAACATTAAATGAAAGTTACTTGAAGCTCATAAGGGGCTAAAATTAATCACCTCTAGAAAATTATCACAAGAAATTTGAAGTAGATACATCCAAGTAGAAGTAGAAATCCTTGTAGGAAAATTAAATTTTAAAATCAAAAATGTATGCCACTGGTGGTGACATATGCAAAAAGACAAAGATATATTCATGACCACAGAACAAAAAACAGGAGGACTTTGTATTATATTTGGAAGTACAGTTGTATTATCTGGAAACACAGCTGAGATCTGAACTGAATTATGTACTCTTATATTTTGTGCCCCTGTCCCTGAATCTCCTGATGAGATCAAAACCAAAAGAATAATGTTGTGCTCTGGTGTTTAATTGTTATTACTTATTAAGCAAGTAATATTTACAATAAAAAATGTATTGCATCTCACTCTGTTAATTCCAGTATGCTGGTCTAACTTAAACTATAATATACTGAGGGAACTGGCAGAGGAGCTGGCCAAGCCACTGTCCATCATTTATCAGCAGTCCTGGCTATCGGGGGAGGTCCCAATCGACTGGCGGCTAGCAAACGTGACGCCCATCTACAAGAAGGGCCGGAGGGCAGACCCGGGAAACTACAGGCCTGTCAGTTTGACCTCAGTGCCAGGAAAGCTCATGGAGCAGATCCTCCTGAGAGTCATCATGCAGCACTTGCAGGGGAAGCAGGTGATCAGGCCCAGTCAGCATGGGTTTATGAAAGGCAGGTCATGCCTGATGAACCTGATCTCCTTCTATGACAGAGTGACGCGCTGGGTGGATAAGGAAAGGCTGTGGATGTGGTCTACCTTGACTTCAGCAAGGCTTTTGACACCGTCTCCCACAGCATTCTCCTCAAGAAACTGGCTGCTCTTGGCTTGGACTGGCGCACGCTTCGTTGGGTTAGAAACTGGCTGGATAGCCGGGCCCAAAGAGTCGTGGTGAATGGAGCCAAGTCCAGTTGGAGGCCAGTCACTAGTGGCGTCCCCCAGGGCTCGGTGCTGGTGCCGGTCCTCTTTAATATCTTCATCGATGATCTGGACGAGGGCATTGAGTGCACCCTCAGTAAGTTCGCAGATGACACCAAGTTAGGTGCGTGTGTCGATCTGCTTGAGGGTAGGAAGGCTCTGCAGGAGGATCTGGATAGGCTGCACCGATGGGCTGAGGTCAACTGCATGAAGTTTAACAAGGCCAAGTGTCGGGTCCTGCACCTGGGGCGCAATAACCCCAAGCAGAGCTACAGGTTGGGAGAGAAATGGTTGGAAAGCTGCCAGGCAGAGAAGGACCTGGGAGTGCTGGTGGATAGTCGGCTGAATATGAGCCAGCAGTGTGCTCAGGTGGCCAAGAAGGCCAACGGCATCCTGGCTTGTATCAGGAACAACGTGACCAGCAGGGCTAGGGAGGTGATCGTCCCCCTGTACTCAGCTCTGGTGAGGCCGCACCTCGAGTACTGTGTTCAGTTTTGGGCCCCTCGCTACAAGAAGGACATCGAGGTGCTTGTGCGGGTGCAGAGAAGGGCGACGAAGCTGGTGAGGGGCCTGGAGAACAAGTCCTATGAGGAGCGGCTGAGGGAGCTGGGCTTGTTCATCCTGGAGAAGAGGAGGCTCAGGGGTGACCTTATCGCTCTTTTTAGGTACCTCAAGGGAGGCTGTAGCGAGGTGGGGGTTGGCCTGTTCTCCCACGTGCCTGGTGACAGGACGAGGGGGAATGGGTTTAAGTTGAGCCAGGGGAGTTTTAGGTTAGATGTTAGGAAGAACTTCTTCACTGAAAGGGTTGTGAGGCACTGGAACAGGCTGCCCAGGGAAGTGGTGGAGTCACCATCCCTGGAAGTCTTCAAAAGACGCTTAGATGTAGAGCTTAGGGATATGGTTTAGTGGTGGGCTGTTAGCGTTAGGTTGGAGGTTGGACTCGATGACCTTGAGGTCTCTTCCAACCTGGAAATTCTGTGATTCTGTGATAAGGCATAACACATATTTTTTAAAGAAATTAAAATGCAATTTCATGTCCACTGCCTGAAATTTACAGAGAAAAGCACTTGTTAATCTGAAAAAAAAAAAAAAAAAAAAAAAGTTAAACACTTAACAAGACTACTTCTATTAGAACATGAAACTCTGATATTTTAAAATCAAGCATCAGTGCTTAGTTAAATTGCAGATATGGTGTTTAAATTATTTATTGTTGTATATAACTTCAACTGCCACTATATATCTGTCCTTAAAATATTTTATGGACTATAGAGAGGTTTTCAATATACTTTTTCTTACTCAAAAACAAATTTCTTAATAAACTACTATCTACATAATGCTATAAAGTTCATCTTTGCACAGTGTAAAATTTGCATTATTTATTGCACCTTTATGTATTTTGTGAAACACCTAACATTACTTCAACAGGCATAAGAGTACATAACACTTAATAGATTGAAAACTTAATGTTGATGCCCTGATATCTCTGAAATGCAAGGATTTGATGCTGCAAATCTTTACTCAGATATGTTGTTCCACTTATTTCAGGTTAGAGTAGTATAGATTCCTCCAAAGGAACTCCCTCCAAAAAGAGACACCTCTCTAAATGCCTGTAAAGTTAATGGGGGTTCTCATTACAAAACTATGTTCTCCTATTATGAAATGAAAATATTGAATGTAACCAAACCCCTAGAAGAAGACCTCTGAGACTCTCATTTTTGCATTTAATAAAATCTTCAGTTCAGTGAAAGTATTTCTACAAAATCAGTTTGGGAACAAATCAAAGTAAATATAAAATAATACCTCTGAGTTGTCACTGTCAGAAAAAATTGGCAAGGACTGGCATCTTCTCAAAGCTTTTGTCTATAGATAAAATAAAAGGTGAAAATAACTTTAAATGAATCTGAGTCTACTACGAATAGAGCTTTCAGATAAATTCTTCTTTTAAAAGCAGAACTAATGCCCAAAGAAATCTGAACCTTTACACACACACACGAAAACCACATACACACACAACTTTGCCAAACTAGAGTAAGGACTGCATTTGTCTGGATTTCTGGATGTCTTATGCTCATTTCCATTGCCAGGTGTCCAAAAATCCCAGTCACATTCAAAATACTCAGATCAATTAACGCTACAGAACAAGCACAGCCAGTGGACATGTTCTGTGGACGTATCTGCATTCTATGTAGATGCTCCAATCTCAGAATATACTGTGAATATTCCATACTGTTAATCACCCATAATGGATTTACTGTGTATGGACATGTCTTTTCAATGAAAATGCTTTAAGCCGGATCATTCTTAAAGGTGCCGCATTCACTCCACAATAAATCACTTTACTCACAGATATTCCTGTCTTTGGAATCCCAGGCAACAAAACAGCCACATACAATCACCACAACAATCACTTCCAATGAAAATACCTCTATCTGCTTCATCTGGTTTTAATCCATTTTAATAGAATAGACCTACTTGTACAGGAAAATAGAAGTGGTACCGCAATATGGTACCAACATAGTATGAGTAAAATATTTTAGCCAAATATAAAATAACAATTTAAAGTTGCTGCTGTCCATGAATGTAGGAGATATACAAAGCTTATCACAGAACACTTCCTTTTTGACATACTAAATACTAAAAGATTCTCCTCATTACTTGTAGCCAACTCCTGCAATAAATGTTCAAAAGCAGGGAGTGTTCCTTTATCATAATGGTATTTATCTTTTTGTTCTGCTTCCATGCCATCTTCAAGTCACGTACTCTTGAATTACAGATTCTCAGATATCTGTTAACACTATTTAAAAGCTTCTTTCAAGGGCAAAAGCAAATATGTCTTGCCCAGCAACTTTCAAATAGGAAACACATCATCCAACAGATCTTACCAGCTCTAACTGACCCAATACAGATGGAACCCTTAATTAAAATATAAAACAGTAATTCCAATCATTAAATTATATCTGGGAACTCAGCTGCAGTAACAATATGGTATCCTCAGTTACCCTATTTCTGGCTGCAAATATATCCACTCATTGTAGTGGGTTTACACCTTATGAATGAGACCAAAGGTATTTGAGATGGTCAGGATTCCATAATTGAAAAGACCCACACCACAACATACAGCCACTTCAATTTCCCACTTGCAAATCACCTGTACAGAACTCCTAAACTATCCTTTAATATTACATTTGGAGAAATTTTACATTAAAAAATCACACTTTGAAAACACTTCTGTTCCCATTCTGCTTCTTGACTCCCAGTTTTTCAGATGGCTGGATATAGTGGAACATCCAATAAGCCTCTCTGTTGAGATATACCATGTTCTCCAAAATCTCTTTATTACAGGGGAGGGGATTACAGTCCCTTCACTAAAACCACCTAGTGCCACGCAAAATAAGAATTATCTTTAAAATATGCAATGACTCTTTCCAAGCACAGTCTAAGGTTTTAAATAGTGAGATTTTGTATTTTCTATCTATTCAAAAATGAACCAAATATAAATACTGTATTTTTATACTGTATTTCATTTGCACAGAGATATATCTAACATAAAATTGCTTCTAGAAGTCCTCTATACAGAAATATTTTGTCTTACAACTTCAAGATAAGAATTGTTTTGCTAAGCTTAATTACATTAAAATCACCATAATACACACCTGTGCATAATCATAGAAATCATGATCATCTTGCTCAGCTTCTAACTCTTCATAATCAATTAAAAAGTCTTCAAATACAACATCTTCAATGACATTGCTCTGAAATGTTAATATGTTTGCATATTTGAATACATGTAACATTATTATTTGTCAGCTACAGGGACCATATTAACAGATAAATTAAGCCTATAACATAATTGAGCTAAAGAGTTATGATGATCAAGACCAATATCACAAAAGCCATTTATCATAAGCTTCTAATAAACAATCAGTAGAACACATACTTTAATGGAATCAAGTATTACATGGTGCAAAAGGGTGCAAATAACCCGAGGAAACTGATTATTACTGCCTGATTCTCTAAAGTTTTTATCTGTAGCCTTGGTAATTTATATCAGCTCACAGTAGCCCATATAGTAACAACAACATAGCTCTCAGTTCAGTTCAGTAAGGCTAGGATATGACAAACTATGTCAGAATTACACATGGATTAATTGACAGCAGGAATAAGCATGCTTTACATATTGCACAGAGTTGTGAATTGTTTGTGAAATGCTAGTTTTTCCGTAACTTTTGACATAAGGTGCAGTGTGTTACAAATATGGACATGCAATAGGCATGCAGACTTACACAAATGACTTACCTCTCACAACAATGTAACTGTAGCGGAGATCTTAAATTCAAAACATTTCAAACCTCAAAAACAGAGGCAATTTCTAAAACAGATCTTGTTTGACATAATAATTACATCACATTTTAATATGTATCACAGCCAGCATAGCACAGCAGAAGAATGTCTGTGCAAAAGTGGCTTTCAACATAAATGTAAAGACATAAACAAGATAATATAATAGCAAATGATAATTAAGGATAACTGCTACCAGACACTTTCTTATTGTAGAAACTGAAATTCAACAATACTATTCAATACATCTTATTACAAACTGTACAACTTATATAAAGAGCTTACGATGTACAGAAGTGTTAATAAGGTAGAAGCATAAAATACAACTATTACAGTTAATAACTATCATGTTAGAAAATGACATTGCTGCAAAAGATGAGAACACTAAAAATATTTTTTACATATTTACCTCATATTTAGGAAATAAAATTTCCTTCATAGAAGAAATCGGAGCAAAGAACTTTGGTGGAACAGGAGCCCAAAACATTTTTAAAGCTTCTGGATAAATGGAAACCTTCAAAACCAATACAATTCAGTTATCAGCTAACACAAATACAGGTTATTAATGTCTGTATTGAATTGAATTTGAACAATTAGGTGATAAAATACATCTTTTTTTCTAAATATGATTTTGTAAAAAAAAAAAAAAAAAAAAAATCACCAAATATAGTGGAATCTCATGAGACATTAGGCTCTGTAGCCTGAAAGAACTAGAACTACCTGGGCTGGTTTTTTTTCTTTTTTTTTTTTTTTCGTTATTAATTAGCATATTTTATTATTTCAGAAGAGGAATCAAGAACTAAGGCATGAGATTTTAAAATGACATTCCTCATCAACAAGAAATTTCGTATACATTTTTATAATGCATCTTGTCAAATGTCAAAAAATCAAAAGTGTTTCCTAAGTGTTTCATACACCTTGAATTGTGCAAATACATGAAATATTAAAATTATTTCTTACTTTCTCTCCTACCAGTTGCAGTTGTGTTTTTTTAAGACTATATTCAGCTACTTGTTGCCAGTCAGCTGGAGTTTTTGATGTATGAGGAAGAGAGTAAGTTCCCTCAGTCTGATTATTCTGGAACTGTTCTGAAACAGGAACTCCTTCATAACAAAGTCTGCAGCAACACAGAAGATGAATAAATTACTTGGATGCTGTCAGGTATTAAAAGCACAAAAAATAAATCAGGTAAATTTTTAATCATATTAGAAATCAATAATGACAAAACCAAACTTTTTTCTTTGAAGGAAAGAACTAAAGTTTGAAATGACTTAATACATGGCAGAAAGCTGGTACAGTCACAAACTGTATTATTTTAAGACAACTTTCATGATTAGGTCTATGGTGTATACTACATGAAGTCACAAGAAAAATATAACCTAACCTATAACTTAGTATAAAATGCATTTTATAGATAGCTTCACGCATGGCAAATACATGTCAAGTACTGTGCATTACTGGTCAGATATACTTAATGCCAAAGAGAAACAATTTCAGCAGGAATGTCTGGATGGTTTTGACCAGTATCTTTTTGTGATTACTTTGGGATTGGATTCTGATTATTGTTTGCTTGCTTATTTCAAATAAACTTACCTATGGCAATCACATTGCAAAAGGAATATTTCACTTTAGAAAGCTTCAGTATGAAGTAATTATACATCCTAATTCCCTGACACTGTTTCGATTTCAAAAATAGTGAACACTTTTACACAACACAGTGTAACTCACATGTAAGTACATTTATATATGCATATATACATATAATCCCATATAACTATTCTACCTCTATTTCCTTTGTTCATAGCACCTGCAAAGGGAAATTCAGATCTGAAGAGCCTATTACTACTACCAAACTAGTGAAACTATTTTAGAGAAAAGTAGCAACCACTATTCGAGGTCTATTATCTTCTGGCACTTACAAAGGTATTTTACAGGATTTATATACAAAATGATAATGAATATTTTTTTTACTTCATGGAGGATAGGAAAATCATCTGTATTTTTAGCTATTCTTGTTTTTGTTTGTTTTATAGTATAATAATTACTTATCTTGTCACTTATATACTTATTATTGTACTAGAATTATAAGCACAGAATATAATAAATGGTGAAATATATGTACAAAAGAACATCTAAGCACACTCAATTTAATATATTCAGGTATATGTATGTAAAGTATATATAAAGTAAAATGTACAATGCATGGAACATTTAACTTTTCTCAGTATGTTGGCACACTGGCATATGCCAACACTGACATCTACTGGTGTTAATTAGGTTTGGGGTAGTTTTTCTGCAAACAATAAATTAATAATGACGTTTTCTTGTGCCTTTGTGGAACTAAAGTGTGTAATTTCTGTTACCTGAAATGTCACTGTCAGACATATATCTGTTATTGTGGACTTGATTCTCACAAATGTTAACATATGTTGCTAAGTGCAACATATTTCCATTTTAAGACCTATTTGAATTACCAAAACACTCTCTAAATGTGGGGAGGAGGAGGGTGCTGTCTTAGCATAACAGAGAACAAGCAATTTGATTTAGCAAACAAAATGCCACTGAAGTACTGGATGTTAAAAGGAATCTTTAAAATGTAGCACTACTGCAGAAGTTGTAGTTCTTACAAAGATTATAGATCTGGGAGTACTTCTTGAACTCTTTCTGGAATGTTCCTTACTTCAAGTGGAGGCTTTGACAAAAGACTTATTTCTTAAAGAGAAGTAAGACAAGAACTGAAAACCTAACTGTTGGTAATTGTTTGGCCTTCCTAGTTTTTCCTTACATCTAAGTATTTGGTGGTTCTGACTCTTCAAGGTGGGAGTCTGCATAAAAGGAATGTCAAGTGAAGTTATACAAGATACAGAAAGGTATAAAACAATTAAAAGATTCTTTAGCATTTGGCTGTTAAGAGCACTTTAAGTGAAAAACATTAAAAGAGCTGTTTCTCTTTTAGGGCACTTTTGTCATAAATAGTTTTCAAATCAGTGAGTTTAAGTAATAAAATGTGAGTTAATGTGAAACAACATTCAGACTTTTAATTTCTAAAAGAAAGAGGCAACATGGAGGAAAGTTCTAAGCAATAATAACAGTGATCTAATAATATTTTGTTTCCATCTGCAGGTAAATATATATATATGTATAAAATCAAAATGTCTCAGTGAAATGCAGGTATTGCTTAAATTTCATAACATGAAAAAAAAAAAAAAAGGTAGGATATCTGCCAGGAGCAGGTTTGATTGTCCATATATAACATTCATAAAAATATATTCTGACTAACGCTTGTCTTCATAGCTAAAGTAGCAGCATTTCTAACTCTTGTCTGTAGAGTATGTCAAGATTAAACAGGACAGCAAAAGAAAGGAACATTTGCTCTCTTAAAAAATAAACTTCATAAAGTCAGTCCCAGGAGAGGCTTATAGATGACCTTGGGAACATTACATATTGATAAATCATTATACCCTGCTCTGCTACATATTTTCTGCAGATGTGAATGAAAAGTTGTGTTTGTTTAAACTTGTGGATATTTTTCATAATGAAGACAAGATTTTAAAGCATACACATTATCACTTTCTTGATATGATTTAATGTAAAATCTTACTATTGAAGGCTTGCTTGGACTTTGTTACAGCCAAACAAGATTCTTTTATAGAATAACTCAGAACTGGTACTAAAAATCTAAAGAGCATAGATTTATTGCTATTTAAACATCTGACAGTCATTTGAATTTTAATATCCACTATATAGAAATCATGCTTACCCCTAGTTAGATTGTTTGTATTTGTGAAATTAGGCAATTGTGGATAATTGGTCACCAATAAAGTATGAAAAGCATAAATAAACTGAAATTAGTGCCAGACAAATGGTATCTCTTACCTTCAAGGCTCAAGTCAAGCAATTTTAAAAAATTAAAAGCAGATGGATTGTGGTAGCTTGAGCCACTAGATGGCAGTGCTCCAAAGAGTTTAGTTTTCTAGTTTTCCAGGACCAAACAAATTCCATAAGAAAATTTGGTATGGGCTTATTTTTAAACTTTAATTCTCCTCATCTGTGGGAATGTGAATCTCCACCAAAACCTTTCTTCTGCCTTTTAAACCTCTGGTTGATCCTCAACCAGTTGGCTTCTTCTTGAACATCAAACGATTCGCTTCTTCATGTCCTATCCTCCCATAGCTTCTGCATTTCCTCTCCCTTAGTTCTACTCCCATCTAACTCTTCACACCTCCTGCATATCTCAGGGAATTGTCTTGTTTCTCTTCTTCCTCTACTATTTCTAGTAATGTGTACAAGTAGACAGCGTACAAGTTTGCTCTCTGTGATAATGAATCAGTGTGATTCATCATTGTTCTGCACCAACAAAAATACCATATCATCTTCCTCTTGGTGATGTTAAGCTGCCATTGCTACCTCAGCAAGGCTGAACTACAAGGATCTCATGAGCCTCTTCCCTTTCCAGTCTTCCTGACCTCCCCACTACTTACTTTCTTCATCACAATGGCTAGCATCCCATCATTTGCTCAGGCTCAGAAGAGCAAATTCACAACATATATGTATGTTGTTATTCACAACATATATATATATATTATATATATATATGAATATATATATATATATTCACAACATATATATATATATATATATGTTGTGAATAACATTCACAACATTCTAGAATTAATTTTTTTTCCTAATCTCCCTACAAAGCTAAAAAAACAATCGTAGTTGCTGCAGCATCTGTTTCTTTAACCTAGACAAGCAGCACTTTGTTCCGTTCATTCATTCTGTTCTGCTCTTGTTCATTCGAAGTTTTACTGTATAGGCATAGACCCTTGCTTTGAACGTTATCCCATTCTTTGAAGTAACATGAAAAAAAGGACCTAATTCAAATATAAGATGCTCCTCTGCTTTTGAACCTAAGACTTTCCTTTTTCTGTCATCTCTGAACTAGTAAAGTGGTACCAACTACTATTTCTGTGTGACTTCGAACTTCATTACTGACTTCCTAAGGGTGTTTTTTGCCCTTGGCCGGGCGGCCCCCCGTTTTTTTTTTTTTTTTTTCTTTTTGTACACCTTTTTGCCCATACTTATGCTGCCTCTCATTCTTGATAAAAGCTGCCTACAGCCATCAACTTATTTTCTCAGAATTTCATTAAAGACTCTTTCCCTATAACCTGCAAAATAATCAATGGACAGGTAACCAGTATGCTGAAACTCCTGTTAACAATACTCCGCAGTGTCCTTCTTCTCACTGAGTCCTCATAGTCTGTCTCTCTTTCTGTCCAACAGACAGAAAACAATGTTCAGTCAAAAGCAAATGCTCCAGTTATGGCCTTGAGTGATACTGTTATCCACATTCCTGAAAGAAGCAGAAGCTCTCACAAACCAAAGGGAAAGATCAGGACCTACTCCTCTACCTTGAAATAATGCCATGCTTGAAGGTTGGAGCAATCACAACTACATCAAAAGAGTTCAACATCTAGAGACTTCCACACAGCAATTTTATGGATTCAAATTTTATGGTCAAAGAAACATTATGACAATCCAACCTGATCTTCTAAATAATAACAATAATAAAATTTTAATTAGTATCCCTGCATCAAGATCACAATTCCCTGGAGTGAAACTAAGGATATATCTCAGAAAGAAATCCAGTCTCCATTTAAAGGCTGCAAGCAGTGGATAGTTTCAGAAGTTACTTGCATCACTATATATTGAAATCTTACAGTTAACTCTCAATCTGTCTAGACGGAAACCTCAGGTACTGGGTCTGTTAAGTTTTCACTTACAGATTCATTTGTATCAGAAACTAAACCATGAATGTAACAGAGTCAAACCATATCTTAAATAGAAACCAACATAATGATCTTTTTAAGTGTATGAATAGAGAATGGATATTCAAGTGAAAGAATGATCACATACAGGAATCAAAACTTCTGTTTGCTCCCCCAGAATGTTATTTAGAACACTCTGCTAGGTGCATTAAGTGTACAACATTCCTGCAAACCTGAATATGAACCACAGATTTAGTCAACAGGAAATCTGCTGCCCTTCTCTTGAGCTTAGATTTTTCAGGGATGGTAAAAATTTCCTTCCATTTCAAATCCCAAGAATGGAGCCTTCTAACAGCATCCTTTTTTTTTTTTTTTTTTTTTTTTGTAAGACAGTCAACAAGGAAAAAAAAAAAAAAAGAGGTGATTTCCACCTCTTTATGATAATTTGCTATGAAGCACAGAGACGGGAAATCAGAATTCATTGCTTATCTGAGGATTCAAACCTCACTCACTGTTACATTATTTGACCATTCTGGGTACAGGAAGTGGTTCTGTTGAGCAGAAAAGAATGCAGAAGTCATGCAGTCAGGAGAGAAAACAAGTGGTGGCATGACTGTTTTAGCTATCAGAGCACTTACATGGGGCAAAAAAAAGCTCTGTATAATATCTATAATCCCAAAACTTCTTCTATTTTATTGATCATGTCTCACATCCTTCATTTTAAGGTAAACATGTTTAAATTAAAATTTTGACAATATTACATAGCCCATATTCAGTTGCTTATCTTTCAAGACTGCTAAACTCCTTTTCAGAGTTACTGCTTTTCAGGATACAACCTCCCCTTCTACAAAGGATGACCCCTATTCCCTATTCTTATCCTTATGACCTTGCATTTGGCTGCACTAAAATGCATGCTTTTCAAGGGAGCCCAAGTTAACAAGCTACATAAATTGCCCTGTAAAACTGACCCATCCTTATTTACCACTGTACTATTCTTTAGATCAATACAAACTTTATGAGCAATCATTTTATATTTCTGGACTTAGTGATGCACAGCAACTATTACTAACAAACTGCCAGTCTGAAAAATCACCAGGAAAAACTTAAGAATGTGAAGACTCTATTTCTAAAATACTTGACCTTATTACATAGGCACAAAAAAAAAAAAAAGCAAAAATATAACTGAAATAATAGGTGGTAGAAAATGAATATTCTTCATATTCATTTCTTAGTCTTATTTCACACTATTATAGCGTAAAATATGTTCAAAAAACCACGATCTAGGAATTTACTACCATCAAATATAATAACTGCTAATGCAATAACTTGATAAAAGTTTATTCTAAATACTAATATTTCCCCACTACTTCTTACAGAACTTTTTTTTTTTTTTGACAGATCTCTTCATATGCTGCATCAACCTCAGAAAAGATAACTATTACGCATTTAGTTTCTTCTAATTCAGCTCCTCATTTATTAAAGATGCAGGATCCCACAGTTATCACATAAATACCTCTTACATATACAATGAGTACTATTGACTATAAGTCTATCAAAAGTCCCAGTTTTGTATGTGCTTAACTTTGTGTACGTGTTGAACTCAGCAGAACTACACACAATTACTTACAGTTATGTTTGTTCCTAAGTGCTTGTAGAATCAGGATTTACATAAGACTGTCTCTACGATAAAAGGCTAGTGAGTGCACACTTTAAACCTTTTATTCCTGTAGCATTTTACATTCACAAAAAAAAGGTACTCTATTTGTTCAGCATTTATTGTGATTTCAGTAGGACCTCTCCTGATAAGAATGAAGTATAAAAATTTATATATTTATAACAAATTATGTCTACAAAATGCAATTTATTCTTGAAAACAACAACAACAAAACACATTTTACATTCTAAGCAAGACAGGCCTTTTAGGACCTTTGGACTAGTTATCTTTGGCCACATCTACCAAGCAAGGGAAAAAATATATATATTTGCCACTTCTGTGAAACCACTAAATACTAAAACACTACCAAGTTCTCAAAATATAATCCTTTAATTTACAAAATTAATTAAATGATAGTAATATTGTCAGTAAATTCATACCTCTTCCTTTCAGCTTGCTCTTTCAAATAAATATATTTAGAGCAGATTAGTTCTTCTTGCTTATTTTCCATGTCCTCTGCTGTAAACAAGATATTGTGACCTCTTCTGTCAAAAGTATGATAAATTCTAGAGGCCAATTGTAAATATGGAGGCAATGTAAAACTAGGAAAAGCAGTACATAGATGATGAATGCTTGGATAATGTTGACCTCTAAAAAGGAAAAAAAAAAAAAATCAAGAATCTCAATATCTATTCTATGTATTGTAAAAGTATTTAATTTATCTCATACTAGATCATGACATAACAGATCACAGGATATAAATTGTTCATATATATACTTGGCATAACTTGCCTGGTAAGTTCTACTAGATATATTATTATTTAGGGAAAAGGGGAAAAAAACACAGGTGGTGAAAGCAAAAATTTTGGTAATAATTTTATTTTTTAAAAGATAACTACAGTAGTAGCACTCTTACTTTTCAACTTGTAGATCTTTCACTTGCTGCATTGAAAATTTAAACCAACTAAGGAATGTAGATTTATAGCTTAAATTGGATGTGTGAATAAATGTTATGTTAAAATGTTTTTTTATACATACATCTACACGTTCTCTGCCATGACAGAGTACCTTGTAAACACCCTTAAAACTTTGAATTAGTTTTATGATATGCTATCACTTGAACTTTTTCCTAGCATTTCAGTTCATCTGTTGATTTTACAGGCAACGCGATGTCTTTAACTATATTTGAAAAGTTAATAACTAAAAAATTCTACCATGTAACCCTCCGATCTAAGTTGTGCTGAAGGTGATGAAAGTCTATTGACTTCCACAGGCCATGGATCAAGTTCTAAAAACAGTCTCCAGCTACTGTATGAACTCTAAAAAGTTAATAAATGTCTAAGGTGCCGACTGTTACAATGTGAAAAGCAGTATATGGAAAACGTCTGAGATGCAAAAGTTCAGAAATGACTCCATAAATATATGCTACTTTCAATTAAAGTCCATAAATACCTTCATACTTTAAGAGAAAATCTTAAATTAAAATGGTTATAATTCCACTTTGAAATTACACTGAATAGTTTTCAGGTTTAACTGTTTTCTTCTGAGAAAAGAAATATTGCTAAAGCAATGTCACTCACAACAACTGGCTTGTTTTACTGAGAACTATGCCTTGTGTAAAGAGATATTACAAAAGTGGAAATTGTTAAGAACTACAAAATAAAGAAAAACCACAAGATTAATCTAATCATGCAATACATATTCAAGTTAGAAAAAAAAAAAAAAAAAAAAAAAAAAAAGTTTTATATTACTTTTCCTGAAAAATAGTAACAGCAAAAAAGTAAAACAAAAATCACATATGTAAAGTCAAAATAAATAAATAAATAAATAAATAAAACATGAAAAACAATGCAATATAGCACAAATTTAACTCACAATTAAGAATTCATCATATCAATTAGCAATATCAGATATATCTCTGTTATGTTAATGCGGCTTGACTCCTTAAATTTACAGGCACTTGACAATGCAACACAAATAAGAATGCCAATATAAGTCTGTTTATTCTAATTAAAACCACTTAAAACCACAATATTTTTGTCAAGCCATAATATGTGATAATTATATGTAATATATAGAAATAACATAGAGAAAAGAGACTACTCACTTCATGGTTCAACAAGACATTTTCACCAGATCTTATAATCTACTAATACTTCTACTCAAATTAGTGGCTTTTTTTTTTTTTTCTGAGAACAGGATCAAGCTTTTGAAATAAAATCTGGTAGTTAAACTTAAAAGTTATATATCCAGTTTGAAAAGCAACTCAAGCAACACATCACACAAGACTGATTAGCATTTAAGGCACTTACAACAACCCTGTTTGATTAGAAGGACAGGTTTTTTTGGAAGTAACAGCATTCATTTGACAACATAGATGAAAAGAAGCAACTGTTTCAGAGTGTGAAATCAGAAAGCAATGTTTTAATAAATAGACCACATTAATTTCAAATTAGAAAAAAATAATTGCACTGCTTTTTTAACTGAAGAGTATATGATCTCCACAAATGTATGTGGTACTTTATCTCACAATGTTCTAACACAGTTCACTTTCTCTGCAATGCAATAACCATGCAAATAAAAATAAAAATAGGCAAACAATGTAACTTTGAACTTAAAATAGTTTGAGTGATTTCTGTAAACAAAGGTGAGCAAAATTATTTTAAAATAACCTATAAACTTTTTCTTAAAGATCTTGTAATTTATTTTAAATAATTAAAACAGTTTGAATATTATTTTAATTGCAGTATCATTACTGTTCTTGTATAGAAGTTTATCATTTCATTGAATGAAATGACTGAATGTTTTATCAATGTAAACTAAAATATTTGGGGCATGCTGCAGGTAAAGGTGAATGTTTTTACAGCACACACTCTCCTAAAACAGACTATTTATCATTCTTTGAAAAAGGGGACATGAAGAAACAATACTATGTGTGTGGCCTACATTACCTTCACTTAATGCACTAAATACAGGTTTTTTAGAAAATCATGCAGTTTCTGCACCATTGATAATCTGACAGTAAGTATTTATTGAAGGTAAAACACTCATTGTCTGTTGTCACTATTTGTTTTAATATATAATCTTGCTAACCAAATGATCTTTAAGCAATGCAGATAAGCAATGGCATGCAAAGGGTCACTTAAATGCCAATTTGACTGTTTCATAAACTTAAGCATTCTTTTCCCATGACTATTCTCAGCTACTTAATTGAAAGTATTATCCATTTACAAACTTCAGGCCTGCCATAAAAAGGCTCTCTTCTGTATCCAATAGACCTTTCAGGACCCTAAGAACAACAAAAGCTAATAATTAAAGCTGCTTTTTTTTCCCCACTTTTTTTTTCTTTTTTAACCGCAGTAAAGAGAAAAGTGAGGAAGCAACTTATGGTACATCCAAATAAAGCCAGCCATAAAGATCTTGTTAGTAGGGAAGACCATAAAATTGAGGAGTCTCGCTTGACACAGGATGGACAGGATCAGTTAAATTAGGACACAGGCTATACTACTTTTGTAATCTGCACTCCTACTACAGAATGACAGATGCCACCTATGACAAGAGCAAGGTAATAAGCAGTTGTCCTTAAATTACAGCTCTGTAAAATCTCCTGAATTTCATACAAGCTCCGACTGTAATACAAATTCAAGTTAATGAATTTTTAATACATCTTCTCTATTTAAAGATGATGACTTACAGCTGGCATTGCTTATATTAAATTTGTGGTATTTTCCATTGTTTGTTTTTAATTATTTTGATTAGATTATGCTTGGAATTATACAGACAAATTCAACCCCCACATAAGAAACTTCAGCCTCTGCTGCAGTCAAGAGAAGTTTCATTGGCATACAGCAGCAATGGACATGCATTTAAAAACTGTAAATCAGTACTATTTCAAGGAAATAAGCAGCAAACTAAAGCTAGAGATACCAAACTAAAACTGATAGTTAAATCAGAACTTGCATAAAATTGCAACTGTTCAGACCCAGATTTGAGGCGATGGTATTATTTCTTCTCCATACTTATCGACCATGCTATGCATTTGTAATTTAATATATTTCCAATATTATTTTCATTATATTGAAGTAATACTAAAAAATTACTTGACATTTGAAGCATGAGTGGACAGGAAAGACAAAGACTGTTGCAAGTTGTGTTCCTCTTGTAGCTCTTCCTGAATTTCATCTTGTTTAATTTTTGATATTGCTTTTCCTTTCACTTGTAGCACATCTGCAGATGGAGCCTACAACATTCACAAACAGAAGATAAACACAGTGTTATAAAGCGATAAGTTACATTAATATTTTCATACCTACTCTGTCAAAAAAGAAGCAATGGCACATAAGCAACTCTGGCCATCAGAAAACAAAATTCAGTCAAACTAGAGTAGTTTAGAACTGCTGTCACTGAGCAGATTGCAAGAACACCCTCAGATATTCATATATGCAGAAAAGCGTTATAAAGGATTTTTTTCAGTGTGCCATACCTAAACTGCATTTCTGAATAGTTTATAAGATGAGAAAAGTCTATTAACCAGAGAATAATCAAAATAGCATCAAAATTATAATATCACTATTCAGAACTACTAAACTTACAAGTACAAGAGTGCATCTAAAACTTGTTCTGTCTTTATGCAAATTCAAGCAGATAAACATGGTTTAAAGATGATGCTTTTAAAAAGTTTCTTCAATATTATGTTTATTCAGAAACTTCAGCAGCAATATGCAGAGGAGGAATTCCTACTGTTTCCTCCCACAGCTGCTCATTCCTATTTATTAAAGCAAAACCTGCTTAGTTGTGCCAAAAATTGTTCTTTCACACTGTGAAACAGATCAGATAACTGATCCATGTTGAAAAACCTAGTTAAGAAAAAAAAAAAAAAAGTGCTGGGAGAAGGCAGAAATTAATCCAGATCTCTGATTCCCTTTGTAGAGTGTCCCTACATAAAAACATTGTCAGAGGGTGACTCAATGGAGTTCAGGAACAAGAGCAAATGGCAAGGAAAAGGAACATCTTTTCACTGCTCCCAAAGCATCTGCATCTGTTTCATAAAACCCAGCTTCAGAATGTGTTCTTTTCCCCATACTGCGATGACCTCCAGAAGACCCTCCCAACCTCAACCATTCCACAATTCTGTTTCCCTCAAACTGTTAAACATCTTCATAAAACATACTAACAGTGCCATTAATTATAAGTATTCTTCTGAATTCCACTTAAAACCTTGCATACATAACATAGCAAAGCAGGTTCAATAAAAATAGTAATAATAATGAAACACTATAATAATAACAATAGAAGAAAGCAACATAACAGCACAGAAAATGACTTGTAAAGTGCTTTGTCTTGAAAGAAAAACGTCAATATGTAAAGTCCACTTTTTTTGCCCAGGTCTTCTTGATATCCCATGATAACTTGATATCTTCTTGATATACTGTGGTAATAACTAAAGTAGCCACCCTTACAGTACCCACAGAATACAACTATAGTGACCAAATGCCTTTGTTACTACAATTTTTCAATCACATATCTGGTTAATAGAATAACATAAAGTATGGGATTTTACTCTTTGTCCACTCACATATTTTATTTATCCCAGAATATAAATAGCCACACTGTCTATGTTTATTGATAACTTCAGCAATATTTAAGTTCTTAGAAGAGATCACTACATGAAAAAAATATGGAAGTTTACAGTTCATAAACAAGTAAATAAATCAACAAATGAAGAACTCTGAAAGATAACTGATTGAAGAGCATCTGAAAAGGCTTGCCCAAAATTAGAATGGTTTAATCTATTGTTTTAGTTTTGAAACCAATACCACTGTTTATATTAGCATATATATGAAACAACTTGAAGGAACAAAGTCAGATATTTAATGTTTACCAGAGAAACTGGAAACTGATCCAAATTTCACATTGAGAATATAGGCTAACAAAAATAAGGAATACAAAAAAGTTTGCAAGTACTTTATCTACATGGAAATATATCATTAAAATGAGTCAAGTATAAGACTACATTGTTCTGTTTGAATGTCAAGTAAATGAATGCCATGACCTCTTGACCAAAAAAAAAGTAACATTATTGTATGCATTGCCATTAAATGTTCTGGAATGTCAAAATAATCAAATAATTTGGAAAAACAAGCAAACAAACAAAACCAAACAACAACAACACAACATGTGAATGATATCAGAAGTAACAGAAGATACTCAACAATTTTTTTTGATATCTAAGACACCAACATGGCTAATGGAAACTATAAAAATTAAAATTACAGTAGCTAGTATTTTAAAATCATGAGCCAAAGTTCTGTGATCTTGTATTTTCCATGAAACGGACCGTATAGGGAAAACTACACTATTGCTAATGAAGTCTGTTGACTAAGCAGAGGAGGAAGTTCCTTTAAGCCTAAAATCAGAGAACATAAGCCAAAACACTTATTATTAGGATGACATTTTAAATATATAGTCTCATATTTTATTTCATCTTATTTGAAGACATGCCAGTGAACTAAACCCACCACATTTTATCAAAATATTTACATAATTCAGTTACACATGTAACATGAAATTACAATAACTAAAGCAAATATCTACATTTTTCTATCTGACTGCTTTGTGCTTAACCAAATTTCCAAGTTCATCCTCAAAATGAATCAATTTATCTTGTAATTAATAGGGCCTGCAGCACAGTAAGCAAAAGTAAATAATTTCAAAAAATAAGATAACATAATGAAAAAAAAAAGTGAATAGTGTTCTAAAGAAATACTAACATGCAATACAGTAGATTGCAGATACTTTAGTAGAAATGGTTTTGTTAATGATGGGATATAGAATTTAGCTAATACATATGGATTCTGAAACACATTTAACCTATTCTTTCTAATTTTTTTTGTCTCCATTATTTTTTCTTTGTATAATATCAAATGAACACACTTTCAAATAAATAATATATTTAAATGATGTAGTAATTACATTAAATAGAAGCAAATGTATTTTACCTTTCCAGATGCCAATCTTGCAAATTACTTTGCATTGTAAACTCACTGAACACACACTTGATGAGTGTTGTTACAACACTGCTAGTGCATTACAGAAGTGGCATGCTGCCCAAAATAATACTGTCTAAAAAATAGTATCACAGTACCACAGTACTGTTTAAATAACCATGAAAGTGCTCTGTGCAAATAGATTTCAGAAGTAATTAGTACAGAAATTCAGAAGTAATGAGTACTCTTGCTATATTTTTGAATATTTTAAAAATTACCATAATTGGCATTGGTCTGTATATTGCTTACACATCATTTAGCATTTTTACTTTAGTAATCAACAAATAAACAGATACAAGGGTACAACTACAGAGTATACTTTTAAAACTACCTATGGCAAACATCATTATTAATATTAATTATATAAAGTCAAGTATACATGGAACATGAGATTTCAGTTGCTGAAAGATTTAAAACATTTCTGACCTATAGACAAATATATATATTTATATAATTTATAATATATATATAATAATATATGAATATACATAAAGCATATGAGTATATAAATATATATTCATATATATGAATGTATAAAATTAAAATATATGTATGATAAATTCACATATATGAACATATAAAGAGCATATATATATTATGTAAATTTATTTTATATATAAGTTATATTTTATATACATATATAATATGGACAGACAAATATTGCATGGACAATCTAACCCATTTTACAGGAAGAATTCTACTTCCACAAGAATTGCTAGAAAATCCTAATCTTTGGCTGGTGAATGCCAGTGAACTGGAATTGCTCATACCACTTAGAACTTTCCTTCATGCTCACTGTAGCCCCAGCACAGGATGCTACTCCAGGACTGATGAGGAGTTTCCGTTGTCTCCCTGTGACTCGTCTCAGAGCTGAGACTGCAGTGGACACCTTAGCTGTGTGCAGGGAAGGCTGTGTGCATCTTGTGTTCTTAGCTATCCCAAAATTGATTAGGAAATCTGGTCACTAATGCTCTGAAATCCTAGAGACATGTCTACCTCTCTTCTGTGCATTTCTTCATGCAGCTTGACAAGACATCATAAGGGCCAAACTACAGTTGATGGGAAGAGATAAAGAAGCAGCTGACACAAGGGTCTTAGACATTCAAAAGGTTTCTCATTTTGACTAGATCTGTCTTACTATGACTAGACCTTGAAATAACCTAGTGTCCAATAATATTACTATCAACAATCATTCCACATCTGTCGCTCCTGTTTTCTTTCCATTTTGTTCCTTTT
This sequence comes from Heteronetta atricapilla, assembly GCA_011075105.1. NCBI lineage: Eukaryota > Metazoa > Chordata > Aves > Anseriformes > Anatidae > Heteronetta > Heteronetta atricapilla. Next base: position 33,287,950 of record CM021735.1, read on the forward strand.
ATCCCCTAACTTCAATAACTGCATTTGTCTTTCCAGGTATCTTATCCAACTTTGTGTTCACCTCATTTATTTAAGTTTAAGCCACGGCTATCTGGTATTTCTGCATATAAAATTGCCTAGAAGAAACATATCTCAGTCTCAGTTGCTCTTCACGTAATATATTTACCATGTGTAATAAGTTTAGGGAAAAAAAAATCATTCATATTGAAGCTGCAGAAAGAGCCAGGTTAAGGTTTCATTTGACTGGTCTGGTTGTATCCTCAAAATATCAGAATGCTGGAAACTGACAACGTATGGGAAAATACATTTTTTTTTGTTTCAGAATCTGATTTGTTCTCTATGGTACTGTCTTTATAAACTTAATGTGTTCTCTACTAAAAAGCTTTATGGAATCACTATCCTAATGACTTCAGTCATGCATGAAATATCGCAAAACCAAAAGGATATTGAGCATTATGCCATTTTCCAGGAAGGCACACAGTTGTTAAATGTAGATGAGGATTCTATTTATATGTTGTTTCACTTGTAATCTTCTTCCCAATCTCATAATGAGAAGCCTAACCCAACATCTGACCGAATGAACCTTAATTTATTTTTTTCCCTCTAACCTTAAGCTGCAAGACCAGTATGGAGACCTGTTTTATAGAAGAGTCTTCTTTTAAAGGACAGGTGGTACGAAAACATCTTGCAAATCCCTGTGCACTGTAAGGCATAAAAACACTATGTCACAAGAGTTCTAAACCTGCTTACCTGTTTCACCTGATAATTACATGTTAATATCTCTTCTGTATGATGAGACTTATTTTCTGCTGCTTGAGAGTCTTTTTGAGCAACTGTTGTCTTTTGAGGGAAAGAGAAAAATCCATTTAAGAGGTGAACATGCAGTATTTTTTCAAAAACACTTTTGTGCTCCCTGACAAATAAATCAGTACAATATTTATTATGTGCAATTATTTTCATTGTCCATATATTTTATGAATCACCTAGAACACTATCAAATTTAGCTTAAACCAAATATTTCCTCAATCGCTAAATGGATTTTCAAAAATAAATACAGTAACAGTCAAAGGACTTACAATGATTAACGCTAAATAATAATGTTTGTAGAGATTTCTTATCTTAGTCTGTTTCTTCTACAAATTACACTTCCAAAATGTAAGAAGAAACATACATTAGAAATGGACATCAACAGATATACAATCCTTTAAGGCAATTAAATCATTAACACCTCTAAACGTTAAGCAACCCCCCCCAAACATACCTAAGTTTAAATATTTAAAAGTTTAAAACAATTTGAATGCAAGGCATAGGATAATGGGCATTAATATATATGAATATAGATGAATGCCTTGTGAGCCTGTTGCCCTAATCCTCATGCTATTTAATAATAGTGAAATTTTGTATATCCAGTAGCTGAAGAATCAAACCCTGGAAGAAAATGAATGAACAAGAGACACAAAAGGGAAAAACAGAAAAATAGATGTATATTTATCATTTATGAAGTACCAGAATGGTTTCAAACACTGTTTCATTTCCTTTCCTGTTTTATCAGTTTAAAATATGAACTACCTATCTGAACAACTCTGCAAGTAAATAGTAGCACAATTAACTTATTATATTTTAACATTCCTAGATAATGTAGAATGTTACCAGGCTTGCTTGGTGAAAACTTGGCAGGACTTCTTTGCTATCTTGAGATTCAATTTTTATTTCCTTATGTTCAACCGGTACCTGCTGCATAAGAGAAAAAAATAGATATATTGTTATGCATACTACCTTACAGAACAAAACAACATCAAAATTATATATATGCATGAATTAAAGGCTGGGTCTTTACTACATATATTACTTTGAAAGCAACAAGTACATAGAGAGAGAGACAATCTCAGGGTCATCAACATTTGCACCCATGTTTAACTCTTTACTTCTCAATGAAATTGCCTGTAGTGGTAAAGTTTAAAAGCTGAGTGCAATTTTCAGTTAATCATTTTCTCCACAGGAGAAAAATAATAATTTTCCACCAGCAAAAAAGAGCTACAAAATGTAGAGTTGTTCTCAGTTCCCAGATGCACTACTTTTTCTCATAAAAATAATGTCTCAACAAGTCCCCTTTTGGTTATAGTATATCCATAAAAAATATTTTTTTTTTTTTTAAATAGATAAAGTCAGAAATAAAATCCAGCAACAATAGCCAAAAGAGTTGGTAGTTTAAGGACAGTGTGTTTTCTAAGCACCTGGTTAGTATACACGTACATAACTCAGCACACACATACTTCACACGTTGTGACATACACTGGTTTGATGAACCACATTTTAAAGATAACAGTAACAAGCAGGAGTATCAATATTAAACTTTATTTCATTTTAGAATACAGTTCTTTAAAATTACCACAGAAATGTGATTATACTGGAGAAAAATATTTCAGAGCCACAAGTCAATGCACAAGTCCATCAAAACTGTCAGCTGAGTATGTGTTGGAAGCAGCCTGTCACTTCATGAGAAAAAACTTTTGCAGGTGTTGCAAGTGTTCATTTGCTCTTTTAATGTAAGAATCTTCCACACAGTAGATTTTCATTACATTGTTCACCTAGTGGTCTAAGAATCTATTTTTTTAATGCTTAGGATTTTTTTTCACGTCAAATTAAATTGCATTTTAACAAACTGGGTAATAAGCATACTCTCACATTGGTGGTTTATTTTTAACCAAACCCTTACCAATTAACCTACCTTTGACAGAAATGGCAGATTAAGGAAAAAAAAATCATACTACATATTCTTTTCATCACCATTGGGAATGCAGTAACACCTCGGATTAAAATAAACAGATTCAGCATTATCTTCCCAAGCTATACTAAATAATCTTCCTCTCCTTTGCAACATGTGCACACTTTCAAACACAGTGACTACAATGGACTAATGACTTGATTAACTTGTTTCAAAACTCTGACAGAATATATAAATTATAATGTTAGGTATTAATTTATCTGTTCTGTCAAAATCAACAGAATTATGTGAACAAACAATAACTCCATGCTATGGAGTTAGACATCTGTACATGTTATGCGACTGCTTTCCTTTGTTGGGTGTGGTGTTTTCTCTTTTGTTCACTCCCCATGGGAGAATTGCAGGCACAATGCTGTTGTGTTATTTTAATAAAATGATGTGTACTGTGTATATATGTACTATGGGCTGTCTGTTTGTATTAACAAAAACTAGGCCAAAGGGATGTGATCTAACTTTGGGAAATAAAAGTGTTGAGACCTGTGGTAACTCTTAATTCTCGTGAATCCATTCTCAAACATTCTGTTGATTCTTCCTGCGCTGATATTTTACCCTGTGAAGGAAAATTCTATTGTGCCTTTTAAAAAACAGTTTTACTAGCCATAGCCTTCCTGCTGCCCTTGTAGGAAACTATTTAGATACCTGAGCACCTTCATAATATATGAGAAACTATTTTAACATTTTCAGTCACTTTGATACGCCTTTGGTCCTTTGTTGCTGAAAAGAAGCATCATGAGTCTTGACATGCAGAAAATTCCATTTTTTTCAGTATTTTTTTTTCTAATAATTACATCTAAATTTACATCCTAATTAAATTGATTAAAATCTGTTTGTTCTCTTTTAGCAGCATCTCACTGGCCTAAATCAGGACTACTCTCCCATTTATTTATTTTTTAGACTTCAGGGTAAAAAAGACAGTCCTTGCCCCATGGAACCTGAAGCATGTTTGCAACAAGTGGTAATAATTGTACAACTGGATTATTTTTAATTAGTCACTTGTATTAGTACTTTTGAAAAGATAAACAGATTAGAGTTCATAAGTCCACATTTGTATACCATGTATCTCTCACTGGGCTGCTTCTTGAAAACAGTACATCTTAATAATAATAATAATGAAGTAGAAGTAATAGTAGTTGTTCCAGAAAAATAGTAATAGTAATAATAATAATAATAATCATGTATCCAGGACTGGTAATATCCACTCCCTTCAGACAACAGCAGGAAGCGCCATACTGTTTTCTCTGCTATGATTAACCTTAAAAAGCATAACCAATAATATGTGGTTACACAATTAATGATATAGTATCAAATTCATAATAAAAAGCCTTACAGTCTTGATTCAGCTACTTTTAAAGAGATCTAAGTGTAACAAATTGAAGTCTCTTGTTCATTTCTGTGAAAATAAGAAAATAACCTTATAGCACTTAAAAGGAAAAAAAATTATTTTCAATAAGCCTCTTAAAGATATTGTTTTATCAGAAAGCAATACATAATCTATTGTATAATTTTAACATCAACTGAAATGTAAGGAACATATACAGCAAATACTAAATAAGATATTGTAAAGTGATGGGCAAATACTTGTTTATATTTTCTTGTAGTTATGAGCAAACAACAAACAAGTAAACATCTCTTCCTGAATTTTAAAAATAATTAGACTCCATCCAACTACATTTGAGAGAGTACTAAACCATTACTGAGAACATCTCCTCAAGGCCTCACTCACAATTGGTAGTACCTGAAGAATGAGAGATGTTTTTTAAAGCATATGTATATTTTATGTTGGCTTGCTGATGGTATGGTACATAGCCCGTGTTTAATAGACACATTCTAACTTGATTTTGTTTTTCTAGAACACACGTTTTTCTCACAAGCTCATCTGAGGTACCAAGAACTGATCTGCTGAAAATAAACCAACTAAAGATGATGAGCTGCAAGCTCATCACCAAGAAAGCTGAACATCAAGCTGAACACTAAGAAAATCCATTTCTGGAATGAATATAAACATCCTCCTGTGGATACTAAATCCAACATATAACTTGATAACTTAATGTACTTCAGGGGTAGCAACAGGCCCCGAGGCAACAAAATTACTCCAGACATTAGAAATGATATTCTGATATAATAAGCAGGAAACATTATTCTGATTTCCCCCAGTGGAAATAGGGCTAAGTAGTAATGTCCCACCAAGCTGGCATACCATTCCCCAGGTAATACTCTTTTTAATGCTGTGAGAAAATCAGCGTTCAGCCCCCACAGCAATAGCATAAGTTATCAATGCTAACCAGTCAATAATTCAAAGGCAAGAATAAGATAAAGTGAACAGAATATTTTTTGTATTTTTTTAAGAAATGAAAATCACATTTAATTCTGAGAGCTTGTTTTCATTTTAGTAGTTCTGTTCTTTTCCTAGGTATTTCTATTTCATTTAAAATAGTACATTTCTTATTTCATTAGAGAAGACAAGTTTTGAAGCTCAGTCTAAAGCAAATAAACCATGCACAATAATAATAAAGAATTGCTAGAGTCCTCATCCTACTGATAAGGCCATTTAAGTTCAAAAAGACACCTGCTGCAAATGCCTTTGATTAAAAAAGTGTAATCAGTAAGAGTGTAATTCATCCTCACTAATTTCCATATGCCCATATCTACAAGAACATTAAACAAACAACTGGACCAAAAAGTCATCACCAAATTTAGATTTTCATTTTACTTTGAACGTGATTGATATGTTTTAGACGTCACAGTATTCCAGAGGCCATTTTCAAAGCTCAGAGCCCAGTAGCTCCCACTACAAACAACAGAGAATCAGTCCACCTCTGTTCAAGACCATTAAGGCCTGCTAGAGGCTAGACTTTGAAAATTTTATCTAGAACACATAACACGTTTATAAAAGAGTAAGAGAACACCAAGCAATGCAGCACGCATTACTAAATACTAATAATTACTTTTGGTAAGTAATTCTTCTTTAGTCCTTTTCCTTTCCCATCTCCCCTGAGGTATTTTTGTAACCAACTTGCAAATTTCAACCAGGCTTAACAGAAAGAGAACAGTCCCAAATTATCACATTCCTAAAATAAGAGTAAAGCAATGAAGAGGGACCATATCAATGCTGCCACACAGTTACTCTGTATTACAGGAAAGGCAACTCTGATTTCAATCCCAATTGTATAGCAGAAAACATGCGCAGCAGGGTTAGGGTGTAGGAGGGCGGGAAAGCCACTGCTTCACCCACACAAACACCTCTCAGAAGAGTAGTAAATTAAATCTGAGGACATAAATCTACTGGAAATGAAGTTTCAGGCCATTGCTGCTCATGGACTTATTTAAATTAACTCAGTTCAGAATTCTTTTTTGTCCTAACTTTTGTACCTAACATTAAAGGAATGTAAGGTACTACACTTACAGTCTAACATTCTATATGTGATACTTCTTGGTGATAAAGGTAGTATTTTGATAGTTGCAGGAAACAATGTTTGCTATAATTTCCTAAAACACAGATGCATCAGCCTTCCACACTTCCCTGAAGAGGCAATTACTGCTTAAAAGGAGTAGTTCATCTGCCATGGGTCTATTCATCTCACGGCACCCCTAACAACAAATGCAAACATGAATATCAAATGTGATAGCAATTTTTGGGACATAAGCTTCGGCCTTTGGGGAACTAGAATAAAACTATCAATCTTGCTCAGAGAGGTAAAAAAAAATCCATCTGCAAGTAAGTTACTAGCCTAGTCAACAAATGAAGCAACCCTCTGGTGAAAATCAAGAAAGTCTTCTGTACCATCAGTAACTGATGTTACTGATGTATCACCGGTATCTCTTGTAATTGAAGGCACTCTCTTGCAACAGCCTATACAATCTACCCAATTGTGATGATGCAGAATTCACCTTCTTGAGACTTCACAACCAAACAATAACTGAAACGAGTAATACTTCTAGCAACACTCTGGATATATTTAACACGTTTCTTCATCACTTAGACTGGAATATGCCATCTTAAAAAAGGGAAAAGAAAGTAAAGAAAAAGTTAAATTAGACTATAAGCAGTATAACACAATTATCACCCCAAAAAGAGCTTAGGTTTTAATAGATTTTTATCTTGGCTCATTTTCATTTAGGGGACATGAAAAAATGGTCAAAAGAAACAGTGAAGAATATTCTATGATACATTCACGTTTTTATCCATTTGTTTTGTCTGGCTTCTGTGTTATAACACATTGTAGGAGCTGGAAAAAAATATACAACTCTTATAAAAGTAATATTTATCCAAGACAAAAATATTGTTCTTGTTCTGGTTCACCTACTTCCATTTTTATGTTGTATTTCTGGCCAAGAACACTCTCCAGGAGTTCTTTGATCGTCTGGTCTGAGGGAGATGGAGAAGTAGACTGCAGGGAAGCAGCTATTTCATCAACAGACTTTGCAACCACTTTCACAGGCAATGCTGGTGTGGAAGTAGGCTCTTCAGGTTTGCTCTGCTGGAAGTTCTCGTATATTTTTGAAGTGTCTGGTCTAGTCACATCTCGTGCCTCTTCCAACTGTTCTCGAGCAGACCTCACACTTGGCTGCTTGCTTCCTTTTCTCAGCACTTGTCCTGATTCAACATTTAAATCTTGATGCTTTGTTTTTGAAATTGTTTTGCTCCCCTTCTGACAGCTTTCCCTGATTGTTTTTTCCTTCCTGGAAATGTTTTTATTTGTATCCAAATCTGCAGACCTGAACTCACCACTATCTTTAAACGCAGTGCCTGTTTTTTCAGTTCTATCCCTTTCTAAATTGTGGGGATTCATCTTGAGTACATGCACTCTATCCTTTACTTTACTAACAGTTTTTGTCTTTCCTAATGACACAGGGTAATTACTGGTGTGAAAATTAGACCTGCAGTAACTTGGCTTCTGAAGTGGTGCTGGGTGCTTAACCATGACAATTTTTTTAGTGGTACCTGCAAATGATGCTATTACAGGCAGTTTTACAACATGACTTTCATGACTACATGTGGCATTTTCTCTGCTAACTCTTTCAGAGGAACTTGGATTTATGTCATCACTGCCTTCTACCACAGATATATTTCTGTGAGTCATTACCCTGAGATGAGGAGTTTGTTTTTTCATTTCTCTTACTTCAAAAGATATCCTTACTTTCTGTGAACTTCAGAACACCCAATGAATTAATTAGTAATGTTTTTATTTATATGCATGACAGGCTTATGTGGACTCTTTGACCTCTGGAGAGGATAATGTTCTTAAACAACACGATTGATCTGATGTGTTAAATCTTCCAGTAAGAGCTAAATGCTCATGCTTCTAGGAGCAGTAACTATTGCTCGTTTGATCTTCAGACTGTCCTGCTGAGATTCCCCGCATATAGTCTTATGTTCCTTAATCATATTCAGCTCCTCCAGATAACAGTCCAAACTGCTTGTGTTTTCTAGCAATCCTCTCCTGCTGCACGCAGCCTGTAAATTCAAAGAGAAATGAGTTTTTATACTTTACATGCCAACACAGAACCCAAGCTTTCAAAGACCACTTCACTAAGAGCCCTGTGGATTTCAATGAGACTAAAGGCATATAGTTGAACACCAGCAATATTTTCTAGCATTTTACCTAAGGAAAGAGCTGAATTATTTCAACCTTTGAGATCACACACTGGAAGCCACCCAGAAGCTGCCAGCTGAAGAAGAACTGAGACAGGCTGAAGGTCAAGGCCCACCCGAAGGAACTACAGCAGCCTTCTCCCTACAAAAACAAGTGACCTCAGACCCCCACAAGCCCGGCTTCTCACCCTGGGGCAAGCAGAGGACCTCCCTCCCCCTCACAAAAGGGCTTCCCAGCAGGGCACGCCGGCGTCCCACGGCCTGACAGGCCCCACGCCCAGGTGGCTGCCCCGGCACCTCCGCGACGCTCCCTTCACGGCTCTCCAGGCACGAAGCCGCCGCCGCCGCCGCTCCCTCTTATGCGGGCGGGCGGGGCACGGACGCGCTCCGTAACCGCGCAACCGAGCTCCAGGCGGGGGAGCGAGGGGCCGAGCGCCCCCTCTGCCGGCCGGAGGGCACCGAGCTCGGTCCCGCCGCACCGGCCATGCGGTGTTAACGTGGGGCGCGGCTCTGGGAGGTGCCCTCTGCGGGTCTGGCACGAAGGGCCCGCGGTAAGGGTGGCGTTGCTGGGCCTCAGTGTGTCCCGCAGAGCTGTCCTCCTGTGCACAGTCACCTACGCGTTCTCCATAAGTGTCCGTAAGATTTTCCTAATTAATCGTCAAAGGCTCGGCTTGGAGACAAAAGCCAAAGCCAGCTGCGTTTGTCTGGTTTACTGTCACCAGTGTGCTTTCTGTCTCTGGGCTTTTATTTAAAATACCAGGGATTGTCCGCAACAGGACAGGCTCCACAAACTGAGCAGCTTTGCAGCACTAACATGAGCACAAGGGCTGAAACAAGTTGGCTGAGAGGAGCTGGAGGGATGGTGACACGTGCCAAAGGTCTTCAAACTTCGGAAAAAATAAAATAAAACAAAATGTGAAAATTCAAAGTGGGTCTGCCAAGAGGGCTATAAGTAGAAATACAGCACAAACCTACGAGGCTGCATCAACTCAGTTGCCCAGAGGGCTGGTTGTGCAGAACAAGGGAAGCAGCTCATAGCAGGAAAGGGTAAAAATGAGTTTCATAGAATCATAGAATAGTTTGGGTTGGAAAGGATCTTTAAAGATCATCTAGTCTAAACACAAAGTACTGAATTCTTTCCAGGAATCCCTGGGCTGCAACACTTCTCAAATTAAGCTCACAATCCATTTATGTCTTTTATGGTGGTTAAAAAATAAAGTCTTTTTCTTTTTCTCTTTCATTTTCTTTTCCTCTTTTCTTTTCCTCCAGTTTGGATCACCAAACACCTGTGTGATTATAAGGGACTGTAGTGACTAACTGCATATGTTGGATTCAAATAAGCCACACAGCTGATTAGAAGGATCCAACAAGCAAGTGCCTTCCATTATCCTCTCCTTTCTTTGTAGCTTTCAGCTACAGCTTTGTAGCTTTTTTTCCAACCTAATTGTATTGCTGGAGTCCAAGGGGGTGGCCAGTGTACTTCCTGCAGACAATGCCCCATGCACTAGGCTAGACAGCTCACTTTTAGCTTCCTAAGGGAGCTAAGGACTTGTTAAAGATTAAAAACTCATTAGCGAGTCACATTAAAACCAAATTAATAGTAGGATTTATTCTTGTTATAGTAAGATAACTGATTAAAGCCTGTAATACACCCTATCTATAAGCCTGTCTATTTTGTGTCTAGTTGGCTTCTCCCTCTCTCTAGCAGCAATACTAGAATAGCCGCAGGAGCAGCAGGTGGGATAGGAAGTAGTTGTTCTATGTGGAAGGATTCCCATTAGCTGTCCAAGCCATTAGAGCAATTCCAAACAAGCATGGAAGTGTTTGTTTCCCCCACTGAAGACGAATCCTATCAGCAGGTTAATGCAGTTGTAAGTCTAGAGAGCAGATTCATTTCAAACTAATTACACAGTCAGTGAAGCCTCAACAATTTAGTTTACTGAGAACAGCTCCTCTCTGCAGGAGTCACAGTGGGGCATGGAAGAAAAAGTCCTGCATGTGAAGAGGTATTTGCATCAGGAAGTTCCCATAAGGAGATGCTGAATGGCAAGAAGTATTTGCATAAAAAAAAAAAAAAAAAAAAAAAAAAAAAAGTTAGGAGGAGGAAAAATCCTTAGACATGGGTTTTCTCCTTAGGTTAATAGTTGTGGTAAAATGGTGGTGTCCTGCGGGAAAATGAGTGTGCTGTGTTATCTTACTGTATCTGTGGTCCACCAGCTCAGCTTGTAGCAAAGCAGGAACTGGCTCCAGGAGAATGCATTTAGGTTGCAAGAAATGTTCAAGCTGTAGTTCAAATATGTTTCCTGTTCCACAACATTGAGGTTCTCAGTCTTGTAGCAGAGGGAGTTAGCACCCAAGGGTAGCTGTTGACAAGTTAAATCCTAAATGCTATGTCCCTTATAAAGTCACACACTCTGCTTAGCAGCCATTCCAGGAATAGGTGTTTGCCAATATCCTCTAGAATTTCAGCTTGAGCTGCAGAGATGACAACTGTCTCTGGTACACAGGAATACCGGGAAACTTTTTTCTCCATGCCCCAGGTACTATTAGTATGTGCCCCATCTCTAAATGTTCACAGTGCTGCTTGAAGCCAGGAGGTGGGTTTTTATTAAAATTAAGTATTTAGTTAAACAGGTTAAGCCTCATCTCTGTAGCTTGCAAAGTCCAAAATTTAATCAGTAGATGAATCTTTATACTGAGCAAATGGATCTAGATTTGGAAAATCTTGTGCAAGTTTAGTCCCTTGGTACACATTATTATTTTTCTTAATTAGGCCTCACCAGATCACTAAGCTTTCTAATATCATAAATTGTACCATCTAGGTTATTAGTCTATTAATGTTATAAAGAAGGTTTTTTTCTTTCTTTCTTTTTATTCTTTTTTTTTTTTCTTTTTCCATTTAGGAGGGAAAGTAATTATTTAAAAAACAGTTCATTTGGTTAGAGAAATTCTGCAAATGCAGTTCCTTTTCTCCTAAATTATCTGAGTCCACACCATGTAAGAAGTCTCACCCCTGGTGCACATCATCGCCATGATCCAAGTTCATGCTGCATCAAGATTTAGATGCATGTATTCCCCCCAGACCTCGGAAGGAAGGAAGCACACAGTCAGGAGGAGTTAGGGTGCTCTTCAATAGCTACCTCAGTCTAGGCACTTGCAAATCAGCACAGCAGAGTGCATATGAAATATGCACAACCTGCTATGGGTTGTCCAGCAATGCCAGAAAGAGTCCCTGGAAAGCTAAATACCAATCACTTAAAGGGAAATAAAAGTAAGGGCAGAGCTACACTAGTTCTTCTGCAGCTTACACCTAAATAGCAACTACAGACAAAGCTTCACCTAGGCATCCTTTTCCAGCTGGCTGTGAAACCCTTTTCACTTGAAAAAAACTCCAAATCCCCAGCAGACCTGCTAAGGGGTTCTGATCTCTCCGTTTTGGAATGCTACAGCCAAAGTGCTTGTCTACCCTGCCTCAAAATGGGACTACAATTGCTCAAGGCTATTCAGCAGTGCAACAATTCTGTAAGGATAACAGCACATTTACAAATATGGTTTTGCCATGTTGCCCAGGTAGCATTATCCTATTTCAGAGACCACAAAGAGAACACAAAGAATGCAAAGAGTTTGAATAACTTTTTAAAGTCCAGTAAAACTAGTGGCAGATCCATAACAGACTATATTTCTGACTGTTAGTAAATGGAAAATCAAAGTTATATATCCTCAGACTACACGTTACTATTTGCTTTTTAAGGGGATCAACATCTTTGTTTAATGTTTCTGTCACATATGTGTGTAAAAAGGCCATAAAGACTCAGAGAAAATCAAACAATTATAAGTTAAAATGCTGATCTGTGAAGTATGGTCTCTGAGGATGTAGCACACAAACTTTTCTGCCAGTTACACCATGGGGGCAATAATCTGCAAGAGAACAGTGGAGTAAACAGGTAGGTGGCAAATTATCTCTTAAATCAGACACTGTCAGCACTGAAAATCTTTTTGGTTGACTGCAAGGGTTTGATACAACTGAGCTGAAGCTAACACTTTTTTATTGCTATTATTCACAGATCAATCCATATTGAATCCCTTGTGCAGTAAGCAGCAATAGAAAGGTTTTGCAGAATTAGTATTATAAATCATATATTCAATCCTTCTGTAAGTATTGAAAGTATTGTCATTCTTCTAATCACTATATCATCTCTTCGATGCACACCCAGCCCCTACTAATCTCTGTTATTGTGAGATATCTGTACTTGCTAGTACTACATCAGCAGAAATAGCTAAAATTTTTCTTCCTTCTATGATTTTGAGCTTTGCTTCGCCCTCCCCCTCCCAACCACCAAATGAAATACATTATTTAAATAATGGTGTTTTCTTTATAATTCAAAATAAAAGTCAACAAAAAGATAGAAAAAAAAATGGAGCTTTTTCATTCTCAACCATATCTGAAATGAAAAAATTGGGTCATCTTGAGTGATCTTGAATTTCAGGTTTATTTTTTGGTATTATGAGACTGCAATATTTTCAGTTATGTGCCATTTCGTTATACAACCCAAGAAAACTTACATGAGTTACTTCTAGAAGCCTATCACACATAGCCTTTATTATAGGCACAAGGTCAGAGACACTCCTGGCTTTAAAAAAGGCTGTAAGCAATAAATCGAAAAATTGCAGCTAAACACCTGCCAAAATCTTTGCTGGGCTCAGCCCTTTACTAGCTTTAGATTTAAAATTTGATCATGTTATCTCTGTTCTCTATTGTCTTTCAGTTAATACTAGAAAGCAGTAGATTTTTGCAGTTCCTTATTCTACCTCAACCGTTTTTTACAATTAGGACAACTTGAACTGTGAATGTGTGTATATATATATACATTTGCGATGCATGTGTGCTTTTAGATCTCACAGTTGAAGAGTCCTCCCCAGGTTTTACAGATGAAGCACCAGCATTGAAGGACAATGAAATCCTATCTAATCACAAGAAAAATCTTTAAATCTGCTTAGTTTCTTCAGCAAAAGGAAATGTCCTGCGAGGGGTGAGGAAAGGTGTCTGCAAAAGCTGAAGTTTCAGTTGTGTCATAGGATAAAGTTAGAAAAGATTTACAGGATTTCTGGCACAGAACAAGTGGTGAGGGGAATATTTGTTGGTATTGATCCTGAAAAAGAGCTAAAGTCTCAATGTTCAACAGGTAATAGGAAAGACAGCTGATCCAACTATGAAACTGTTGGGCTGGAAGACGGAATTTCTCTCCTTTGGAGGACATGAAGGAAAGCAGTGTTGGCTTATTTCGCAACCATTCCACCTTAAGTTGCTACCTAAAAAGGAGTAACCCTGAAGCCACATACACTTCAGAAACATTTAGGCAGCTGCCTTGTTGGCTGGGGAAGGGTGGAGGAGGAATGAATGAAATCTGCCTAGCCCTGCCTCTTCCTTATCTCACCAGTAGTTTCACAGAGAAGTGAGCTCACATGAAGGCGGAAGGGAAGGCACATGGTGAGCTAAGTGACCTTCCTGATGTAATTCTCTTCAAATCTGCTCAGCAGGAAGAATTACCCTTGAAATGCTTGAAGCAGCAGCAGAAGCTCAGGCCAACTGCTGGGAGAGCCAACCACTCTCCAAACTACTGAACAGCTGCTGCCCCTGAGGAGTCCTAAAATGTTACTGAATCCAGACCTTCCTCTACTTTCCCATAGATGCGAGTTGACTATCCTATTTTATGCGTCTTGCTTATAATTTCAGGGTATTACCAGTTGATACTCACATTCTCACATTTCAATGTAAAACTATGGGATGGGTTACATAGGGCCTCCAAACATCCTTTTCCAGGGCAAATATCATTTTTGCTATGTGCAGGTTAGTGTATGTCCCCTGATGGTGTAAATGGCCAAAGTGTTTTTGTATGAGTGATCACACTGCTACACATCCCACAATTTCTGGGTGTCCATATTAATACAGCTCAAGAAAATGTGCAGTTAACACAGCCTGAATTCATTTGTGCTCAAGGAACTGCAAGCTGGGTAAATCTGTGGAACTGCTCCCTGGGGAAGACTTTAAATAAGCCAGCCTTGATTTTGTACATTTGATTCTTTGGAGCTGAAGCCAGCCAAAAAAGACAGTTATGATGGATACTGGTCTCTCCCATGCCTTTCTGTAAAACTGCTGTAGAGACAGAGAAAAATGAATATTTTGTACAGGTGAGGGAAATTGGGGCAAAAAAAATGAAAACATGGTACTATGCAGTGATAGAAAAGTAGCATTTCTACACTCTCCATCACACAAAATCCAAGTTGCCAGCTCAACCTTCTGCTTAGAAAGGTCAGTTTGCAGAAGAACGGGTGTGTTTATATTGACATGAATATCCCAAGGAGCTGATCATCACTTGACCAATACAGGGATCTTTGGCTTACATCAGTAAAACAGATGTTCTCAAAGAGAACTCACTGCAGGTTTTAGAGAAGTCAGATTCATGAGGAGTGGAAATACTTTTTATTCAATGAGCATATACTGTTGGGGAAAAAAAAAAAAATGGAAAAGAAAGGACAGACAATGGTCCATTAAGCCTTTTTCAGCTTTTATAAGGAAGTAGTTTTAGGATTCATGCAAAAGTGCCTTTTCTACCAAGCTTTGTTTCTGATACCAGTTTATGTAGATTAACTGCAGTCTTAGTTTGCTTTCTTACTTCCTTATACATGTATTGCAGAAATCTTTGTATGTCCTGAAACACCATTTTTGTGATTTAGGTGAGACTCTTCCAAGCAGATGCCATTGAAGTATATTTGCTTATCTCTGCATATAACTATATTTCCATCTCCTTTAGTGCTGTTTATTCCATGCTATATTACTGCAGTTACTTTGAAACAAAGCACACTTTAAAACAAAACAAAGAAAACTTTCAAAAACGTAGAGTAATTGCATCAGAATTGGCACAGTGATTTAAATAAAAGTCAGAAGAATTGCCATTTATGTTTCAGTAAATAATAACATAAATAATGCACCTAATAAATGAAATATATACCTACATGGCTGATCTTGAATCAAGTGTGAAATGTCAAAAGCATTTATTTTTATGTAAAGTAAGACAGACTTTGCCAATTGCACACTGCAGTGTGAGCATCCTACCAGCAGAAGTTCTGCAAACAACATACCCACATCTACCCAATTAGCAAAAATGAAGTGACTGTATACACTGGATCATGAGTTATCTACTTAAGTAAAGAGCTAATTTTTTACACTAAAGACAAAGTAAACTGCTTTCTTACTCTGATCTCTGCCAGCATCGGACACTAGCTTATCTGTAGCTTTTCATTTCGTTATTTGTGCTTCTTTCTCCTTTAGTCAGATATGAATTTGGGGGGATGGGGGGATGTATTCATTTTATGTCAAGAATGCCTCTCAGGTTTCTCATGTCTACCTGTGTGCTGAATGATGCATAGGAAAAACAATGAAATGCAATGAATCGCAATGGATTATAATAAAAATTAAAAAGAAAAATAGAAATAAAAAGAAATTAGATTAATTGAGATAAAGTAAATAATAATAATAGATAACGAAGATAAATAAACTAAAACAAAATGCGGCAGCAGAAAGTCGCCCCTGCAACGAGCCGTGCAACGTCCCCGGGGCCTCTTAGAGCGCCCGTGAAAGGAGCACCGGGAGCAAGCCCCCGGACACTAGTGGGACCGCCCCCGCTGCCCCGACGGCTTGGGCCCGGCAGTATTGGGCCTCCGGAGGGGAGGCTCTGCAGCCTCCTTGATCCCCGCGGGAAGGATGAAGCAGACGAAGAGCAGCGGGTAGGCAGAGGGCGGCGGGCGGTACCCATCCCGGTTGCGGGTACCGGCAGGGTTCCCACACGGTTCCTGTTTGCCCGCGTGGGTGGGGAGGATTTGGGGTCGGCAACAGGTGGAGCCCCCGGGGGTTCCCACCGCCGGGAGGGATGGAGGAGCCGGGTCTCTGCGGGAGGCAGAGCCGGGGAAATGAAAAGGCGGCTGTAGAGTGAGGAGCAAGGGAGGCATCCTGATGCGGAGACAGCCTGGCAACCTCTTTCCGAGGTAGAGCGCTGCCCCGCACAAGCACCGCCGACAGATCCCCAGCCCGGGGGCGGCGGCATCTGGATAAAATCAAAAACCCTGCGAGTAAAGCCGAGGAGCTGGCCAGCGGGCGCTGCCTCTTCCAGAGGACAAGTGGCTCTCAGGCAGGAGCGGATTAAAATAGCGCTGTCCGTCCCCCGGGGGTACAGTTAAAGCCCCCGCCAGCTCCATCCTTCGCCAGCCCCACGCGTGGGACAGTACCTGCGGGCGGCGCTCCCGAGCAGCGCTGGACAGGGGGCATCGGCGGTCCCCGCGTGGGTTTTGGTCCCCGCGGCGTGGCCGGGGATCCCCTTCCCACGGGAGAGGGACGATCGTCCATGCGCTTCCCCAAAAGAGGCCACATGCGTCCCAAAAAGCGGGCAGCTGCTGAGTGGTCCCGGCACGGCAGGGCCGAGCTCTCGCTGCCAGAGCTGCCGCTGGGCACCCGTGGGCGAGCCAAGCCCTGACACTCACTCTCACAGACACGCGTGCGCGCTCGCTCCCCTCTTTTAGGGAAGGTATCGTGCTTCCCTCCTTGGTAGTGCACCGGCGGAGCCAGGAGCAGAGACCCTGCTCCCCTTTAAAGAGTGAAAATACAGCTCGCCTGCGCGTTTCTCCAGGGTGAACAAGTAGCTCCCCATAATTAATAATAAATAAATAAATAGGGGGGAAACCGTTGCATGAAGTGATGAGAAAGTGGCACTGCTCTAACGAGACCTGGGGAAAGACTCCGTGCACACCGGGCCGCGGTTCCCGTCCCGAAATCTGGAAAGGCTCAAGCAGCTGTGCGCATCCGGAGAGCTTCTGCTCTGTACCACGCGTCCTGCATCCTGGCAGAGCCCTTTCCGTCCCTCTGAGGCTGCTGCAAAGGACACGGACCAGTTGCGCCGGACTTCCCGAGCATCCCACGCAGGGCTTCGCAGGCACGGAGGAGCGGGCCGAGGGGAACTACCGAAATCCCCTCGTTTCCCATGGCCACGGGCATACCCATCGTGATGCGCTGCTTCACACAAGGAAAGCTTTCAGCCGCCGGGGCTGCAGCACAGCAGCCTGGGCTGAAGGGAATTTCCAGGCTGACTCTGCCTCGGGCTTACCGATCTGCACAACGAGCCGAAACGCTCTCTAAGAAGATTACAGACAGGAGCCCGCCTGTGCGCTCACCTCCGGGAGCAACGTTAGGACTCGGGCGCAGAGCCCGGAGCCGCAGCCCGACAACAGGAGGCGCTGCGGCTTTGCTCAACGCCTGGCCCGGTATGGCACGGCCCAGGCCGGCCCGGCACGGCACGGCCCGGCACGATCAGCCAGGAGCGGGACCCGGTGCCCCCTGCCCCTCGGGGGCGGTCCCGGCCAAACGGCCCCGCGGTTTGTACCGGCATCCGAGGAGCGTGCCGCCCGTCGGGTTCGTGCCTGCTCTTTTTCCAGGTACGGAGCGAGCCCTACGTGGGCTGCCCGGCGGCCCGGCGGGTGTTGCTCCCGCGGGGCTGTGCCCTGGGAAGCGGGGCAGCACCGCCCCGAGGTCACACGGCGGGGAGGCACCGCCGGCGGGGCACTGGAGCTGCTGAACCCCTCCCAGCCTCGCCGGAGGCGGCTGTTCTTCTGGGAGGCTCCCGAACAGACCTAAGCACTGAATTGAACGAGTCACCACCGAAGGGGCTCTGTGTACAGGCGTATAGACTGTTCCCACTGGGGAAAGAAGGGGAGTGCATACATAAAGACCGCAATTTTAGTATCTTTTAGATTTTCCTCTAGGTTTTGCTCCAGTTTCCATTTGTGTAGGTTGACCACTTGGCAAAGTAGGGTTTTAACTCAGTGCTTTTGTCTTTTTTCATTTTATTTCATTCAAGACACATTTTCATCCCTTGTTCTTGTCTGCTGATTCCATAGTTCTGTTTGTTTCAAGGATTTGACTTAATTCTGTTGCCAGATTTAAAGAAAGAAGGACGAGGAGAGAAAGAACAAAGGGATAACAGAAAACGCATTTAGAGGACAAGTTAAAACATATTTCTCGAGGCGGAGATAACCTATATCTCGTTATTTTAATCCCTGGTTCCTCTGTATAATAAACTTTTGTTTTTAAAAAAAATAATGATTTTGACGGTGACGTTTTCGTAGATCGCTGGAGGACAAATCAGTGTAGAAGCAACTGCGATCTTGCTGGACAATAAAAATGCAAGGAAGAAATTCAGACCCCCAACTGTGTATTTTACTTTGCGTGATATGATACGCCAAAGTTTTTAAAAATCCCAGTAAATTTTATTTCCCTGGCAAATTTATATTCCCCGGATAGCCGGAGATGGGGGGAAGGTTGTTTATTTGGTTGGTTGTTGGTTTGGTTTGTTGGTTGATTTTGTAGGTGGGGGGTATTTATTATTTTCATTTCTGGATTTATTTATTTGCTATCAGGTGAAAAAAACAACTGGGTGGGAAAAAGCTCAAGATGAAAAACCCAGGGAAAGTCTTTGATTTTGACATAAGACGGGCAAGGTAGAAACAGAACAAGGGTATGTTAAATCCGTCTGCAAAGACTGAGCGATTCCCTACATCCGTATTTTAAGGAGCTTTGTCCAACGTCGATTTGTTTTATCACTGTTGCCCCTTTTTGCCCTCCAGCCCACGAAGATTCCTCCTGCCCTCTTCCTTGCGAGAAATCAAGGTAAGGAGCAAGAAGTTGGTATGGGGATAGCTACTACTTCTAATTGCTGCTCCTGGGTGCCTGGCACCAGAGAAGGCTTCCCAAGTAGCCTTCTGGCCTGGAGGCTTTCCACGGTAAAGATAGGAAACGGTTCCAGTGACTCACCTGATGTTTGCCAAGTGGAGGTTAACCTCGGTGGATCCGCATTCAAGGCTCTGTCCGCATGCACTGGGTGTCTGTAGTGTTGTGCCTCTGCGCCGTGACTCACAGGGTTTCTAAACGCAAGACACTAAGAAAGAAACACCATCACCATCACCGCAGCCTTAGGGTGCCAGCCCCGTTTGAAAGGCTGCGGGCAGCCCACGGGGGGCTTCGGGCAGCCCAAAGGGAGGGGGGGAGGGGGGGTCCGAGGCTCCGTGCAACCCACGGGGGGCTCCGAGGCGCTGCTGGCCGCCCGCAGCGCAGAGCGGGGGGCGCCGCGGCAGGGACGGGGGGCGCGGAGGCACCTGCGCCGTGCTGAGCTTTGAATGGGGGGGGGGGAAGGGGGAGCGGGGGGGAGCGTGTTTGACTGCGGGGCTCGGGACTTTGGAGCACGTCCCGGCCATCGAGTTAAAGGAGCATCTACCGGACTTTAGTAAATATTGCCCCTAATCTCGGGGGTTTAAGGCTGGATGGCCTTTTGCATTCTATTCAAACAGAGGGGGCTGCCCTTCCCTTATCTGCCTCGTTTCATTTCCAGCGATCCCTCCTAGCATTTGTCCTGTCCATCTGAAAGGGGTGGGTTCCTCCCCCCCTTTCCTACTCTCTTCCCCCTCTCC
Source organism: Heteronetta atricapilla (assembly GCA_011075105.1). Classification (NCBI taxonomy): domain Eukaryota; kingdom Metazoa; phylum Chordata; class Aves; order Anseriformes; family Anatidae; genus Heteronetta; species Heteronetta atricapilla. Next base: position 33,307,839 of record CM021735.1, read on the forward strand.
CACCTCCGTCTCTTCTTCTTTTCCCGCAAGCTTAAACCAATTACACTGCTTTGCAAATAAAGTGCCGCCCCGGGGGGAGTTGCAGGCGAGGGGAACTGCCTTGTTTGCAGGTGCATCTCCGGCTTTGTAGGTGCGAACGCCTTTGTGCGGCGGACAAATGGGGAGAGGAGGAGGAGGAGGTGGGTACTTCTGCGACGTAAGATCCACATCAGCTCAACTCCACTCACATCCCAGCCGGCACTTCCTCACTTTCTCAACTGTCTCGCCCCACACTGCTCCCTGCCTCCTTTTTGGCTTGTTATAGAGATTTGAGCACCCCCCGCCTCTCCTGGGAGCTGGCTTCCTGCTAGGTCGGGCTTTCGGGCTCTTTTCCTGCTGCCCGTCGCTCGCTTGCAAGAGGGCTGGATGGTTACACCGGGCAGGTTGGCTCCATAATGTTAGGGACTGTGAAAATGGAAGGGCATGAAACCAGCGACTGGAACAGCTACTACGCCGACACTCAGGAGGTGAGTAAATCCCAGGCTCTGGGTCTGCTGCTACCCCTCTGCGAGGGAGGGGGGCTGGGGGGGTCCGGAGGGAGGGCCGGGGGTCCGGAGGGGGGCAGCGACCGGGGGAATCGCTTTGCACTCCAGCTCTTGCCAGCGCAAACGTGCCTTCCCCCTCCAGCGCTGAAACCGGCCAGGCTTCCCCGAGGAAATCCACCCGGCCTGGAGGCACTTGAGGGAGAAACGGGGCGGCTGCGAGCCCTCCGTGGGGGACCGGGGGAAGCCTGAAAGGCTCGATCTCCGCTCCGGGTGGGCACAAAAGCGCCCCGAAAACTCCGGGCTCGGGCCAGGGACTCGCCGCGCTGCCGGCCCCTGGCATATGGCAGCGGCGGGGAGCGGGGCGCGCCCCGGGGCACGGGCAGCGCCGTCCCCCCGCGGGACTCCCCCGCTGGGGTCCTCACCTGGTAAAGCCGGGAGAAGAAAAAATAAAGGAAAAAAAAAAAAAAAAAAACAAGGAAAAGAAAGAAGAAATAAATAATTAAATAGCCGTTTGTTCGTACTTTGCGAGACGGCTCGCCTGCGGTGTGCGCTGCTGCCGCGGGCCGGCTGGCGGCGCTGCGGAGAGAGGGGCCCAGGCTCCCAGCACCGGGAGGGGGCCCCGGCCCCGGCCCCCAGCACCGGCCCTGGCCCTGCCGCCCCGTCCTGCCCCGGCCGCCCGCAGCCGACCCGCGGTGCCCCGGGAGGCGGCCCCGGCCCCCAGCTCTTTTCCAGCGCGGTGCAAGAGAAGGGGAGCAACGGCCCAAACGCGGCCGAGGAGCGGGCCACGGAAGCGCCCCCCGGTACAGCCCGGCCTTGCGGGAGCACTGGTTTTACACCGTGCCGGTGCGGCTGTGCCCGGGTCCCTGGGAGAAGCCCGCGCTCGAGAGCACCGGCAGAACTCCCCCGGATGGCTGGCCGGGCAGGAGCCGTTTTAAGGAAGTGTGGTAGCAAGCCAGGCACCTAGGTGTGCGCGCACAGGCATTGCATCAGCACACCCGGACACACGGCTGCACAGTCCCCACGCCTCGTCCCTGCACCCCGAGGCTTGCACCCAGCACCCATAGGGCCACGCGGGCACACGCAGATACGTGTCACCCTGCTGGCACCTTGTTTAATAGAGGGAAGCCGGCTAAGGGCAAATAAGGGTCATCCTAATTATGTGTCGTTTCCACAGTCATTTATCCTCGCCATGCTCATTATCCACGAACATAAAGTTAAGCGACCTATCCTTTGCTATATTTTAGCCTCGATCTTTTCTCTTCCCGTGCTATTTAATTTGAAGCTACACGGATGCAAGGTGGGAAACCCACCCGCGCTGTACCCTTTCCAGTAATTACCGTGATCCTCTAAATAAAAACGGCATTTATAAACTCTCAGAATTTGTAGCGTATGACAGTGAATTTTTACAGTGGCGTTTAACCGTCGCTGAACATCCTTCCCTTAGCCGTATTGCCTTTGTTCGAGGGAAACTGGGAACATATCTTGCAACCTTTCTCCCTCCTGTTCATCAGCTGCCTTACTGGAAAGCACATTTCCAGGCTCGAAGGTTCTGCATTTTGTAAGAGTTGTGTAGGGATCTACAATTTTTGCACGTTGAGCGACTGTAGAAAATCACAGGCAGGGAAAGTTCAGGCTTTTTATACTATGGAGAAGTTGCGTTGTGTTTTGTTTGTTTGTTTGTTTTTTAACTTTATAGACTGACTTTTTAGAAAATTCGTACAAAGGGGAAGCACGCTTTACCTTTCCATAGGTGAAATGTGCGGACCTGAGCTGTCGATTTTTAAAAATATTTTTATTTTTATTTAATTTGTGATAAGATGCTGTCACACCTAGTGTAGCTATTTAAATCAGTGCGGAGGGAGAGATGCGTGAGGTTATTCTGAGAAAGGGCAGGCAGATGGATCTCTCCTTGGCACGGCCGCCGTACTCCCATCAGCTTCAATAATCGAATGGCTTTAAATGCTCTGCTAAACCGTCGGACCCCAAAATTAACAGGACCTCGGAAAGAAGGGAAGGCGAGCTCCTCTCGGGACAGGCAGAGACGCAGCGTAAGGCGCAGAGCTGCCCCGGGCGGGCCGCGGTCGGCGCTACCCGGCCGAGGCTCGGCGGGCCGGGAAAACGGCGGCGTGTGCCCGTGTGTATTTATTTATAGGCACGCCTAAATATGAATTGGCCTTTTCATCCCGCCAGCGGCCTTTCCGCAGGGAGCCGGGGCAGCGCTCCCGAGGTGCCGGGCGGCTGGGGCGGGCGGGATCCGGCCCCAGGGGCGGCGGGGGCTGCCCCCCTCTCCCTCCTAACCCCCTCTCTCCGTCTGGCTGCCCTAGGCCTATTCCTCGGTGCCCGTGAGCAACATGAACTCGGGTCTGGGCTCCATGAACACCATGAACACCTACATGACCATGAACACCATGACGACCAGCGGCAACATGACCTCCGGCTCCTTCAACATGTCCTACGCCAACACGGGGCTGGGGGCCGGGCTGAGCCCCGGCGCCGTGGCCGGGATGCCGGCGGGCTCGGCGGGGCCGGTGAACGGCATGCCGGCCGGCGTGGCCGCCATGGGCACGGCGCTGAGCCCCGGCGGCATCAACGCCATGTCGGCCCAGCCCGCCCCCATGAACGGGCTGAGCCCCTACGGCAGCATGAACCCCTGCATGAGCCCCATGGCCTACACGCAGTCCAACCTGGGCAGGACGCGGGACGCCAAGACGTTCAAGCGGAGCTACCCCCACGCCAAGCCGCCCTACTCCTACATCTCCCTCATCACCATGGCCATCCAGCAGGCTCCCAGCAAGATGCTGACGCTGAGTGAGATCTACCAGTGGATCATGGACCTCTTCCCCTACTACCGGCAGAACCAGCAGCGCTGGCAGAACAGCATCCGCCACTCACTCTCCTTCAACGACTGCTTCGTCAAGGTGGCCCGCTCCCCCGATAAGCCCGGCAAGGGCTCCTACTGGACCCTACACCCCGACTCCGGCAATATGTTTGAGAACGGCTGCTACCTCCGCCGGCAAAAGCGCTTCAAGTGCGAGAAGCCGGCGAACAGCAAAGTCCCCCAAGAGGGCAGGAAAGATCAGGCCGGGGCCTCCAGCTCCAGCTCCAACTCCCCCCTGCACAGAGGCCACAGCAAAGCGGCACAGCTGGACACCGCCACCTCCCTCTCCAGCTCCAACCCGTCCACCAGCCCCCCGTCCATGGACCACAGCGGATCGAGCACGGAGCTAAAGACCTCAGTCTCGGCCGCCTCCTCCACCATCAGCTCCGTCCCCGCCTTGGCCTCCGTCCCGCACCCCCCTCACTCCTTAGCCCACGAACCCCAGCTCCACCTCAAAGGGGATCCCCACTACTCCTTCAACCATCCCTTTTCCATCAACAACCTCATGTCCTCCTCGGAGCAGCAGCACAAGCTGGACTTCAAAGCCTACGAGCAGGCGCTGCAATATTCCTCCTACGGGGCCGGCATCCCCGGCGGGCTGTCCCTGGGCAGCACCTCCATGGCGGGCCGGAGCAGCATCGAGCCCTCGGCCCTGGAGCCCTCCTACTACCAAGGTGTGTATTCCAGACCCGTGCTAAACACCTCGTAGCTCAGCACCCCGCGCCCCGCTCCCCTCCGGGCTTTCCCCCCCCCCCCCCCTTTCCCTCGAGCTGCGACCCCCCGAGGTGTTCCCGCACGCTGCGTGCACAGGACTGTTACTTTTTGGTTGTCTCCCGACGCGTCGTGTGCTGTTATTATCCAACACAACCTCCTGCAAAGCCTGCCGCCTCCCTATTGTACATACCCCCCCTCGTCCCCCCGCCCCCCGGCCTCGGTCCCCCGAGATCCCCGTAGCCTTTGCAGGGTGTTATTAAAAAGAAGAAAAAAATGTTGAGCTTGTAAACTACTTGTTTGTGCTTTCCGCCCCCTCATCCCCCCCTCTTCTGTGCTCTATAATCTCATGTAAGTTTACAGGTATGTGGCAATACTTTAACAATACGGAGATGAAGAAGCGAGTAGATGTTTAAGGCTTTTTTTAATTAAAAAGGCTTTGAAGGACAATACTGCTGTGAAGTAGCAAAACACTAAGAGAATCTCTAAGCAACAAGAGGACTATTTACTTTCTCGGATCATCCTTTTGATACTTGCAAAATAAACCTTCGGCTAGTACAACCCGCATACACCAAGATGCTGCGGGCCGGATCCTGCACTCCCGAGGGGACCAACTGGAGCTTTGGAGTGCAGGATACGACCCTTATTCTTATTTTTTTTTTTTCCAAGTGTTACCTGTCTTGGGATGTAATATAAAGTTACAAGAGGTCACAGCCAGTTGGATATTTTTTTTCTTCCCATCTGTTACTGAAGATTCTCATTCATCAGGAACTCTCGTCAACATGTGGATGACATGCTTATTTAATTTCAGTGTCTCTTCACTGTGTATCAGCTAGGGCTATGTACGTAAAACAAGGTTATTTCCCCCTTTTCCCCAGGAAACGCTGACTTTTAAACGAAAGGAAAATAGGAAAAGAGGAGAGCTCGTTCTCTCCCTCCTTTTCCGACTTGTTTAATAAATTACACACTTTTTTTTTTTTTTCTTTTTGTGGCCGTTTAATTATCGCCATCGTTAGCTTGTTTCATCCAGTGTTAATGCACTTTCCACAGTTTTACACGGTGTTAGCATAGCCAGACGGGTTTTATTATTATTCCTGTTCGCTGTCTCAATGTTCTTAATTTATTGCATGGTTTATATTTTTTTTTCTTTCTTTACAGCTGAAAATTGCTTTAAATGACAGTAAAAATAATTACAAGTGAATTTAAGAAATTTTGTTAATTTTATAAATGTGATTGTAATTGAAAAAATATTTTGATTTAAAACGATAACTGAGAATTTAACGCGTGAAGTATGTTTTTGATCATTTGCAGTTAAGGACTTTAAATAAATCAAATGTTAACAAGGAACGACTTCTGCTAATTTCATTCCAAATTTCTGGGGCGGGGGCCGGACAGTGGAGCCAGATGCGATAAAAGCAAAGGGAGCCCTGAAGGGGGGCTGCGAAGAGGAGCCGTTTGCACGGCGGAGCTGGCGCGGAGGGCCCGGCAGGGTGGCTGCGGGAGGACGGGGCCAGCGCTGCGCGGTTTTTTATCGCGGGGCGATGTGCGTGCGTGCGGCGCTGCCTTTTTTCTTTTAGTTCCTTTCTCGCCCCGAGGAGGCCGGATGAGACACCCCTTCCCCGGGAAGGGAAGGCCGAGTTCGGCTCCTGCCTCCGAGCGCTGACACCGCCAAGGGCGGCTGGCGAGAGCGGCTCTCCAGCAAGGCATCGTCGGGAGGGGTTTAAACGGGAACAGATTTCAGCGCGCTCAGTCCCCTTAGTGCAAGATGGGCGGATGAAAGGCCCGTGTAATTCTCGTAATTATCACGTAACTGCCCCCTGACGGTTTAGGGACAGCGGCGACAAACTAAATTTAAAGGTGGGAGAAATAATAATAATAATAATAAAAAAAATAAAAACCAAGCCAACCTCCTGGAAATCTCATAAACTAACCAAATTCCGCCAACGCTGCTACCCACAGGGAAATAATAATAATAAAAAGTAAAGTGAAAAAATATTTTAGAGCCCCTCTGCCGTGGGGACTCACTTTCAGTGCCGGTGGCAGGAACAAGGACAGGGCGCTCCCAGAGAGGCCGGCTCCAGCATTTATGGCGTGGGGGCACTCGGTCGGCGGAGACGTGGATCGAGAACCCCGCCGCGTGTGGGTCCGACAGCGTGGGGGGGGGGGGGGGGAACAGGAACTTTTGGCAGAACCTCTGGGCTCAGCCCCTTTGCCCGCTGCCTTTTGTGAGCCACCCAACAGCACCAAATTCCCCGAAGCCAGGGACAGCTCCAGGTAGCTCAGCACCAAGTCTAAGCAGGTGGATGCTATTTAAAGTCCCACTTTTTCTGCCAAAAGGAGCTTCGTGCGAAATCAAGGCAGGATGGAGCCCCTTTTCAGCAGGACCTCGCTTGTCTCCCACAGACCATAGAGAATAAGCCACTTCAGAGAGGAGACATTGATTTAATGCCTTGGGCTTGTACACAGAAAATATCAATCGACCGCCAGCGATAAGGCAGCAGGTCTCACATATCAGCTGAGGAGCACAGACCGTGTGTAATGGAAATATTCGGGGCGTGGGCAGTAAAAGGGTTTAAGCGGACCAACGCGGCTCCAAACCTCTCAGAGATAAGAAGCGGAGCCTGTCACGGATATAACGTGTGCCCCGCCGCCACCCAGGCCATATTATTTCATTTTCTTGGTGCGGGCACATGGTGGCCGAGGCGGGCAGTGACCCCCTGACACAGCAGGGATGCGGGTCGTCGCAAAAAGCAGGGTGTAGAGTAAGACTTGGAAGTCAACAGGGGAAATAAACGTCCCCTGATTTCTGCCCCGCTCCAAGCTGCCCGGCCTTAATCCCGTGCTTACGAAGCCCCCGGTGCAAAACCAGGGTGGAAGTGGGCTCCATAGAAAAGAAGGAGAATCCCCCCCCCCCCCCCCCCCCCCATAATGTTCAGAGCGGAGCTTACGAACGTCTCCTTCCAGCCGGTCCGGTGTCTCCGCCCGGGGCGGGGGGGAGCAGCCGGGGGGTGCGGGTTTTTTTTTTTGCCCTGCCAGAGCTCAGCCCCGGGCCACAGGCAAAGCGGGGAGCCGGCAGGCTGCAGCCTCTGGCCGCTGCTGCAATTTATAGGGGAACTTCGCCTTTTCCTGCCCGGCAATTATCTCCAACCGGCCACGTGCGAGGGAGCGAAAACGGCTCATTTAGCGTCATTAAAGCCAAGCGGGGAGCCGGTCGGGGCTGCGGGAGATCTCTCCGTGAAGACTCCGGAGGAGCTGGGGCGCCGATGGAGCCCCCGGGTTGCGGCGGGGGCCGGCAGCGCCGGGGGGGGGGGGGGGGGGGGGGGGCGGGGGGGCCGGCGGGGGGGGCCCCCGCCCCGGGCATCGCCTCACGGCCCCTGCTCTCCGCAGGTGGGGAGAGACGATGGAATAAAAACAGCCCCCGGCACCCAAAATCGGAAAGGGGGAAGAAGGGAGAAAACCACCAGTATCTTTCGGCTCATTTTCGGGGTCTGGATGGACATCCCCGGAAAACAATGTCAGCGTGTGTGCTTATTGGAAGGGATTGATTTAAAATTTGCAAGACTGAAAAAGGAGGAAAAATATTTCCCGGGCAGTTTTTTTCCCCCAGAAACTAAGTCAATAAAAAGCAGGTTGTAAAGAACGGCGCAGGAAAACACTCCAGCCTTTGGCGTAGCTTCAGATGTTGTTTCTAGTTGTGGAGTAGATACTGAATACTTCAATGGTACTGGTCCGTCAGCACAAACCAGAAATAAAGGAATTCCCTTGCTGTAACTCCAACTACAGTGATTGGCTTTCTTTTAATTTTACAGCGATATTGTAGATAAAACGTTTGAGTGAGATAATAACGTACCTTGTATTATTTCTTCTCCACTGTGATAAAACGGGATCTAGGCATACGTGTGTGTCTAGACGTGTTTAATCGCTTTGAAAAAAAATGTTTTAAAACAGACAATACATATACACTTCTCATGTGCATTCAGGGTGATCATTTTAATTCGTGAAGAAGCAAATTATCCACGCATAAACATGGGATGAAAAGTTCTCTCGGGAGGTGTATAGATGCATATATTGTATATATTAACATATATATAATTAATATGTATTTGTTTCCAGGGGAGACAAGTGGAAATACACACAACACACAATGACCAGGCGAAAATCACATCACAATAGTGCACAGAGTGACTGAGGTAAGGAATGTAGACGTAAGTCCCTGCAACACTCCCACGCTTTAATATTGGGTTAGGAAATATAGGATAATGGTTAATAGCTAAAATAAAAATGCAATTAGTTTGATTATTTAAATGTCAAGGGCTGCACTGTAAAAAAAGGGTCATTTTTTCTCTTAAAGCAAATCCGGGCTTCTCGGCTACCAGCAAATGCAGAGTAATAACTAAAAAATAATAATAGAATGTGCATTTTCTGCGATTTGCAGGTCTTTTCAGCAGGAGAAAAAAAAAATAGGGAAGACTGGAAAATGGGAGGCGATAAGAAGAAAACCTGCCTTTGTTCTCTCTGGTTATTTTCTACTAATTATTCTGCCCATTGTGACAAAGTAGCAGTTAAGGATAGATTAGTGTAAATAACCTCGCATTTCACTCCCGAACCGCGCAACTTTCTGGCCCAAGCCGTGCCATGGTGTCTGTGTTTCTCCCCTTCACCTCAAACAGAAACTCAGTGAGATTTCAGATCTTTGAACTTTGGACAGATCAAACTGCCAGCGCTCACCTTTGTCTCCACTCATTAGGATTTAAAACATATGTAGCCTCATGACGGGATGCATTTGTCTCTATGAGGGGAAAAAAAAAGGCAGTGTCCTCTCTTCCCCATACACCAAAACTCCTACATTTAGCTGAAATCATTGAAACGATCATTTTCCAGAATGGCGCCTCTGCTGCGGGAGCACTGCTCGGATGGATTTTGTCCAGCCGGGTTGTTTTAGGGGAAGCTCCTCGCCGGTTTCCTTCGTCATTTTGTCACTCCCGATTTATTATTGGCAATCTAATTTTCCTATCAAAGGCTCCTACACCTGTTCGTTGTAGGAGCTACTGACAGAATGGGAAATGTATTATTATTATTATTATTGTTATTATTATTATTATTATTATTATTATTACTGCCCTGGGAGCTCCTTGGACGCCCCCGAGGCGGGGGCAGCTCCGGGGTGCCGCGGGGGCGGCATCGGGCCCGGGCCCGGTGGGCTTCCGGGGCCGGGTGCGGGGCACGGGGAGACCTCCCGGGCCCCTCCTGCCCCCCCTGGGCCCTTCCTGCCCGGCTGCGGAGCCCCGTCGGGCGGGGACAGCCGGCGGCACATGCCCACCTGTGGTCCAACCCATCTGTGGGGCTGCGACCCCCGTCCTTCGCCTTCACCCGAGGTCGGGGGGGGGGGGGGGCGTGAGGACGGGGTGCTTCTGGAGGACTGGCAACCCCGGCCGGGCACGCTTCAGGACGCTGCATTTCAGCTTGCGGACACCTCTCGGCAGCGAAAGGGTGCCGGGGCCGTCCGTGGGGAAGATCATCCTGATCAACCGGGGCGGGGGGGCTCGGGGTGCGGGTGCCCGTGGAGGCTCGGGGGGCTGCGGGGGGACCCCACGCTGCGCAGGGTGCTCTCCTCACACCCCCAGCCCCAGACGGGGCCGGGAGCTGCCGCACGGAGCCGGGACTGGTCCGCTGGCAGCAGCCATCCCCACGGCAAACACCGCCTTTGTGCCCTCTGCTTCTAAGTGCTCCCCAGTGAATCATCTACATTTGCGATCTACTGCGCAACAGCTGAAATATATTTTCCCTATTTTCCCCTGTATTCCTTTTTTTTTTTTTTTTTTTTTTTTTCCTCAAGCCTGCCCGGCAGGTTGCTAACATACATTTCCTCCGGTTATGACCGGCGGAAAATGTAAACATGTTGGTGACCAGGAGGTGGGCCTCATTCTGAAAACCGGGATCTCTCCATAGTGACTCTCAGTAATGACCTCTTTAGCATAATAAAGCCCCCGGGGCGGGGAATCTTTGAACCGCGGGGCAGGAGATTGGAATAAGAGCATGTCTGAACTTATTCAAATGTATGCAACAAGTTTTCTAGTTCTGAGGTTATCTGATATGACCAACAGACGTTTTCCCTCTGCCTTTTTTCCTTGCCTGGCTGTTTTATCTAAGAAAGACTTTACAAACTTCAGGTATGTCATGAAGTTGTCCGAAACGGCAAGGGAGAAGAAACAGAGCAACAAAACAGATTCCACGTTTAGCAGAAACAAATAAATACGAATAAGAGAAAGACTGCTGCTTGGCAAAAGGGGATACCCTCACCTCCAGACACGCACAGCAGCCTTAGCATCACGCCCCAGCCCTCAGGAGCCCCGGCAGTAAGGCCGGGGGCTGGCAGCGGAGGGAAGCCCCGTGTCCGTCCCAGACGCCCCCCCCCCAGGTCCCCTCCCGGCCGGGAGCCGTGCAGCATCTCTTCGAGTCTCCCTTGAAAACAACCCCATGGGGGCATCGGGGTCCGGAGGAAGGGGGAGGAAAGAGCCGCTAGCCGGTGCACAGCTCCCCCCACCCCGCCCCCAGGGCAATTGTTCCTTTGAGCCCCTATTAATGCGGGACATATGTTATCCACAGGCAGTAGGCAGCGGTAAGGCTTCGCCATCTAACTTGTTGCTCAACTTACGAGGCGGTTCTCATCTTCTCATCAAAAGCCGCCGGTCTTTCTTCAGCCGTATGGACAAAAATGTGAACAACAATGCCCGCCTCCCTTCACTTCAAAAGCTGCCATCGCGGAGGCTACCCAGAGAATTTTCTCTCTGCCTTTCATTCCCGGTTTGAAAAAAGGCACTACAGGGCCAAGGCGCTCCTAATACTCTTTGATGGGGATTGAATTCATTATCTCCAATAACACAATTGTGCTTGGCCAACGAAAAGAGCAAAGTAATACTCATCTAGAATTAGAGAGCGGGGCTCAGAAGAAAAGGAGCGGGAGGATGAGGGGGGTGGGGGCATTTCAAAGGGAAAGGGGGGGGGGATGAGAAAACACCTATATCGAAAATCGGCTTGGAAAGAGGGGGTCCCCACCAGTTTAAATTACAGAAGTGTATTAAGTGGTGCATTGTACGGATCAAGGCACGTTGGTGGTCCGACTGCGCATTCCTCCCTCGGCCGGCCGAGTGGACATCGGCCGGGTTAGAGGTTCCTGACATTTCCCTCGCCGGGCCGGCCGAGCCCTTCTGGCCGCTCCCGTCCCGGCAATACCTGCCCTGCCTCAGCCCCGAGCCCGTCCTCGTGCCGGCGGGGCTGCGGGAGGGCTGCCGGGGGGAGGTCTGGAGGGGAGGGGGGGTGGCCTGGGGCCGCCGGCCCTCGGCCGGCTGCAGCCGAGGCACCTGCCGCGGTCCCCGCCTGCTCTCAGGCACCGGAGGGACTCTCGGAGCAGGGCTCGGGGAGGGAGCTCCAGCCCCAAACACTCCCCGTCACGGCTTAGGGCGGCGGGCGGGCCGGCAAAGCCCGACGGGGGTCGGCGCCCCCAGGGCTCATCCCGGACTACCGCCGGCTCCAGTCTCGTCGGGGGAGGGAAAGGGACGGCCGAGTGAATGAATGAATGAATGAATGAAGGAGCGAGAGAGTGAATGAATGAACGAAGAGAATGAATGAAGAAGGCGCAAGTAAATAAATAAATAATCGGGATAAAAAACCCACCCGATTGGAAAAACCGCTGTGTTAATATGAGCGATTAAAATATTTGCCTGTTTGGCTTCCAGCGTAAATGTTTTCTATCGGATGTTAACCAAACAAGCTAATTTTCAATGCCAAGCAAAACACCCCGAGGAGCGCTTAAACGTAGGGCGGGCGGGCGGCTGCGGGGCCTTGTGCGTGTCACATGCGGGTGCGGGCGGTGAGATGGGCTTGAGGTGTGACCTCCGCCTCTCGCATCTCTCTGCACGCCGGCGACGCGCAGTGTTCCCTCCGTGGAACCCCTTCGGCTTTCCAAACTTCCCAGTGACTGCTGCGCATCCCCCAAAGGGGACGAAGTCAACGCCCATCGGCTTCGGTGGGAGTCTTGCCCGAGTGAGGGACGCTTGGCCAAAGGGGGAAAAAGTAGGAGAGAGAGATCATCTCCTCCATCTCCTCCATCTCCTCCATCCCCGTGGGGATTTCCTCATGTGCAGTAATGCTGACCCTGTCGCCTTTCCTTTCACAAGACAAAGCTGACCTTGACAGGACTGGTTTATGTGGATCCACACTCCTCCTTTTAAACACTCCCTGGGCAGGGGGTAGATTTTTTTTTTTTTTTTTTTTTTTTTTTCCTAATGAGTGTGGACCGAGATTGCACTGACCTCAGCAGAGTCCGAGGTTCAAGGATATCAGGATATATCCCACTTCGTGGAGTGCTTTGGGGTTTTATTTTTATTTTGAGGGGCATGTGTGTTTATTTGTTTAAGAATTTTTTAAAAAAGAAAAATCGAGAATAATGTAGATATTCCCAGGGAAAACAGTAGCAAAATGCCTTGTTTTCTGCAGAACTAGGAGCAAAACTCACTTTGTTTCTGCTGAGGTGTATTTAGACAAAACATATACGTTAACTGGCTAACTAAGCATTTTACTGTTTGTAGTTTACCTCCCTGTGCATAATGACTCCTCCAAAGTATAGATTAAATGACCGCATACTTCAAGAATTACCTTTTACAAGTCATTTTACCTTAACGATCAATGCGCCATTTATGCTTTTACACAATAGACTTTAATTGTTACAAGGGAGCTCTTTGGTCTATGAGAAATAATTTGTTTTGTGCTGTAGCACAAACAGGGGATTAGGAGTTCAGGTAAGGAATAAGCAGCAGCAACAACTTAATTCCTAGGCAACAAAGATCCTGCTTTCACGCCAGACTTCTTTCTAGTAAAAGGACAGGGCACCATCTCCAGCTCGCTGGACCAGTCAGACATTAGGTAGCCTGCATTTCTTCTGTTTAAAATCAGTTCAGGGCTTCCCGCCCTTCATCCCTCCCAGGGCCAAATGTTGCATGTAGTACTATGCAGTCCTAAGTAAATAATAATAATAAAAAAAAAAAACAGAAGAGATTCGTCAAATTAAACACAATCCCCCCCCCCCCCTCTTTTTTTTTGTTTTCCTCCAAACACCAAGACTTAACACATAGGTTGAAGTAAGGTCTGTGGATTTATTTTTTACCCATCACTGCTGTGTTTTCCGTGAAACAGGTGCAGAGGCGATTGGATTTTAAATATCAGAAATATCACTTTCATTTGCATTGATCGCTTTCGCTTTTTTTTTTTTTTTTTTTTTTTTTTTTTTTTTTTCCTTGCAATCTATCAGGCATTGAAAATGGAAAAAGCCAGGTTTAGGACGGACCTCCTTCCCCGTGGTGCTGGCGGAGCATCACGGAGCGTCACCAATCCGCGGGGCGGCAAAGGAGGCTGCGACGGGAACCCCCCCCCCCCACCTTATTTCTGAGCTTCTGTGGAAATTTCGGCAGAGGTGAAGCCATGGGAAACGTTTCCCCTTTGGAAACAAGCCCAGCAAGGTGCGGACCCCAAATTCCGACCCGCGAGCTTCAGCCTGCCCTGAAATCACGGCGGCGGGCGCCTGTCAAATTTGGCCTCAAGTCCAGGGCCATGGGGGGATCCCGAGGGTCCCCACGGCCGCCCTGGGAAGGGGTCGCAGTGGGGGTCGCCCCGGCGAAAAGGGGAAATCCTTTCTGCTTCATCCCTATTGGCGCGCTTTGGCAATATCGAAGGTGGGACTGGCTGGGACCGCGTTCTCCCAGGCTGAAGAAGCGAGCAAACGCCCAAGCACAGAAAGTCAGGGACATGCAGGTTGACGCAGGGAAACCCTTTTTGTGTGCCCGTGCGAGTGCAGGCCGTTTGGGAACCCAGATGGGTGGCAGAGACAGCCGAGAGAGAGCCGGTTGCTGCGTGGGAGCAGCGTCCGACTGCTCCTCCTCCCCGCGAAACTGTCCTTTATCTGCTCCAGCTTTCCGCACGAAGCCAGCTGAGATCCGGACACCCCCAGGCAAAGCGACGAGCTGATTCGGGATGCCGAGGGGCGGCTCCGGGCTCTGGCTTCGCTGCTGTCCCGGCCGCAGGGCCGAGGAGCCAGTGGGCAGCTCCCCAGGCACCGACCGCGGCTTCCCCCAGCTGCAGAGCGTGTTGCAACCCCCCATGTGTTACCGGAATGTAATAAGTAAATAAGACCTAATTAAATAAGAGCAATTCCGAGTGCCTCTAGGAGGTGCACAGCACTTGGCAGGATGGGACGGCGAGAGCCGGGCAGCATTTTTTAACGCCGGTTTGGATGGTTAAAGCTCAGGAAAAGTGTACATCTCCAGTCTCCTCTGGATGCTATGAAGATACGTTTCTTTCACTAAAAATGAGCAAGGGAAACGATTTTTTTTTTTTTTTTCCCCCACATATTGTCTGATAATGACGGCTCTTCACACAGTAGTTCTGAACTTTTTAGCAAATATTTCATCTTCTGGGAGACTGGAACTTTCAGTCTGCCCTACTGGCAAATTTGACAACACCTTTATGTCTCGGGTAACACTCAAGACTTTAATATACATTTATGTGCTTTCTAAGGCATAATTGCGTTCCCACTATAAATATTGCCGCCATTCTAGAAATACAGGAATAGAATAAAAGCCTCAGCGTGTATTAATCAGGAAAGACATTCATGGAAATGAGTCATTCCTTTTCAAATTCTTTATTTCGGAGGAAGCAAGGTCACTGCACTTAACCAGGTGGATTCTTTACGCCAGGGCAGTCTAAGAACCATCACTATATACATTTGGGATCGAATACTTCTCAACAGCCTGGTACTCCGGGCTGCAGCAAACACAGAGCACGTGTCGATGCGGTGGAGAAGTGCAACAGTCCTCCTCCCACGGCGGTGACCACGCTATTAGTAGGGGACAGAATAGAAAAGGGAAAACCAAAGAGAAGCCATTATACTTAAAATGAATGAAAAGGAAAAAAATCTCTTTCTCATTTTTTTTCTCCTGTAAGTATCAATAACGCCTTTCAATACTGAGCGGCAAACCACAGGTAAAACCCTCTGAAAACAGTCAGTGCACAGACACACATAGACACAGAGCTCTTTAATTTACGGAAGTCGCAGGCTCGACCTCTCCTCATCTGCAAGGACCTGTGCTCCATAGGCTTTGCGGTTTGGCACATGCATCACGCCTGAGCCAGCATGAACACAGCAGGAGACGTGAAAAATCAGAGATCTAGCTGGAAAAAAAAAAAAAGAGTATACAAAATAATACAATAACACAGGTTTAAGTTACAAAATGTTTCCTGGGTTGCTAAACACCAGGGCACCTCGCAGGAGGAAGGAAAGCACTTTTTGGGGTGCTTTTGAAGAAGAAGGTACGGGAAATGGGCTGTGGGGCGGGGGGGAGAGGGCTCTGGGGCTCCCCGGGATTCCCCCCTTCCCCCCCCCCACATCTGCCCTTCCCTCCCTCCTCCTTCCTGCAGGCGCGCACCAGCCCGGGGGCGGGGGGTGCCGGGGATGTGGCATAACTTGCCAACCTACCACTGTGCTGTAGTCCTGCCCACCCCCTGCGCCCTTGTTGCAGCCAGGGCTGAGCCCCCCCCTCCCCAACAGCCCCAGCTGCTGAGTCAGGGATGGGCAGCGGCCAGAGGGATTTCCTTCCTCCTCCTCCTCCTCCTGCCGCCAGCCAAGCCGCTACGGAGGCTCTGCTTTTCACCGGAGACCCCCGCACTTGGGAGATGCAGCTGCCCGGGGGTGTACCTCGGTACCTCCCAGCCTGCCCGTAGGAGCTGGGTACTCGTTTCTTTTAGCACAAGTAACCGTTCTTCTCATCAACGGTGTTCTTAAAACAAACAAGCAAGAATTAAAAAAACAACGCGTCTAAATCTGGCTTCGATACACGCCAATGCCCCCTCCCCCCCAAAGTAACCGTGAGATGAAGGCACCTCCACGGGTTTGCAGCGTGTGTGAAAATGCCAGCCCCGTCGAGGGTGGATGTGAAATCTGATCTTGCCTCGGGTTCAACCGAAAGACCGAAATGATTCATGCTTGACCGTGTCTCCTTGATATTTCTTATTTAGGTTTTTTCCTGCTTCCTCCCTCCCGTCTCCCGGTGCACACTCCTTCTGAGGGGTCCTTCAAACACTCGAGGAGAGTAGGAACAATGCTATATGCAATATTTCCTTGAAGGGTTTTATTGCAGTCCATCTGAAACACAAACAAAGAGCATTTCGCAAAACTTCTCTTTGAAAGAAAAGTAGCCGGCAGTTGTTAAAAGAGGGGAGGATACATGGCAAATTATTCGTACATTTAATAGCATCCTCTCTTTCCTTGTGAGCTGCATGATATTTGGTCTTTATTTCGAGCAGCTATCATGAATGTCTTATTCCAGCCTTCAGTTTTAAATGTTTGCTCCGCAGATGATGGAAATTTTATTATTATTTTTTTTTTTTGCTGGCAGGGTGACACCACCCACTGCCCTCTGCCAGGTGTGTGCCACGTCTGCCTGCAGGTGAAGGGAGACAGTGCTTAGCAAAAAGGGCAACATAAGGCTCACATAAACCCTTGAGAAGTGGTAAGAGTGGAGCATGAGGGAGGTGGGGATGGGAATAATAAGCAACAAGTGCCTGGAGGAAGCAGGATGTGGAAGGGAGGGATATAAAGCAGAAGGTGAGCAGAAGCAGGTGGGCCAAGTGGTTACCAGTCAGGAGAAATTGAGGGAGGCTGGGAGGGGGAGAGGACTGCAGGGAGCAGATGGGTGCCAGGGGACAGCATAAAGGTGGACCACACCTGGAGCAGCTGTCTGCCTGTTCTAGGAAGCAAAAAGTAATGGGAAGGCAATACACTAGCTATTCTCCCCATCCAGACAACAGGAGACATGCAGTGGAAGTCCGCCTCTGAACAGCAAACAAGGAAGCTTGCTGTTTTATGTGTGTGCTTAAGGGTGAATTTTGACCCTGAGCTGACGTCATGCAAATCAAGGGCTGTCTGCTTATTTCTAAAGGAAAAAGAAATCCAAGGAATCAGGTTAAAACCAAGAATTACTAATAATTAAAATCCTTTGCTTCGGGGTGTAGGGAGAGGCTGGCTCAGGGCTTATGAAGCCGCTGTCCCCTTTGCCAGCAGCCAGGGCTAAGAGGGCTGCTTGCTCACCCTGCTCCTCACTAGGCCCTTTCTAAGCCAGTCCCTGCTACTGCACTGCACAGTCTAAGGGCTAGCAAGATAGGATAGCTAGGTGTTTCTTGCTATTGTAGTGTCACCTTGTCTCCAAGCTGGTTTTAAAGCATGTAAGAGCATGTGGAGCCTACTACTGCAAAAGTTACAAAGCTATAAGCAATAGAGACGCAGGTTAGATAAGGGGCTGGCTGGGTGGAGCTGGTGAACAATGCACGAAAGTGCTTTTCTTTCACCGATCTTGGTTCAAATTAAGGTTAAATTCCAAGGGGAGTGTATTTTTTTTTTTCTCTCTCTCTCCAACTCCCTCTCTCTCTCTCCAGGAAGAGATTTTAAAGGGCATCATTTTCAGTTAAAAAAAAAATCACAAAGAAAGATACATGTTAATACAAATGTAGCATTCCACAGAGCGGAGCTCAGAGCAGTGGTGTCGCACCCACAACTTTTATTCAGCCAAGGTAAGATCAGTAGTTTCAGCACCTGGCAGGAGCAGGGTTGATCCTGCTGTCAAGAAACGGCTATAGAAAAGCAGGACTTGTACAAGCCAAAGGGTCTGTACAGAAAAAATGCTGATATACAGGAGTGGGAGAAGGGATTATGAAAATAATACACAGAGTTCAAGTAATTTTTACTAAAATGACAATGTCCTTACTTTTTATGGCATGAAAATCTGAAGGCAAATTAAAATCTTATCTATGCATGCATATAACAGAAGGAAATGGAATACGAATTTGCTATTAAATCTACAAATGTAGGTGCTGTCTTGAAAGGAAAGAGCAACAAGGGTTCTACCTGGCCCTTTGAGACCTGTTTTTGTTGAAGAAAAAAAAAATCTTGGATCAGCTTCTTCACAAAGCAAACTTCATGGAATTTGTTACGCAACCTATCCATCACTAATTTTCTGCTTTATGTCGATGTTCCAGGGCACTGTAAGGAAGCGCGATGCATTCTGTGTCCTACAATCTCAAAAGAGAAATGCAGTTTCTCTTGTGATAAGAGCTCCCCAAAGAGCAGGGGCAAAGGTGCCACACATTTAATACTGGCTTTTCTTTGGTATGACAAGAGCTCTTGAAAAAATCAAAGGGGAAATCTGTGGTCTTGATCCCCTGATGCAGTAAGAGTTTGCTGCAGGGGGGGTTCTTGGCTTTCAGAGGAGCCCTCGGCACCCCTGCCTGCACACTGCTCCAAGCAGAGGGGTGCCAGCTCTGCTGTGCTCAGAGCCGTTTGTCAGCCCTGGGACTGCTCTTGTCTGCTAAGAAATACGAGACCTTTAAAAGTGTCACATGCCAGCACGTGCTACCATCCCTCTCCTCAGTAATATGACTTATTGGCCACATATGCAGTATATACGACAGAAACAATTTTCTGAGCTTTCTCTCTTTTTCCTGATCAAAATCAAATATTATGCCCACATCACTAAAGCGAGTGTTCTTAATATTGACCTTCAGTAGCTTCTTGTTACCACAAGGAAGCTGCAGCATAGACTGAAGAAGTGAATACTTCATGTATCTTACATGGCTTTGCAGCCCCCAAGGTAACAGTGTCAGGTGTATTTCAATCAATGTGTTAATGTTCCCAGCAATACTTTGGTCAAAAATTCTTTCTTCTCTGTGCTAGTCATCTAGATAACTTTTCCTTCAATGGCTGCAGAGCACACAGCTCCGATATCATTGCTTATTCAAACAGTATTCATTTAGGGTCCATCAGTGGCATAACTGATATTAGTGCCATCCACTACTGATCAACCTGAAAGCTCGGTTACCATCCAGTGGCTGGATACTGCTCTGGTTGTGAGGGAGTACTGCTGTCAGCTATGGCAAAACTTGAGTGAATTCAAGGTATGGCCTCATGTTTTGTGAAGGGTCTGCCTGGGATTGTGAGTTCTCCACGCTGGCATTCAGCTCTGCAGTTCTGTTCCCGTGACACCCCTGAGTCCTATTTTTAACCTCCTCTCTCCTAACCATCAGCAGGGACATGTTTCTCCCTCCCTTTCATGGTCAGTGCAGTATCACCATGCCAATGAGTGGCTGTCATCCCTCACTGCCAGCCCTGCCCGCCTCTGGGAGCAGCTTCCTGTCATGCTGGTGCCACCAGCAGCTTCGCCCCCTGCCCATCAGACTTGCCCCTGACACCATTTCTTTCCATTTGCTTTCTACTAACCTCCTCTACTCAGCCACTGTTCTTGCCATCCTTTGACTTAGCTCAAGTTACAGTGTAATTAAAATCACCATGGAGCACAACTAAACCAACAAGATTGACTGCACAATCACTTTTTTTTTTTTTTTTTTTTTTTTTCCTTAGTGGCCTTACTAGACATCTTCCTCACTTCAGCTTTAGTGACTTTCAGATGGCTGTGACAGGCAGCTATTTCTTTCCATTACTGGGACCATTCATGGTCCAGCAATAAAAATAAAGGATACAGGAATCAGCATTCATAAAGCAGAGCTTACTAAAATGACACTTCCACATCTATTTTATCATCTTTTGTTCAGCTTACTCTTGCATTATTGTTTTGTACCTCGGATCAGTTTCTGTCTGGTCTCTCCCACATCCTGAAAATGTTAAAGGAGGAATGAACCACAAATATATGTCTCTGAATGGCTCTCTAGCTCTACTTTATTCCTTGCACAGGTTGTTCCTTCTCATTGCAGTGCTCTCTTTCCATTCTCTTTCAGATTTTTTTTTTTTTTTTTCTCACTTAGGTGCCAATTTCTTATTTCTGTTGTATTTCAACTCTCTCTTTTCTCTTTTTCTCCTTTCCCCCCATGTTCTTGTCCTTTCCTTTGTAATCCCTCTCCCCTCTTCCTTTATTCTGCTCATCCTTCAGTCCCTGCACTACTTTTTTTTTTTTTTTTCCCTCTTTATCTCCCTCCAACTTCACTTTTATTGAGGTAATTTATTTTGACTCCAGATACAATCTACTGTCTGAATTGAAGGCAGGTTCTTTTAACACCATGGAGACAAGGTCATGCAACTCACTCGAGGATGCAGAGCATGCTTACAGGGTGGGAGACTGCATCACTGGGTGGACACGCTGGGTATCCCACCAAGCACGAGGTCCCGGGTGGTGCTGTGCCTTAGCAAATGAGCATGATCCTTGGGATCAGGAGAAGGACAGGGAGAGATCAGCTTCATACAGAGCATGTCTGAGACCAGGAAAGCAGTAGTGTCCAATTCAAGCATCCCCATACCCAAGAATCAGAAAGGATTCCAGAATGTCTTCTTGTCTGAGCAATATCTGGTAGGTGATATCAGAAGCTCCCCTTGTTCAGTTTATCCAACTAAAGGCTAATGGTAATCTATTAATGGTCTCCAGTTGTCAAAATGGGGAAGGATTTGGGAGAGCGAATTGTTCTTTAACTCCACAGGAAAAAGAAGAGTAACGAGACCTTCTGGTCTAGAGATGACAGGAGAGAAAGACAGTCTAGAAAACAAGTTCAATAACAGCAGTGGGTTCTCCACGCTCTATAGTCAGGGATCTGTAATTCCCCTAATGTCTGCAGTTCCATGTGAAGGCCTGGGACCAGCTTTAAGGGAAGCCACTCTGTAACAGACCAAGGGGTGATGGAATTAATGCCAATCTGGTTGGCATTCAGCTTTACCAGGGTGAGTTCAACAGAAAAACAACAGTATATTAAGGAGGAGAAGGAGCTTGCCATGGGCTTTTTACCTGTTGAGCCACTCTATCAGTGTTTTCCACCTTTACAAAAAGCAATAGCTGTTCAAGCCAAGGCAATCTTTTTCTTTGGGCTGAACTATACCATATGCATGAATTATAATCACTATAAACCAACCTGTTAGCTAGCTAGACACATGTTGTATATGAATCACTTAGGTAGAAGAGTAACTAAATAGGAACCAAAGACATAATTTACAGGTTTGGCAAGTGGGGGGGGTGGGGTGGAAGGCAGGAACAGGACATGCCTATGACAGGTGGTGGTATATCTCCTACACATCCTGGGTCAAGAGGGTAATATGTGGTTCAGCCTGCCAGACCTTAGCTCACTTTACTACTAGTGGAGATCAATAGTCACAACAGCCAGTAAGGCACCTGCAGCAGGTGGTTTGAGAAGAGCCCTAAGAAGATAAAATGCCAACAGCAGTGAAAAAAAAGAAATCAGACATTTAATGAGATAACAGATAGCAGCTCACCTGATAACGAATGGCTGGCTCCACAGGAAATGAGTCTGTGCAAGGGTGGTGAGGTTCTGTATGAAACTCTGTGACATGCAATATTAGTAATTCACAGATCAAATCTAAAGGACTGGAAATTTACAATAATAATGCTGTTACTGAAAATCAGGGAAGATAGATACAACAGGCAGTTGTGGCTTAACTGTATAGGAATGTTGTGAAAGGTCCTCTGGGATTTCACAAAAATACAGTGATGAAAGCATATTTTCTTTAGGCACAGGCAGTTCAGATTTATAAGAGTCTTTCTCTAGTGGCTGTTAGAGCTCTTGGGAAATAAAGTTATCATGAGCAGACAAGCAAAATATGGAGGGAGAAGGGCATTTAGCTGCTTGAAAAGCAATTGAGCTGAGTTTCTCCATTATGTGATCAAAGCAGAGCAAAACTGTGAAGCTTTCTGGCCTCTACTCCAGTCATGTGATGGCAGCCACTAGAGTATGTTTGATGTTTGATGCTGTATTTCTGCAGAGAGCCTTCCCTCTCCACAGATATCCCTGCACACTGGCAGCACAATCCTTAGTCAAGTCTCTGCTTAACACAGAGAACAGCCTGAGTTTACACATCTTTGTTCTCCTGCACTTCAAGCTGTCAGGAGGGGAGCAAACTCTCATCCAAAAGTACCATACCTGCATGCAGCTAGTCCCATATGCAATGTCTTCGGGTCACGATGGAGAACTACTCTTTTGGACAGAAGAAGCTGTGGCTTTGCAAGACAGAGAGTGTAACTGTTAGAAATGTTGTGAAGAAGAGCTGTGCATGGCCACAGGTGGCATTTCACATGCACAGGAGCCACAGTAAGATTTTGACATCTGGACACACAATGCCTGCACCAGTAGAGATGTTAAGAAAACCCTTAGTCAATTCTGATCAGGTCCAGTGTGAAGACATCCAACATGCAATCAAATATATATTTGGCATTTATTTTACCAATTTATGGGAGAAAGTACTATTATTATTATTATTATTATTATTGATGAAAACCTTAAAAGGGCTCAATATTTACTAATTTGATATGATTACTTTTATGCCTTATTTATACCAAAACAGCCTTAGTGATAGGACAACTGCAATTTCTATTACTCAACCTGTGAGAAGAAGAGGGTTACTGCCAATTGTGCATATTGGTTATACAATGACCAAACCAGCTAAATGTTGATTAGGAACATTGTCTTATTCAAAATTTAGAAGGTAGCTTGCCTTATCAAACAAGAATATAGTGGAAAAAAATTGAACAAAACCAAATTTCAAGAAATTTTATAGCCTTATGCTCTCACATCAACTTTAGCCTTACCGAGACACCTACTTTCAAAGATTTTAAAAGCTGTGCTGTGCTTTGACTTCCACTTCTTTGGTTATGCAAAGCGAAGTATTTCTGTCACTCAGTGACAATCATTATTTTTTTAATCTGCAGCAGACTAAGCTTCCACACTTGTGCATTTTTTCTTTCTTTTCATTTTTGCTGCTTTAGCACCAATAGGACAGTCCAGGTGTCCTGATCTGTGCCTTCCTTGTCTGTCAGGAAGAAGAATCCAAGCTGAAGCTATGATTTACTTACATCTTTCTCAGTTTGCTGACTGGATCATACATTGAGAATTCCTAACTCTAGGTCCAAAATGCATGATGTGGTATTCTTTAGCTCCACATGTCCTGTGACATGGATGTGGAACCCTACATTTCTGGGCTGTGTGCAAGGCTAGTGTCCTCTCTAGTAACAACACTGTTAAGTGGTAGATTTGTTTTGCCATATTGGAGGTCATAGCTAGAAGCTTTTCATCTGTGCACCTCCATTTTAAAACAAGTTTATATAACAAATGCCATAGCAGATCACATTCCTAGTCTTTATCTATTCTTGCATCTCCCTCTCTTGCTTAACTGTACCACTGATATTTGGCAGCCTTTATTTGTAATATTGATGTTCTCCATGCATTGGTAGAGTGCTAGAGGTGAGAAATATTTTTTTCTCTATGTAAAGTGGAAGAAACATAGCTGATAATTTTATAGAGTATATTAGGGCATTAAATGGGAGTGATATGAGCGCTATGAGCATATGTTGATGGAGTCTTCCTACTGTTGGTTATTCTATTTCTAGTCTAGTATACTCCTACAGAGACTGCATCTGAGTCAAGTATGTTCTGTGAATAATCTAAATATCCAAGTGAAGAGAGTAGTTAACTTTGTGAAACTTACTTTTACGTGGAGATAATTGAAATCTTGCTTAGATTTCCACTTAGACACCAGTATCCTCATTTCTCATAGACTGATATTTGTAAGCAGTTTACCTATTTGATCACAAAGAACTTGTGAAATAGCAGCACAATAGTGAAAGCCAAACACAAATGAACAAAGGTCCAGAGGCTTCAGACAACGAATTAGAGTAGTGTCAAAGTAGTTTTTCATTTTTGCATCTTGAGCCTTCCCTTCCCTTCCCTTCCCTTCCCTTCCCTTCCCTTCCCTTCCCTTCCCTTCCCTTCCCTTCCCTTCCCTTCCCT
>CM021735.1:33331890-33535295 GCA_011075105.1 Heteronetta atricapilla
CCTTTCCTTTCCTTTCCTTTCCTTTCCTTTCCTTTCCTTTCCTTTCCTTTCCTTTCCTTTCCTTTCCTTTCCTTTCCTTTCCTTTCCTTTCCTTTCCTTTCCTTTCCTTTCATTCTAATAATTATTTTATCAAAAATTTACTATAGTTTCCATCCTTTGAATTCTTTGGGAAAGCATTACATTTGTCAATTTTATGTGAAATGCAGTGTGCACATTCATGTATGAGTGTTAATCATTGTAAATTCATGTAACGTATTCTGCAAGGTTTATCAGGTGGGACCAATTCTACCAGGTATGTTGCTGCTTTACCATATGATAATGGATCTGCTTCTAACACATTCAGAAGCTGTTCAAATACTTAGGAGCTCCTGTGAATGTGGCACTGTTTGGACCTTTGGCCCAAGGTAACCATGGAGGAAACATGCCAAATGCCTCCTGATGACAGCTTCTCAGAAAGGGGTGTGACCCTTCGCAGTCGGCTGTTGACTGGGCAACACACCAAAGCATGTGCACAATTGTAGTGGTGTGCTCCAGTATTTGTTGATCTGGTGGGATTTAAACAAAATGTAGTGGTTTCAACTTATACATTCTCACTTTTAAAGTTTCAGTACGAGTTTCAGGTCAAAACCTATGGGAAAATCAAAGGTGGTAATTATTTTTAAAATAAAAAAAAAATAGACTAAACACTGCAACCCCCCATCCCCCACCCCCTTCTGCCAAGGGAAGGAAAGACAGAAGAGAAAAACAACTCCAGGCAAAAGATAGCTTTTCTTTTTCCTTGAGCTATTCTATTTTATCAGTTCAACCTGTTTTCTCTGTTGTCTGGGTCTGCACCCAACATCAGGGCTAGTACTTACTCATCACAGCACACAGAATGACTAAATATAAGGCACTGCAGGATTTGGCCAATATCCCTGTATAGGATTAATTTTACAAACAAGTCCAAGACTCTAAATGCTGAAAACACTTTGGTGGACTTGCATTTTTGATGTTTAGTTGAGCTGAGTTACCAGGTAAATATTACCTTAATAATTAAGTTAATAGCAATATTTTAAAATTAACTAAAAAACAAAACAAAACACCCCAAAACTCAACTTCTTTTGCAAAGACTATTTTAATAAAGGGATTATAAAATACAAAAGAGAGAGACAGGTAACCTGAGATGCAATTTTGGAATGCAAACTTTTCGTTCAAATGTGCAAGCTCGAACTTAACAAATGTTTAAAATATTTGAGTTTTTTAAATGGTGCCAAAATAAACCATGTCTTTTCTTAAGACTACATATTTAGCTAGGCACTGGCAATGTAAATCTTTCAACCATTTCAAGTATTTGTTTAAAAGCCTCCCAGAACACGTGTGCTCCCAACAAAACTGAAGAATGAAATGTTTAGACCACTGAAGCTCAACAGCTGACTTATAATCAACCTAATATGAGAACACCACTTTGTTTTTTTGGACTCATGAATGCATTTTATTTACCAATGCATGAGAAGAACAAACAAAGTCCAGCTCTGCAGACCTGATGTGAAATTTTACAATGATAAGAGTCAGTATATATAATGCTGAGTTCACAGCAAGACTTAAATCAGAGAAACTGCCAGTCAGAGATTTAAATGTGCCTCACATTTAATTCCTGTATGTGAGAAAAATCTTTGGGGTACAAATTAAAAAGAAGATAAAATAACCCTATCAGCCTTCATCTGGAATTATTCTAAATGAATAAAATAAAGGCACAGAGAAATCCTGACATTTAAATAGCAAGTTCATTTGTGTATATGGATTAAGGATGTTACAACTCTTGATCACCTGATAAGAATATTTATAAAGCCATTTAATTTGAAAATTAAGGTGAATATTTGTAAAGCGTTCTGTGATTTGGAATAAATAGATAAATACATGTGCAAGTGACAACATATTGACATTACTAAACTATTTCAATATGACGGCTTATTTATAAAAGCTGTTTTAATATTCCCCTACATTAATGATTAACTAATGAATCTTTCTTGTGAATATATTTAAAGAGGAATCAAACTGACTTCATCTACAGGATTCTGCTAACAAGACTGAGCTGGCTCTGAACTTTTCAAATATCAGTAGTTTTCCCAACACTAGTACAGAAGACCATGCTACCATTTTTGGGTTGCGGGCGGAATGAAAAACAGTACTAAATGACTAAAGGTCCACAGTTCTTTTCTGTTAAAGTTGATTTGTCACAATATTGTTAATTAGTGTGGGCTTAGGGAAGGCTTACTATGAATATAATTACAGTGCTGAAAAGCATTAATAACGCTCTTATCCCGAGCCAACATGATGCTATTTACATATTTTACCCTGGCATATAACAGAAATGGCTCCCAATGCAAGTGTGCTGCAGGATCATCAAGAGAAACACTCAAAATCTCACAAGGGATGGATGTTTCTGAACATCTCAGTGCTCAAGACAGCAGAGACACTAAATTGACCAGTAATTACAACTGCCACCATAAGCACTGCCTATGGTGAACCACCTTACATCATGAACTCTGCTGTTCCATTGGGAGACAAATGAATTGCTGCTCCTGTTAATCTGATGCAATCTCATCCTTCTCTCTTAAATTAGGACAGGAGTGACTATTGCATGTCTGCTATATGGGGCAGGCATTTTCTTCACCTTCAGAGCACTGCGCAGACATCAATCACTTCTCAATGAATAAACTTTAAGATAAAAGCCAATTAACCCATGTTATCATTATTGCCTATTTCTACATGCCAGATCAGAGTTCCTGCCCTCATTATACTGAAAGGAAGAACTCAGACTGAGTTCATCAGGGCCAGAAATTCACCCGAAGGCACTAAAGCCTGGGCCTCCATTACTGGGGCTGTGTGACCTTCCTTCATCGTTCACTCCTGTGGGCAAAGAAGCGAAAGTGTTTTGACATTAACAGCACAGATGTGTTTGAAAGCTCCCCCAAGGTGCCTATGTACCTCTTGAGGGCTTGCATACCTTTTACAACTGTCACTAAGGGATTTGCTGAAGACCACACACCAGGTTGTTAGTAAGGAGGAGGTAGTAGTGCCCAACTGTTTCTGAATTTTCACCTCTCAGCACAGTGGATTTCCAAAGGTCCTTTCCAAACAAGACAAACTTTTCTAGATTAATTTTAAAAATCAATACCTGTTTTAATTATGATTCAACATCCTTTATCTACAGGATGATTAAAAAAAACTTACTAAAAAGCTCATTAAATTTCAGGCTACCTGGTACAAGACGTAAGACAGGGTCAGGAAGCATTTTTTCACCGTAGGTACAATATTTTAAAAGGAAAAATTTGAAACAAAATTATCTTCTAAATGTAAAGAATTAAGTATTATGTACACGTGTTAGACTGCTTTAGCCTGGCTGATGCTACCTTCCCAAACAAAGCCAGCTGACACAAGAGGAGAGAGGTCAAACAACCTTGCTGTATGGAGCATGCACTCACGAGACAATTTGCTCAGAAGAGGAAGGACTTAGGGGAAGGTGAGGAATTCTGATACACCCACAGGAGGAGGAACTTAGCACATTCATGCATGGAAAGGAAGCCCTAATTAAGTAAACTTGCATTTCCAAAACAGCAAACAAGCTTCCTCATCAAAGCTGACAAATGAGTATGAGGAAAGATCTTTATATGGGAAAATATGTAGTTAAAAGTTAGATCAAAACAATAGTTAAGAATAAATATATAATTTTCACAGTAAAGGGAAGCTACTTTGCTGTTCTCCAGAGATCTTTGCCATATCCCATGCTGTTCAACCTAAGAAATCACATTGAAAAAGAGGGTAATTTGGAAACAGTGATATTTGCTGATTGTACTCTGCTACTCTAGTAGTAAAGATGAGCTGTGAGAAGAAATGGAATAGGAAATAGTGAAAATCAATCAGGGAATGCACATTAAAATATCAGGTGCCATGGGTACCCATCATGTGAAGTTGTGTGTTCAGAGAATGGTTCAGATTTTGTACAACCTATGATGAAGTCTGAGCTGAATATTATAAACGAAGATCTAAAGTAATTATTTTTGTTATAAAAGTACTAATTCAAAAGACACAAGATGTCATAAATCAAATTGTTGTGGTTTAACCTAGCAGGCAGCTCAGCACCACACAGCTGCTTGCTCACTCTCCCCAGATGGAATGGGGGAGAGAATCAGAAAGGTAGAAGTGTGAGAACTCATGGGCCAAGATAAAGACAGCTCACTAGGTAAAGCAAAAGCCGTGTGCACAATGCTAAAAATGATTACAGATGGCTTGGAGAATGAAAAAGAAAACATAATCATGAGAGCTGATAAAGTCACAGTTTGTCCACAGCTTGAATACCTTGCACAAATCTGGTTTTATCTCAGTAAAACACTGAAGAACTGGAAAAGAAACACGTTAGCATGACAAGGCCAATTAAAAACATGAAACAATTTCTTTATAAGAGACTAGAGCTTCTGTCTGGAAAAGAGATGGTGGGGGAATGACATGAAATACATTGACTCACGAGGGACCAAGAAAAGGTATGGTCAGGGAACGGTTGTTCATTGTTACTCTAATAGAAAAACAAGGTGATAACAAATAACTGTAACTTGTTCATAACAAAGAAAATGAAATATTTCTTCAGTCAGGGTGACAGGAAACAGCAGATACTAAAAGTTTAAATGGATTAAAAAACAGGTGGTGAAAAAAATGCTGCTAAATACAGACACCACTTTTGGCTCAGAAACTCCCTCAGTGCCAAATTGCATCTGGGAGAAAGGTCACTAGTGCTGTCCCAGTTTTACACCCTTTCCTAAACATCTACTACTGGTCATTGCCAAAGACAGTCTGTGGGCTAGCTGGACTTTTGTTCTACCCTAGTACAGCAGTCCTCATGTTTTTTATTTTCATTTCTTCCTTACCATCTTCTCCCTAAAGCAGAATTGGTTCAACAGCACCAACAGCTCAGATCTTGTCTTTCAGTTAGTGATTTAAGGATCAAAGAAGACAGTGGATAAAAGAGCATTTGAGTTGTCCAAATGCTGGACAGCAGCACACCAGAGAGGGTGAAGGGGCTTCTGGTCTCAAAGCATTAAGGTTTCTTCCTGCTGAGTAGGTGTCATGGGGAGACGTTAGCCTTACTGGCTGTCTCAGGGTTGTCCAAAAGTTTAAAGAGAGCACTTCAGAAGTTTCTAGAAGTTACTTTGGTAAATTTGTCTTGAAAGAATGCTACTCATTTCCCTGCAAGGGGCCTGGTGTGGTAGACTGAAACTAAGAGGAGCTTAGGTCTGCAGATGATGATGGTTTAATGTGGAATTGCTTGAAAGGAAAAACAAGCATTGAATTGTTTCTCCCAACCCCAAATTGAAATTTCATTTTCTTCCTCATTTTTTTTTCTCTTGGTAGACTGCCCTATCATTACATCTGTACAAGCAAATATTAAGAGGGAAGACAGCACAACAACATTAAAGACACAGCAGAGTGACCAAGCAGAAGCCTTAGGAGCTACATACACCCTGACTGAGCTGGCTAGTCCTGGCCATAGCTCAAAGCCCACCATGCTCCCAAGATTCATTACTGAATGTGGGCTGCTTAGAGATTACAACTGCCCTTCTTGAGCAGGTTTCTATGAGCTGACCTCTCCGCTCACCTTTGTTCATGTGACAAAGACATGCAGAATACAAGGAGATGTTTGGCTCCTCCCTCTAGGGCCAACTCTCCCTGTGTATCCGCAAGGCCTACAATGACTGTGTACCCCAGATTTTCCTCCCCCCTCCTCTGTCTCCTCCCTCCCTGTAGGATTGTATCAAACCTTCAAGTTCACTCCCAGGGCACTTCAAAGGTATGCAAAGCAGAGGGTTGGCATTCTGGCGTCAAACCCAACCTGGATGGTACTCCTGTATTGCAGAACAATCAGAGGTCAAGATAAAGCTGGCAAAAAATCCTGTAGTGAATTGAGTGAGCCACTCACCTTATACCGAAAAGATGAGTTTTGACTCTGTAAGGTGATTTCTGAACATCTGAAGGATTTCCCCTCATAGAAAAGGACAGAGGACTGACCAAAAACAATGCAGGAAACCTTCCCCACTGACTGAGATACTGTGCAGTGTCACAAGGCTTTCACAGAGCAATTTATGATTATTTACCCAGCTGTTCCTCCAGTGAAACCTAACTGTACATTTCTTTTTAATGCATGCTGAAAATGCCATGTACTAGCAGTAGTTATTCAATTGCTGTATAAAGCTATATGTATATCCTTCATTTAGATATAGCTAGAGTTACTAGCTGCAATTCAATGGACTACAAGTAAGGAGGAAAAAAATCTTCAATATAGTGTTTAGAGTTATTTCTTGAATGTGAACCTACTTTATCAATTACTGTATTTAACATACAAATACTGGACTATTTGCAGTTTCATAAATAACGTAAGGAATTTACATTTTGAAACTGCTTTCCAGGATTTTGCACCTGAAGCTGGCAGTATTTGAAAACACGGCCTAGCTGTGCGTTGCATCAGACTGTAGTCTAGTAACACTGAGAGAACAGACTGTTAAAATAAGCATCTACATCATTTTTCACCGTACACAGAGCCACAACGCATCTGCTTAAAAACAAATATATGTTTGCAGTGAAACATTTCAACAAATCACAGAACTCAGCAGCAAAGTAGTTAAACATTTATGATTTGATTTTATCTCAGCTTGGAATGTCGCTGGAGTGTCCCACTTCTAACAACTGTTTGCTAAGTTAAGGCTTTAGTGTTTACACAGTGCTGAATGAAGCAGCCTGGTCACCAGATGTGAATGCTTCCTTAGACGAGAGCTTTCAATCAGATCACGGTCCTAATGGTCCCTGCTCCAACCTTCTTCCTCAGGACGTCCACCAGCCTTTCCAACCTGAGAGGGGGCAGGGGAGAGGGAGAGGAGAAAAAAAAAGGAAGCTAACGTTAGGAATGTTCTGGCTGAAAGAGACAGTGTTTGCACTGAACCAAGCTGTCCTGGTGGTGGTCACGCTCAGAAACAAAGCACTACTGTAAAAGACAGACATTAAGGGAAAATGCAGACAACTTACAGAAAACTTTTTAACCTACAACCCAATCCATTTGCAGTCAGTGATATATACCAACTTGCTTTTCTTTTGTACTATATGTAGTGTCTGAACCCCAATAAAGAACTAACACAAAACCCTTTGCAGCAATCATGGCAAATATACCCTTTGCTGTTAGCAGGACATTTGGTTTTCGTACTTTAAAAATCTGAACAGTCCATGGTTCTTGTTAAATGTTAAACTTAGCTGTTTCCCTTAAAAAAATACCATGCCCATTATCCAGCAGTGCGAGATACTTTGATTGTTCAGTTTATAAATTAATGCCCCCAAACCCATGCCTTTTATATCAAAAGCGTATTCAAAATACTTAAGAAAGTTTCTGAGGTTGTGAATGCTGATATTTGAAGGTGGCCTGTATGACTGTTATGTAGACTACGCAAAAATTAAGTCTAAATAAGTGGGACAGAGAGCCACCTAGTCCTCTCTTAATTTTAATGCACAGGCTATAAGCATGTCCAGAATTTCATTGGCTTAATTTGTTCTTTCCTTTGGTATATAGGCAAACTCATGGGCCTAAAATTGTTCAGGGTTCTTCTATTTGTACACATTTACCTTAAGCACTCCCGTGCAATCAGGCATTCAAGTGATTTCTTTAATTTATCTGTACTTTATCGAATTCTTCCATGAAAGCTCTCCCACCAATAAACTATATAAAATTAGACACCACATACTAGAAGTACTGGAATACTTTCAGAGCCATATTATGCACACAACTTTTATAATGGATAAAAACAATTGCAAGTTCATGTAGCTGTGTTCATTATTGCAAAGTTGAACAATTTTTCTTATCTGAAGAGACAGATTTTTTAATATTATATAACATGAGGAAGGTAGATAGGAAATAAAAAAATAACAGCTTTATCAAAACTGTAAAATGTATTTTATCTAATGGATACATTAGTAATTTCAGTTCAGGAAAACTAGTTAACACATCTTGGATTTATTGCCACAAATCATGACTAACACACATGGTACGTATTGAAACACTCTTGTTTTCCAGGAACCACCAAAGTGCCATGAAGCTACACCTCTTATTGTACTCACCAGGTGACTTAATTCCTGAAACTTGATTAAGAATTCACCACCCTAACACAATTATCAGACACCAGGAAATGTATGGGGAAAGTTCAGCTGGCTCTAGTTGTTCCACAGGGACTCTAAATAATCTGCTTTTAATCACTTTTTAAGCACAGGTAAAAAGGCACTTCTTAGCTATTCCTTTCCCTCCAATTGCCCATGTATCACTTTTCTTTTTTCACCAGCTGGTGCATTTTTTCTGTATTTGTAACATACATCTATGGCAGTCCTAACTCACTGCAGTTAGTCCATGCAAGTATAAAGTCAGGGATTTCACAGCGTGTTTACTCCTTAAAGTGGATGAATTTATGTTTTCTGGGTTCTAAGAGTTTTAACTCATAGTTACTGATAGGTCATATTTTCGTTGCCCCCTGTTAAATCAGTTCTTAGTCCATGTGCAATTTCAGAAAGCAATGACAGATCAGTCCTCACCCTCAACAGCAATGACAACTTTTGACCTTTTTATGTTTAGAGGCAGCACTGCAGCTTTCTCACCACTTTAAATATCACTGGAGGTCTCTCTCACTAACACCCTCTCTAATGTGCTTCAGGAACATAAAGGAGAGGAGAAACATGTCAAACTGTCTGGGCAAACAGGTTGGAGCTGCCAATTGTTTTCTGATAAGCAGCAGAAACATAACAAAATTTGAGCTTATTTAAATCACCGCTCAGTTAAAAAGAAATCATATGTGGTTTATAGAAACAGGGGAAAAATGCCTTCAATAATTGAGGTTTCTTTCAGGGACACAGGTTATAGGGTCACTGCTTATGCACTGTCCTGCAATTGGGCTTAGATGTGCACCACTCTGTGACCAACCAATGGCACTGCACATCGGAGCAGGCAAGTTAGTGAGGAGCTGCCCATGTTTGAAGAGAAATACCACTGGGATGAAAGTAGCTGTCTTCTGTTTAACCTTGGAACTGTCAGGCTTCATTGAAAATAATGAGGCTTAACAATCCTAGCTTCTGCCTTTCAAATGAATGATGACTGAAATCATCAAAATGAGGTATCCAGCACCAAATACAAACTGTGCAGGGCTTATTTGCCTTTTGTTTCAGTCATGTGTGGATTTGCAAATTTATTTATTCTTTATTAGAAGAAAGAAAAAAAAAAACCAGCAGGGGATTAAGAATCCATACCTTTGAAAGAGATTTAAACAATAATGTAAAAGAGAAACTGTAACAGCTATTTATAAGATAAAATAACAGAGGGCAAAATTCACCCCTACACACACACAAGACCCAATATACCACTGAAATCCCACTTAAGCCTACAAAATAATGCTATGGGCTGAATCAGTGGTTAATAACTCTTGATACAGGCCTCAGGGGGCTTTTCGGAACGATAATCCTGGACTCTTTGTTCACCAAGGGCCCAACTCTGCCATCCTGACTCACAGTAAGCAACATTTTTCTTTGTGAGTAATAAAAGACAGCTAATAAGGCCATTTGTGAAAATGAAGCACTACCTGCAAGGGGTGAGGATGACAGAATCATGTCTTATTGATCAGGCTTTGCATCAAGCCTGGTGGGTTACTGCAGGCAGCTCCTTTTGGAGCTGAGCATCTTAATCTGTGGTCAACTGAAGGAATACCACAAGATAAAAACTAACTAAAATATCTAAGCAGCAGAATGGGAGGTGCTGGGAACTACTCTAAAAGTCTCTGGGTCTGTAGAGTTTGATTCAAAATAAAGAGGACAGTGACCTGAAGAAAACAGTTTTTATTATGTTGTGCAATCATGATATATCTGCCAATATAGCCTCACCATACTTTACTTAACTGAAAGAAGTACTGACTACATTTGATAGTATCCTAGGACACTGGTTTAACAAATGACTTTTTTTTTTTTTGCTTGCAGAGGAAACAGTATTCATAGTATCGATGCAACATGCAACATGACACCCAGGAGAAGTTAGCAAAACACGCATCATTGTGAAGAGTCTTGAATTGCAGTGGCTTAATTATTCCTCGGTATCAGGGGAATCTGTGTTTTACTACAGAAATTAAAAAAAAAATACTTGAGGGGCTTGCTGTTACAGTATTACCAGTTTGAATATATAATTTTAAAAGTGTTGCTAAGCCTTAAGAAGTTCCTCATCTTCAGAAAAAGGCTATGTAAACAAGAATGTTGCCACAGATGTCTTCCCCAAGACAGATTCTTCACTATTCTCAACTACTCTTCCAATTATTCCAAATTATATTCTCTTACCACCTATGTATACATCTAACAAAATGCCTATACAGAGAGTGTGATGTTATATGGAATATTCTTACACACTTCCTGAACTGTTTGACAGCCTCCTTTGACTTTTAGCAGAGTTTTACAGAGTTTTACTCCCTTGAATATAAACTATTTTGGTTCTTGAATAATGCTCAACAAGGTAGACTTACGATTCTTACTGACAGAGAAATTTGTTTGAGGAGCCCAGAAGCTGGATGTATAGTTGCAAAGATGGTACCTACTGGTGCAACCACTGTATTGCTGACTGCTGAAGAAATCTAAGTTTAAACTGGAGCTTGGGATCAGTAAAAATCCATGTAGATCCTCCCACACTGCTCCTTCTCTGGCCAAAGGAACTCACTCCAAATGAGAGCATTGGCCTTTATCCACAAGTTCTGTACATGACCAAGTTACAGCATCACAGAATGATCCTGCAGGGCATCATGCCCCAGAAGTAGCCAAAAATGTATACTCAACTGAAACGAAAAAGAATCCTTCAAGTAGCCTATGCCTTAATCTGCAAAGCAATATATAGACTAGCTGAAAACAATAGCTTATAACTTGCATATGTGGGGGTTAAGTGATAAAAACAAAACCCTCCTGGATTTTGAAATGCTATATAAAGGCTTATAAACCTAAACTATAACCCTTGGTTATCTTTCCAGTAGATAAGATTAGGCTTAGGCTATGAAGATGGCCTTACTTGCATGATTTCTGGCTTCTTGTGGAATGTGTTTTGTTAACACTAATTCCCTTTAGAAACCAAGCATTTAAAAATATTTTAGGTAAATAAAATGCATTACAAACAATTTAGCAGTTGGGCTCTGTGAATAAGTGACTGTTTCATGAGCGTTCCAACAAATTCACTTAATTTCATCTCAGAATGGAAAGGAAAAAAACCAAACTAATTTTCTTTTCCTCTCCTTTCCTTCAATTTTCTTCTTGGATGTATTTCACTGAATCCTACTCAGCATACTTGTTTTCAGACATTTTGTGCAAAAGTGAAGGAACTTAGTGCCACGGAGAAGATACCATTATGCTATGATACTATCACTTTTCTAGAAACCAGTCACTTGGATAGGATCATTTACTCAAGAAGCTGGAGGAAACTGGTTCAGGTCTACTGTCTGCAGAAGAGAATCAGGCTCCAGCTTCTTCCCTCTTCAGGAAGCAGCACTGCACGAACACTGGGCTCAGGGGGGCCTTGTTTTCACTTTCAATTATTGAAGCTGCTCCGATTAAATAAAACGCTTAAATATTCACTGGATCAAAGCCTGGAACATAAAGGTATGGCCTTGCAGTAACTGGCCTGTGTGCTACAGAGGCATCTCCTTCTTGCCATCTGGGTGGCTCAGTGAAACTTTAGTTATTCTTATTCCTAAAGTTAGGTATTATTTTTGCCACCTCAAAACCCTGACTTTTCAACAATAATAATTTCTGATTGACTCACTGAAATACATTACCTGAGTGCATGTAATGGGTCATCTACCAGTCTGTAACAGGAATCTTCATAAATCAACATCTTGCTAAAGACTACTCGAGCTCATATGGACCTGGCTGCCTTTACCTAGGGAATTTTCCTCTGCATCTTTTGCACTGGAGACTGTGTGTCTTCTAAATGACACATAGCAGTTCAGCAGCATTTTTGAACCTGATGCAGGAATTGCTGGATGAAATTCTGTGCTCCGTGTTAGACAGGTGGCTGGACTGACCGGTATTAATAGCCCTTTCTGGTCTTAAAATTGAATATTAAGGACTGATTTAGCAGCATCAGCGAGCTCTAAACTGTGGTACACCACAGCGTAGAATGTAATTACTCCAGGCACTGCCGCCAATTCCTGCTTGCCCAACACTGTTTGTAATGTCACTCCAAAAAGTATGTTCCATTAAATTTACAGACCTTAAATTTGGCAGGGCAAGCCATTCTGTCTCTGAAAAGCCCTGTCACAAAACAAGCATTCCTATTAAATCCCTTTCAGCGTCTTCTCAACCCAAAAGAGTAATTCTGTATATGATTAAACTTAGAAGTAAATACAGCCAGTTGGGCTCCTGACAGCAGACATATTTCAAAATAAACCTGGCTTACACAGGCCTTGGCTAAAATATTAAGTCTTTATCTGTGGTTCACAATAACTAATCTTGTCAAATTGTTTGCTCTCTACCTTCTGTTTGGAAGATTATGAGCTAGCTCACCATTACTATTCACCTTGTACCATCACTAGCAGGAGGAAAAGTGAGTGATAAACACAGTTGGTCTATTTTGACAGCATTTCACTCTACTTTGCATTCATGTAGATTGGTACACAGTACAGAATAATACAGAATCAGGACTTGTGCCTCTATGCTGGATTTAATGCTACCTTGTGAAACTGAAAACAAGCCCCCCCCCGAACCCAGGGTTCATGCAGTGCTGCTTCCTGAAGAGGGAAGCAGCTGGAGCCTGATTCTCTTCTGCAGACAGTAGACCTGAACCAGTTTCCTCCATCTGATCGGAGAACTTCACCTAATTACTACAGCCTCAGTCCCACAGTTTACATACTGGTTTTATGCAAAGTTCACGACACCTACTTGTGCAAGAAAACCCTTTTCTATGCCTCCTGCCACAAGCTTGAAATACTTAGCACTGACAGGTATTGTTTCCACTCACTTGGTATTACAGCTAGTCCCTTTTCCAGGAGAAATCTTGCCACCTAAGCCTACTACTTACTGTGACAGAATTTCCACAAAGTTTGTGCTGATATGAATAGGCAAGTGTCTCTTGGATTTTCTTGATGAATACTTCCTGGAACTCTCTGTCATCTGCTTAAGAAAAGCTAGCAGATTTACTTTATTGCTAATATATCTTCCCTGTAGAAAGTATTCCATCACAGTATTTATTCTTTTGAAAAGGGAAAAATATTGCTTCCTATCAGCTCCTAATGAACACTAGTCTGGCCCTTTGGTACAATGTCTGGTATCATTATAGAGCCATGATTTACAGGCAGGCTTATTCTGTCTCTGAACAGTTCCCTACCTTTTTTTTTTTTTTTTTTTTTTTTTTTTTTTTTTGCAAGCAATCTCATAAAGCAAATATTCTTTCCTTTTAGCACTCAAAATATGAAGGGACGGTCAGAACTTTTGTGTAAAGTGCATAAAAGGCAGATATCAGGTGTATTTTGCATTATTTGTACTTTGCATGGGGCAAAACCGTATGCAGAGAAGGGAAATGACGTGTTGAAACTCAGCCAACCAAGAAGACGAAAAGGACCCACAAACTTTTTTTCATGTTTAACTTCATATATAAGTAGACTTGAACTGAACTGAGTTCCTCGTGTACATACACACACACAAGTATAGGCATAAATGCCTGCAGAATTAGCATCCAAAATTGTTAGATACAGAACCCACCCCTCTCGGTTTCTTAATCCATGCCCTGGATCATGTCAACTGGTAACAACCAGCCAGTTCTTTTATTCTACATCTAGCTGAGATTCATGAAATGCAAAAAAGACCTACTTAGTAGATATTGTTGTTCTATATCCTTCTTTAGGAATATTAAAAAAAAAAAAGGTCAAAAATCTGTTGGCAAAAATAACTACTATTTTAAACCTGCTCAAAACAAGACAGGATTTCTGATGAAATGTATCAAACCAGCAGTTTGATAATATGTTTAAGAATCTGTGGGGAATGGGGTTACTGGAGACTCTAAACTTTAAAAGTATCAGTCTGAAACCACCACATTATACCTTTCTGTGTATTTCAAACAAGCCTTCTTTACAATGCCAGGTCTGAACTTCTCAGCAGCCTGTTCTGGGCCAGTCCCTCCCCTTTTGGGCACGTTCTAGTCAAGCCTTGTTTACAACGAGTTCATAAAATCTCAAATACTGCTGTACTGCTCAGGCTGCTTCCCAAGTCCACCCCATCAAAGAACAACTTTGGCAGACCCCTCTTGATATCATAAACAATGAAGACAACATTAGCTTTTTTTTGATTCTGCAAATATTTTACAAAACCTAATGCAGACTTGCTGGCTCTAGACAGCTCTCAGCTATGTTCTGTCTCCCTGAGGTGGTCCCACCCTCGTGACCATGAGTAATCTGGATCTTGTGGAGAGAAAATTCCTTCCCATAAACCATCATTCAATCCATCCACTATACATTCAAAATAGTCACTTTTACATGGGTTTGATGTATTTCAATAAACATTCATTCCTTCCTTGTGTGACTCATGTGATGTTGCCCACACTGGAATGATTTCTATGGTATCACTGAGAGATCAAGTAACAATGGAAAAGGGTTTGGATGCAAGAAGTAGGGATTTAGTTGAGCTCCCAGTTGTGATAAGCCATTCACAACGGGCTCAGACTGGTAGCTGAACTCCCCACCCTTCTGGTGTAATTCAGTGGTGCCCACAGACTTCTCCTGGATTCAGGGCGACTCACACTTAGTCATCCTCCTAAAAGTATTTATAGAAAGAAAAAAAAAAGAGAATTCTTTCGACAGTAGTGAACCAACAAAAAATCCATGGATGAAACATCCTCTCTTCTTAATGTTTGCAATGTATTACAGATAGAAGTTATCAAGGTGAAGCTTGTCTGTTTTGGTGATGTTGCAATGTGGTCCCACATGCAGGGACAAAAACAGAAAAGGTGTCTCACTGCTCATTTGCACATAAAAAATGAGCTTTTAAATTACCAGTTGAGACTCAGCATCACAGACCAGAGTGTCTTCTACACGCATGTAATGTTATTTAAAACACATCAAAGACCTTTTAGCAAGTTATCATCCATTTAAGGCCATTAAAGTAAAAACTAGCTTCAGCAGCCTCTCTTCAGAAGCAGACACCAGTCTCCAACTGTCTTTTGCACCATTCCATCAAGACATTTCACATGATATTTTTTTGAACCTTCAAAAAAGGGCCTTTTAGGCCCTTTTTGCTACATGTTCCTTCCATGTGACTGGAAATTAGCTTTAGTGTCACATTTTGTTCTGCTCCTGGGAATTCAGAGAATTCTTGAGTTAGGCTGAATGAGGAGAGAAGCAGTGCACCTTCAGCTAATTTCGAGGACAGCTTTAATTTTTCTGAACTGGTGAGCTTACTGACTCAAGCCTTGGTGGCAATTCTGCCTGGTGGTGATGTGAATGAGATTGATTGTAGGAAAAGAGGCTTTTAATTTCTGCTGATACAAGCATAAAAATCTGGCTTTACATCAAGACTCCTGAAATTCTTCAGAAGCAGAGTAAAATATTTTCCTAGTGTTTAAAATCAGAGACCTATGAAATAACTTTTTGCTGAGTTTTCCTATTAGGATACCCCTTTTATCATATGTAGATGTGCACTTATTATACCCTTCTTTTATATATGTATATTTATATATTTTAATATATAATTATTTAGTCATATAATTATATGCAGTGACAGAAACTGATGAGGCCCAGAGTAAAATGTTAAATATGGTAATTTTATTATACATATCCCAATATCTGCAGTGTCTTCCATTCAAAATATGAATTCTGATACTTGCTATGGACAAAAATTCCATAATCTGAAACAGAAATGCTAAATTTTGGTCCTAAAGATTTACGAGTTACAACAAGTCATTGTTTAGATCTGTATACTTATACCCACCTCACATACAGCAAAAACCTAGAAAAGGGAAACTGAGAAAATTACCAGTAAAGCAGGGGCACTTAAAGGGTTAAAGTTTTTGTTAGCTCTCATACCTACAAACAAAATGAATGTTGCCTTTCCAAAAAATCTTGTTCAAAAAAATTAAAAGCCTTGAAAACATCTGGCTATTACTTCCATGACTCAGTATTAGATTAGAAACATGAACTGCAATTTTTTATTGTTGTTGTTGAAGAAGTAGTTCCTTCTTCAGTAAAGGTACACTTTAAGTAGCGGAAAAATGATTTCAAGTTTGCTTAAAATTAAATATTTTGCTGGATTGGGCCTAGTCTGTTATTCCTATTTGATGCTGTAAAGAACCATTCCAGCAATTCTCCCAAAGTTTATACGTAATTCAGAAGCTTCAGTAAGTCTGGGATTTCTTGTTGAGCTTCTGCACATACATTTACAGTATTCAATCTTTTGCATATGTTAAGAAACAGTATGAGTATTAACAGAAAGAACCGCAAATTTATTTTTATTCCTTCAGCCAAGCCACAAATAAATGACTCTTGCAAACAAACCAAATACTATTTAGTAACGGCAATGTAAATGCCATGGATTTATTTTATTTGGATATAAAATATTAAAGTAAATGATTATTTGCTGTGACACTCATTTTATCATCTTGGAAAAAAAAGCAAGTCTTAGAAAAAGTTCTCTTGCCTTTCGTCAGGAAGCACTCAATCTGCTTTTCAAAGTTATTTAATATTTTTCCAGAGAATAGTTAACTCCAAGCTTACAAATACTGTGTCAGCATGCTTCCTCCTATTCGGCAAACAACTTCAAAATCTAATTTGTTTGTGTTATTGGCCTTACTAAATATTGGTCTTTGCAAGTCTGGTTTACACCATTTATATTAACTATGCCAACATTCTGATTTTGTTCTGAAGTATTCCACAACAAGCTGATACTATACAATACAAGCCCAAGAGCTAGCCGATCCAGTTTACTGAGTATACTTAGTGTATTTTGCTACTGATAAATCAATAAAACCATGTTGTAATCTACAAACTTCCATCTCTGTGAAGCAGCTATAAGCAAACTGTAAATGAACACACAGGTCAAAAACTGGGATGCCGTGATTATGTTGACTATGAAAACATTTGACTTTCATAGAATACATTTTAGTGTTTGAGAGAACGAAGTTTCTGCACTGCTTATATTTTCCTGAAAGACTGAGATGATAAATATTCAAATGATGATAAATATTTGTGTTTATATTGTAACTACACATACTTTAAGAAAACAATATCTGCACTGCAATCCATGATTTACAGAGGTTAAGTAAATGTAAATCATAGCTACACAAAGAAAATAAACACTTGACTTAGATTGTATACTCAGTTTTGTGTTCTTCATCCATGT
Source organism: Heteronetta atricapilla (assembly GCA_011075105.1). NCBI lineage: Eukaryota > Metazoa > Chordata > Aves > Anseriformes > Anatidae > Heteronetta > Heteronetta atricapilla. Next base: position 33,349,291 of record CM021735.1, read on the forward strand.
GAAACTTCCTGTAGTCAGTGGATGTCTTGGGTGTGCAAGGGATGCATTAAAGTTTTATCTGTAATTCCCTTTTGTTTGGGATGATTATTATTATTATTTTGTCTTCATTCTGTGAAGTACACCACTGAACATAATCTTGGCATTGACCATAAACAATGGTTGCTAAAGGCCTCACTATAATTTATGACACCCAAAATATCCATGAAATTGGTATTCCACAATCTGCTCTGGCATTATCACAGATTAAAACTGTATGAGACTTTTGGTACTGATAAAACAAAATGATCTACTAAGGGCCATCCTCAAAAGACAAGGAAATGCCAAAAGACACTACAAATTATTAGTACTACCAAGGGCCTTAGCTGTGGCTCAGATCACCAGATCTGTCCTTCAGGACTCCAGTATTCAGAACAGGACTTGCACAGGCACATTCCTCCTCCAGACTGCACAAAGAGCAAGACAGCACCTTGGGATGGGATTTGTAACAATGGTTATAAGAGAAGAGTGCTCCTAAACCAAGCAGATAGCTTTTGTGTTATTCAGTCAGAAGTTTCTATTTATGCTAACACAAGTCTTCTCTTCTCTGGGTCAGAAAGTTATTACTGCAAGTGGTAGGTAGCACCAGCCACTCCCTCCTTCACAGCCCGCAAATCCTAACTGGATTGTAACTGAAGCATGAAATTCAAAAACTGGCAAGCAATGTGTCATCCAGTGAAGATGATTGTGATTCAGTGTGGAAAACACATTTCATTACAGATTTGCAAAAGTAATATATTTCCTTTTGTGCAGAATGAATGGTACTTCAGACATAACAAGAGAAACAAGATCTGCGTAGTGATACCAAAACAGAACATACCTAGAAAGGTCCAGAGAATATGCCCCGAGTGGCTGAATTTGTTCAGCTCACCTTAGATTTGAATGTTAGTTCAATATTTTATTTCCTCACAACCTAAGAAATTGATTTCACTCTGTATGTTAAATTTATCTGAAGTTGAACACAACTTTATTGGCTTACTAAATTCTTTTATTACAACAAATATGTATCTCTACAAGACTTCTTAATTCATCATTTCACCAGGCATATTATTGCAGTCTGAGGGGAATTATTCTGAGAGAAGTCAATGGTGTTAGTGCAGAATTCCAAGTATTTAAATAAATTCTGCCCCTACCATGTGCTGCTTTCTGTTAGACATGGCTTTTTTCACACATTTCAATGTGTCTTAATTCCTCACTAAACCTAATTCCTAAAGCAGACTACTTGCAAGCCCATTGCCCCTAAACCTAATAATTTCACATTGCCTGTTTTTGCTACTCTAGTTAATGGTAATATTTTGTGTAAGATATTATATACTTGGTACTAGATTTTGTGTTTCAGATTCTGTAATGTTCTTCTTCATGCCTTGCATGCCAAAGAAACTTTACATCAGCTCTACTGCATGGCAGAATTCTTTTGGGTATGTGGTAGTTTTGCGTGTCTGGGAGTCTTCCATCTGGCTAGTGTGGGTTTCCTAAACACTATAAAACCCTGCCTGTGGAGATTGTATATCTCTTATGGGCCCCATGGAGTTTATAATCTGCTTTTAATCATTGCACAAGGCAGCCAACACATCAGTCCTCATCAAGCAGCTTTTTCAACATTGAATATCCTTTAATAACTTTTGATCCATTCTGAAAGTTCAGTTACTGCTGATTTTCATTGCTATCTTAAGACTGCTACAAGAGTTTCTCCTCCCTCAGCTCCTTCCTTGCAAACTCTCATAACCATTGACTTAAATCGTTTATTACAGTAAGTAAAAAATTCTTAGCACTTTGCCCTCGCTTGTCTTTTGAATGTAGCCACTAGCATCTGTTTCACAGTAAACTACAGGTCAGATCCTTAGCTGGGACAAATTAATACAACTCAGTGCAATAGAGCTAAGCCAATTTACTGTAACTAAGAAACTAGCTCTACATTTACATTCTTCAACAAGTCATCAGAACTTACTTTACTTCTCAAAATGCAAGCATCAATTAAATTATTCCCTATGTGATATTAAAAGATTACCAACTGTTCAATTCCAGCAGAAATTCACAGCAGCAGACAACATGGTGGTTTTCATTAAAAGCAAAATCACTTTTGACATCTGCTAAATTATTTACTGACACAAATCAGTGAAACTATTAATATCTATAAACCATACTACTAATCTCCAGTAGTTAACATGATCTCACATTCAGGATACAGTTTTGTAAAAAAAAGAAAAAAGAAAAAAAAAAAAAAAGCAGCCTAGTTTTAATAGGGGAGTCTGATCATCTAAATGTGTCATCCTAATAAAATAAGAAATCAAATTATTTTAATTGTTTTGAAAGATGAAAATAAAAGACATGCATTTTCAAAATTTAAAATAAAACCAATTGAGTTCTCTAACATTTGGTGGTTCCTCCAAAACAAATAGCTCTAAGTCCCAGTGAATGTACAACTTGTTTCTTTTGTGCAGTGCTGCTGCCTGCAATTTCTAATTAACTAGCTCCATTCTTATCTACAACAAGTGACTGAAAGCATACAAGTTATAATATATACTTCAACTAAATATATGTAGGTATGATTTTAAAAGGGAGATAACTAGTTAACAACATTTGCATGAGGCAAAGAGGCTCAATCGGTATAATAAATCAGAAATGCTTGCTTTTAGCTTGTTCCCTGCATAGCTGTGCTGTACTGAATATAATCTGTACATTAAAGATACCATGTTTGCAGTTAAAAATCTCCAGAGACTTTAGACCTATACATAAAGATACTTATTTTACTCTTTTCTGAAACACTGACCTGTATCCTCATTTAAAAATGAACACCACATCTTTATGTTATTAAATCTTTGTTTTGATCTATTAGTATTCACCAAAGTGCCATTTTATACAACCCTGCACTGAATAGGCAAGGCTGGAGGTAACCATCTGCAGCTTTAGAGACTGCGTTTGAATTGATGAAAAGAGCTTTGTGTGTTCATTGCCAAGTTTGATTCTTCCAGTCATTAGACATTCCCCTCAGATCGCATCAATGAAGCGGACTCTCTTACACCCATGTGTTAAATTCTCTTCTCCTCATGGTTTCCTTTGCCAGCTATACTCCAGAAAGACTACCGGGTCTTAGCCACATTCTTCTCACAGCTGTGTTAAAAAAGAGCATCAGAGCGTCTTCCCAAAATCCATATGTGTATCTGGTCAGTCCCCTGTCGGAGGGTCACCTCACATTGTGGTGTGATTATTCAAATATTCATTCTTGTTCTTGAACTGCACTGCTCCGACCACTCTGGGAAAGATTAGACCCTCCAGCAAGCACCGGAGAACGTCTTGGACATCAATGTGAAATGCACACAACTCCTGTACTAGCAAGGCAGATTAGTTTTACTTGCAGAGGAAGGGGACTCTAATCACTTAGTTAATATGCAATGCTTATTTCTTTTATTTTTTTTTTTACTCTTTTAAATGTGTCAGATGCTGGTAAGAAGTGTTTGTTTTTGTTGTCTCATTGATGGACTTATTTATCTAATAAGCTAAGAAGCAAAACTAAATGAACAACTCTGAAAACAGAAATGATGTTCAGAAATGCTGGAGGGAAATCCAGGAGCACTCAAAATGGGTGCATTCCAATAACAGTTAGGTGGCCAGAAAACCCACACCTTAGGAAGTAAAGCAAAGCAAAGCAAAGTAAAGCAAAGATAGCATTTATTTTATGAGAGACAGTAATTTAATTTGATAAAACTACCTGCTTATTCAGAAGATAGCTTATTTTTTCTTGCACTCAATAAACTGAAATATCCAAATTTGTAACTCTCCTGCCTTCCACCTTAAAAGAAAAAAAGGAAACAAAACAAACAAACAACAACACCAAAAAAAAGGGAAAATGTTTCTTTAATAGTTAAGAACAAAACAAGTAAGAATTTCTGCTCACATCATTTTTATAATTGCTTTGTTCACACTACTTTGACAAAGTGTGCTGAGTATATCTATCACGATTTATGCTGATTTTCATAACTGTATATTTTAGCATTGCACCATCACTTCATGGATTTGAGTTTGCTTTCAGAAGCAGAAAGGCTACATAGAAATTCTACATGCATACCTTCCACTACAAACTTACACATGCAGCTCTGCGAGTATGCAAGTATGACTGCTCACATATGCAGAGCTACACCTTACTGAGATGGAATCATTAAATTGTGAGAAAAAAAATAAAAGCCCTCAAAGACAAATTGCATTAAAATTCCCCCCAGCTGCAAAGCTGTTGCAGAAAAATAGAACATTTCCTGGAAAAAAAATACATCAAAAGTGGCCTCAACCTTTACTGATAATTGGCTAATATTGATTTGGTATTACATTATAACCTCCTCTGATCTCACTGTCACCAGTAGCCACTCCTCAATCCCAGAGGCTCCAGTAGGAAGGACAGTTTTAAAATATCTTGCTTCCTCTGCTGGCAGAGGCCTTAATTAATTCACAGGCTTTCCCAGCCACCTTCTCCAGGTCAGCCCCATTTCCCTTCTGGGGCTGCACCAGCTGGTTCCTGGCTTCTCCAGCAGGACAAACTTGCGGGGCCTGTGGCACCGCGCCAGAGCTCCTGGGGAGTCTGTGCCACTGTCCTTATTCTTTGTTAACGTTAATGACATATCAAAAATTATATGCTCTACAGAGCATAAGTTAAAAATCTTAAGTACCCTACAAATTGTCATAATTTCCTACTGAATAAATATGTGAATAAATATGCACTGTGTTATGTGTACATACACACATATTTATTTACACACTTTACACAGTTAAAATGTGTATTTGTTTTATAAACCAGAATAGTGCTCTATTCAAAGTCTAATATATATACCTTGTTAGTATTTCAAAACCAAAATAGATTCAAACAAATGCTGCTAGATCTGTGGGGCTATTTTCCAACCATCATTATTTTCTGTTTCACACCACCGCCCCTGCTAGGACTGCAAATTGTCTTTACAAGTGAGAGTACACAGTTGCAATTCATATATCACACTGCAGTGAGCTGATGCGAGGTGTTCACACTACTTCAGTATCAACAGAATTTTACTATACCTAAGTTCACTACTAGGAGATTCCAATATATCCCCCTTCTGGTTCCCAGCTGCTGTTTCATGTGGGATAGGATCCAGAAATTTTTTAGATGCTTTGTGTCCTGATGACTGAAAGCCCAGGACCACTGTTCTGACTTCAGTCTTGCACTTAGAAAGCAACAACTGCAGGTAGGTACACAAATTAAAGAAATTATGGCAACACTGCAGAAATTCCATCTCCATTGCAAGCTCTGCATGTGATGCAAACACTCAAGTTTTTAGGAATATTAAAAAATTCTTTAGTGTTGCCAGAGAACAGATTAGCAAAGGCACAGTGAACACTAGAAAATTACATGATACAAAGATACAAAGTACATATTTTTCAATTTTATTTTAATTATTTTAATTATGTTATTTCTTAGTGAAGCTAATAATTATTTTCTTCTTCAGATTTTTAACTGTTGCTACGTTATTCATATACATTACTGATTAATATTGGGAAATTACTTCATATAGCTGCTGAATATGTCTCTCAACAGAATTAAATGTTACTTGGGCATTGAGAAGAATGGCAAATCAAGTAAACAGACATCAAAAAACCCTGTTTGGGCTATGAAATGTAGCATTGCATTTCAAAGTACAATCAGCATGCTCTTAAGACAGTACTAATAATTAATATTCCTGTAATTAATACCAAGAAGTCTTTCAGTTGACAGGTTTATAAATTGCTAGTTCCTTTCTGAAATGTAGAGTATCCTACATCTTGGAAATAAAAAGCAAAGCTAACAAATGAGTTCCTGCCTAATTGCCAAACACTGATTTGTATGAAGCAGTTGAATCTACAAAGGAATTGAGAATTCTTAGCCTGGTTTCCCTGCTGATGAGTAAGAACTGTCTGTGTAGTTCTCCCAGAGGTGTCAGAGGAATCTCTATAGTGTCACACAAGGGTTCTTAGCTCAAAGTAAACACACTTTCCACAAACTCAGCTGCTTAATCTGTTTGCAGGTTGAATTATAAGATGGGGGTGGATGACTCTGGGTGCTGGGAAGACGCACAGAACATTTCCACAGTTTCTTGGTAAAAAAGGCATGCTATTGTCATCAAAAGGCTTCAGCCAACTGTTTAATTTTGCCATAGGCTGAGTGGTGTGATCTTAGCAATAATAAAAACTAACCTTACCAAAATTTTCCCAAGTAGTTGAGCATGTTAAATTGCATAAATGCTTTTCACTATAGCAGTGCACCACTACTTTTATTCAGGTTGTGCCTGCACTTCTACACTAGGCACTGTGGTTACACGGGATTAAACAAGAATTTTCTAAAACAAGAACAAAACAAAAACATTCTTCATTTAGATATAGGTTGTCAGTAAGTGTTTATACATAAAAGAAAACACAACAACTTTAAAATCAAGCAGTGTACAGAAAGGTTTAGCCAACATTCTCTTTTAGGTGCTGCAATTATTTTTCATAGGTTTATTTTATCAAGCACGTTTAATGTACCTGCTGAAGTTTCAAAAACATCTAATGTTCAGAATAAAGATCTGAATGATTCTCAACCACTGGAGGTTTTAAAGAGATAACTGAAAAAACATATTTTCTTATACATATATTAATTATATTTTAGGTAGTTACAAATAATTTTTAACATACAAAAATGTAATTTGCATATTTTGTAATAGGAAACCTCAGCATGATTTCTTTTTTAAACAGGAAGAACTCTTATTAGGTCCTTGCAATATTTTATAAGCCAACTCCTAGCTACTCTCAAAATATGTTACAGGCATTAAAGTTGAAGAAAAATATGGACTTATGTGAAAATCTGCAATTGAGCCTTGACAGCCTTGGAAGGGTGTGAGAGGGGTATTTTGCAGCTGATGAATGCAGTGCAGCAATGAGACATGCCGGACTGTGAAGAGGCACTGCCTACACATTTGCCTATATCCCAGCAATCAGACCTGCAGAAGCCTCTGTGCTAGTAATAACTGTCATCACAATAGGGACTTAATAGAGATGAACTTCAGGTTTTGAAGTTCAATAACCTTTCAACAGAGAATTGTATGATGGGAAGGAGAATGCAACCCCTGCTCACCCATTCAGAGACTTCCTGCTGATTTCAGTGAGATTTTGAAGCCATCCCCTAAACAACCCCACCTGCATTTCCTGTATGAATCATACCAGACAAGAAATCACGAGAACCTGAAGGTCCTACCATGCAATTATAATGGCAAATACACTGTTGCTATAGAATTGCCATGGGTGTAAATGATTCATCACTTTCCTTGTGCCTTGCACATGCACTAAACAGTTTCCATAACAGTAGTGACAGGCACACTCTTTTCCATAGCACTATATAACTGTTAAAGTAATTGGCTTCATAACTGAGTAAGTAATGAGCTGAACAGTCAACAAAAAAGGAATCATTTTAAAGGAACTTAGTTCTGAGTACAACAGCATTTTCAGTCACAGGCAAAGGAACAAAATTTCATTTTTCCAATACAAGTTTTCTTGAAAGAAGGCAAATGACTTACTTCTGAACTTTTTCGTTGGCCTCCTTTGAAGCCTCCAAGGCCTTCTGGAGCTTCAACTCAGTATGCTTCTGCTCTGACTGAGCTTGCTGCAGCTGAGCTGCCAGTTCTTCAATCTGGCCATACGTAAGGGTCACAACATCCTCCCTGTCTTTCTGTCTACCTTCAGATGTACTGAAAGCATGGTTAAGCCAGTCCTTCAGGCTCATCCCTTGAGACAAAGGTTTGTGTGAACTGGGGAAAAAAAAGCATACAGTTCATTAAGGTTCAGCCTAAGGCTGAACTGCAAGAATACTACACTCAGTTTAATTAGTATTTTTAATATTATCATATATGGTTCTATATGCATTAATACCAATATTATTTCAAAGGTGATGGGAAATAAAGAGAATACCTTGTTTCCACAAGGGTCTTCTACAAGTATGTAACAACTAGCAGAATTTTAAAAAGTAAAAAACCTGTTAAACAAATTTATAAAGTAGTAGTATTTTTCAACTGTATCATTCTTCCAATCACTTTATGACCTGCAGAAAAAAGCTGTTACTGTGATTTACATGAAGTTGAATTATCAGTGTAAGTTATTGATGTGTTATTATGTCATGATACAGAGGCCTCTCTTTTAGAAAGCAGACTCAGCAACTTAAGAGAGTTTATCTGTAAAATTGAAGATTTTTCAATACAATGAAAGTAATAAAAGTGTTACAATGTACAAACATAATTAAGATATTGGGATTTCTTAGAAATATGAATGATTTATGCATACTAACCAATCCTAAAGGCCCTCAGTCAACATTTTTGTGAGATGGAACTTAAATATTTCTTGATGTTGGTTTAAATAAGCTAGTGATATGTATACTGTGATACACTATGTCTTAAATAGCTTATTTGTGGTAGACAGAGATAGGTTACTTGCCAGCATCAGAGTTTTGACACTGGATACTTCAACATATATAGTGTCCTTCACCGTTTTATTACTGGACGCTTCAACATACTCCACCATAATTTCTTGGAAAGACCTTCGTGAATCACTTTTTTGGTTTCACTTAGAGAGAAAGTAGACATGTTTACCACCTATCGCACACTGAAGTGCCACAGGTGTATACTCAACTTATTCAGTTTTATACACAATTTTGAGTTATATTCATGGAGATACCAAATTATAGAGCACAAAATAGTAATACTTCATTTTACAGACCAGAATATAGTACTATATGCTTTGCACTTGAGTGCCTGAAAGTTCTGGGCAAATCCCAGGGAAATGAGAAATTAAAAGTGAAATTGAACAGGGTCTTAAGGCCCTGTTCTTCTCCTTAAATGAAGAAGATTGTGTACCAGGAAAAAATTCTCAATGAAGCCTGCAAGACTGCAGAACTATTTTCCATGGAAGCAGCAGGTACCCAATATATTAGGTACCTTTATAACAAAAGTGGGACACTTATCACAAAAGTGGATATCATAATGAACAGAGTGTTTAAATAAATAATTGAAGAAATTTCCAAAAAAAACCCAACTTCTTGAATATCAGAAGCCATTGTTGTATTGATGAGTATGACTTGATACCAACCCTTTCATTGATGACCACATAAGTATCAAACATTATTTCAGCATAAATTTCTAGTAGCAGTGGAGACTGATTGTAATACTCAAGATATTCTGCATGACAGCAGGTGGTATGCAATATCATACTTTCTTCCTTTCCAGTTTATTAAGATGTTTGTACAGAAAACATCCTTCATTCCGTCAGTCCATAAAGGAAAATCATATACAAACTAAAATATAATACACATAGACAAAAATACTGTTCATAAACTAACAGAAATCTAAAAGCTAAAACGTCAGTGTTGGTATGTTATTATGCCTACTACCTGAGGTTGTCTTAAAATAAAGTGAAGACCCTTTTCTATTAAATTAAGATATTGAAAATATAAGTATTTGTAAAGGGACAATAAAATCTCTAGAAAATCTCTAGAACATACTCATTAAGGGTTGCACATAACAGTTACTGATTGAAATTCCACTATGGTCAAGCATTGATCACCACAGAAAAATACAAAGATATGCAAATAATGATGAAAGATGGGTACTGAAATACCACTGATGTCTACTTAAACATCTGGCGCAAGAATAAATTGAAAAAAAATGCTGAGAAGCTAAGCTGTTCAGTGAATATATGGGTCATTGGTTTTCAACAAACAAACAAACAAAAAAACTATCTTGTTTATACCAGCTGAGAGCTTTTTTTAAAAAAAAATATTTTCCTTTCTAGAACATATGAAAAACATGGCCTTTTATTTAAATTCCAAAATACTGTCCCTGTTTGGCTACAACTGGCCCTGAATAATACAATATGCAATACACAGTTACATGTTTTAACTCAATGATTGCATCTGAGCTTCTGATGTATATATTATGTAAGCCTGTTCAATTCATATAAATAAAGGCACTGTGGCCGATAAATCTTTCAAACATTTTTTTAAGACCATACAATTTCCAAAATTCCAGAAGATTATTTCTTCAAATAATATTGATGCTATAAATCAAAAATAAATGAGAGTTCTAGGCCTGAAGAATGGTTCACAGAAGCATTCAAATTGTTCCTTGATTTAAGTAATTCACATTTTCATTACATAAAAAAAAACCACACCAACTTTTGCTTACTATGGCAGTATGAGTCTAACAATTTTTGCTTAAGCCTGGGTCTGAGAGCTTCAGTTAATGGGCCACCTTAACCATATCCAGGAAGAAGAAAAAGTCAAATGTGATGAAGTCACTTATGCAGCTCTGGCAGATAGTAAGAGGTCCCCCCAAAGTTAGAGCTGCTTCAAGCCTGACATAAATTTTTCTAGTTGTAACTGTTCCCAGAGGGACTTGTCACTGGCTGAAAATCAACTGCATGAAGTGCTGCTCTTATAACACTTCTCTCTTTACCAGGCATACTTTTGCTACAAGGTGAGAAATGATTTTCCACCTGAAGCAATTACTGAACAACCTTCCACCTAAAGGGGTTGGGGGGGAAGTAAAAAAACAAACATTCCCTATATGTTCCCTCTTTCCTCTCCATCTCCAGTGATAAAACATATCCAGTGTTCCCAAATGCATGTAGGTCTGACCTTGACTTTCACCACAAATGTCTCTGACACTCAAGTTCTGGAGACTGCTCAAACCTCAGTCTGCACTTGGGATAGCTTTGAACAGGGTCCCTTCATAGTGCTGAGACCACTCAATGGCTAGGCAGCATTGATACCTTGAAAATACTACCTCAGAGGTGCTCTTGGGAAACAATCCAATAAGACAATGTTTTTTTTAAAAAAGAAAAAAGTCCATAACACCTAGAAGGACTTTGACATTGTCCTGCAAAGCAGAGGAAATAAAATGGTCAAGTTTGCATTACAGGTGAGTCAGGAGCCTGACAGCTGGTAGACAGGTAACTAGATGACATTGCCCTACCATAGACAAATATTTTATTAGCCTTCCTTCTTCTGTAATTGCAAATGTTAAGATAACTGTTCCTTCTTCAGTACAACCTCCTAAACATGTTTTACTAATTTAGCTGATGGCACCAGCTTTGTTAGCTCAGGCCACAGACCATGTTACAATATTAGTGCATGTTATGCATAACACAGGCTATGTTTTGTGCATTCTTACAGTCCATCACAGAGTGTCATTACCTCATCTGTAGGATGAGCTCAGGCATCCTCTGTATTTTATATTCTCTCACCAAACCCAAGGATAAGCACTTGTTGGGCAGAGCCCACTAATGATTTTCTTCTGTGTGTCAGCTGGTGATAAAACCTTAGGATTTTACAGAATGACATGTTGATTGATAAACACTGATCATGCATGTCCCTACCACCAAACTCAATTACTTTTGAATTTGGATCCATTGTGAACTGTAGGTTGAATCTCAACATTCTCTCCTGAAATGATCTGGAGAAACCTGTGACCTGCATCATCTGCATGCTGTATGATTGAAGCACATGTTCATTATTTATAGTGCAAGCTTGAACTGATAATCATCCATCTTAGAACTTCCATTTTTAAACATATACAAATTAAAGGCCACTACATTGTGCCTCCTCTGTCCTCAATCTTTTCACCTTTAATAAGAGCAATGGCTAACTACCTTTGCAAGGTGCTCTGAGATTCACTACTAAAAAGGGACTTGTCACTGTTGAAGCATGTTAGATCCAGCATAGTTTGAATTTAGGAAAAATGAAACCCAGATGGTCTTCTGGTGACATCAAGCACCAAACATTCTCTTTTGTATCTCACTTCCTTCTCCAAGCACCAAGTACCCTGCAGTACCCACATCATTCCCAAGGGCCTGGGAGGGGTAGCAAGGATCTCAGGCAACTGATTTATTCATTTGAGCCTTTCTTGAAGTTGAGGGACTGCTGAGACATGCTCTCAACGAGAAATAATTGGAAGCCAAACCTCCTTTACAAATGCTTCACTTACAGAGACGCACAGTAATCAAAAGTCACCTCATGCGGCCAGTAGGTAAATCGCTCAGATAGTACAGGTTCATATCAGTGACAAGCACACGACATCCAGCACCACCTATCATTCCTCACGTTCACCACGGCATCAAATGGTCCAGGACTCCCACATAAATAGGTTATGGATGGCTGATATTTGGTTGAAACAGAATCCAAGCAAAAAAATATATGATATGATACCAATAAGTAGAAGGAAGCATTCTGGAGATTTTTGCAGCTGTGGTACTATCCTCTTCAGGTAAATGCAGACCCATGGTTAATAGCTTGTGATCAAGAAATGCTTCTGAATTTCCTGAGGACAAGATGCTCTCCCCAGCAGCACCTGGAGCTCGGCCCTCTATGATCTCTAACTGATTAGAGTCTGGCAGATGATAACTTAAGCATTAGCTTTTTTCAGACATATATCAATTCTCAGATACAGTGCATCAGAGTTTACAGAAGAGAATACTGTATGTTTTATCCTGAATATAATACTTGATACAGATTAACATGACACACACAACACCAGGATTCCATGATGTACCTGTGTTAATTGCAATATACACATCCACAGGCTATCAGATTTCTCCCAAGAATTGGGACACTGTATTTTCAATACAACAGCATCATTTGTAGATGCTCTTCAGAGTTTTTGACTACATGCTATTTCTACAACCAAGCTTTCTTTAAAATGTTCCTCTCATGTTTTGACATGGAATTGGTTGTAGTAGAGTATTTTGGTCTAGCATTCACAGAGTGAGACTATCCAGCTCTGAAGTCTTCTAGCTATGTAAAATTAATCTGATATTTTAAAAATAATTGTATTTTGTACAGTGCTTACTTTACCATACTAGAAGTTGCAAGAAAGGATTTTGCTATCTTTTATCTGCTCTTTATTGCCAATTCATATCCTTTGTCCATTCTTAAATATTTGCCAATGGCTTTAGTTAACAAAATAACTTTAAGGTAGTATTTGTAATACTGTAGTTATTCCCTACAGTAATAGATTGTTTAGGTAACACTGCAAATACAGAGGGAACCTTATCTATTAATCGAAGACAGAATTGGCATCAAGTCATCAAAAGCGACCTCAGTATTTGAATATAAAGGATGTTTAAGATGGTGCCAACACCTCCGCATTGTACCACAGAATCCCAACTGCCTTTCTGTATCACAGAATCCCAACTGCCTTTCCTGGGCAGCACTAACATCATAGCTGCAACCGAACAGATCCTGGTTCAGCTGAACGTGGCAGGCAGGAGGGGCACAGGCAGCCCAGGGACAAGTGGTTTTTCCACCTTCCCAGATCCTGGACTCTCTGGTGGCTGCTGAAGGCCTCTCCATGGACATGGATGAGTGCAGGGATGTGCGAGTGGGTGGTGTAAAGCAAGTGATACTGGCTGTCAGCCAGCTGGGAAATTGCCTATGTCAAGGATTTGCAGAAACACAAACCAGGTGGAATCAAGATGGAGGATCCTCTCCTAAATAACTTAGTGGCTTACTTTTCATACCTTCAGTTTGCTTCTGACAACATCAGTTTTAAGAACAGTGCACTTTTGTCTTCAGAGCTAAACATAATTAAGAAAGCAATAACTCTGGTTGTGTGCTGAATTAATAGACCTTTTGGTACACCATCTAAAACAGGTAGAAAATGACACAGTATGTATTGCTTGTGCCTTTTTTTGGTGACCCTTGCCTTGAGTTTCATTCTGAACACTGCCTCTTACATGGAAACCGGGTATTGTGGGATAGATGGACATTAGGCCTTCAGAGCAGGCGTGTCAGGATCAGCTCATACAGACCCACACATCTACCACCAACCAGGTCTGGACGGCAGCCCCCTTGGCTCCTGCTAACTTCACTGCACTTGGCAGTATGCAGTACATGGCTGGGTTGAAGATCTAGTCTCCAAAATGCCAGCCATGGAAATCTTTCCTGTTGACAAAGAATGTGCACATTCAAGGGTCAGGCATTTCTGCTCTGAGACTTAAATAACGTCTCCTGTCACCGTAGTTTGAATTTAAACTTGCCTGCAGAGCTAAGAAAATCTAGCAGAGATATCTTTGTTAGAAATTATGCATGAAGTTACGGCTAACTTGGTTTGTGCCTTTAGTTTCTTTCACAGCCATTCACTGGTAAGGATAATGGCTTCTGATTTCCATTTTATGTGTGACCTACACACAATTCTATTTGGAATGGACAAAATCCTTCTACAAAAAGCATTAATACTAGTGTATCACCTCTCATATCGGATACACAGAACAAATAAGAATCCTGACCCTGAAAACTGACGTAATTAGTGGAGCATCCACTCAGTAGAAAGTGATACTTCATATATACATCCACCCATATATCTATATACACGTACATAAAATAAATCTGATAGCACAGGTATAGATCATAACATGGGCATCAGAATCACCTGTAAACAAGTTCAGTGTAATGACTATGTGCTGTTGACTTTTTTTTTTTGTCTCCAGGGAATACTGTTTACTTTGCTTTAAAATTTATATGAGTCATTTTGTTACAGGTGCCTTTTTTTAATTAGTTTGAAGGAAACAGTCATTTGAGAAAGAGAGCGGAAATCAATTCTGATTCGATACTGATAGCTACTGTGTGATGTAAACTGTGTGTTCTTTCTAATTAAATGTAAACATGTTCAGTTCTAAAGTCCAGCAGTGATGACAACAACTACTAGAAAGGATTGCTTAAGCCCTGGTCAACTGATTCTTTTGAACCTTTTGTTCATACCGTAGGTGAGCTTGTGCAATCTGTCGTAGGGTGATCGCCAGTTGTAACTGACTTTATTTTAGGTCATCTTCAGAGAAAAGACTTGACAAGAATGTGGAGCACTCTGTAATACCTCAAGTTACCCATTAACTATGTCCTTCTGATAGCTAATCAATAGCATTGCATGGAGCCAAACACACTGCACTGAACTGCCCCTCTTCGAAAAGCCAAGTCTTGGTAAATATTTAATGGCAGTAAAGGTGTTTTGACTGTTATCAATCTGATATGTTAAAGAACTCTTGAAAGAAACTTTATCTTGCTTCTTTCTGCATAAATAATGTGTTCAGTTACAATTTTAGTCTTATGCAAAAGCACTTAAATTAATGATCTAATGCTTTTAAATCAAAGCTTTGGACATAGAAAATAAAGTTTCAATGCCCATAACACACACACACACACACACACACAAAATCAAAGTTTATTTCCTTGATAAAATGCCAACTAGAAATATACATCAAGGAACCCAGCCCTTTATACTGTAGTAGTAGATACTGTGCCAGACTTGCTCAAAACCTGTTATACAAGTGCACATTTGAGATTTTCTTACAAGGCTTCAGTTTCTGTAAAATTCCTAGCTCTCGCTCACATCAAGATGGCCTGATGGCCTAGGATTTTTAGCTTCTTTTCACCAGGGAAAAACCCAACCCTTTATATATTAATAGCCATTGACTTTTTTTTTTTTTTTCCCCATAGAGTGAATATTCCCATTTTCAGATGGATATATTCTCAGCTAATGAGTTTTATTAAGTGTTCTTCTGTTTTGTATTTTTCTGTGCAAGGCAGTTCACTTAACAGATAAACACTTTTATCCTGATTTTTTAACACCTAGTGCATGTAAGCCTCTGCTCCAGCCAGGTAGGATCTGAATGTCTCCTAAGAGACTTACATAGGATTATTCCATACCTCTGTGCTAATGTCACAGGACAGAGGATGGAGGAGTGTTCTGATCCCCTCCACCAGCACAATCTTCCAGCCTTCTCTGCATGATCCAATTTCACCATGAGACTAAGCATATTGAAGAAACTGATTCAGCAGTGGATCCAAGATTTTTCTTGGAAAATAATCTGGGAATAAAACATTGATAGTGTTTCAGCTTCCAAAATGTGAATCACCATGAATGTTTTCCCAGAAGTATTATTTTTTTTCCCCAGTCTTTAAATGGCCTCTTTAGTGCTCTTGATGCTATTCAATAGATTTCCAAAATAACGATCACAGGAATAATTCCCAAACACTGGTGTAGATAAACTAGACAGCCAGGAGTTTTCAAATCAATAGTAATTGTCTCTGATGAAAACAGCATTAATTAAAATCATAAAGGTCTGTAAATCAATCAGGCAGTAAAAGCACATGGCACCATTCAGAAACGACCAGCTGAAGAAAGCTTGTTACTAATAACCTTAGAAAATATCTTGTATTTAGTACAATGTTATCTTTATAAATCAGACACAATTGTGAATTTTATGGCTGTCCTGATTTGCTATTGTGATCGCAAGGCTTAACTCCCCCACTGAACCAGAAAAGCAAGAGGCAAATCTGTCTCGGACACAGGGCTAGAAGCCAGCCCTGCTTTCCAGCATAGCCAGGAACATCCAGCTGAGTAGATGGAAGAGAAGTGTCTCTCCAGGAGAATGCAATTAAAAGAAACACAAAGAATGGAAACGTGTTTCAAAGATGGAATAACTAAACACATATGGAATTTGAGAGAGAGATGATCTAATAGATGAGATGAGTTGCCCTAAAGCTAGAAACCCTGTGTAACTGACCTGTGAAAGGATTCACATGGAGCTCAGCCCTCTTATCATTCCTTAGTTAGTGAATGATTCAGCTGGGCTAAACACTCTAAATATCTTAAATATATATATATATACTTTTTTTTTTCTTGAGTATACTTCTCCCCATACCCAGAAAAATAGAGTGTACTTGAACAATTTTGCCTGATTTTTCTCACAAGTGTTACTGAAAAATATTAAGCAACTCTGTCCATGGTGGAACAAGGTGTCCTGTGCTCCAGCACATGCCTGGCTGTGGTCACCAATGTGCCAGGAAGTGAGATACACTGATGCACTATGTGAGTGTGCCCAGCACATGGTTTCTCTGCTGTTGGTACTGTGCACAGCAATACGTGCCCCTCTGAGATGGCTGCAGTCACCAGGAGGACTGCAAGTACTGCAGTTTGAAATCCCTCAACCGGGCTAGTACAGATGCCTGTAGTGTCTACCTTAAAACTACCACAGTTTCTCCTATGCAAAAATGGAGATGGTTTTGGGACTGCTATGCAGAAATAACCTAGCAAGTTGCCTCCTGAAAGCCATGTGAATGACACAATGGCAATGCATTGCTACTCAGTAAGCCATGTCTTACCTAGCTGCTGCTGCCAAACCCTTATTCATACATAAATCACACAGCTCCTTGGACAGTTGAGCACTATGAAACAAGGCAGTTAAAACGATGGCTTCAATGATAAAGGGAACGCCTGGGAAACTTAATATAGGGGAAGTCTGCTTCTCTATTGTACCAACGCTTACTGAAGTGATGGGGCAGACTTGTCTGGGCCATTCTCCCTAACATGAAACAAGGACATATGCTGGGGAATGATTTAGTGGACTGCAGAGCAGAGCTCTGTCTTGAATTCCCTCTTCTGTTTCATATCTTCAGTGTGGTACTGAACAAGTCACAACATGCACACCTCAGCCTGCCATGATGAAACCAGAAGAAAAGTGCCCTTCCTTCGCTTTTTGTACTTGTTGAATTCTAGGCTTTGCAGGACTGGGATTGCTTCTTGTTATCTATGTGTGCCACATCTGGTAACCTGAGGCCCCAGTCTTGGTTCAGGTCTCAGCACAAATTATTATTCACAGGAAGGTACAAAACAGCTAATTAACAGTATGCATGAGTTGATGATGTATGTCAGCCTGCTTAACGTTAGGAGACAGATCCAGGTTTAGGACTTTTATGGAAAAAACACTACGGCTTCTCACAATGAGGCAGTTTCTGCCTCCCCATTGCACATTCAGCCATTGCCACCAATGTGTAAGGTGCAAGCAGTGACAGCAGCCTCCCACCTGCCGTGACCCCAAGAGCTTTGTTACCTAAGAAGGTGTTCTTTACATCCTTCCAGATGAAAAGGTCCATCTGCTGGGTATTGCCCACCAACTGAAAGCCAAATTGCATGATTCACAAGCCTCTTGGAATGTAATTAGACTCGCTGTTGCTGGAGAAAAATCACTGAAGACAGAGCTTCAAAGTATAAGGGTTGGAAAGATGCTGAAAACAGATGCTGAATTGATTTTTGTATCCTAAAACTTTTAAATTGGCTCCCTCACCTCTCTCTGCTTTCATCCCCATGAGTTTTGACCACCAGGCTATTGAAATCAAATCTGTAAAAGAATAACATTGTTGTGCACTTAGTTCAGTCTGAATGAGGAGGAAAACAGCAGTATTAACTTCATGATGCAGGAGTTCATGAGAAAAACTCCAGCTTCTTTTGGCCAGCATATCATCTGTCCATAACCAGCAGGTAAAAGTGAATCATTGTAGCAGGAAAGGTATAGGTTGCACTGAACCAAGGAATTATTTTCTCAGGACTTGACAAGAAACCTGAATGAGCATGAAACCTCTTGTGAAATATAGCTAGCACTGAAATGACCCTGTTCAATTCAAATTTATTCATTTTTTTTAGACAGGAAAAAGTAATGTGCTATACTTCTACATGTTCAACCAATCCTCTGTTCTTCTCTGATAGGAACAGAAACATTTGATCAAGAAGGAGAACTAAATTCCTATGTCACGACAATCCTTGTTCTACTGTCACAGCTGTAGAAGTATAGTAATATATCACTCCTTTAGTTAAAGACAGTGGGGAAGAAGAGCTAAAAGGAAGAATAGGTATTTCTGTAACTTGACTAAAGTCCTTAGGATCAAAATCTAGCCTCTGTACAGAAAATCTATCCTTTTTACAGAATATGATTGAAACAAACAGATTGTGATGTTAAATGAGCCTGTCTATCTCAGAAGTAAAAGAAAGAAAAAAACAGATGTTGTGAACTGTGTTACCCATCCATCTTCCCACTCCTTTGTCTGAAGGACAAGTGAGGGGCAAATTCACAGCACTTCTCCTTCCTCCCTGGCAAGAACTGCCCCCTGTTCAATCCTCCTTAATGATAGTTGAAGCTAGTAGTGCATTTCTTGTTGAGGCCGAGGAGAAAGCCTAGTAAAAAATGACTTGAATTTTTGTATCAAGAAGCTAAAGGCTAAGGTCATCAGCAGATGCTTACACCATTCTCTGTGCCTAATAACAAAACGCTTCCTGAAAATCTTACTCCTTCCTTCTGATCTCTGGGAATGGAACACCAGAAGAGAAAAAACACAGTAAAATCTTACTTTACACATTCAAATAGAAGGACAAGAAGAAGTTCCTTCAAGAGTTAAAATGAAATGAAATGAAATGAAATAAAATAAAATAAGCAACCATATACAATCTAGATATTTGAAATTTTGACTTTCACCTGCTTATCTCAGTGGCCATGGGTTAGGTATGAAACAAATCCTTCAGGTTAAATTTTGAATGCAATGTACACAATTTTTGCCTTAATGAGATATATAAGATCACATCCTCCGAATCAAGCCTATGATATGCCCTTAAGTTATTTTTTCATGGACAGTGAGTGAAAGGATGTCATTCCTCTGTTTAATCAGGAGTTAAAGCATGTACAGTAATTCCTTATTTTCTCAATATTCCTTCTGACAAAAATAACAACCATAAGAATGGCTCCCAGCTGGCTAAACCTGACATACAGGTTTTGTTAATAAAAAAATGCATGACTTAATTAATGAAACGGATCTATTAAGACTGTCCCCCAATCTACTACAGTGGCCCCACCCACAGCTGAACTTCATATGACCTATGTTATGCAAAAAGAATTGTAATAACTTGCACTGGAAGCTGTTATAGAGGAAAGGTTGCTATGAAGAAAAAGTATGACTCAGAAATGCATACAATGCCCCTAGAGGAGAAAGCTTAGTATTTTCACTTTTACTCAATGTTTTCTTTTACAGTGTATAAATAATTGAAACGATTTTGTTAAACTGTGTAAAATTATTTCATCAAGAGTAATTATGTTTGATCTATTAGCACCTGATACTATCTATTGTCTAAATTGCTTGCATTCAATCCACGAATAAAGTCAACAGTATTAACGTCCATTATTGAAGCATTAGTTGAGTAAAAATCATTTTGAAGTGCTTTACATTATTGTAACTTTCCTCCAGAATAATCTTCAAAATAATTATCATTATACCAACATCTTCTCCAGTTCTTAAAGGCATGTTTTTATTTAAGTTTGCAAATCTTAATTAGGATCTTTAAACTCACAGTTTACCTGTTCTGTTCTGGCAAGCATAAATCTGTAGCAATCTACTCATTTTACATGCTTCTCTGTTCCTGTCTAGTTGTCCCATACTAAATGGCTATCCAAATTCTACTACATAAACTTTGGCAGGCTCAACACCTCCTTCGCTAAACCAGTTTTCCCCCTAATCATAAAGAGCAGTATTACAAACAGAAAGAAGGAACTCTGCAACATTTCTACAACAGAATTATGTACATATATTCACTGATTTTACCAAAAGTTTCCCTAAATCTGAACTAACTGGACTCACCTATTTAGAAAGATTTTCTGTCTTGCAGCATCATCATTTCAAAGCATTTCAAATACTTGCTGCTTTTTAGCAGAGGAAATATTATGAACTATTTGAGATTACATTCTCACTCAAAGCAATGAATGCCACAGTCTTCTCCAGAATAAAAAGCTACTTTCTCTCCATGGAATAGTAACTTTACAGTAATTTAGAGGAAGCAGGAGAAACAGTTGGTCATTAAACATTAAATGTATTAATGAGGCACTCACAGTATATCGTTTGTCTGGAAAAGGCAGTTCTGTACTTGCATTTTAGAAGGATTGCTGCAATACAATAGCTACTGTGATAAATTTAGGTTTCCATCACTTAACTTGCAGCAGAATCTAATAAAGAAAACTTAAATCAATGTATTTTCCAGAAATGTATGAGTAGCACTATTCACATCTTACAGCTAGGGGAATCAAGAGGCAAAGAAAAAACATTCCAAAAGAGGCCCTTCATTTTCACTCCCCAAACGGAGACCTTTAGGACTTCATATTTACAGGTTTCTGACTTGCAACTCTGGATGAAAACAATGGTAAATCAGAATACTCAAAGCAGAAGTCCCCGTAAAGCACTTTGGCAGCATGTAAAAATCATCCACCACTGCAGATTCATGCTGCTCTAGAAGTCCTGCTTGGTTCCTGGAATCACAGAACCACAGAATTGTAGGGGTTTCAAGGGACCTCCAGAGATCATTGAGTCCAACCCTCCCGCCAACGCAGGAAACCCTCAGACCTGAGTGTATGCATGGAGCACTCTGTGGCATTTTCTCACTCTGGAAACGGAGTTCAGGAAAATGATCCAAAAAAGAAGTGACACAGGCTATGTAGGATGCTGGTTTTCTTGATAAAAGGATTTATATGATTCCCTGGAGTAGAAGGAAAAGTGACTAATATGATGTCTAGTACTTTAGGAGATATAAAGGGTAGACACAATTTCTAATGAGAAAAATTAATTCTGTCTTCTCCCAAGACAATATGAATATCTTTCTAATTTCCTTTCCTAGTGCTAGTTCTTCAGGGACTATCAAACCTTAAAATCATAGCACTTTGATGAAATCTTTGTGCATCTCCTTACCCTGAAGTTCTCACTTGTTTAGGTGGTTAGGTCAACTGCTTAAATTTTAGGAGGCACAAAGAAATAGTAATAAGGTAACAAGACCACATTAGAGCACACTTAAATTAATGGGACAGAGTCCAAGGTAAATGTATCTGTTTGTAAAGACCTCCAGAAAGGGAGACATTGAGAGAAAGAGGTATGTCCACTATGTCCTGAGCTTTTAGGGTAGACTATTGTCTTGTGCAACCTACACCAGGGAAAATGAGTTGTTAGTTTTGTCTGAGGAAAAAAGGGGTTCACAGGAAAAGGAAGGTTAAAGACATAGAGCTGTATGTTTTTCAGTGAGAATATGATTCATTTCAGAAGTCATTTCTAAGAGCAGAGAATATGATGGGATTGTTTGGTGGACAAAAGCTTAGGGAAACACAAACCAGATATTTAACAAATAAAGGAAAAAAATCACCAAAATAATGAGAATGCAGAATCTGATGTATGTTTAAAAAAGGGAGTAACATCTTGCCTGTGCTTATGACAAGTAAGAATCACTGGCTGTTAAAGCTGAAGCACAGAAAATACCTTCAGGGAGAGACCATGGGAAAGCGAAATGGAGTATGACATTTTCTGAGTAACTATGGTGTGTCTGGGGGAAGAACTTCAGTTGCTGGCCCCATCAAGTACTGACAAAAGGAATGCGAGAACTGTTCCCAAGGTGAAAGAAGACAGGGTGAACAATCCAGCTAATGAGATCACATTGAGCTAATGGGATCACTGTGACTTGCTTTGCTTCTGTTGGTGTATGTCAAAACTGTTTTTTTTTTTTTAAATTAATTAATTTTATTTTATATTTTATACACTCTCTTTACGTTAGCAGTGGGATAAATCTTGAAGGACTTTTGAGAGATTGGGAGAACAAGCATACCTTCAGATTTTATGACTTGTGTAGAGTCTATGGGGCAAGAACACTAAGTTCAGAAGTTTACAAATTGTGAGAGGGGTCTTTTCTGTCAGAGAAAAAAAAACACAGAAGGCTTGGACTTGTTAATACCTTATTGAACAGACATTTATTGCTACTGCCCTCACATAGACACACAGAGGATACAGACACTTTGCATTTGCACAAGCCCCCAGTTGCCCTCTCTTGTAACCCTGCTGCAGACAACAGAATAAACCCTACTGTGCTGTAGCATTGAACCTCACTATGGCACATTCATAATTCACAAGTACTGACAGGACTCGGGAATGCTATAAACAATATTATTGATTTCTAAAAGCTCTGAGAAACTTGCTTAATGAGTCAGTATCCTGTTTAGGGTATGCTGAAAGTGTTCTGGAAATGATGCTAGGCCAACTCACAAGGTTTTAAGAATAAAATAGAATGGGTCGAAACACTCAAGTGCTGGTGCCTATTGTTTAATCCTCCACTGAGTGGCTGGTGACCTGAGGGGGCACTTGCAGGTCCCTTCCCAGCCCTCTAAATGCAAACTCAGGTGCCTGAACTTACATATTCAAGACCGAATATTTTGGCCACACTGTTTAACAGGCAGATCTGCTGGGAGGTCTCTTGTAACCAGATTTTTTTTAAAGCCTTATATTATTGGACAGATACTGGCCCAAGTCCAATCCACAACTGCAAATCCAAAGAAACAGCTCAGAGGAAACCAGCAGCCTTGTTAGCTTTTAAAGATTTCATTTTCAAGAACTCAAGACCCTTTATTGACTAATGAAAGGTTGGGTCCCCAAGCCCACAGACTGATGTTGCTTGGAACATATTTTAATCATTTTGGAGTGCTAGCAGCCATCTGTCTAAAGAGCTTTGATCACATAAACGCACTCTGAACTGCAGCTTCTTCTGACTCCAAACCCTTTTCTGAAAGCCAAATGGAACCCACAGGCATGGCAAGACACAATTCAAGGCCTTGTGATGTGATAAGGCTGCTTTTATTATTTAGCACATCATTAGGTTTAATGACACCACAGATAACAGATACACTAAAAAGATACCATTGTCATCTCCTGTCTTGTAACAGTAATATCCAACTGTGAGTTCACTTTGTTTCTACCCGACACTTCTTTCTTACTATGTTATTTTCAAAGAATAAAATGAAACTAAATGAAATAAAAACATTTTTTTTCCTGCCATAAGTGTCAGAAATACTAACAAAACAAACACATAACAAGTAAATAATAAAAAAGTAAAGTGAGCACCCTTTCTTTTTTTCACTACTACTTTCCTACTTTGTTTTGAAAAAAAAAAGATACAGAAGGCGAGCAAACAAATCCCAAATAAACTACTGTATTTATGGTTTAGTCTATTGGCTGTTGGGCAGATACTGTTTACACATAGTAGTCTGGTTTGGCCAGCACTGAATACAAATTTACACTGAAAAGAGAGAGATCCCTTACAGTTACAGCTTTTATGATGTTAATATTTACAAACATTTTACACAATTGCCCTAATTATTTCCTACACAAACTCTTGAAACAATTTGGGCACCTTAAAGCTTAGTTTGTGGTAACCAGAATTTTCATCCTGCTGTCTAGTGAATGGTGCAGATACACACTGTTAACTTCACAAGCTTGGAAGCAACAATGTCAAGCATAAATTAAAAATCCTGAAATTATCAGAGCCAATAAATTTCTCTCAAATATGAAAGCAGCAGCCCTAGAGACTAAAAAGTGGCAAGAACTGCATAAAAATTCCTCTCCTGAAGAAAGAAGAGACACTGAGAAGAATTTTTTTTTTTTTTTTTTTTTTTTTTTTCAAAAAAGC
Organism: Heteronetta atricapilla; assembly: GCA_011075105.1. NCBI lineage: Eukaryota > Metazoa > Chordata > Aves > Anseriformes > Anatidae > Heteronetta > Heteronetta atricapilla. Next base: position 33,373,647 of record CM021735.1, read on the forward strand.
TGTTGGATTCTGTGTTGCAGACCTTGACTTCATTTGTTCTAATCACCATCAGCCTCAATGGATTGCACCCTGAGATTCCAGGACTTGTGGGTTTTTCTTCCTTCTGAAATCTGATTATTGGCCCTTCTACTCATTGAGGACACTAGTCACCAGTTGCCAAAAGAAAATGTTGCTATCAGACACTGCAATGTTGTATTTCTCATGCCAACTGTGGCCAGTTAGGTATATGAAGAAGGAGAAATTACGAAATAAAGCCCTTACCAAGCCTTAGGGCATAGTGAAAAAAAAATCTTCCTGATTCCCAAGCAGGCTTTCAAACCTACTGCAGCTTAAAAAATAAGTTCAATTATATTAGCTAGAGAGGCTGTGAAGAGTTTTCAAGCTACTGACGTGACACAAGAGGAGACCCCATGTGCTTGTCTGTCCACCTGGCATACAGGGATTTTTCAGGCTGCAATATGGCAAAATGTTTTCCTTCAGCAATTTCTAGTCCTTTGCCTACTAATGCTTGCTTCTGCTTCTGTGTCACTGTTGGCCACCACTTCTGTGTTGCCAGTGAAAACATAGGTGGGTGGCTGTGCTTTAATCTGTATCATTGATATAGAACAGGTTCAAAGAAGACAAAAACAAGATGTGAAGTGGCTCAGGTAGGGGAAGAAGTTCTTTAAAATCACTTTGATGTCAAAGAAAATAGACCACTGATTATTCATTTGGCATAACTTCCTCCCTGCCCTCCTGTGGCTTTTCCTTCAAAGCTCGCAGACAGACAAGATTCTCTTCCAGTGAGACAGCAGTGCTGCCTTGCTGCATACACGTGTTGGTCTTGGTGGCGGTGGAAGAAAACTAACAGTGTGCTCTGGGCCAGTTCTCCTTCCCCTCCTAACAATATGAACCACAGCTTATAAATTAAAAGCATTATTAATATATTGCATTTTAGTCAAATATTTCAGAGGCTGAGGATTGTGCAAATCCCAGCAGGCCCATTTCTTCACTGGAAAACTGACTGAAACCTTCAAGTCCATTCCTACCCCGACATTAAAAATAAAAGTCATCACACCTATGCTGGAGGAATTATCCATACCAGATGAATAACACATCACTATGTAATTCTGTACATAACATTTAAAACCTTCAGCTTCCAAAACACAGATTCCTATCTATTAGTTAGAAAAGTAGCTTGGGGATGTAAAAACAGAAAACTTTCCAGTGAAAGGCATCAACAGGACATGCATGTAGTAACTCAATAAAACCTCTAACTTCAAACAAACAAACAAACAACTCAATAGAAAAAAAACACCTTACTCTCAGCTTCTCTGTTAACACAATAGATAGGCAGTCCTCTGGCTCATTTTCTGCCACAGGCAGAGGACTTCTCTTCCCACCTGAATTCTTGTTTCCTAAACAGTTTTCCAATGACTCCACTGGGAGCAGGGCTAAACCCAAGGTAAGAAAAGTAATGTTATGTCTAGCACTGCCTGAAATTTCTTCATGCGGACAGTCTTCTCAACAAACAAATGTTTTTTACTGGCAGATGTATGTTTCAGTGAAAAAAAATATGTTGGCTTCCTGTGGCAAATTTCTAAGTGAAAGTTTTCCTGTCACCTTCATATTTCAACGTTAAATGCTGTTTTGCTTCAGTTCTTCAGCTGAAGAGAACTGAACCAAAACATAAGTCAAAATGATCTTTTTTTTTTCACTGAATTGACATTTTAACATAAAAACACGTCCTGTGGAAATCAACAGAAATTACATTTAAATTCCTTCTGATCATGTTACTACGTTATTTCTAAATATCATATTCATAGCAAAAGAAATTCCCATTAATACAATATTTTCTTGGAAAGTCACATTCTTTTCATTGTAGATTTTCTTCAACATTTCTTATGGATAATTTGTCTTTCAAAGAGCTTATTACACACATCTTTTTTGTATTTCTCTATCTTGCTCTAGAGAAGGCTTTTTCTAATCCTGTGTCTGTTTTCCTTCCCTGGTTTTAAAGTAAGAGGACCTACATTTTGATACTCCATAGATCTCTAAAGGTGTGACGGAAAATTGTAATACTTCATTTTATACAAACAAAGAAGCTGAAGCAGAGATTAATGATGTGAATTAACAACATTCATTCAGCATTTCAATTGCAGAACCAAAACATTTAGCCTCTGGTCACAAACCCTTTCCACCAGGTAACAGCTTTCATAATCCTGCAAATGCTCTGTACAGCTTTTCCAACATTTCTTTTCAAGTATTCTTACATTATACAGAATAGATATTAACTTCGCTGATCTCAATATCTTAATTTTTACAAGTACTTCTACAGCAGTATACTTTACATCAATAATCTGCTCCAAACTATCAGCAGTAGTCAGCTGGTTGCTTGTAGGTGGTTATTCCAGAGACTTAAAACCTTTCTTCCAATAATTCCAATTTATTAGACTTTAACAAATTTGAAAAACAATTCCTAGAAACCTCTAGCTATGTACTTATTCCAAAAAGCACAGAACAAAATTACACTTCTTAGACTTTTCAGCTCACTGAGAAACCAAGGAAGTCATAACAGAAAACCACAGAGAACCAAAGTGAAACAGAGGGGGAAGAAAATCAACCTGAACCAGGGAGAGCTGTTAACAGAAAGTCAGCCGGGCGCTGCATACAGAGTCACGGGACCATATCAGCATCCACTGGCAAGGAATTCCTTTCTGTCAAGCAAATCCCTGCTCTTAGAGAAGAGCAGAAACTCATCTGAAAAGGTTTCTAACAGTAAAATTGACAAGGTAATCATTCTTTTAGTTCAAGTTACCCCACAGAAGCAGATAGGAAGACGTCTGTGCAAGTCTGATGAAATACAGTATAATCCACTGCAGGGTGCTTCTAGCTTTAATGTTTTTGCCACAACAAAGGGCTGGTTGGTCCACAACAAGCTTTAAACATTGGAGAAAGATTTCCAATATAACACACCCAGTAACAGAAGCAGTAACAGACATAGCTCAGGGAATAGTATGAGTTAAAATCCCATCACAGAGCATGTTAAGCACTTCAGCCCATGTTCACTCTGCCTACATTCCTCCTCAGACCTGCTGCTTAGTGTTTCCTATTGGCAAAGCACCTCTGAAAGACAAGAACCAGCCCATGGAAACATTAGGCACAAAGATTTCATGGAATATAGGTCAGACCAATCCATGCCTGAGACAGCAGCACAAGGCAATTTGAGTATGCTACATCCACTCCAGGGCTCGTTACAGGGATGGCACGGGCTAGCTTGTTCCACCAGGCAGCTGGGATCTCTGACAGTTCAGTGCTTCCTCTCCCTCCAAGTTTTTATAAATCACTAAAGCTCAGAAGGCAATTATTTTTCTGTACTGCAATTTTATTTTTTTCCCCATATATGACAGGAAAATCTTTGAAATCATGTCAGGGCAAAAAGAGAAACTTTCAAAACTTTTGTGTGTGTTTGTCTCTCAATGAATGTGAGAGAAGAAGCTCAGAGAGCACTGTTGGATAAGATATTCCATTGGGAGGCAAAAAAAAAGAAAAGAAAAGAAAAAGAAAAGAAAAAGAAAAACAATCCCCCCTCCCAACAGGCTCAAACACTGCTCTGCCTTTTCATCGCCTGCCAAATAGGTGCTGTAAACACCAAGCCTATGACCTATACTGGAGCCTCTACACCATCCCTCTTCTGGGCAAATGGTCAAGTGTTAACTGCATATGAGAATCTGGTCTACCACACTCCCAAGAAAGCTCACTATTCACTGATTTATAAAGTCAGTCTTCCTGGCAATTATTGCTAGAAAGTAAAGCAACTGCAGGAGAGACCAATCAATTCCAGGCTAGAGAACATGAAGTCTGGGAATGGGGCAAGGGGAAGAGGATAATAAATCCAATAAAATGTGAAATACATAAGGATAACAAGAAATACAAGGCAGGAAAGAAAAAAAGAGGGGCTTACCAGTGGGAACATGCTTGCAGAGCTACAAAGCGTGAAAGACCCCACCAACCTAAAACAGCAATACTTTTGGGGCTGCAGAACTCCACTGGAAAGTGGCATTATAACAGAGGGAGAACTAGAACCTGCAGGCTCTAAATCCCAACCAATTTCAGCACTCAGTTCAATAAACTGGAAGAATGCACATATAGTTAGGTAAAATAAATTAAAAGGGTGGGGGTTAAAACTTTATTCAGTGTGTGTCCAAATCTCCCATAGAAAAAATCAGTGGGACTTTACATGCAGAGAATAAACTAAGAAATACAGCTTAGGTCACACCCGAGTTTTTTCAGAGTAACAAACGACAAACAAAAACCTTAGTGTTCCCTTACAGAGCCATTTTTTTCTATATGTTGGGCTGCATAACACTGCAGAGGGTTAGGTTCCTTCACAAGATGACATATTGCACCATCTCCCACTGTATAATACATGCAAGCATCTCATCTGTTTGGCATAAAACAGAATCTCTCCTTTGCTTAGAAATGAGAGATTTACTTAGCTCAAGATTTACATTTAATGTCAGTGTCTGAAACTCTTGGATAAAACACAAGTTACTGCTGCAGGGACATAGAATACTGAAAACACAGCTATTGTCTTCTGTCCTGATTTCCCCAGAATTGCTCTGCAAAAGTAACAGTATGTTTACACTGATACCATACATTTTCTGGTCATTCTTAATGACTATAACTAGCCACATTATGGTAAGTTTAAATCAACTAATACAGAAACAACAGCAGTGTTAGAATTGCAGTGTGCAGACAGTACAAAAAGAGCAGGAAAACAAGTCAATGGGCATAAAAGAAAAAGCTAGAATAAAAATAGCAACAGAAAGACCAGTTCTCTGAGATAAATTGCAGTGTGGCAAGTACTCAATGTATCTTGCTTTAGCTGCAGAGGAAGGACTCAGATCACTGCTCTCTGCACTCATGGCTGCAGCCTCACTCATCCCAGTGTAAATGGGTTCCAGTTTGTTTGGACTGGGAAGCTGGACATTAGAGAAGCCCCATCTCCTGCTGCATATCATGTCACCCTGAGATAAATGTGGACTGGAGAAATCTCTAAAAAAGACAGAGGTGGCAAATCAGAGAGGCTGAAATATTTGAGCAGGGGACAGTCAGAGAATAGTAGACTAAATATTTAGGCAGTTGTATTCTGATTTACTTGCTGCTACTGTCCCCATGAACTACACAAAATATAAGACTATTGATGTTAGGTAGAACAATCAATAGCTTATAATAGTCCTTACAACTGGGACAAGAGGACAGTATAACAGCAAGAATTATGCTGTTACATATCCTTGTACAGGACCCATAGAATAGGGATGAAATGGTATCACTCAAGTATTATAATCCATAACATTGGCCATGAATCTGCGGAACATGTAAATTAACATGCACCATTGTATTCAGAGCTTGAACAGAATACGGCCATTTCTTTTTCCCAGAAGTGCAAATATTGCCTTGCAAAGCGTCTTTCTTCATCTATTTCTCCTGCTATAGGGTGATTTAGTTCTGTAATTAAAATGAAAATTAAGTTTGTCCCTGTGCTTATATGTCTTTCATTTGAAGAAATCATAAAAAAACTCTTGATTCTTCTCTCTTTCAAGTCTATCAATTTCAATTTTTAAAAAGATCAACCTGCACATCATTTTACAACAGACTTTGTGGGAAAAAATATATGTATCTCCATAAAATCAATTGTTTTTTTCAACTGTTTGCTCATGCTACTTAAATCACGAATCCCACTTTAACTGAACCATCAGCAGCATCAGAAGCTTTTAGATTAAAAACTTATTAAACCTTTTCAATAGTTTATAACTTTTAAAAGTGATACAGCTGGTTAGGGAGCAACAATTCTGTTTACAATGCTGATGGAGAAGCTACCCATATTGACTGAATGTCTGCTTCTAAAAATATTTATTTCAGATCATAGTGCTTACTATTAGAAGGGGTCTCACTGAAGCTAGACTTCTATCTCAGTATTGAAAATTGTCACATAGTTGTAAGATACTTTTTTTCTTGCCTGGTGGCTGTACCTTGCAGATCCTAAATACTCTGCAATGTATAACTGCTGAGTCTGTGACTTCATCTCTCCATAACTACTATCTTTCTTTCAGATCTTTACTTAATCTCAGCATCAGGAGAGTAAAAAATCATTTTTAAATTTCATTTTATTGTTGCAAGATTTTTCAAATCTCTGTTTATAAGGAAATTCACTTCAGTAAATGTACATTTGCGACTTCCAGCCTGTAGCTATTTCTGCATCTTACATGTTTCAAATGCAAATTAGAAGAACCTCTGGATAAAAATTTTTGCAAAGTTTTTACTGTCCTTCCTCCCCTGGGAAAATCAGACTTGGCAAATATATAGCTTTTACAGTACTGGATTAAATCACAAAGGAAGCTCTTATATATCATTGAAATAACTACTCACAGTTGCTAAATGCATACCTAAATTTTACCTTACAACCCTTATTAACTCTTGCTGCTGAACATAACAATTCTTATCCTTAGCAGTTTCATTCAAAGGTGTGTAAACTGACACAAATATATATTTCTTATACATATGAACAGCAAACAGTAGCTTTAATGAATTGAGCCTCACTGCCTCTGACTCCAACATGAAACCTACAAAAACCATACTTTTAAGTAGAGATAGCCCTACATTTATATTTTGTTCTTTTATCTTTCATTACAATGGGGGTTGCCATCTTAGAGGTGTACATTTTGCCGTACTAGTTATACTCTGTTCAAATTATTTGCCTATGAAAACTCATGTTGCTAGAGATTTTCAGTGAAATATTGTAGCCTTTTTTTTTTTTTAATTTGCAAAAATGTATATGTACTTCCCTGTATAGAGATACATTTCTCATACACAGCTGTGCTGTTTTATCTAATATGTGGAAAAAATAATCAGTATGCAACAGCATACATCTCTGTCAGCATTTTTATGTGTAGCAGAAGTACACTTCTGCAGCATTGCTGAAATACAAGGAAACATAAAAATGGACAGACCATATAACTGAAAAAATGAAAAGCTTATGATGATATTCAAACAACAGAACTATGTGAGAAAGTGGTAGTGGGATTAACACTCCTACATAGTTCAAAACTGATTATTTGGATAGAGCCTTCCTCAGTCACTGATGATCTATGATTTGCATTAATCCCTAGCTTAAAGAGCATTGTGGTGAAACAATTTTCCTAGTAAGCTAGAAACTCTATACTGTTCCTAACTGTTATGCAAATTTTGATTTCTGATATGCATTTTGATGTTACTCTACAGAAAATCCAATTTCCCCTTTGAGACATGACACCGGAACAATATGAAAAGAATAAACAGAAGCAGAGAACTTGCCCAACTTTATTCTGAGCCAACTTCCTCTCCTTTCTGTATCTGAATTAGATTTCTCTTCCTTTTCACTTTTTCCTCATTTTTACTTCTCTTTCCCTTTAAGAAGAGACAGATTCTTTCTGAGATGTACCATCTTTTAAGAAAGTCAAAATTCATGTGTAAATCAATGTTTCATCTTTTATTGCACCAAGTTCATTTTAATTTTGGTTTGGATGTTCCTGTCTTCCATGAAACTCCTGTTTCAGCTAAGAGTCACTTTCTGCTTCATAAGACCAGGTTACTTTGGACTTTATCAGTTCAGGTATTGGAAATCTCCAAGGATGGAGACAGCAAAACCTCTATGGACAACCTGTTCCAATGCTGGACATCTCTCGTGTTGAGAAAGTTTTTCCTTACCGTAGAATCACAGATAGAATCATAGAATGGTTTGGGTTGGAAGGGACCTTAAAAGACCGTTTAGTTCCAATCCCCCAGATCTGGGCAGGGACACATCCCACCAGATGGCCCAAAGCCCCACCCAACCTGGTCTTGAAGCCTGAAACTGTCTTGTTCCAATTCAAGTCTGTTGTCTCTCACCCTCTTGCCATGCAGCACTCTGAAGAGCCTGTCCATCCTGGCAACCTCCTCATCGATACAGGCAGGCTTCTATTAGGTTCTCTGAAGCTACCTCAGAAATGAATCTTTTTTTTTTTTTTTTTTTTCCAGGCTTATCAGGAGCTCAGACACAGTACCCTCAGCCTCTCTTTACAGTGCCAATGTTGCAGCCCCCTGACCATAACAGCTGTCCTCTGTAGATGTTAAGCTAGTTTATATAGCTTTCTTGTACTGGGGGCCTAAAAATACATGCAGTGTCTAGATACCAGGGATCTTTTTCCTTGAGGAAAAAAAAAAAAAAATTTTTTTTTTTTTTTTTTTTCTGAAGGTCTGCACTTGTTTCCTTCATTTGGGCATGTCTGTGTATATATACAGTTGCATGTTCACACATACAGATAATCTGGAACTAAGTATCTCTTCCCTGATTTTGTATAATAAAAAGATATTAAAGATATTCAGCCTTTTCTGGCTTATACTAATATTCATGAAAGACAGATCAATATAAAGATAGACATTTTAGTGTTACTGTTTGCACAGGTAAGCCTCAAAATTAACATATGCTGATAATTGTTACATTTATGCCCAAACTCCTAAAATGCGGCTGTGCATGTAGGCACAGCTTCAGGTATCTATTGTACACTTTAACATTAGCCTCTAGTATTTTTTTTCTTAAATTTGTTTCTCCTAGGTTAAAGGATGATGTGGAAGTCTTGGTCCAAACAAGGAAACAAATGAGAAGTAGGAGAAAATGCTTTTTTAAGGCCAAGGAAGACCTAAGAGGAGAAGCAGGAGAAGGCACCAAACGGGGCCAAAATTCCCAAGCTGCTGTCATAGTGGGGCAAGGCACCACAGAGATGACAGAATGTGGGAGAAGTTGGTACAAGAAAGAGGGAACAGTAGGTGAAGGAAATGTGCAGTCTGTGTACTAAGATATCTCACTGCAGTTATGTGGTTCAGATGAGGAGTGGAACATGTGTGAAGGCCCATAGTGTGATTCCTGTGGAGCTCTACAGTCCAAAAGAAAAATAACTCCGAGGTAGGGTTGTCTTAAAGAGCAAATCATCTTGCCAATTCACTTGGATCAAAGCTTCAAACTTCCACCTCAGTCTAAAACAGGCTGCCTGAAAATACTCTCAGTACTTAATGTTACCACTACAAGAAGTAAAAGAAAATAAAAAGACCTAGTAGACATCTACACATGTAATTCTTAAATAGGTTCCATATATAAAACAGAGAATAAGTTTTTGGTCAGTTAGTTAGCCTGAGAAAATGCATTGTTTTGTCATTTATGATTATTGTGGTCATCTCACATTTGGTCTGATATAGTTCCCTAAGGTTTTACACACACATGCCATATACTCTTCTTCATCTACCTCATTTGGTATGCATTCAAAGTAATGCCAGACTACTGGATGACAGAGGCTGCAGATGTTCATGCACCATGCGTGAAACTGCAATTGAAATGTTAAGATGTTTCTAAGAATCTTTGTAATTCATTTCTAGCCAAGGCAAAAGACAGACCTAAGACTTCAAACATCACTACTTAAGTACTTACAGGAGTCTTTCTTGTTCCTTTTACATTACTTACCAGATTAAACTCCAAGTGGCTTTCCAAACAGTGTGCCTGCACATGTAGACAGTGTGTCTTAAACAGAGAGCTTGTGGAGTCTCTTACCATGAAGGTAATTCAAATACTGTCTGGACATGGGCCTGGGCAACTGCTCTAGGTGGCCCTGCTTGAGCAGGGTTGGACCATATGACTTCCAGAGGTATCTACCAACCTCAGCTACTCAATGACTCTGTGAGTTACATCCACTTTAGGATGCATTAGAAAGAAGCATCCTCTAAGGACAGTGACACAAGAGATAAAATCATTTTCAGTGTTCTGAATTACCGTGTAACTTGCATAACTTAGTAATAAAAAGTTCTTGACCCACAGGTTATTCAGATGACAATTTTCACACCTTATGAATAAATCTTGTAAAACACCATAATCAAACTTACAATGAAATTTTGCCTCTTCAAAGTAAGGGCCATAAATTAATAGTGTGCTACATTCCAATGGTGATTCCAACAAGTCATTATTATATTCTGAGTTTTAAAGTATGTACTAGAGTAAACTGCAGCTGCTTTCTGCTACTCTTGTTAAATATTGTATGTTAGAGCAAACCTGATACACTATGTCAACAACTCAGAAGTCAATGACAAATCTCCTACAACGTGCAGACCAACACAAGTAAACTCTTAATTTCTGAAATATCAATATAAAAATTGCATTTCTGTTTTTAAATTATTCTACAAATCCCATTTAAGTGAGTAATAAAGACATTATAATAAATTCTTTCTGTCTTGGTAAATCATACCATAATTTGCGCACACACTAAATGCTGACCAAATTCATTAAAAGCAATAATCACAAATTGCTTGGGGTTTCTATTCACTATTAACAGGTTTTAAATAAATGCCTATGAGATTTAGGAACATAAGTTGTTTTTGAGACTTCCCTCCAAGGTTTTAATAAACTTAATGAGAAGGGGAAACTCTAAAAACCTCTAGAAATATGAGTATTTTCCACTTGTAAATGCTGGAACACTGAAAACACACACAGTTCCGCAACTGCACATGTTTTTTAGTCATAACTAACTAGTTCCCTTTATTTCCCATGAACATAATATTCACACTACATTTATTATTTACCTCTGCAGCCCACATCCCAGACATTCAGCCTTCAGATTCACAATTTTCTGCTGTGTTGATGCCAATTCTCCTGCCTCTGACCTGCTGGCAGCTCTGTACCCCCTCTCACACAGGAGGTCAGGATGAAATGAGAGCTGTAACCCAACATCACTCCATAAAACAACCTAACTCCTTCACTGGACCACACAGAGCTTTTCCTTAGGGACTACCATCCACTGATCCATGCAAATGTTCTGTGCAGCCATCTAAATTAATGAGAGAATGGCTCTTTCTCTTGTTCTACATACTGCTACAGAATATAAGGAATTAAAACACGCTCATTATGTTAGGAGTTAGAAAACAGTCTTTTAAAATTACAAACTATTTTAAAATCTATGTTGATATGGTTGCATATGTGCAAACAACCATTGAAGAAATAAGGGTTTATGCCCCCCGGTTCTTTTCTCCTCATTTTTTGAAGTGAATGCATCACTATTACACAGATATTTCATTCTTACGAGAATTAACTGCCAGAACCTTCCCCTTCCCTTAGAAAAAAAAAAAGCTAAAGAATAGTTAGACTACAAGAAAAGGACTTCTATTTCAAAGAGATGGTTGGTGAGCAGTAAAGCAGAAATGCAGCCTTGATTCATTGATGCATTCACATTTCCAACACATACCTATTTGATAAGGCTATTTCCTCACTTAGAGTCAGACATCACACAGAAAATTTCCCCTATGAGTCACTGATTTATATGAGTATTAATTTTACCTGTATACTTGCAATCTCTGGATTTCTTCTTCTAATTTTTTGCACTGTTGAAGAGCCACCTCTTTTTCTTGTTGCAAGGCTATCAATTCTGCCTGAAAAATGATAAAACAAATGATAAACAATTTCTTCAGAATATCATTGTTACTTTGAAAACACAACAATCTTTTGTGTGTTCATTTCAGCCATTCTTTATTGTAATATGTGTATTACGTTATACTATTCTCTAACATTGGCTATGTAATTTTATGAAAAAAATCCTTTCTTCTTGTAGCATTGAAATTTTTTCTTGTTCTTTTTCCTGACAGGATCATGTTTTGAATGGTTTCCCCTTGCATATACAGTATACTTTTTGAATGGTTAAGGTTAGCTATATTCAGTTCAGCCACGTGTTTCTCAGTGGACACTTCATATTTATATAATGTTCTTAGTGCCAAATTGTGTTGACCGACATACTTTGCAGAGAGTGGAGCAAAGCACTCAGCCATCAACAACTGATGTGCAGCTCTTGCTCTGCATATGGCTCTCACACTGTTACATTGCAGCTCCTGTACCAGGAGCTATGATGCTCCCAGCCAGGGCTGCTGAGACCGGCACTGCTGGGATGCTCTGGGAACTGGCAGCCCTCTCATACAGGACCTGGTTCCTGGTGGGATGAGGAACCCCTGAGGAACCACTGTCATCTCCCACCTGTGAACCATCCCGGATGTTCGCCCTCCCTTTGTTTATTCACACTGTGCTGTGAACGGCTTGTGACTCATAACCATTATGGAAATTGCCTGTGTGGCTTGTAAGGTCAGGAAGGTAGCCAGCCCCGACATGGCGCTACAGTTAAAGAGGAAGTAGGAGAAATAAGTACTCATGCATATTTAATGTTGCCTTACAGTTTAATCACCATTAATTTTAAAATGTCCAATTTCTATAGCACTGCAGAACTCCCTTGAGGGCCCAGATACCATATAAATTATCTTATAATCAGTGGATGATTAATTGTTGTAACAACAAATAAGACGGGACTTGCCCAACAATTCTTTGACACATGAGCCTGAGCATTGGGCTGGTTTCCAATGTTTTTAATGCATGGTGTAAGTTATTAATTGTACAAATTGTAGAGCCCCAAACCAAGCGGTACGTGTGTGAGAAATGCTGACGGTGAATTCTGCCAACTCCTCAGGACAGTGTTGCGGAACAGTTTCTCAGTAAATTGAAGACTTGTTACATGAGCGACGAACACATGAAGGGAATGGCACAGAGTTCAGCTCCGAGCTCTGCCAGACTCACTGTATAGTCATGAACAACTGTGTCTGTGTATCTCAGAATCCCTCTCCTAAAACAGGACTCACAGTTGTTGCTGTTTCCTGCATGTCTTCAAGGCAGGTGTTTTACTGTTTACTGTCAACTCCCAGTCATCTATGGGCAATTTATCCTGCTGGTTGATTAATCATGTCCTGGATACATGGCTGACTCCTGGCAAATTCTACCAAACACAGCCCTGCACAAATGCAGCCACACAACCAGTCTCTGCGCTGTGCTGCTCAGTGGGTCATGCATTACCCAGGGTTTGCATTATCGGGGTACAAAACCCACTGCTGCAGCTGCTCCTGTAACAGACATTCATAAAACGTTAACAGGAATTTCCTTGGAGAATAAAAACAAACTTTCTTACTCTATGGAGCATTCCTTCAGCTTGAAAAGCAGAAAGTGTTAATGTTTAACCTCCGAGTGACAGTGGGTATAGAGCTTCAGATACTGAAAACAATGTACTGGATGCTGGCAAGCCCTAACTCCTGCCATCAAGAGGTTAAAATCCTCTGCAGGTGAGCCACTTGCCTGGTGCTGCCTGCTGCCCTGCAAGCAGAACGCACAGAACACAAGAATGTCAGCCAAACCAAGCTATTTTCTATAATTATGCTGTACTGAAGGTGAAACAACATTCTTAAAAATTGGAAAACACGCTTGAATCAAAGTAGGTGGTTTGTTCTAGAGGCCAATAATTAACATCCTTGCCAATTTTCAGTGTACTGTGAAGTGTGATTGAAATGGTAGACTGAAAGGAAATGTGTGCAGCTGACACACCTACTCACAGGGAGATTAACGGCTAGTCTCTTTGGAGAACTATCATAAAAAATACACCTAACGTTCCACTTACTTTTCAGGACAAAAGTCAGAAGACACTTGAATCTGGAGACTCTTATTTATGTCAGTTTTCAGCAAACAAAGCTGCACTGATTTGACTAGGTTTGAGCCTGACTTACACCAGTAAAACACCAGTACTTACACCAGTAAAAATAACAGCAGAATCATGTCGCTTGGATTTTTTTTAAAAAAACAAAAACACAAAACCAAACCAAAACAACAAAAAAACACCAACCACCACAAAACATCTACAACAACTGAAGGGAAGAAAAGAAGGCATTTGCTAACCTCCTGAAAAGCACGTAGTAGGTTGATATTAGGCAGCCACATGAGAGCAACGGGAATTCCAGTGCAGGAACTTTTGCGTATGATATTTAGCTACGCAACAAAATGGCCTATCATTTGCAGGACTAAAGAGTGGTAAACACAAATAGATGACTCAAATATCCTCCCAAAACAAAGATGTCTTCCTACACAAGGAGGAGGAAAGCAGAACAACACCCATAATGAAGTTAAACTGCTAACTAAAGTAATGGTGCCTGGATTACTATAAAATATTTGGAAGACTCCTATAATATACATTGAAATCCATCCACAGTGCACATGGCAAAAGTCCTACATGAGCTCACTTCTAGTAATAACAATAGCTATTCGGGAACTTTTTAACAAAATATTATTCCTTTGGAAAATGTCACGATGTAGAAATCAGAAGTTCTCACAGAAATGTATCAGTTTTGATTAAATTTTTTTTTGGAAACTAGGGGAGAGAAATAAGAAAAACAAAAAGAATTACACTCAGATTCCTCTGGTGGAGGTTTTCCTTAAAAAGGCCCATTTAGCAGAGAGGTCAGTCATTGCTTTGGCTTATGGGCCACCCTCAATGAAGTTCCTGTTTAACCCTGAAAGGGTATTCTGATAACCGAGATACGGTCTCTTTCTCACAATTTTGCCCAACAGTTCTAATGCTTTCATATTTGGTTTAATGTGGTTAGATCCTTCCCTCTTCTGTCTCCCAACCTAATTTCCTGAAAAAGAAAGATCTTGTTTCTACACTTCTCTCATTTTTCATTTTAGCAGTTTCTTGTAGAAAAAATAATTTTCTCAATTAAATAAAATTTAAAAGCTAATTGCTCCATATCAGACTTCGCAAAGCCAGATCTTGAATAAGAAAATCTCACTAGTGATCCCTTTGCCTGTTAAAACAAAGGAAATGCAGAGTTTTTATCCGTTCCTATCTCCACTAGGGCAAACATGAACACCCTCAACTCTACTCTAAATTGAAAGAGGTAGGAACACATAACATCCTACGCTGTCAGGTTCCTATGGGTAAGAGATGACTTTCACAATGCCTTTTTGCACCTAACAGAAAGAACATTCAATGAACGTGAATAACAAAGCTTAATAGCTTCATCTTCTTACTTTTTTTCTTATGCATTTATCAAGCATATATATATTCCACCTTACGTATATTTATATTTAATATATATGTATATATTTACAGAGCATATAAATTTCCTTCATTGTGTAGGCTAAATAAATAAATCTTTTTCTGTTATGTCTCAGCAAGTAGGCTCTCCATTCCCATCAACAATCCAAACACATCTCTCATCTGTGCTCTGCTAGCTGTACTTTCTAACTCCAGTGAAAACGTCTTCCTCAGCACATTCTTGCATCCCTTTTGCTCACAGTCAGCCTCCTGTATTTGTCTATTCACCTGTCCACTGCTATTACCCAGCTAACAGTAAAAACTCTTGGTACCACTGTTTTTCACCCCACTGTGTTTTTTTTTCCTGTACTTGAGGTCATTCCAATCATTCCGCAAGACAGCTTGAACTTACTTTGTATTAACAATACAAATAATAATACCTCCCAGCTCTGTGGCAAACAGCTATTTTGTTTGTACGTTGTTGTTCTTTATGCCAAATGTTCTTAAGGAGAACATTGAAGAAAACAGGTTCATCACCAGCCAGTGAGAAAGTGGAAAGAAATTCCACTAAATAAATCCTTGGACCTTAACATTTCTCTTTTCAAAGCTGTTTGTTCTTGCCTTCCTGCTACCTAGTTCCTTATTGCCTTTGACTAATCCCTCATCTCCTTCATGGGTGCATGATATTTTGCAGATGGACATGAGCTCAACCTGCCATCCTTTCAAACATGAGATGCTAGGTGTACTCAGTTAATAGCAGCATATTAAGCCTATGCTTATATGCTTGTAAAATAACAACTTACACACTTTCCATTTTTTTAATTAATAGTTTTTCATGTGGCACTACTTTAGCTTTACTTCTGTGTCAGCTTACATATAACAAATTTCCATGTCTAAATAAACAATTATATCAAAGAATAAATATTGCGTGATCTTATTTGAGTGAAAGCTGTACTTCAATCCACTGTTAATGGATGCTTTAAGTATTTTCCTTCCAAATTAACTCCTAAGACTCAAAATAAATATTAACTGGTCTAAAATTGCCAGGACTTGTTTTTTCTTTTCCTTTCCAAGTGTTGATGGTACCTCTGCTAATTCTGTCAAATTACACCACACACAACTTCAAAAAAAATATTAAAGAACTTTACTATAATTCCTGCAATTTTAATTATCAGATTTTTTGAAATTTTGGGATGAAGACCACTATTATCCTAATCTGAGCACAATAACCTACTGAACAACTAGGATATATTCCATTATATTTCATTTCCATACCTTTATTTCTCTTAACCCTTGTCCTCATAGTTGACATTATCATTAGCCAATGCTGGCAGAAAAAAAAAAAAATCACACACTTTTGGACCTAATATGGATTATCCTTGATCTCTATGCCATTCTCAGAATGGTAGCACATTTCCTCTTTCCTTGTTCTCATTTCAGTCATTACACTATTGTTTAATTTCCTTTCCACGGGCCAATTTAGCTTAACCTCCGGCAATTTTCATTTGTCCCTGTATCTTCTGTTTTCTAAGACATAACTTTCTTGGTCAGTAAGTGCTCTTTTTTTTGTAGATAATCACTTTCTTCTTATTGAGGTTATAGTTCACCCAAATACAACTGCCACACTTTCCTGTAAGCATTCTCCCCCCGTTTGACTAAGATACTTGTTAACATATAGGTGTTCCTTAACTTAGTAATGACTGCTAGCAACAGCTTTCCTTCTATGGATTCCAGACACTCCTGTGGATTAGAAGGCAGCTGGATAAAAGTCTTGAGATTCTCAATGGTCATTTCTACAATTTATGGACTCAATCATTTACATTTGTTAGAGCTGGGTAATGGTTAAAGATGGCAATAAGGTATTGTTCTGCTCCTTCAGTCTTGTGTTACCTGGGGTCTGAAGTGGAATCTAGCTGGAAATGGCTGGCCAACTGAATTGCCCCAGTTTCTGCTGGGGGCAGTATGATGTTTCCTGTGATATTAGCTGACTAGTTTGACAGTAAGAGGCCAGTTGTCTTCTCAGGGCAGTAGGTGATTGGGAGGGAGAGAAAAGGTTTCTTTCATTTTGAATTAGAATGACCAAGAAAAAAAAAAAAAAAGGAAAAATGTTTTTAAATCATTTAAGAGATATTTTTATTTTACACTACTTTTACTGCTTTCACATTTCACATTTCACATCTCCTGTCAATAACGGTAGCATGTACTGCATGACAGAGCAGGTCATGTTGTGACACATTATGACATTCAACTTTTAACCATCCTGTTGTTTTTACATTAGCAACTGCTACTTAGTGCAGATTACTCATCTTATTTTCTATTCCAAAGTGTCAACACATCAAACTGTTCCACAACAGAAGCAGGTGATGCTTTGATCTAGAAAAGAGTATGATCACTTGTCTTATTAATTGGAGGATCAGAGGTTTTCAGGGTCAAGAAAAAGACTCCAGCTAACACGAGGGAACTGAAAATGCCTAGATCTCTAATAACATGCTAAGCAATCACCTTTTTTTTTTTTTTTTTTTTAAACTTACAGTGTTAACATGTCAAACTGTTTCACTACAATACAAATGGGACAGTTTGACCTAGAAAATTAGATAAAACAAAGTCTTGTGTCTTTTTTTTTTTAAAAAAAAATTCACTGGAAACAGAAGTGCTAAGGTACTAACAGGGCAACTCCTGTTCCTGCCCTTGCCAACAGAGTGGTTCCAGAGTGTGCTTTATATAGATATAGATATAGAAAACAAATGCAATGTGTGTCCAAGAAGCAGCTGGCCTGGCCAATTTTAAAAATGAAAAGCGAAAATTGGAACTGTAATATAATAGACGTTATAAATTATTAACATACCATGTAATATACAACTAAACAATAAAACCAAATTTAAAACATAAAATTAAAACTGAATTTGGTAATGTAGACTCAAATTTTCACCAAATAAAGATTCTGGGAAATAAACTTGAGACAAAAAAGTTTTGAATGCTAATTGAAATCATTAGAAATTCACAAAAATTCAGTTTCTCAACACATCATTTTCCAATGGAAATAGTTTTTATTTAACTATTGTAACCTTGAGTTACTGTAAATCAAACAACTGTAAGACTGGCAACTGATGGATCTGTGCTGTTGGGGAGGATCAGTAGAGCTAGAAAACTACCTTAAAAAAAAACAAGTGAGGATTGTTTGTTTGTGCGAATTTCAGGGTAAAGGTAGTTCTAGTGGGAACTATAACAGCCTTTAAGCCTTAACACCCAGTACCCTACCACAGCCACATCTGGGTGGGCATTCCCTCTGGGCACATAGAAATGGGATCTCAACAGCAAACAAGACCTTTTATAAGTTTGCATCAGAATTTAACTATTAACCATAAGAAGATTTTGCTCTACCATCCAATGCTACTGTTGGTCAAAATGAGTATTAGTTAATTAAGCTTCTTTTTTAAAAAAAAAAAAAATAAAAAGCATTGTTTCACTGAAACAATAATACTTTATGAAGATGCATTGGTTTAGACATTTCTAAGAAATCACAGGCACAATTTCCGACAAAGAAGAAAATTGTTCTCCAGCCGTGTGACTAAGTTACTCATTTTGGATGTGGAAACCTAATGCTGAGTCCCAGTCTCTTGCACTAACTCACTCTGGATACCACAGGCTCCCACCAGTGAGAACACTGCCCTCCTCTAAAGCCATGTGAATTGCCTACATTTCAGGTCACTTCCATGATAATTGGCCTATGTCCTCTCCCTGAGACCGGCACAAATTATTTTTTATTAAATTGCTAAGTGTTGAAAAGCAGGTCCAGAAAGAAGATGCGTTGTGACTAAGGAGACTTCCACAGCCAGGCCATCAGAACTTTTGATGGTGCACAATTCAGAACAAGGAGCTGAAATCAGGTTCCATGTATGTGACTTTTTAGCAGTTACAGGTACATCTTTTTCAGTTGTTACTTTACAAAGAATGTCTTAATGCTTTCTCATATCAGAATTAAAAATGGTAACTCCATTATCTCTCCAGAATGGAACTGACATTTTAAAGAAGTGTTGTGTGTTGTCTATGTAATGCTACCCTCTCCAACTCAGTTTTTATACAATCCCTAATTTAATATATTTAGGGAGCTTTTAAAAAGAGTTGTAAAAGATGCCGTTGTCTGGAGTCCAGAATCTGTTTTCATCACAACAAATTCCCCAGTAAGAATACATGTTCATACCATATGAATATTGCTTGTATTGTCATTCATTTCTGAGAGATCCTAGTGCAATTTGGAATGACAGCAACAGGCCATTACAAATACTTTGCAGATTGTACATCTAGGGAAAAAAGATCACCAAATAGTTTTCTACTGCTCTGTCAAAGAAAATTAAAGGATCCAATAGCATTTTTGACTAGACTAGGCACATACCTGACTCATTTTATTAAACAAAGAGCAAACTTAGTATTTACTATTTATGTTAAAGAAATACCATTTATACCATTTGAACCATTATGTCTGAGACATGAATGCTTCATTCTTGTACTGCATGGTCACATCACCCTGTACCAGCAGTATTTGACAAGCAGTTAACTTGTTCACCTAATGATCACATTAGCACATGTTACAGAGAGATTCAGTCCATTATCACATTACGCAAGCATAAGTATGAAATGCCCATGATTTTTTTTTAATGAGAATTATCTTAAGAATTTGCTTATCTAACCATAGGTATTACATTTATGCAAAGTTTCTTCAACATCTGGAGTATATTTTGTAATATCTGGTATTTTTTTTCCAGGCAATACATGGCATACTGAAATTTTAGGAAAAATTAGCTATTCCGAGGACCATCTAAGGCATGTGATGAGTGTATGAGATTAATACACAGAACTGTTTTACTGTAAAGAATGATTCACAGTGAGGAAGATTAATTTGAACCTGTGAAGTTGACTCCAAACTGTAATTGACTTCATAGGGTCAAGATTTCATTTATGATTTCCATTTGTTTAAGTACGTAGCTAAAAAACACAGAGATACTATCATAGGTACCTACCCTCTGCTTACGGATAACTACTAAAGATACTGGAAAGCTTGTTTCAGGTAAGATTTAACAAAAACATCCCTGAAATTTTTCAAGGATGACAGCACCAAAAATACACATTCATAGCTGCACTGGGCTTTGCATGTAATAATATCATGCACAGGAGTGCTGACTTTTTAGTAGGAGGGATTTTATTAAGAACACGAGCTGAAAGTACTTTAAAATGCCACACAGTTTGGTCTCCATATACAGATAGCTAGATACTTGTCTCACTACTAAATCATGATGCACATGGTGAAAAGAAAAAAGAAAACAACCAAGAAAACTTTGTCTTAAAAAAGGAGCAAAAAGCCATTCACCACAGTTATTTTGCAGGGTAACTATGGCTCTAGAAGCTATATAAAATATAATCTACATTTTTTAAAATTTATTTTTTCTAATTAATTTTACAAAATACATGATTTACAAACAACAAATGTAAGTGAATTCTTCTCAGATTAAAGAATGCTTACAGCTGTGGGCATGTGGAAAAGGCACATTTCTCAATTTTCTGTAATTCAGGTTTGGCCATGGTGACATCACATCCCTTTACTGCTGATCTAAGAATCAGTTGGCAAAACACAGCTTCAAAGAAATGATGGAAAGATATCAGCAATACAGAAAAACTTGTATTTGAAGGGAAAATTAAAAATTAAAGCACACTGTTTTAGGCATGGTGTGTCTAAAGCAGAAAATGTTTTCTGCAGAACTTAAAATATTCTGGTTATCTGAGGAAGCTTTCTCATGTCCCATTCATGGCTGCTTAGGTGACTGGACTAGAAACCAGACACATCTCTTCTAGAGCAGAGTGGGTCATCAAATATAAGCTTGAAACAACTAAGAAAAAACTCTCTGATCTGCTTTAATAATAAGCATGTTTCCCTCAACTCCAAGAGACCTGACTTGCTTCCCCCACACCATGAAGAATATTATGCTTTACAGCAAACTTTACTGGCAGTCTCCTTACAGGGAATGAAGGAGGAACTGTCCGTGTAGGTTGGAACAAGCTGGATAGCCTGGAAGCAGCCCTCCAGGTTGCCTCTGAGGCCTACTGGCAGACTGCTATGGGAAAGCTTCAAATGTCAGTACCCATGGTAAACCTCTTGTCCACATAAATGACTTGAGCCACTGTGATATCAAGTCAATATCTGGTACAAACAGTAAGTCGTCAGCACGGGATCCAAAAGGTAGTGTTGTAATGTTGTCTCAGAAGCTTTACAATAACAAAGACCCTATTCAATAAAAAGCACATTCCCCTCAGCCCCAGAAGTGTCCTATCCAGTTTGGGGCGGAACTGAACTGGCAGAAGAACAGAAGAAAGTTCGTATTACAGCTACACACGTTTTAGCTGTGCTGTAGGCAGAAACAGTGTGTACTTTCAGGGCTCTCAGTCTGGTATGTTTTCAAGTTCTGCTAACAGCCCCAAACCTGAGCACAGCAGCATCCCTCTGTTACTAAAAAGAAGCATCCAAGAACTATTTTCCAGCCTTAACACCCTGTGGCTTGACCTGCCATGTGTTCACACACCAAAACCTCTCTTCCGTCCACTCCCAGAAGTCAGGGCTGCTAATACCAGATTGTCTAAGGGAATAGACCCTGGTAGACAGTGTCTTTCGAAGGCATTCTCTGGGAGTGCAGATTAAAACCATGCCAGGGAGCTTTCTAACAAAAAGCATAGATGATTGTATGTCATTCTGTAAGCCCATGTCCTGATCCTATTTTAGTTACTACAGTAGACACAAATAGTCAGTGTCACCAACTAACAGGGACTTATTAACTTAAACAAGCTTGATAAACCTGACTTATATATGAGTTTGAATGACAAATTGCTTCTCTCTTCCCAACAGGCGGATGAGGCACACGACTGTTCAGCAGGTCTCTCCCACAGTTCAGCTCCAAAGATGCAGGAGTAATTCTTGCTTGGATGTACCCTTCTAACCTTATTTCAGTACTTAACCTCTATTGAAGACTTTACCTTATAGTAAAGTCCTTGACCTGTGACCAGCTATTGACTGTGCCCTTCCATTACCATTTGGACTTGGTTATCCTTTGGCTTCTCTGCTAAGATATTCATTTATCAGAGTTCCTTACCCTTGATTTCAGTGTGACACCAGTTCCTTAGTCTGAGACACTCTGACATTTCACAAATCTTTTTTCCGTAAGAAAATATGTACATTGAAATCATTCATGCCTCATTAAAGTGGCAGAAAAAAACATGCAAGGGAGTAACTCGAGCAAAAAAGCAGTTGACAATTTATGCTTGAAAGCTCATAACCAATGCTAAATGACAATATACCCCAAATTATAACCTTTCAAGCAAAGAGACAGAATGACTGTTACCTCTTGGCAGACAGGGCTTCTGCAGAAGGCAGGAGTGTCAGAATCCCACTATAGCAATTAAACTATGAATCTTTCATAAAGTCCATGACTCTGTACAGAACTATAAAAATGAACTGTCCCACTGACTTCACTAGGATTGCTTCTATCCATAGCTCTTGCAGGATTTGGAATGAAAGGTAGGGAAAAGCTTGAGTTAATATTTACTACTTCACCTTACAGTCTTCACCTTATGGAAAACAAATTACCAGGAGGCATACGCACTCGAATTTATCAGATATTTTTATATACACATAAATGTGGAATCAAAGTGCTGAGTTAAACAGTAACTGTTACACTTAAGAAAATAATAAATCATTACTGAATAAATGTTTCTGTTAGCAGGAAAAATAGGAATAAGAGAATCAATAAGTATATGCCCCACACAGATATGTCCAGACTTTAAGTACCAAGACATTCTCAGTGACTTTGAATCTGGCAGGCCCATTATTATTTCTTCTCCTTTGATATCTGAAGTTCTCATCAGACTACCTAGCAAAACAATTTGGGCTCTTTCCCCAGCTGGATTAATTTTGTGCCTAGCACTTCTGGGAAAAATAAAAAGCTGCATGCCTGTTCCTGAGGCTGTCTGCAGGCTTTATTACATTGAACTGCCTGTGCAACGGGGATGACTGAATTTCTGAGACACTGTGAACAAGCTACCATCTTGTCTCTTATGATGAGTTGATCCTCAACAGGTAATTTAAAACAGTTGCAGTCTTTGTGCAGTCCTTGATATGTAAAAGCAATCAAACATTCTGAGTTTGAATATCCGATGCTGATTTTGATCATATTTATGCAGATCAACTCCCTGAATCTTGCTTTTTCCACATTCTTATTGTAGTGTTTTCTACCCAAATAGAACTCTAACTAAGGACTCTTATTAAGAGTAAGAAAGGCGAATAGGAGTGTTTGTGAGAACATACATTCAAGTATTCTTATAGGAACCATCTATCTGCTGGAAAAAGGAGAGGATTTGATATATAGCACCTTCCTATTGAATCAGCAGGGGACAGATGCCTCCACAGATTGTTACGGACACTATACTGCTGAATGAGATCTATTCATATAGGCAAATTACCTTCACTCAGAACTCAAAAGTAGGTTCTGATACTAAAGATATCCAGTCGTTCCTACTAAAATGAATCTATTTACTAAATTTTATATGAGGTAATTATATTTACCCCTACTGCATGTCTATTGAATTTGCTTCTGTTAGGTCTTTGCCTCAGAAAAAAGCATTCTTTTCACTTCTACCAAAATTAAGGTGCACGGTTGCAAGACACTTCTAAATTTCTGCCACAGCTCACTCAGACTCAACTACATTTCAACTGGAAAAAAGGGTGGTTACCGCATATCAGATGATACTTGAAATATTTGGAGGAAGAAGAAGGAAGGGAAGGGAAGGAGAAGAATCATGTGTAACCCACAGTGATTTTCTTTAAAAATGTAATTTGCAAAATGAAACAAAACAACCCAAAGCCAAACATTTCTGTTAACTATCGAATGTTCCAGCAATTTTCCATAGGATAATATAATGCAGAAGGTATATTTCTTCCATTTTATTTGCACAAGACAAATAAGACCATTTCAATCACCGTAGATTGTGGTGTACAAAAATCACATCCTGATAAACCCAGACAGCAAACATTTCTCTATGTTACTTTCTTACAGTTAGAATTTTAGCCAATGCTTTTGTTTCTATTTGTTCCAAGTATATTTTATACTTTTTCACTGCACCTATTATACATTTCTTCACTTGAACACCTGTTGAACTAAACTTGTCTTGCCAGAATATTTTTAATTATGCAATCTGTATTCTGTCAATGGCAAGCACTTGGGTAGAATTTCTTATATACCTTTCAACATACCCAGCAGACAATTAAAGAACTTGGTGTACAGAAATATTTGCCAACTGAAATGTTAGTGCCACAAGTTTAACCAAGTGATCTTGACTAACTTTTAGCAAAGAATCACAATTTTGCATCTTCAGTTTACTGCTTCAAAATACCAGTTTAAATGCTATTTTGTCAAAATTTGTATTGACTCAGTCATTTACACAATCTGCTATACATGCCTGACTTGCATAATACTTCAGGCAATAGTTCTATTAATACCTGAGCATTTTCTTTTCATGTGCAGTGTGATGAATACCAAATTTGTCTCCAGCTTTTAAGAAAATTTGGTTTTGCAGAGAAAGTCCTGACCCATTGAAGCCAACAGAATTTTGCTGTGGACTTAAATTGGATTAACATTTCCCTGTATTTGTATACATACATTCTCTTTAGTGATGAGTATTCCAATTATATGCTTACTGTATACAAGGTTAACCCACAGAATAAATCTAACCAAGAGCAATGTCTTTGATTGTGTGTTTGCTGATCAATACAACAAATGTAGATATGTAGGCAAGCATTGTGCAGAACCCTCTCCAATTCTGTAAAGATAAAATGGTGAGATATTTGTGCAGGGCAAGGTGCCACCTGACATTAACTTTCAAACTGACCAATGCATATAGGTTTCATCAGAGGAAAACAACCATCTGTGCAACCAGATTTGTGAAGGATCTGAACAGCAGCAATAAAATTCTTCAAATAACCACCACTTTTAGAATGATGACACCTCTTTTGGGGAGGGGTGCATGGCCATTAAACTCATACAGAAAAGGGGAAACCCATTACTTTCTTTTGGAGGCTGCTGGATTGGCAGCCCTATTGCCTAGGCATACTGCTGTGGATTGTAGCTGTTGTATGAAACTCCACAAAATGCTTTTGATCCATTTTATCTTGCAACTTAGCAAAGAAATGTTGCAATAAGAAACACCAACAAAGATCTGAAAAACTTAAGCTCTGGATTACCATATTGTGTTCTCCTGCCATTCAATGTGTCAGACAAAGGCAGTGGTGTTCAAAGTAGAAAAAGAAAAAAGAAAAAAGAAACTGGTCACAGAAAGTGCAAAGCACAGAGTAAATAATATTCCTCCACATCCCTACTCTTTCATAGATTTGTTGTTAAAAGAGTTGCAGCAATTAGGCTTTTGTTAATTACCAGCTGTTGAAACAGATGTGTTGACTGTCCTTATTAGCCAACAGCTGGGACAGGAGAACAATTGATGCTCTCTAAAACCAACAGCCAGCTGCTTTGCAGTAATTATCTCCTATCGATAATACAGGTGATAAAGGCAGCAAAAAGGTTATGAGCTTCAATAACCAAGGTACTGTTATTGAATATCACTGGAATTTATGGTTAATTTAAAAAAACAAGTAAAACAGCAAACTGCTATACATACTTGTTGTCTGCATTGTGTCAAGGTCAAGCAATATGCAAATAATGGGGGAAATACAAACAGTAAAAAAACACAAGTCTTTTTTTTTTTTTTTTCCAACCCCCTTGCTATGCTTTAAATATCTCACTGATCTTTAAGGAATGCTTTTTCTTTCAGGTGACTACGTCTGATTGCCATTCATTATTAGCTCAGTTTCCATGTGCGCCTTTCCTTCAATTTTACCATAAATTACTTCTTGGAATATGTAAATGTTTCTTTTACCTGTTGAGAAATTTTATTGTACAATATGTAATAATACAGAATACACAAATGGTTAAAGAGTGGAGCCATCCCTCTAGAGATCTGGGTCCTAGTCTTAGGCATGCCATCAATTCTTAAGCAAATTCACTTCACTTCTTGGAATTCAGTTTCACTACCGCTAAAATGGGAGAACTATCTTTATCTTGATTGATTACTTTGTGATGGATGATTTTAACATACTATTTAAATGCAAAGTAATGCTTGTGTAACATTACTGTAACAGGAAAAAAAATTACATGCTTTTCTAGTATTGATATATGTCAAAATTTATAAAATGAAGTTATTTTAGTAGCACAGGGCCAGACTTCCACAAGTGGGAGTCACAAGCATAACTGGTAATATCTAAATGGAATGTATCAACATAGGTATTTGGATGGTTTGTGCTTACTTTTGTTCCTGCTTTGATTTTTATTTCCTCATCTCCATATCCTATTAAAGTGCATTAAAAGAAAAGCAAAGCATAGATTTTAAACCATTTCTATTAGCTGCTCAGTTCATCTCTGGCCAACAAAAGACAAGAATCTACAACCATGTCTATTCACTAATTAGTTTGCACTTAAAGACACTGCCTTACTGAAAACAAGGATTAAGGCTGGTTGAATACTCTCCCTTTCATAGACCTCCCTCATGTCTCTGTTGGGTTATCATAAGCAGCTTGTTCTCTGAGCTTTAAGTAGGGAAGCTTGACAATCAGTTCTGGGCTCATCAGTAGGCACTGGGGCAATTAACAGGAGCTACTAACGTTTTAAGGGACACATAAAGAAATCAACTAAACAAAATGTTTCAGCCACATGGATGAGCAGAAGTATATCATATTCTGGTGGCAGCTGTTCTAAGAAAGATACATGTCAGGATATTGATTTATAATTTTGAAATAAAGGAAAAGAATGTACTTCACTGTTCCCATTGCAGTCTCAAAAGAAAAAAAATAATTATAGCAACAAAATTGAAATGAATCCTTGTATACACAGCCTCACATCTATTAACAGGAATCCACAGAATGCTATAAAATAAACACTTATGCTGAACCTAGTTGTCAGTTTTCTACTATTAGAAGAATGCTAAAAAAGTGGGAAAAGGAGAGGAGAAGGAATGGGTTTCTGCTTTCATTCTTTTCTTCTTTTTTCAGCTGCTTCCCTCTATCCTTACTGTGTGTTTAGGCCATTACTCTGGGTTTTCCCCTGGAAGGCAAAACTTGGCTATGCCTTTTGTTTGTCACCCATGAGTAACTTGGGGAGAGGGGTGCTCCGAGAGGGGGGAAGTGGTCTCACTCTGCTTTGGTCAACCAAGGAAAAGTTAAAAATGTAGACTGTGCCAACCAGGAACTAATCTGCCATACAGAGCCCCTCTGCCTTATATCTAACATGAAAAGCTACTAACTAAAATCAGGATAGAAGTCAGGAAATTCTCCTGAGCTGGTGATCTGCATGGGTTTCCATGGCAGAAACAACCACAACGCAAGCAGACACTTGAAGAAGAAAATGATTGTGAACGTTGTTTCACCTCATCCACGCTCCAGAAAACTTTCATACTGCATGTACATGGTGAGGGCCTCAGCTGCCTAAACTCTGCAGTCAGGGTGACCGGTTCAGGTCCGCAAACTGACTGCAGCAGCTGCGGTACTTGCAGAATTAACCCCAGACCTGCCTCTAGCAGCAGCAAAGCATGGCAGGGTGTGTACTGTTTGGCCACTGGCATTCTGTCAGGGAACTGAAAGCACCTGGACTTTGGTCTCTGGTTTTGCAACAGTCACAGTCTAGCAACGCACAGCTTGACTGGATTCACGACATAATTATGGCTACACTTCCCAGCCAAAAATCAGGCCTATAAGAATCTGAATTAGCAAATAAAACAAGATACATTCTGCCTCCTGTGGCTCTCACAAACCTCTGCTATACCAGGCCACAGTGAAACCGTCCCAGTGAATTTAATCTGATGTATTTTTCCATGTGGTGATACCTACCTCACTAAGAAAGCCCATGGGCTGGAATCACAGTGGGTACACTGTGCTTCCCTTTGTAATTTGCTTTCCACTAAACCACGTAGAAACAGCCAGACTGGTCCCCTAAGAAAAGGTAACGCTGAAGACCACTGCCTGAAAGAGACCTTTTTGGCTATCTCATCAAATCTTTGTAAATGTGACAATCAAGCTCTCAAGAAAATTCACCTGGCAACAGCTGCACTGAAACAAAGCTACTGCAGCAACAAGTAACGTCAGAGTGTTAATAATTGACATGAAAAGAATGAAAAGGTGAGCAAGGGATAAAGCAGACAAAGGATTTTAGTATAAATTTCTGCTGGTAAGTAATTAATCAAAATCAAGATTGAAAGAGTCACTATGAACATTATTTTGAAAGCCAAAGCGAGTTTCGTATCTTGGACTCCTGACTGAGGCTTGTAAAACTTCATTTTCTGGAAACTGATTTGCAAAATTTGACAAACAAATCCCCTGCTGATTTGAATCTACTTTCATTCAATTACCCCAAGAAACTAAAGCAAACGCTGGAACAGTAGCTTCTAATGTTTGCTGTATTCAGAAAAAGAGCTGCTCGATCCCTGGTTCTACAGGTTAAGGCAGGAATTAGTAACGCGCTGATAATGAATGAGTTTCTTGATTTACATAATCTAACAAAAGACCACTCCCCTTTGAGGGAGGAACTACATCCTAGTGACACTATTTAGAAGAAGCTGTTTCGGATGACTAAAGTATCAACAGCCTCAGGTGAAATGAAATACTATATGAATGTCCATGACTATTACTGCTAGAGGTCAAAACAGCAGGAAAAATTTACAAGAATATCAAGTTAAATATTAAGAAATCAAGATCTGTTTCCTCAAATCATTTTTTTTCTGCATTTCATTGTATGTCTGACTTTTTATGTTTATAAGAAAAAGTATAAATCATTGGTTTAATTTAGTATTGCTTTGCCCTGAATCCTGACGACGGGTAACATTTGTTTTCAGCAAAAGATATTCCCTCAACTTAATTCTAAGTATCAGAGTTAATACAATGAGTAACCTGGGCACTAAAACCAAATACCCGGAAAATGGTACTCACAAAATTAAGGAATTCATAAGTTCAGGCTCCAAATGTATTGTTTTTCAGTGAACTTAGGAGCCAGCCTTAGTTCCTAATTTGTGAAGACACACCGAAATCTCATCATTTTTCATACAAGGAAGTCCAGCTATGCTGTATCTCTTGAGGGGACACAAATACTGTCTAATTTATACCACCAAGAAACATTCAATACTGAATGTCTGCTGAGGCTTACTGGTGTGAGATAAATTTAAAAAGCACCACATTGTAAAACTTAATATTTTCTCTGTAATTTACTGTACTGTGGTATTCTGAAAAATTCTGAGAACTGCATCCAATAGCTAGGTGATATATAACCTCCCACGGAAAAGTCTTACTTTTCACATCCACCAGACTGCAGTAAAATTGCCAGTTGCTCTGGAAAAAAAGCCCTTCTGTATAAAACAAAATTTATATCTCTGCTAGATAAACTGTTAGCTGTCTTTAATCAGCAATGCTTTTTCAACTCTAGGTGACCACTCCTCTGACTGAGTTACTATCATACTCCACTGCTTGTTTTATTTTCTTCAATTTTTTTTTTTTAAGTCCTCCTTTTACTATATTTTGGAGGACTGTTGTCAGGAATAATTGCTTCCTAATAATTACAGATACCATTACGATAATTTAGCATTTAGGTTGAAATATTTGTTGTTACAAACATTGAAACTGACTGATGGTATCAACACAACAATAAGCTTCAGAGCTCAGTAAAAAAATCCATGGTAAGTAAATATTGTTTGACAAAAACAAAGTATATTTGATAACACAAGGGTCTATTTCATTATTACTGCATTCAACCAAATTGCTTAAGAAAAACAACTAACTTTCCAAAAGTGTGTCAGAAAATACAGTAATTTAAACTAAGCCTACATCATCTTTCCTATAGCAGAACTTCAACATATATATTTTGCAGTCACTATTCCATAGGAAAAAAATAAGTAGCACTACTAAAGAATGAAGATTAAATCTTGATTATTGACTTGAAAAAAAGCTCCTATGCAGGCACACATTTTAGGAATTTAATTTTATGAGGAACATTTTCTTAAAATAGTAAGTAATGGTTTTACACTTAATATTTTTACATATAAGAGGGAAGCACAATGTTAGAGAACCTGTCTCAAGGTTAGGCTAATCTTCTAAACATGTATTTTAAAAAAACACCAAACAAACAAACAAAAATACCAGAAAAAAACCCACCAGATATCATTAGCAACTGATTAAGGAAAAGAATAAACATACCAATGGATTTTCAGCGAACACATCTTTAATCCATTTCATTATAAACAATGAAGGACAAAAGTCAGACAACCTCTTGCTATTTAATGCATCATCAAGCTTTAGATAGAGGCCCATTAAATATACCAGGTCTTGAGAAGTTTTTAGCTCATTCAAAGTGCTGTTCTTTACCAACCAGATAATTCCTTATCACTACTGTATGCATAACACATTTTTACTGAGATGTTCTGTGGGACAGGACTACTGGTTCTCACCTGTGGCTAACAAAAGCAGATTAACTTGGTCCAAATTCAGTAGCTCAACTCAGAAATGCAACTGTAACACACCGAAGGCTTGATTTAAAAAATAGTTTAAAGTACTATAAGTAGAGAAGAAATGTAGTATTACACAGCTACAAGTTAACGCTGCATATATATATAGGCGATGCACACCTAAGCCCACCTACAAGCATACAACCACATCTATACACAGAGATAGGTATATAATTATGCACACAAATCCTGCACACAGAAATGGTGTTATTCAGCTCCCCTACTTTCAGCCGCCTAAAGTTTAAGTGAATCAGGCACCTCCAAAGAACATTTCTTCTGTCTTATCTTCCCCATTATCCAAAGGGAAGAAGAATTGCTCTGTGGTGATACATACCCCTCTTTGTATTTGCTATGAGTGGAACCTGGATGAGTGGCTCAGCAAAGGTCTTTGGACAACTAAAGGTTGGTGAGTGGGCCCCTTCCTTAGCAGAACATTACTAAGGTCATAAAGCCAAGGACAGAGATGTTAGAAATGCCAGTGTTCAGGTAAGCAGCACACATATATTGTGATTTTAACTGCATAACCATGCTCAGTTTTTTTTTTTTTTTTCTCTCTAAACTTCTTCCTAATTGTTGCACAGGGTGGACCTAAACCTGGGAGTGAATCATCCCTGTCCAGTGAAGGAGCTGTTACCTGCTTATTCCTGTTTCATGTGTTGCTGCCATAGGAATGAGACTGCAGTTCATGAGAAAATACACTTCAAATTTAATGGAACCAAATGTAGTTGGACATTGGTGGAATCTACCTGTCCTTTGGTTAAGGTACCTCAGTGTGACTTAGCTGAACATTTTCAGAGGGATTCACAGTATGTTACCCATTTTCTGGCTGTGCAAGATAAATCCCTTGTGTCTAATCTGCAGAAGTACTGTGTACTCACAGCTGCAACTGAAGTCAATGAGAGAAAGAACATAAATGTTACATAACGCCTATACATCAGACCTGAGATTAAATTACTGAAGGCTTGATCTGCACTGAAAACAATTAAGAGGCAAATTAAAATGTAAGTGGCTATCCACAGATACCAAAAGTGAGAAAGTTTATTTCCAGTATTTTCTGCTTGTCATCCAGGACTGAAAAGAAGCGGATTTCAATCTGTGAAACAGCACATCAGTGAAAGAAGGGACTGCTTGAACAGGACGGCCCACACCACACAAGTAGGAGGCTAATCTTCTCAGTTGGAAACTAGCTGGAGCAGCCAGGATATTAAACCAGCAACACAAGGGGAGGTTATTTGGAAGGCAAATGAGGTACATGCTCAAATTCAGCACCTAACGAGCAAGTTGAACCAATGTGGCAAAGAATATAATGAAAAGAATCTTTTCAATTGTGTTTATGTATTGATCTTAGGAATCTGGCTAAGAAGCAAGAGGAAATTCTCACTGATGGGAAGAAATTTTGTATAGCCTGCATCACTAAAATCTGGTGGACAACAGGTATGTTAAAATCTCTGATTAATAGGAAGGGTAAGAGAGGCAGTAAAGGATTATGACACCTTAGAAAACTAAACCCACACCATTATTCCTTTTGGAGTGATCAGTAACACAGAATCACAGCTCTTGAATATGTACAGGTCAGTAAGCTAACTAACATCATTTAAGAAAGATTTGCTGGGTAGAAAATCTAATTAGAGCATAGGACAAGATTTTCTTCAGAACCTATCTATAATATTTGGAAAGAAAAATAATGACACTATAGGGAAATTCAGTTTAGGAGACATATGCTGAAAATTTCATGTGAGCAACTATAAATCAGTATTATACACTTTAAAAAAAAAAACCACAAATTATTTGTCAGTATGAGGTAAACATTCTGTATCTCATTATAAAACAAGAGATGTTAATCACCGTACCGGAGATTTATTATAACTTATCTCTAATTAATTATCAATTAATTGAAAAACTACCAGAATCTTTACATGCACAGAACCATTCTCACAAATATACAAAGTACTTCAAAATCAGGAGAAAAAAGGATACAGGTATATGATGGAAAATGGGGGAGTCATTTAAGGGTGGATATAAAGAATATCTGACCTCACAAACAAGAGAAAGAAGAATTCCTCTTTCATGTACAAAGTAAATGTAGCAATCAAATGATAAAAAGTCATAACACTACAGAAGACAAAACATCCAAAGAGGGAAAAGTTCTGAACTGATAACATTAGCTAAGATAGATAATAAGTATTTCTCATTATGAGAGGAACAGGGAATGTGTAAGCCCATTCCAATGCTGGAATACCCATGTCACAAACTGTAATGTAAAAAACAAACAAAAACAATTCAGCAGTATTCACCATATAAATTGCTATGTATTTGTTAAAAAACAGGGTGATATAGTTACTTTTTTGTACAAAATTAATAAGCATTTCATTAATTATCAAGGAGGACTAACTTTTATATTTACTGATTCATTTGATTTTCACTTTTGATGTTACAGGGTTGTTAGAGAAGATCTCTGTCTGGACGATGTCCAGTTTCAACTAGTGGGATAAAAAACTGGGCCAAAAAAGTGAAAACACTGGATTCATCTAATGCAGAATTTAATGAAAGAACATAATTTCTCCCAGTCAGGGTATTTTTGTTTAAAATAGGTCTTGTCAAACAAATATGATTTCCTTCTTTGTGAGATGTCATACAAAGATTCGTCAGACTTTGACTTAGTATCACATGGCAGTCTGATAAAAAAAAAAAAGAAAAAGCACTATGCATCATCACGAAAATATTCCCTAAATGGATTCAGAATGGGCCAACAGTTAAAAAACAAAACCAAACAACAAAATTAAACAAAAGAACACAACAACAACAACCACCAAAACCCCATGTTCCAAGAGGCAATCATTACTGAATACTGGAATACTTGTAAGGCTGCACAGGTATCAGTACTAGGCATACTCTTATTCAATGTATTCTTCAATTACTCAGAACCAGATAGACACAGCTAGTCATGTTCATGAATGACAAAGTAAGTAAATGATGATGAAACTATGTTTTAAGTCCCTTGGTAATTAGGTCTCTTCAAATTGGGTGTGCTTTAATAAAACCAAAAACTTTCAGTGTAAGAACAGTAGACACAGGCCACACTTATAGAAAGGGTTAACTGTATTAAGAAAAGCAATGACTATGAAAAAGATTTTGGACTTCAGTAATGAGGTGACAGTGAAATGCGGTGGAAAAACTGGTAAAATGCAGTCTTTTGGTGTCTACATAGTAAAATACAAGTATGTCTAGGAAGCAATTAAAGTGATTTTACTTTATGCATGGCAATGAGGAACAATGCTGTAAAATTCATCTGCATCTGCTTTTACATACAAGGATGTTAAAAACCCAGAGTTGATACAGAAAGGAGCTGCACAGGTCATGTAAGCAGTAGGGAAAATGGTATGTAGTGAAAGAGTTTATTCTGTACATATTTTAAAAATCCTGACGATATGTCTACCCACTAAAAATCTATAGTGATACATGTGCTAATTTGGAACAAGGTAAATCAAGTACCAGGAACAGAATCATTTTAACTCACTACTGCTTGTCATTGTCTTTCAATAAATGGACAGAAAATACAGGATAAGAATGATTTTTTAATATAGTTGAGTAAGCACAACCTGAATCACTACAACAAACTATCAAAGGGAAATAGTGATCTCCCCTTCTCCTGGAATTTTTACATCCACCTAGATACCTCTCCAGAAAGTATGTTTAAACAAAAAAAAATCTGGGATCAATACAGGTGTAACTGGCGAAATCAATAATCTTAAGACCAATTAAATCATGTAAAGATGGCTTCCGGGCTTGGCCTTAAATACTGTGAATTTATGAATGACAAATATTCCAAAAGGTAACATCTTGTACGTCTTCAATAGATATGCAAAAACTGTGGGTACTTTTGACCTTAATTTCTTCATGCCTTGGTTTCTCCATGAAGCACAAAGAAAACAGTCTTGCAGAAACACATTAATATCATTGTTTATTAAACCTTTGATTCTTATAACATTGAATACTACCGAAAATCCCCATGATGGTTACTCAAAATTCTGTTTTCAGGGAAAGGTTTGAACAGTATCCAGTAAACAAGGGATTGACACACATAATGAACAAAGAAGATAAAAAAAGAATATATTGATTGGCTGTTCTCTGGACGCTGTGTGAAACAGGAATACTGTGAAATAAAGCACACATGATCCTGTAATGAAAAATGTTAACATACTGTTTCAGAGAAAAGGGAGTAAATGAAGATGCTCACTTTAGAAATGCCAGAACTGAGGTTAACTCTTGATTAACTGGCTGCTTCAGTTTAGCTTTTTGCCTGCATAGCAAATAACATACAAAAATTGTAAATCTACCAAAAGTGTCTAAATAAACTGCCTTCCTAAAGGAATGAATGTTCTGACAAACAACTTTGCTGAAAGCAAGACCATTTGCTCGCCCTATCATGCACTTCTTAAATCCCCTGTAATTTGTCAACTTTGAATGTAATACTTCTCCAGGGGCTACCAATGAGCTTTTCACATCTTGCTCATGTCATCCATTTTCTGCTTGATTAGTGGGGACCTGAAGTAATCTTTCTGCTTCACAGAACAACTAAAGCCAACACACACGAAAATACCAGTATCTTAGGTACAGCTCTTAGCATGGGACAAAGGTCTTTGGGGATGTTCAGGCTCTTGGTGTAATGAAGTGGCTGAGACAGATGAGAAAGAAACAAACATCTAAGCTGAAAAAAAGGAAGGATAAGTTAGGAAAACAATGAGGGAAGACAAAAGAAAACATTTTGGAGAATATGGAACAGAAGAAAGCTGAGTGATGCTGAAGGTGCAGTGTAAGATGTGGGAAGAGAGACAAGATAAACTTGTATGGAAAAACCAAAGAGAAGAACACAAAGCTCAATGTGCTTTTCAGATGTAGGTCAAAACACAGGAGTAGAACATAATATGAGAAAAAAAAAATCCACAACTTATTTTCTTTTTTCTGACAAACTTTATGCGATTTTTTGAACCTTTTTATTTTGAATCATTTCCATAGAGAAAATGTATCTAAAAAGCTTTTAATATTTAAATATTAAACACATTACTCTTCTAAAGCTAAGTCAAATTATTGCAAGTATCAGGAAATAAAACTCACTTCTCTTTAGCTTTCTAAAAAAAAATTAATAAATCCACATCAGATATGCCACTGAATGAATCTTTGAATGCAGAAGTGAATGAGTTTTACGCTATGAGAGGTGGTTTTAGTGCCAGTATCTTTTCAACATCAATTTATATCTAGTACCACATCTTAATCTCCACTTCTCTCCCCCAGATATGACCACAGATCAGTTGGTGTTCAAGCTATTAAAAACTATTGTCGACTTTAATTTGATAAGTTAAAAACTCTTCAAGGCTTAATGTCATCACTTTAAATGTAGCATAAAAAAGACAACAGAGAGAAATGATTGAAGCTCTTTAAGACAGTTACACTGCTTGTGCAGTTTTACATTTTTATTTTACGTATTTGCAATTCTAGTACTATATGCAGCATTTTGAAATATAAAAGAAAAAAAGAAAAATTGTATATATACTAAAATGTTTGTAATTCTTTGGGGAAAAGCACATCTTTAAAAAACAATCAAACCAAGTAAGGTATTCTGTACACTCAATACTAAGGAAGCCTTGTCTGATACTATAACCTATTGTCTTACACTTGCCTTGTATCACCTTTCATTGTAATAATATCCTCATATCCTCCAATATCCTCATAAAATTATTGGATTCTACTTATATATAGCTTCCTACCACAACACCTCCAGCTCAACCTTCAAAACCCAACTTACCTTTTTGTTTCTTTATGTAGTAGTTATATATTGTGCATAACTGTCTCCTGCTAAACAGTAATGACTACTGATAAAGTTCTTCCCACATCTACCTAGAGTGGGACTTTGAGTTCCATGAAAACTGCGAACGGAAGAAGAGAGAGAACCCTCTTAGGGACCCAACCATTATTCTTCTGTCAGTAGCTGTCGAAAGCTGCTAAAAATCAGAATGTGAAAACAAAAACTGCATAATCACTTATGCCTCTTTTACTTATGAAACAAAGGTAAACAACTACTTGCTTCATTGAAAATCCTCTTTTTTTCACCCTATATTAAAAATTAAGGTAATGCATTCTCATGTAGTGTTCTCCTGAGAAATGATTTCTGTCCAGAAGAGGCCGTGATCTAAAGACCACAGATGGCTTCCAGTCACATTGGTACACATGAAAAGAACAGAATAATGAAAGGTCATCAAGAAGATGAAGACGAGCCTCACATTTGCAAACTAGGACATTTTTAAACAGTTGTTTCTCATGCACTGTATGCACAACTGCTATAAACACAGAGATGAATGTAGAG
Source organism: Heteronetta atricapilla (assembly GCA_011075105.1). Lineage (NCBI taxonomy): Eukaryota > Metazoa > Chordata > Aves > Anseriformes > Anatidae > Heteronetta > Heteronetta atricapilla. The sequence continues at coordinate 33,410,571 of CM021735.1, forward strand.
CATATGTGTACCTCTAACTCATTTTGTTCTCTGACTGAAAAGTGAGCGATGCAGATTTTTTTTAATGATTTTTTACAGTGAGCAGAAGACTCAAAGCTTCTAGAAATTAAGTATATATAGCAGTAAAAACTTTGCAGGTGGCTACCTCCTTGAGAAGATCAGAGGTAGTGTTTGATGTATCAGGTGGTTAAGAACATAGCTTTCCCAAATCAAGCACTGCATATAGAAAATCAAATCCACTATGTTTACAAATAAGAATGAAGAACTTTGCAAATCTCAGATATTAACATATTTTAGAAACAAAACAAATAAATCATTTGTTTTCCCTCAGACTGCATCTTGAATAAGAACAGGTGAAACAAGACATGGTGAAACATGGACATGTAGTCCATGTAGAATCAGATACACAAAGGTTCTGATATACTGCCTGGCACTTGTGCATTCTTCTGAGGATATGATATCCCCTGGAAAGACAGCAAGAGGCAGTGCCAAGGCTGACAAACCTCTATCTTACCTTTAAGATGTTTCCTTACCCCTGGTCCAGGAGGGAATAGTGATTAGAGGAAAAAGTTTACAGCAATCCTGACACGTGCCTTGACTGAACTGATGATTCATATTTCATGACATTTTAGTTATAGCAAGATATCCAAGATCAGTGGTATCAAAGCCTCTACCAAACTGAAGCTGTACTGGGTCACACAAATGGTTTTGATAAAAAATAATTTTAGAGTAGGCGGTGTGGATAGTGTCCTGCTAGGAGGGAGTATTTATGCAAAAAACAACCTCTCCCCGAATTATTCCCTGAGACAGAAACCACAGCCATTAATTATAGTGACAGAGCTTCTGCATGGAATACTTGCCCTTGGTTTTACAAAACCAGCTCTAGACAATTCAAGAATGTCATCAGACTTCTAGATGAAATTGCTTGATTCGAGCCCTGAAGCAAATTCCAAAATAAATTTAGGTGTAACACAACAAGCAAGCAAAAGATGCATTGTTGAGTAGGAAAACAAACAAACAAACCCTGAATATATTGCAACTTCTAGATTTTGCCTGTATTTGTCCCTGTTTGGCCTTATTTATTTCAGACAGAAGAGTTCTTTCAGTATTGATGTGATCCCAGTACAGGAACAGGAAAAGCGCGAAGTATGTTAAATTTAGGATGGACCCCAAGAAATCACTTTGCAGATTTGCTACAAATGCCCAAACTCTTCTCAAGAGTCTAGGTGAAGCAGCATTTCCAACTTCTAGATCAGAGAGAAGAAATGTGTGGCTATTCAGAGCACCCACATGAAAAACTGTACCCCTTTATGTATACATTCCCAAAGATGACAATTGGTCTATTGCTCACATAATTATGCCTTTTCTTAGATAGCTGATTCTGTCTTATATCTTCAATCAATCTGTAAAGACTCTGTGGTATTTCACAGCTATTTTAATGCTATAAATCCCTGAGTGAACAACTAGAGTGACTTACCAGACAGAATCCACCTTAAGACTGTAGGAGGAAACAATAAATTGGTTTTGACCTTTCTAAATCCAGGATGGTCTTGCTCTAGGTAAGACCATATCCTGACTGTGAAACAGACTGAGTAGAAGGTTAAGAAATTCTTATGTCAGAATCTTGTGACAGGTCCTGAAGCAATAGGAGAGAGTGAATTCTCCCTAGTGCATTAACAATTCAGGAGACTGAATAAAAAGAGAAGTTAGTGAAAAACATGAAAAAAGGAATAAGGCAGAATAATAGAATAATTCCCTCATGACTGCATTCCTCAGCTGTATACTAAATTCAGATTACGTAATAGAAATCTGAAATGCACATGTAAATCTAAATCAGCCTGAGAGCCCACATAGTGAAGTATAGAATCACACACATGGTTATTACATGACTAAATCAACAAGCCATAAATTTATCCTGTTTTGACATCAGTTTTATATAACTTCTTCCTCAGTGCTGTTTCACAGAACAAATCAATGTTGTAAGATGAAGCACAAGCTGAATAAATGTATTTCATAGAGGCAATTCCATTTTCAAGTCCACTCAAGTTTTGACTGCTATGAAATTGCAGTCTTTAATTTTGCTCTTAATTAACCATTAGCTTTCACAGGGAGCAGGGAGTAATTTTAAGAGGTCAAAAAGTGAAAAACTATCAGATTTTTAGAGGTTCTAAGGTAGCTCAAAACAGGTAATTAATGTGATACAAAAAAATTAAGTGGGTTAGATACCATTAAAACTCATGAGAAATAGGTATCCAAAACACTTAGAAACATTTTGAGTAGCAGCTCCCTCTCTTACCAAGATCTCAGTTTTGTTTTCAGAAAAAGGCAGTTACATTCACAAAACATTTTATTTCCCTTTCATATATTGTCCTTACCCAGCTTGCTTTTAAAACAGATTTACACCTAGTAATTCAATATATGTGGCAGCTTCCCCAACTTTTAGACATACCATTTAATTCTCTTCAAAGCCCCACTGAAATCAGTTCTGTGAACTCTTTAGATCTCTTGGTTCCTCCCAGTTCTGATTCAAGGTACTGGCTTACCTCCTTTACTGATATGTAAGAGCGCTGCTACCACCCTGCTTTTCATATTGCTTGGGAAAGCAGAGGTGGATGTTCTGCTGCGTGGCACAAAGGGAGATCATCATTCCAGGACAATTTCTCTGTCTATTAGAAGTGCCCAATCTGGAGGGAGCTGGTCTGTTCCCACTGTGCTCTGATGAGACATTGTGTTAGATCAACAGTATTAACCAGTTAGGTTAGGTGACTTGGTTAAGGGTTTTCATGTTGTTCATGACAATATGTTGGCTTTGAAACTGTCTACCAAACTTATAATTTTAAGAAGAAATCAGTCTAAGGGAGGAATCACCTGTGTTCCTGTATCAGCACTCTGTTTTCTTTCTTTGCACCACAGGAAAAACAAAAAGCTAAGCTATGGTAAGTGTTCCACAGAAAGCCCACAACATTGTATTTATGAGGCAGACATATTTCTGCAACCAGCAAGGTCATTTGAAGTAGAAAGGTGGAAGAGATGAAAAATCAGTTAAAACAATACTAGAGAAAGCAGTTACCTTTTTTTTTAAGGACCCCAGAAATTTATAAGATGTGAACAAATTTCAAAAGTAATAATAAATAAGTCTGAAGCAGTAGTTAAAAACATGCCACCTTTTAATCAGATGAACATCTGAAATACTGAACAACAAATTATTTCAAAATCTCTATGCAAGCACTGAAAATGTGTTATTTCACCTCATCATTTATTTATTTTTTATTCAATTTCTATTACCTAGTTTTCAAGAGATGACTATTTTACACCTAAACTTAACTGTATAACCCTCAGCAATTGCAGGACAAAATGCAAGCTAAGACATTACAAAAAGTTAATATACATCAAATAATTCAAATACTAGGGTTCTGTCCAGCAAACTTCTACTCATAAAGAAGTTGTAAGATGAGTTTCAGGGAAGGTGGCAGAGGTAGGGTTATATCTTTTTTTTTTTTCTTTTTTAATTGGCACATTGGAACATATATGTCTAAATACTGGAACACAATACTACTTTGCAACAAAATTAAAAATTTATGGTATTATTTTTACCACCACTACTACTAGTAATAATAAATCCCACTAAGTTAGTTCTATTTTTGCTAGGAAAAGAATGACCAGCAAGATTAAAAAAAATACCTTAAGAGATATGAAAAAAATATATATATACACACAATCTGATAGACTATAAAATTTAGAGAAGTTCAGCTAGGCACAAAACTGCTGTTAATAATTAGCTGCATAACAAGAGATTTATCTCTGTCTTTTTTCTTTCTTTTTGTGTGTGTACGTGTGTGTTGCAAAGGCAACACAGCCACAGTGCAGGTCTGTCTGTGCCATTCTTAGGCCACTTTCAGGCCGACTGAGAAAAGCTGGAAAGTAAACACAGGTGTTTTAAAACTGGAGCCGCTGTCACGGACAACCACAAACACCCTTAACTCTGATGTGGCAACGCCTCTTTCCCGCCCTCTCTTTTTTTAAAGCAGTGCCCCAAAAGAACATGTCAAATGTTTCACCTTTCACCACCTCAAAATAACTTGGAGCTCATAGCATTGTCTGGGAAATTGCAAGCAAAGAGATCATTTTTTCATTCCTTTTCAGATGTAGCCAACTACAAATCAGTCGCATGAAAAAGCGCCATTCTCTTTCTAATTATTTTATTTTCAGTGCCCACTGAGATACCTGCAAGCACCGTGTTTCAAGTAGAACCCTTCCTTCCTCGAATGTAATTCAGACTCCTTGTTTTCATGATTCAGGTTCAACTAAAGGCAGCTGGGGGATTTTGCAATAATTAACCAAGAGATTTAATCCAGTGGATAAGAAGAAAAATAAAAACAAAACAAAAAGCAAAAAAGCCCCAAGTCCCCTAAACTACAAGAATGAACCTTGATTTTCAATTATTGTGCAATAACACGTACAGAACTGAAAAAGCACTTGCTTGTAAATTAGCTATTCCAGGAAACAGCACATCCTGTTCAGCAGCCCTGAAGTACTGACTAGAGAAAAACTATGAAAAGCAAAAGCTGACCTAATTCCCAGAAATTACATTGTTAGTCTTCGCTAATGCAGTCAATGTGAAGAAAAAAAAAAAAGAAAGAAAATAGGGATCAGGTGACAAAAACGGAACAGCAACTGCCAGTCCCAATACAATTTTTAAAAGCTGGTGCACTAACCAGAGATGGTGACATTTGGACTGAAACTACAGCCCCAGCAACACGCCTTGCCTCAAAATGCAGAACTGGTTCATAATCTAGATATAAAAATCTAGATGCAGAAAAAATTAGTGACAGTGTATATGGAAAATGGTATGAGCCTCAAAACCTCTATCAATAGTGAACGTGCTGCAGACATACGTTCTTTTCAGCAACACTATATGTCAAAATCAGGCCTTGCTTATTGCAAAGGATGATTTTTCTTGTCAGTCTCAGCCTTCAGATTCCTGTATGATTTTCTTTTTGACATAGATGCTTACACACCCCGGCTTCAAAAACCAGACACCAGACTGTCTGTGTGTCCTGTGCTCTAATTTAAACAAACATGAACTACTTCATAAGATAGACAGAGCTCAGGCATACATTTATTTATGTTAGGACACAAGCAGGATTATTCTTTTTTCAGATTTTGTCCAGTGTGGTAAAGAGACAGTATTATTTATCAGAGGATCTGTCTGAATGGCCCTCAGCCTCCTCATCCCCTGTTAACTTCCCAGTGCACTCAAAAACATTCACAATCTCACAGGATAGTCCTCAAAAGATGACTTGCAAAATTAAATTATACATTAAAAAACAATCACTGTTATTCCCTTTAGGCCATTTTATGTCCAAATTACATACTATTTTGTATGTTATTACAAGTCTAACAAATAATACATGCAAAACTTTGCTGCATCTAGCCAACAGAACACAACTGTAATGAATGTAAAGCATCAAGTTTCTGTCATCAGCCAATGTTAAATTAAATTGCATGCATGTGCACACTTCTTAACCTACGCATGCTAAGATTACAGCAAAGGCCATAAAAAGCAAGTGTATTCACAATTTAGCCTCATTTTTTTGCTACTTCTGGCCTTTGCATTAAGCACACGACTCGAAATTCATATACTATTAAGAGTATTACACATAATGGAGAAATTAGAACAACATTGTGTATAAATTAGACTGTCTGTGGTTTTGTATTAGAAATACTTTTCTGTTAAAATAGAAAGGAATTATGCTTGACTGTAATACAAAGCAATAGTTTATTTTGATCCATTTAAAAAAAGTACATTAATACACTAACAGAGAAAACCATTAAACATTTTGATAGCAACAATCCAGAAGCAGGTGAAAACAGAGAGAAGAAATACTTGTTGAAATAACCCTTTTAAAGAATGAAAATTTCACCCCATACAACGACACAGAAAAAATGGTGTTATTTACCTGTAGGTTTGGGAAAGCTCAGAAAGTATGTTTTAGGGTAACAAAATTGGAGTTAGTGGAACTTAATTAAACTACTAAATACCATTAAACAGCAATAAAAAATTATTCCTCAGCACTACAGTGACCTCTTGGCCAAAAACTAATTTATCATTCTTCCAACCTTTTGTATAGAAAGTTATTACTCAGTCACAAAAGAGGCTGATTTTTGAAGCAAGAAACTCACGTTCACATTTTGAAAGACAAGGGGCTTTCAGCTGCACCTAACTTTAAGAGAAGTTGTGTACACTCAGCTTTGGACACTTATTACTTGATGCAGCTCTGAAGTTACCTCCCCCCTCCCCCCCTGCTGTGTCTTTAAGACCTGGCATGAGAAGTACAGTAAAACTGTAAAAAAGTACTACTGAACTTTAACTGTAAAAAATGAGTGTTCATAAATGAAACAAACAAAAGGAGAAGCTGTTTTCATCTATTAACAAATGGGGAGACACCCTCACCCCCAGATTAAAAAATGGGGCCCTAATCCTGCAAGTTTTATGAATAGTATGTACTCACAGAAGTAGCTTCCTGAGAGAGACTTACTGGATTAGGCCCCAATTTGTGAAAATGTTGTTTCTGGACTGAGACATGCTATTTTAACTTTCAGGCTGAAGTGAAGTTTTCAGAGTGGAGCTCTTATGCCCTAAAGATAGGGGTTAGAGTGGGAACAACACAAGGGTGTGAAATATGCTGCTGCTGCTACAACGTCAACTTTGCTTGGTAATTTTTTTCAAATTACTAAAGAAACGAAATATGAAGTCTGATGTCATTCCCTTCAAACATAAACACATCTCAGCAAGTCTACGAGCCTTTTTCTCCAAAAGGATAACTGAAAAAACAAGAATATGAGAAGCAGACATTCCTCCGTGAGGACAAAGTTAATAAAACATTTTATTTGGGAAGTAGACACGATACAATTGGAGTTTGAAGGTGCACTTAACTCTGTTCTAACGTTTAAAAAAAAATTGACAACACTTGTCAAAAGATGTTAAAAATTGTTTTGTGGTCCAACAAGTCACTCAGCAAGAATAATTTTTAAGCAGCTTTTCCTTTTGTTGCAGTTAAAATTAAAATCCATGCTGTGTAATCCTTGGAGTCAATCTGTAATTAAGGGGATTTGAAGAGAGACCACGCATTGCATTAATGATAAAATTTAATATCTGTTTTAATACTCTAACATAAGAAAAAACCCTAAGCAACATACAAAAAAGCAATCATCTCCCTATTTTGTGTGAACGTAGCATATATACACCATTACTATATCTTGCAGCAATGCTGTATTTGATGTTAGCTTTTTGTTTATAGACCAAATGTTTCAGGATTTAACAACTACAGAACTTAAAACTGCATCTGCTTTAAAGTTGGCACCCAGATTTAATAGGCTAGATAAACTGATTTTATTTTATCTAGTTTGGAAAATGAGTGTTTTTGTTGTTACTGCTGTACAGCAACTCCAACCGGAAGTAGCTATCAGCAGCATTTCCAAGATTTCAGTCACTCTACCCTCAGCCTCTCTCTCCTCCAACATCTAAGACACTTACACCTCAGCTATAAGAAACAGAAACAGACAATGAACTGCACTATTTAATGGGATATTCTTAATTATTAGCATATAATTAATAATTAAAAGTCTAATTACAAAAAAAACCAAGTATTTGGTGCACTCCTCTCTAGCCTACATGCTCCTTTTCCAAAGAAAAACTTTGAAATCTGTCTCTTCAAAACACAGCTACTTGACACCAAGTAGCAGATTCAAACTACTTGCATAATTGTTGAATAGCGGAGGCAAGCATAGTTCCATTTTTTAAAATAAAAACCTGCATTAAATAGTTCCATCCTTTTAAGAGATGGGGTGAAGGATTATAGTACCATGGCAATGAGATATTTTATGATTAATTCATTATTTTTTTTCCAAAGAACTCAGTTAAGAAGTGTGGTTAAAGTAAAGGTGTTCATAATGAGATTCTGGATGGAAAGATTTTGAAGGAATATATATATATATACATATATATATATTTTAACTGAGAAAGCATAATAGAGTCTTTTAACATGGACATCAAAGATTTTTCCTATTAGAATGTCTTCTGGTTTGAGCTTTTCTGAAAGAACTAGTGAAGCATCAGTGTATGCTTATCAGATCTTCTTGTATCTTGTAAGATACCTAGTTTATGGAAACAAATTTCAACAGTTTCCACTATCTTTGAGTATTGTTATAACAGCCTAAATGTGTGTGAAACCACCTTTGAGGCTTCCCATATTTGAGACCTAGCTCCATTAAAATTCAAGTGCATGTGGAACTCACAAGCTTCTAGATCAAAGTAAGAAAGGGCTCCTTTCTTCTCAAAATTTAGATCTTATAATAGTAACTATTAATGTCAGGAGGACTGCTCTCTGGAACAGTCACTGCTACATATGTGCACAGAATAAGGGCTTAATCTACACAACTACATTCAGTGTTTGAAAGCCTGGTCCAACTGATGCTTGCAATGTAAGTAATAATTTAAGTTGTATTGATGTATTCAAAATAAGTTCTCAAAAGTTTTCAGAATGCGTGGCCAAGATACTTGTAAAGAAAGAACTCTGTGTGCAAATCACAACACCTTAATAACCCCTCCAGCATTACAGTTCTTTCTTTAATAATCAAATACAAGCAAGCATTGAAATAATCATCTTCATTGTGATCCACAAGGAAACGGCAAATTTATGAAACTGAAAGTAATCTGAATATAACTAGTAAAACTGGGAAAGATGACCTCTGTTCTTCAGCAGAGAACCAATTTTGAAGATGGAAAGAACAGTATCAACAAACAGATCAGAAAATAAAGTCCCAATAGGTTTCTTTATGTTTTGAATCTAACTACAAAATGACATTTGAGTCTTTGAGTTTAATTTTAAATTGCAAATTTGGCTTCTTAGCAGCTCAACACAATCACCAGTTCACATCAATACCATGTTTAGGAAATGTGATATGTACTTATTTAAACAATAACATTGTTACTTCAATTTGTTAGCCAAAGTTTTAAGGCATCTGTCTTCTAATTTCACATTTTTATTGCTTTTTTTTTGGAAGATATATTTACCTTATCACTAATGAAAGCTGAATTTTGGAAATAAGAACACAGCTGGCTGAATTCTGGAGGCATAAAAAATTGAGGTTTTAATTGAAAATGTATTTTATAGGAGAAATCAGACCTTCTTTGAATGTTTCCAGTGAATAACTTTTTTTTTTTTTTCCATTGTAATGAGCAATTTTGATTCAGCTACTTCATGGAGCCAGCTATGCACGCAGTGTTTCTAAATATGAAGATCAATGTAAAATATGTTGAACTGAAATCCTAACACACTGATATACTTCCACTGACGTGAACCTCATTTTACACTTCTGACATCTTACAAACAATATAAAACAAGGCTAAGTACTTTATATGCCAAAATTCTATCTGTGCTTGTGTTAATCAGTAAAGATAATACTACCTTCAGAACAGGTATAACACCAGTATGCCTGCAGTTTGTTTCTTTTTGTGTGTGTTTTGTTTTTAGGTTAGGATCTGGAAACTAAGAGTTACCACCAAATCTACAACTCAACTCCTAACGTATAACTTACTACTCTAAAGCTTATTCCTACAGAAAAGCCAAAGCTTTGCTGCCAGCATATTTCATCAGAAAAGCTGTGATCTGCCAGAAAAGAGATGAAGAATATTTTACCTCATAAAGCAAACTTTCAGAGAAGAAAAATAAAAAGATCAAAATAAATATAATGCCACCATTTGTTCTTTCTACTCTTCAAGCACTTCTTGTAAAGACCTCTATACTGCCAGGATACAAATACAAATCTACAACACACAAGGAGTACATCTCTTCCCCTTTGCAGTGTGAAATTGTGAACAGCAGTGTCCACTTTTCCTTTATACTTCTGCATGACCACACACTTAGAAGGCAGATCAGGATTTTGCTTTTATTTACGGGGAATAATACTCATTTAAAATAACAAGGAATTATTGTAAATGCACTTCTGCACTGGACCAAATAAATAGATGGCAGTTAAAAAGGAGAGGCAAATCAAGCCCTGACTCCTCCAAGCACATGATGCCTATGCACAAAACTGCACTTTTTCTTTTGACTTCATCTCATTCTAAAACCTAAAGAAGTTTCTCACCTGGGAACAGACTAGTAAATATTTTCAGGTTACAGCAGACAGACAAATAGGAGTAAACAAATAGTATCTTGGGGCTTCTGAATCGAGGTTAGTCTACAGCCTTAAGACCATAAGACCTAATGTTTCAGTGTCATCCTTAATCTGTCCCCCTCTTCTACTCTAAGCAGTACTTTACACAATCACTTGCTAGTATGGGATTCTCCAGTTCTGAACAGAAACTTGGATAAATTTAAACATACAAAGACCAAAGATTACCCTTTGTATGTACATACGATTCTGAAATATTTATATTGATCTTTTATCCCATCCCTGGTTTCCTCTACCCAAGATCTAAAGTAGATTCTATCAATTCTGAGAGACATTTTAGATAAGGAGGTCATGGATGGGTCAGAGCAAGACCTTTGCTATTTAATGACCCTGTAGCTTGCCTTTTGCACAAGAGCTTAGGTTACTACCTTTTATACATTTTATTGTAGGACAAATAACTAACATGTCATCACGCACTCAGGCTCATGATTTTGTTTACAGTTGCTGCTCAAACACAAGAGGATCATTTTCCTGTGCAGTATATAAAAAACAAAGGGTATATAGTAAGACACGGAAAAAATGGCTGTAAATTAAGATTTATCACACTTTATGCATGCATGAGTATGATTTCATATGTATAAGTTATACAAAATAAAAAGTAATACAAGACACTCCTCCTCTTCATTTGTTAAATCTGGTATCTTGTCTCCAGCATCATTTATTACTCAGCCCTTGTGAGAAAGGAAAAACTTAATATTGGCTAAATATTTTTGGTACTTGCTTTGCTTTATTAGAGTACTATGTGGATACATCTTTGGAAAACTATGCCAATGTAAGTCTTAAGATGTGATGTTGGGAACATTTCTTTTATTCTTTCACACTGTAAAGCCACAGTGGGTGGTTACTTATAGAACTATGAGCAAAGTCCACTAAAGATTAGGGATTATATTATTAACAGAAACTAATACTAAAGGCTTCTTTAAACATTGCAGAAAACAGTTACTGGTTTATGCACAAAATGATTTCAGATTTAGAATATCACGTCTAAATTGAGAGACTAAATACAATGCATTAGTAGCACAAAGTTGCACCAGGGGAGGTTCAGACTGAACACGAGGAAAAATTTCTTTATCATGAGGGTTATCAAACACTGGAAGAGGCTTTCTAGAGAGGTGGTTGATGCCCCTTGCCTGTCAGTGTTCAAGAGGCATTTGGGTAATGCCTCTTTGGGTAACGCACTTTAACATCTGGTTAGCCCTGAGGTAGTCAGGCAGTCAGACTTGATGATCTTTGAAGATCCTTTCCAGCTGAATGATTCTATTCTATTCTACATTTGGAAATATGATTTATAGTACTGGATTATGATTTTATATGATTTATAGTGGCAAACAAAAGAGGCAAGACATTTGAGGAGCAGTTGAAGTCATTTGGTTTGTTCAGCTTAGAGCAGAGCAGACTGAGGGGAGGCCTAATGGCAGCCTTCAGCTTCCTCATGAGGGAGAGTGTTGAGGCAGGTGCTGATCTCTTCTCTCTGGAGACCAGCAATAGAACTCAATGGAACGGCTTGAAGTTGTGATGGAGGCTGGATGTTTTAAAAAGGTTCTTCACCAAGAATGTGGTTGGGCACTGGAACAGGCTCCCCAGGGTCATGGCACTGAGCCTGCTGGAGTTCAAGAAACATTTGGACAACACTCTCAAATACATAGTTTGATTTTTGAGTGGTCCTGTGTGGAGGCAGGAGTTGGACTGAAAATCAATACTGTTTTAATATCCTTATCAGCGACATAGACAATGAGATTGAGTGCACCCTCAGCAAGTTTGCAGATGACACCACGCTGAGTGGTGCAGTTGACACAACAGAAGGAAGGGATACCATCCAAAAGGACGTGGACAAGCTAGAAAAGTGAACCTAATGGAGGTTCAGCTAGGTCAAGTGCAAGGTGCTGCACCTGGGTTAGGGCAATCCCAGGCATGAGTACAGTCTAGGAGAAGAACTCATTGAGAGCAGCCCTGCAGAGAAGGACTTGTGAATTCTGGTGGATGAAAGGCTTGACACAAGCTAGCAGTACGTGCTTGCAGCCCAGAAGGCCAACTGCATCCTGGGCATCACCAGAGGAGTGGCCAGCAGGTTAAATGAGGGGACTGTCCCTCTCTGCTCTGCCCTTGTGAGGCCCCATTTGGAATGCTACATCCAGGTCTGGGGGCCCCAGCAAAAGAAGGATGTTGATCTGATAAAGCAGGCCCAGAGGAAGGGCACAAAAATGATCAGAGGGCTGGAGTGCCTCTCCTGTGAAGAAAGGCTGAGAGAGCTGGGGCTGTTCAGTCTGAAGAAAAAGGCTCTGGGGAGACCTCATTGTGACCTTTCAATACTTAAGGAGGGCTTATAAAAAAGACAGAGAGCAACTAATGTTGTGGACACATAATGGTAGGACAAGGCAGAATGGTTTTAAACTAAAAAGACGGGAGATTTAGATCAGATGTTAAGAGGAAATTCTTCACTCAGAGGGTGGTGAGGCATTGGAACATAGAAGGCCATAGAAGGTGTGGATGCCCCATCCCTGGAGGTATTCAACGCTAGGCTGGATGAGGACCTGAGCAACCTAATCTAGTGGATGGCATGTCTGCTCATGGCAGTATGGCTGGAATTAGATAATCTTCAATGTCCCTTCCAACCCAAGCCATTCTATGATTCTATGATCCTTGTCGGTCCTTTCCAACTCAGGATATTCTATGATTCTATAACATGTCACTAACTCAGATGTTCAAAGTAGTACTACTATTAATATATTATTAGGGAGAATGAAAGAAAAATGAACCCATGACTGGAGCAAGTAACAATGCCATTGATACCAATGAAGCTTATCATTACAGTTAATGGAGTTTTTTTTTTTAAGAATGTACTTTCCTATATGAACAGCTTTTCTAAGGTTGTTGTGGTTTCTACAGTATTTGTTTTGCTTATGTGTCTGATTCTGTAATTCTAAATGCAACTATACTGATTAATTTTAGTGTAATTTAGAACTCATTAATTTCTTGTCATGGGTTTAAAGCATGGCTATCACTTCTAAGGAGATAAGGAGCAAGATACCACATAGCAGTCAGATTTCTAGAAAGCCACAGGATGCTTGCATAGATTGTTTTTCATCTTTTACAACTTCAGAAGGTCTGTTTATTTCAGGATATATATTTCTGAAATACATACATCTATGATCTGCCCCAGATCCATAAAGTACTCCAATTTGGAGGTACTTTGGTGCAGCTTAGAAAACAATATAAAATACTGCAAAAGATTTACACTTGAAAAAAATTATAAATCATTTGCAGATCTTACTGTACTGTAATTCCAAGAGGCCGTGTCACTGAGCAAGGAAAAAAAATCCAGGAAGGCAAACAGTGATCAAGTGAATCAACCATGCAAAGTGAAATACATCCTCTTAGAAGGAAAAACAGGTACCTGAAAGTGCACAGTATTTGTAACATATGAAGTTAATATAAGATGTGCAGAGGTACAATTACAGAATGGTTAAATGAAAAACATGGATGAGAGGGCCATGCCAATAGAGAAGTCATGGTCATAGAAGTCCACTATCATGAAATAGGTGATTCTTTGCACAGAGTGCAAAAGTGACGACATGGAAGCAGTCTAGATGAGTGGTAGAATGATAATCCAGATTTAAAATAACCTGAAAACAAAATATTGCACAGTAAGTATCTGCAGTAAGTAGCACAGTAAGTACTATTCATCAGAAATAATACTTTTGATAACCAGAAGTAATAATATTGACTGACCCACTGGGAAGACAGTTTCCATGTATGAAATAGAAACAAAATATAAAACATTTAGACAAAAGATCTGAATGACCACATCATCCCTGATGCTAAAGAGACGTTTATAGTGTATACAAACAGTTTGTTGATGTTTAAGATCGTCAAGTGTAATGTGATGCCAAGACAGATTCGAAGGCCATCAAATAAAAAGCAACAGACCTCCAAGGAATTTTTAGTGAGCAGATGAAAGTGCACACCAAATGCAGTATGAGTTTCTTAATGCTTAGAACTGAATCAAAGTTTAATAAACATATCTGCTTTGGTTATAGATGCTTAGCATCTGTTAACAGGAGAGAAGGAAGAAACTCATCAGGTAAGGTGAACAAATGCTTGTTGCCAGGATGCTCTTTGTTCAGTCTGTCAAGACATAAGAAGTGCCATTCTTGTGCTGGTGTTTACAGGTAATATGAAACATTCCAAAACTACTTCAGATACACAATACTTTGGAAAAGTATAACTGAATTAGACAGAAGCAAGTCTTCTCAGGATAATTTTCTGGACAAATATCGTTTTGCCTATAAACATTCACTCTACTCCATGTATTACTTTGCTTTGAAACAATTTTTACTCAAAGTCACAGTACATAAGAAATGGCACTCCTTGCTCTCCTTTCATTTGAACAGAGTCCAGGAAATCCTTAGTAACTGTTGTGAAAAGAACAACATACACACAGGGTTGCCTTGTGAGACAATGTTGTCAGTGAAAGGACAGCCTTACAGATACAGAAAGGTGGCACAACCAGTGCAACTGATGCAGCAAACTCTGGTACATCTGCTTGTTTCCTTCAAATCAGAAACAATCCTAGGCTTGACTGGGTTCAAAATTCTGTCCCTTAGTAAGCCAAAAACAGAATAAACTACTATCTTCTACTCACAGCCCTGGCAAAAATATGGCCACTTAAAGAGATCACTAAAAAATCCCACCAAACATGTCCACCAAAAATCACACACATTCTTATGTTATCAAAACTAATTTTCCTTAAACTAGGGACATAATCTTTCATTTAGAACAGATTTATCAGACTCTGGAAGACTGTTTTTCTAATGGGATTCTGGATGACTTGACTTTCAGTAAATGCAAGTGTTGCATTTCATCATTTATTCCCCTTGTTTTCCACCAGAGGAAAATATTGTATTAGCTTATGCTACATTTAAGGGATTATTGTAACTTTTGTATGCTGCTACAAGCTAAGATATTTTTGTTAATGAATACAAATATCTATTAGTGCAAAAACATCAATTACCAAGTGAGAAGATAACTGTTATTAAGAATGTAGCTGCCACTTTTTGGAGACACTATAATTTTAGCAGAAAGGAATGCAAAAAATTAACATTCAAGTGGAACATGGATGGAATTATTTCTGCTGGATTTGTACATGGCCTCATTTTAGTGTTCATTTACAACATGATGCACTGACTTATACTGAGATCTTCTGAGGTGTTCTGTACTGCTTCATAATACCAGCCCTAAAGTGACTAATCATGTTTCTAGCATGGATAAGAGCTAAGCAGACTTGGGTCTAACCTCAGTGACAACCTGTAAGACCTTGTGATTTGGGTGCAGCACAAGCAAAAGCTCTGTTCAATTGTAATTAAGACTGCAACTGTACCTACTCTGTCTGCTAAAGTGTCTAGGAAGGACCAACTGAAGAAAAACATTTGTGCATTCTTATCCAGATTGTCAGCAGCGTGTTCCAAGTTTTACTAGGTCTTTTATTTCCACCTTCACTATGTACTTAAAAGCAAAGACTATTCAAATTTAGCAAACTTCCACTCTAAAAATGGAATAGTGATCTCATATACTTTATAACAGTTTTATTGGCAGTGCAGCAAATTTGTCTCTCAAAAATCCCAGGCATTCAAAAGCAGCATACACAGTGCTTTTGGGTAGCTACTGGAGAGTGCAATGAACACATTATGTAATTTTTATATAAACTGAAACGGACAGCTCTCCTGAGAGAGGAAGAGAAGCACCACCTTTCTTAGGAGGCTCTTGTACAAAGTTAGAGACTGTAGCTTGCTTTGATAAATCCTCTAGTATTTTATCCACATATAAGTTATTAGCAGAATAGCATGAAGAACCTTTCAGGATTAGTTGTAACAATGTATTATGTGCTAGAGGTAACCTGCAAGAAGCCTTTTAGCTACTGCTATTACTCTTGAAACGTTCCTGTAGCTTCAATAAAATAGAAACAGATCATAAGCAAATGCAAGGGCAGAGAGTATCTGCTCCCACTAAGCAGCACATCTGCAATCTACTTTCCCTCCTCTCCTACTTCCAAGGTGGAGTTGGCATCCCAATCTTCAAACACACCTATAAATTCATTTGCAAATGGGGTTGCAGTCCCTTTTATATATAGCAATATGTGACATCCTGAATGAAAAGCATAATTGCCTTATGGTTAACTCTAGAGAGCACGCTCTTAAACTGAGCTTTCAAAGGCTGATATTCTCTGTTAGATACGCATATTGGCCAGAGGAATTTACTGCAAAATGCAAGGGTGGATTGTTCAACATAATATCGGTGAGCTGCTTCATTAAAAAAAAAAAAAAAAAAAAAAAAAAAACCACCACAATTCTGGAGCAAGCACAATATTTTGAAGCATCTTTTATCATATGACTGACAAACAGTAACACCATGTCAGCAAGTTCAACAGCAAGTTTTAAACTTTTCAGGGATTAATATGTAGTCTACAGTGTAACTAGACATTGGAGAAAGGTGTAATAGCCACTTCACCACTAGATAACATAGCTATTCATCTGTTAGCTGTAAAATATTGTTAATCAGCAACTGAACTGTTTTCTATCAATCAAACAGTATTGCAGTTAATAATGGTATAACAGATGAAATGGCTGAAGTCAGCAGAGATGTGTTCTGGATGTGACTGGGACTTGCCATGTTCACAGGTTTCCAATAAATCGACAAAATCTCTGCTGCCTTATATAAAATGATTATTACAATATTTAAAGGGTTTTCTCTCATTCTTCTAGGATGCAATTAATGACTATAATAAATGTAAAAAGTTGTATGCTAAACTGAAACTTGAATAGAAGTGATGAGATCTGAATCTCCCAGTTTCCTATCACTGGTTCAGACAAGTTTCTCTGGATTACAAAATACTTCAAAAGCTTGTGGGTCTGTCAGAAGCAAATCAGAGGCTTTATAGACATAAATCAGCTCTAAACACATGAAAATGAAGCTCTGAAACTTCAGCCCCAAAGCTCTAAACATGAAAACAATGTTAGAATGACTAGACATAGGCCACAACTACTATCTTCTGAAAGCAGCCCTTTATTCAATAACCACTACTATATGTCTAAATAGGATGGATACTTCATATATTTCAACATTAAGAAACATTCTAAACTTCATGTTCAAGCTTTTTAAAAAGTATTTTAAGCTTTCATGACATCAGATCTTTCTGGGATTATGCTCTTCATGAATGACATGTTGACTGGATTTATTCTTGTGGTTGGCATATTATAGCAGGTATGGAAAAATAGTTTCCAAGAATCTTAGGAATTCTGGGAATCAAACCAGAGATTAACACAATTTATGAAGGGCATCAGGAAGTACTTAAATTAAGTCTTCTAGAGTGGCTTTTTCGTGGGCATCCTCACTGGATTATCTGCAAAATACTATGCACTATAGATTTCCTGCCCTTGACACGATTCTTATGTGCCAGCAGAAATGAGGTGATAACAGCTATAATTGCTTTATGACATTACTGCAGACAAGTTTCTGATGGATTTTGCAGGCCAGTTTCTTGCCCATTGCTCTAAATTTATGTTATTGTTAATTAAACTATTAGGATGAATTCTACAGAAAGCGACAACTAAAAAAAATGATTAATCAGAAAAACAAAATTGTAAAAAAAAAAAAAAAGAAATGACAATCATAATCAAAGATTACCATCCTAACAGTTCTGAAGAAGATAAATAACTTTTACAGGTTCTAATGACATCATATTTGGCTGGAGTAAACTGATTAAGTCACTAAAGGGCACCTGATTTCTGTGTCACCATGAAACGGACTCTCCTCCATTCTGAGAGTTTGGCTTGAAAGTAGATTACTATGTCTCTTTGGCGTTCAAAATAGATTAACAACTGCTTTAAAAAGAATGTACCTCCCAATTAAAAAATACATAATAAATCAGGCCTGTGAAAAAAAGAATTCACATCTCCCTATTTTCCATTCAAATCCAGTTAAACATTTTCTAAGAATTTTCACATTATTTGTCCCTCAAGACTTATTTCTTACTCTTTTTCAACAGAGTAAAGAGGACATTCACACAGGCAATATTTTTATTTTTCTTTTAAAAAAATATATTACTTGGAGCTCTGTATTTTGAAAATACACACTATAAAGCCAACAATAAAATAATCCACAACAATATTTGAATGCTAATGAAAAAATATCAATTCCTCAACTGTTCTATGTTTAATTGAATCTGATATTTCAGTGTATTGTGGGAATACATTTATCAGAATCAGTAGAGACCAAATGTTAATTATGAAGGCCAAGCACAAATGAATAATCTTACGTATAGACTCTGACACATTAAAACTGCAAAGTACTCTGCAGATCTTATTTTATGAAAATGTACTAAGAGCGCAAATGTATAGGCCCTTAGGAAGCAATTATCCCTAAAAGATTTAGCTATAATTCAATCTGAAATATTATAAGAGATTTTTTTAAATGGTTTTACAAAGAAGAGGATTATTTTACTTTAGCTATGGAAATAGGGGCCCACATGCTTCCCTGAATGACCTCTGTGCAGTTGTGGGCGTTGCCTAGAGGGAAGATTTGAAATCAGTCTTGTCATGCAATTAATATAATCCCCTATGACCAATAGGGATATTAGGAGTACCAGTTTGGCATTGTTGGACTGCATGGCCCACATCACTATAAGGAATGTTCTATCCCATAAATACATTAAATACAGAAATTTTAAACCACATCATATTAATACATCTGACAGAGGTGTCTTACCAAAGATGTACAGATGTTACATCAAACAGTAAGATGAATTGGCACATTATAGATCTATACACCACACCTTATGTGTCATTGTCCTGGTTTCAGTTGGGACAGAGTTGTTTTTCCTCCTAGTGGCTGGTGAGGTACTGTGTTTTGGATTGGGATGAGAAGAGTGCTGATAACATGCTGGTGTTTTAATTGCTGCAGAGCAGTGCTTACACTAAGCCAAGGACTTTTCAGCTCCTCGCTCTGTCCTGCCAGTGGGCAGGCTGGGGGGGGCAGCAAGAGCTGGGAGGGGACAGACCCAAGACAGCTGACCCGAACTGGCCAAAGGGGTATTCCATACCATCTGACGTCATGCTGAACAATATATAGGGGTGGCTAGCCGGGGTGGGGGGCCGGCTGCTCAGGGTTGGGCTGGGCATCGGTCAGCGGGTGGTGAGCAATTGCATTGTGCATCACTTGTTTGTACATATTATTATTATTATTTTTCTCTCTTAAATAAACTGTCTTTATCTCAACCCACAGGCTTCACTTTCCCGTTTCTCTCCCCCATCCCAGAGAGGGAGGGGGGAGGGTGAGCGAACAGCTGTGTGGTGTTTAGCTGCCGGCCGGATTAAACCACAACAGTCATGTATTTTATTTAACACATGATCCTTGGGTGTGACATGGGATGTAAAAGTATGCAAAAATGAAAGTATGCAGAGTGCTTACATCATTTTTGCTATTCCCTGATACTACAACTGTCCAGTTTACTGCCAGCATGCCTCTCCCGCAGGTAAAAACAGTCTCTCCTTTGCTTTATTTCACTCAGGAGTCTATGTGCTGCTGCTGCCTCAAGACAGGGTAGAAACAGCCCCATGAACTAATATAACTAAAAATAAAGTCAAAAGCTTGCATTTTGTTTTAACTGTTAGACCACAACATATGTGGAAAGAAACAGGTTTCTTGTGGATACCGGTCTTACACTTTTTTCCCCTTCTGAGCAACTCACAATCGTGAGGTGATTTTAAAAATTAAGAGAGAAATTGTAACACATATGGTTTTGTTGTTAAGAGTATTTCAGGACACTGCAAGGTCCTCAAACTCACCTTCTATCATAAACTTTATGCCATCCTTAATCTAGCCGATCCTCATTACAGTATTTTTATCCAGTTAAGACTAAAAGTATCCTTATACCACATTTGATGTTTGCACTTCCATTGCTCCCTAAAGCAAATCTAAAGCAGATCAAGTTCCTTATCTGCCACCTATCACCAAAATACATCTTCTGCCAAACTATATCAGAGAACATCTATTAAGAGAATAGGGAAAAGTGATTTTTTTTTTTAAAAAAAATACTTAATAGATTTTTTCCTGGATGGACACAGAATGAGGATCTGGACTCCTCCTGCAGAAATGTAAATGCTTATATCTGAGTTAACATAGCACAGTTTCTCACTTGCATGTGGAGATGGTTAAAGCAGTCAGTTGTTTGAATAACGGTGAAAATAAAAAAAATCGTGCTGATATTTAACTCTGCATCACAGAGACAAACAGTCTGTTATATTTGTCTGAAAATGTTCAGACGACGCAGAGGATGACCAGCAGCAGCAGCAGCAGCCAAGAGGGCTGCTCAGGTCTGTACACACAACTTGTGAATAGCACCCCTGACAGCTACTGAGCGCATACAGAAGGAAGGATGAGGCAGCTGAGGAGAGCAGGATTCCCCAGGGGAGGCGTGTGCCCAGAGCCCACATTGCACCACCTGGCAAGAAGCTCCTGAGGGGAGCTCTGCTGCCAACAGCACCAGGACCAAGCACCATCCAGGCCCAGAGTGCCGGTCCAACCCCCGGCTAAAGAAGTGCTGACCTGACTTTGATCCCTACCGGCCAGTCTATATTTTCCAGGCTGTAGCTGCACTAAAAATGGATGAGAAGCTTTTCATTTAGATAACTGCTTAGGTCAGGATGAGTGTTGATATGCTGCATATCAATGCTGTCTATTATTGCCAGTAATTCATATAGGCATTTCACAGTTTTCAAGGTCAAGAATTCAACTTAACCAAGCAGCCTTTTAAAAAGTACTCAGATGGCCCTGCCCTCACTGTAGACAACAGTAATATGAACTGAGACAAACTTCAGAGAGGTA
This sequence comes from Heteronetta atricapilla, assembly GCA_011075105.1. Lineage (NCBI taxonomy): Eukaryota > Metazoa > Chordata > Aves > Anseriformes > Anatidae > Heteronetta > Heteronetta atricapilla. The sequence goes on from CM021735.1 coordinate 33,431,688, forward strand.
CAACATTAATAAAGTAGAACTTTACCAGAAATTTAAAAGCACTCCCCCCCCCGCTTTTTTTTTCCTCCCCCAACTCTCTCATCTCCAAAAGACTACGACCAATTAACCTCTAACTTTGAAAAAAAAAAACATAAATAAATCAAAAAATGCCTGTGAGCCAGAAATTAGATTCTTTAAGATTAGGTGCTGGGAGAGCAATATCAGGCTTAGGATGAAATCCTAGTAACACTCTCAACTATTAAGTCACTTCTTGCTCTGAAAATACAATTACTCTGTAAGCATTATGTCAGACAATATTAAATGTAAAAGTGTACTCTTAATAAAGCATTGATATTTTCTGATGGAAAAAGTCTGGGTATAACATTTTCAATGACACCAGAAGAACAAGTCAGCATGCAATTAATGAAAAACAATATTATTTACTATAAGTAGCATGCTTGGCAAGCATGAACTTTTAGTGATACCAGATTCAAAACAATACTATTATTACAGTTAGAAACAGCTCTAATCATTTATGATCTCTATTTCTTGTAATCTGAGAATAGGTTGCTTTCAATATTACTCACCTGATTTTGTAATATTCACCATGGATTCTGATGGCAATTATAAGCCCATAGAACATACAGCATTTTTATGTCATGCAGCCTCTGTTTATTGATCATACTTTTTTTCCTTTTCTTTTTTTTTTAAACTGAGAAATGTCAAACTACACACAGATTTACCTTAATTTCTATATCTTGCATTGGTTGAGTTGTTGCATGAATAACAGTGTTTCCCCAACATTAAAAAACGAAAAAGGAAGGAGGTGGCAGAGGAAAATCTGTGTATAAATGAGATATGCTTGGATCTTACTGCCTACATCAAACAGTTTTAAAATGACAACACAGTATCAACAAAGCAACTTCTGCCTTTACATTGTCTCTCTGCTATCCATAAAAGACATTTTAAAGAATATAGTGGTTGAATATGCGTGCATGATACTTGCACATCTTACCTGGCATTTTCTCTTATTCTGGCTAGCAGTGAGACTGCTGGTTATGTAGCTATCAATTCCTCTGACGTTACAATTTCCCTTTCTCAAAGCAGCAATAACCTGTCACTTTACACTGTCCTTTCTCTGACCCTCTCCTGCCTCTCTGCTCATTTTTATTCTTATTGACAAGACTTATTATTCCTCCTCCCAATTCCAACTAGCTACCCTTTTGCAAATAGTAGTATCAACTATGTGGTCACTAGTAGTATAGGTCAACAATGTTATTAATATAGTACACACTGCTGGGAGCAGATCAAATAGCCATGCTTTAAAATATTAGTATTGCAAAGGTACTGTGAGGCAAATAGTTGCAGTTTTCTTCACATTATAAAATGTAGTGCAAGGACAGACTCCAAGAATCTAGTGTTAATTATCAGCCCAATAATTTTGAGTATATGTTATTTTTTTACATTTTTTTTTCTTACACAAAATAAAATAAAACCATAACAGAAGGATGCTGTATCTGTGTTTAAAGAAGGGGTTGTTGGCAAACACCATAGCTCACTTCTGCCGAAATGTACACAACTGATATATGCAGCCCAGAAAGCTGGCACCAGGGGCTTACAACCTTAATTTGCCTGCAAGAAGAAATGGAGATTTACCTTCAGAGCACGTTCTTGATTGTTTTCAGCAGTCAGATGTCTCGTGTTGTTTGCTGAAGTCTGGTTCTGCTCTTTCAGATGATGAAGCTCCTGCTCTAGCCGTTTGCACTGCAACGAGGGAAGAATCCCATTAAGTAGAGGAGTGTGGGCATATTTTTTTTTCAACAAACCAAATGAATTAACGTAAATAACCCCATCACCATTTCTGTAGTAGAAAAAGCATCAGACAAAAGCATGTTACAATCCCAGAACAGAACTAGAGCTACATTTTTAAAATGTGCAGCATTATTCAGTTTCCTCCTAGTCCAACTGTATGTCAGAAAAAGCAAAGTTTAGTATCAGATAAAGACATTTTGCATAATGTTTTAAGAGATCTTAAAATTGCAAAGATATGGGGATTAAATTCTGCTCCTAGTTATGCCAATAAAATACAATAATTTGGCTTTTATGTATTGAGTGATTATCAATGAAGCAATACATACTTTTAGAGAAGCAAGCAAATTAAACACCCTCCTCCCAACCAGCCTTTTATAAGAAAATACATAGTTCTTATGCTGTATTTTTTACATTGAGATTATTCTAATTTTCAAGTACACAACACATGTTGAAATAAAAGAAATTAAGATTTTTTGATTAAATATTTAATTTACTGACAAAGAATGAAAAAATTAACATTTGCTATTGTGTGCATATACAGATATGCTTACTGTGGTCAGCTGAGCACCTATTTTAAAGGTTAGCAAATCGTGAACTAAATTATATTTCACTGTATTTTACAGTAATCATAAGAGACCTTACACAGTTACTTTGGTTTAAAGGATTAATTAGTAATTAGCATCAGACAATGCATTGCTTTATGTTTAAAAAAAAGTTTTATAAACACAAACAAACAAAACCCCAAAGGATGAAGGACCAGGAAGACATAAAGAAGCAGCTGTTGGACAGCTCTAGGCAAAGATACAACATTAACAGGAGCATTTTAAAACAATATATTGCAAGGAAGTAGTTTGGATATCACCATCAAAAAAAGAACTGGTAAACCTGGCTGGGACAGAAGAAAATTCATTGATAATGAGTATTTTAATAAATACCTTCTGAAAACACTGGTAAGAAAGGAATGAGAACTATGATATAATGCCCACATAAGCACTGTTGACTCAAATAAAAGACTTGAATATTTCAGTCTCTTTTGCTACCTTGGTGACTCTGAACAGCGCAGAACAGAGCTTACTAACAAGTGCATGCAACATATTCCGACAATTTTGTACTCAGGACAAGGAAGCATAGCTGATGTTAACTCTAAACAAAAATTATTTTAAAGGTAACAAATCTCCCTGGAGTAGTGCATTCTCTCAGTGAGAGTTATAAAGTTCCTTAAAGCAGTTTCATTTTTATAGCAATAAAATGAGAAAAAGACACTTACAAAATAAGAAAATCCAGATAAAAACGTTAAGATACGTTTGACTGCAAATATTTTTATAACCTTGAGGTATTTAATATATATCTAACAAAAAAACATAAATCACAGCTGTAATTTTGCAATGAACAGCATAAAAATTGTTTCTTCAGGCATGAAAAACAAGGTCCTAGGAAAATTACTAAAATCTAAACCCAAATTATGCCTTTTTTTCCCCCTCTAGATTTTTTTTTTCCTCTAGCATACAGGATCTAAACATCATTAAGTAAATAAAACCAATCTACTTCTTCAGACATTCTTTATGACACTCCTGTTGCTATGTAATATCAGCAGGCCTCTCACCTTTCTGCTTTGCCAATGCTCTTCTTTAAAACACTGCTCTGTAATTCTCAATTTGGCACTATCACATGTTTCTTATAGAAAGTATTTTATAGAAGGCCAAAATCTCAACCCACCTTTATAACAAGAATTTATACTATTCTCATTAAAAAAAAAAAGAGTGAAAATATGCTAAGAGCAAAGCCTAGCTACAGGACATGGCAGAAAAAAGATCTTGATGTGTAGGGCTGGTTGCACAGCTAAGAGTATGGGCACGATCTTACCCTGCTCATTTTTTTCAAGTTACCATTTCACTCCTGTGAAGTCAGAACATTGAAATAAACAGCACAGTGGGATCCTCGTACCATGCAACAGCATAAAGACACAACAGAAGTAACATAAAACAGATGTGCATCCCTATCAACTCAGCCTTTGCACACTACATCAACCTTGGTAGCATATCGTAGTTGACCCTTAGCTTCATTCTCAATAAAAACATTGATATGTGAAAAAAATGGGTATACTCAATTTGTATACTTCTTGAAACCATTTTGAGGGTATCATTGAAAGAAGTGGTGATCTCATTTGACCTTTGCACATAAGTGTCTTAATATGTTGGAAGCAATGGATTTACAAGAGATATCACAAATGAATTATGAATCCAGATGTATTTATTCCTAGCTGTCTAGGAAGCAAAATCTTTAAATATCCTGCTAGTGAAAGTATTAAATAATACTCTTAAACAGCAATATTGTGTTACTATTTACTTTTTATGATTTACAACACTTTTATACCTGAACTAATTTTTAACCATTAAAAATAGTGTACTAAAAACAAGTGCTCTTTCACAAGAACATACAATATTTCTTTGAATCTTGCTGTAAAAAAGTTTTAAAAATAGAATTTTAAACAATGCAGTCCTTCTCTTCATTTCAGCCAACATTTTTTGAATTCTGTGTCATTAGTTGTTAGTAAGATCCAATAAAAATAGATATTCTTCAGAAGAACATGTGTTTTTATTGGTTCACTCCAAGGCTTTAAAATGCCAACAGCTGCAAGTAAGAAACTGGATTTCCTTCTAAAAACATATATAAAAATACTTTTTGGAGCACAGTGAAGAGAAGCCATCGTCCAATTCAGTACTAGCAAAAAGGAAATGTCAGATGTATCCTTTTAAGAAAGCTGAAAGCTAAAGGAAGTGTTTCATTTAAAATATTATAAATACGAATATCTAACCAGTCACCTCAAACCTGCAAAAAATCGTACTTGCAAAACATTCAAATAGAATCCTCTTAAAGTTAGAAACAAAGTATTATGTGCAACACAGGTGTCCTAAACATTGTGATCTGAGGTGTAATCACACACTTATGAAAGACCGGACAGTAATTGAGAAAACTGCTACTCTATCTCATACACTTTAAGTAATGCAAGGAATATGAAAACAGCATAGATTGATGTCAAGAATATGCCTTGATTAGAACACTGAAGACTTTGCCAAGAAAAGGATATTAAAGCCTTGGAAATAGTAGCATGTGATTTTTACAGTTTTCACACTAACAATTCACCAAGAATCAGCCTCATCGCACAGACGTGTTTTTAGCTCTGCAGCCATAGAGGCAATCCCGATGGAAAAAAAAATAAAAGGAAAAAAAGGAAAAAAAAGTCCTCTCTCTTCTTTCAAATCCTAATGTTTATTCCCCTCCCTGAATATACTCTTTCCCTCTAAAAGTCTCCCACCTAAACTAGCCTTATTCTGATGGTAAGATACTTACCAGGCAGTGAACCTCTTTACTCCAGGCATTTGTTAAGAAATCATCAGTGCCCATCCACACAGATTTCACTAGAATGTCATCCCTTCCCAGCAACAGGCACTCAATCTCCTCTTTAACCATATTTTCACTGTACAAACTAGTTTCTCCCTTTTAAATGCACCATGTCTTTCCAGACAAATACCCCAATACCCAGCACAGGACATATTTCAAGCAGCTAGATACAAAATAAAAAGCAAAGCATGTGACATACAAAAAAAAAAAAAAAAAAAGAAAAGTAACTCAGACAGGAAAGAAAGGATAGACAGAAAGAACACCTCTTCTCCCCATCCTCTAATTTAAACCATTAGACAAACTTTTTTTTTTTTTTTTTTTTTTTTTTTAAATCAGCTGATATGATATGGCAGAACCTGGATGTTCAAGACAGGCACCAGTTTGACCCTCAGTAGGTGTTGACTTCTTTCATTGACTGTGGGAGACCTGAGATCACCGTGAGGGAAAAACGCAGACAAACAGCAAAAAGGAGCACCTACTAATGGGGATGCTGATCAAGAAGGGGACCTGGACCAGCAGAATACCACAGAGTAAAGTCTTGGAGGCTCACACAGGAAGAGACTGTTAAAAGATGGTCTTAGTTTCAGGTACACAGAAGGAGCAAAGATGGAAGATAGAAAAATCAATGCAGATAACCACTTAATAGTGTTTGGCCTTTACTGGAAAATGAGGTTGCATTAACATATCAAACACAACTTTAGCACTTGTATAAACAAATGATCTTAAACATACTGTCAGCTTATCAGCATTTTCTTCTTTGACTTCTATCTACAACATATTAACATGGTGTTACGGTGCCTGCCATGTCTACACAGACTGATGAGTAATTTTTGGTCATTACTTAATGTGATTCTTCGGTGATGTGTTCTAATATTAAAAAGTAAAGAGATTATACAACAATAAAGACAATTCCACAAGCAATTGGAGAGAAGATTAATAGGAAAAAAGATGGAATACGGAAAAGTGTTAACATTGAGCAGAGAACCCCCCTGTCCAAAAAAATTTGGTCATTTGCCAGTTTATTTATGTGAAGATAACACCTATCCCTACACACCTCACGTAGAAGAATATTTAACTCTGAGTTACTCAGCTCGATCAGGCTGTTCACGTGCTTTGAAGTAGGCTTCAGTGTTTTGCTATACTTGTAACCCTGGCCCTCATCTCAGTTATATTGGGTAGGCTGGTCATTTTGTGTTTCAGTGCAGAATTGACCAAGAGAAAGTGTACTGTACCACCCATTAGCTAAGAAATCAATGAAATCAATGAAATTCAATCAATGAAATGATTGGTTATGTGCAGAATAAGTTGAATATATCTGACCTGTACTACCAACTTACTACAAATACAGTCTTGGTGGCTATTTAATCCTGTTACTTACTTGCTTACTCTTAGGAAAATGGTTTATCTCCTCTAAATTATGGTAAAGCAGGAATTCATTTAAATGACAGATGAACTGTTTTCCAAATTGCATTTTTCCCTTCTCAACAAAACGCTTTCCAACAAAGTAAATGACACACAGTATCTTGACGGAAAATGCACAGCTACCAGTAAAAGCTGAGCTCCTGGGATACCAACATCCTACTACACAGCATACTTTTGGAAGCGATATATTTCAGATACATTTTGAGATTAGTTAATGAATATTCACTGTTATGAAAAAATGAAGTACAAATAATTAACCTACATATGAAACACACAATAAAAAAGAATCCTGTCTACTTTTTCACCTGTTATTTTAAGCTGTCATCTGTGGTAACATGAGTACAATAGATAACATTAACTGAACATACAGGGTTCAACTCATTGTACTTTTAGTTTATTATTCTGTTCTCCTTTTCCTATTTCATGTATAATGATCCACACTTTAAAGTTAGCTCCCAGTTCAAGGATGCCCACCAAAATGCAAGTGTTCTCAGTTTGACAGCCCTTCTCTCCCTCTCCCCCCAGTATTTTATTTTTTTGAACAGTCTGCCCCTTGTCCCAAATTCATCATGATTTCTGGAGAGGCAAACATCTTGCGCCACTTGGATGCTACACAACTCTTTCCTTTGCAGACAAAAATAATACCAAAGTGATCCAGTCAAAACACAAGCCAACCTTTGGTGTCACTGTGAATTATGTACTTTGAACTGCAGATGTTTGGAAGCACTTATATTTATTCAAATACATTTCATCCTTTTTCTTCTAAAAAAATCAGTTAAAGAGAAATAAAAAAATAAAGGAGTTTCTACATAATAATCACTAGAACAATTTTCCCATTAAATTATAATTTTGAATTAAGGCTTTCAAACCTCTGAAAGAAAATACTTTCCTTCAAAGTTCTGGCAAACCATCAACAAATGTGTTTAAATGATTATTTATACAATGCCCAGCAGCTTAGAACTACTAGGATTTCAAGAAAGAAAAGTGTTTTTGTAGAGCTTAAGCCTCAGAAACATATGCATCTTAAAACAAATTATATTCTATCAGTAAGAGATACACTTATATGCAAACACCTCTTTTTGCAGTAGTGCAATGGTGTTTTGTCCCATAAGCCATCAAAAGAAATGCATTAAAATACAAATGAAGCATTTTTGTCTTCTCAGTCATTATGAGCCAGTTGGAACCTGCAGCATTAAGGCAGATAACATTCTGTACACACGACTTGGTTTCCTCCTACCATTCCTCTCCCTTTCTATTTCTGAACACCTGAAAATGCAGCAAAACAAGCTTTCATTTTCATTTGAACAGTTAAAGGAACTGTAAGTGCACAGACAGACATTCAGAATTCAGACAATCAACTGTTTTTACTCTTCGTTTTAGCATAATTGTAATGTGCAGCTATTCAACAGCACTGGCTAGCCCTATGATACTCCTCCACACAGCTTCATTCTCATTATATTTTTACATTTTCTGTTGTTCTTTCAGCAATGACATTTCAAATATCAAGACAAGTTTGATCTACTTCTTGAAGAGCTCAGTGCACTCAGGCCTTCCTAATCAATGACACTCATAATTGAAAACGTGCTAGATGAAAAAGGAAAACCTGATGCTCTTCAGCTCTCTGTAATTCTCCGGTCATTCAAGCAAAGTTCCTGTGCTGGCTGTGCCACTGAGCTAGCCTGGCTCTGCTGAAGACAGGTTGTGACTGACTCATCACCTACAGGAGGAAACAACAGTAGAGTTGCTGAAGCCACGTAATTCTGTTGCCTTCGCTGTATCCCTTTGCATCAGTGCTCCTGATAAGAAGCTATTTCATCCCATGCTTGATTCAGTTACCTAAAAACTGGCGGCTAACATCACGTGTGAAACCTTAGGTTGTTGGAAGCACAGGCCTGGCAGACATAAGAAGCCAGGCCTATGGGAGAACCACTGGAGGCCTAGAAGCCAGAACACTGCCTGAAATCACAGAACTTAAAGGGTTGGAATGGACCTCAAAAGATCATCGGGTCCAACCCCCCTGCCAAAGCAGGTTCCTTAGAGTAGGTTGCCCAGGTAGATGTCCAGACGGGCCTTGAATATCTCCAGAGAAGGAGACTCCAAAACCAGTTCCAGCAGCCTGTTCCAGTGTTCCATCACCCTCACCGTGAAGAAGTTCTTTCACATATCGGTGTGGAACTTCCTGTGCTCTATCTTGCGGCCATTGCCCCTTGTCCTATCCCCACAAACCACTGAAAAGAGGTTGGCCGAATCCCTCTGTCTCCCACACCTCAGGTATTTATACACAACCTGATTGTGTATTATATAGCCCTACAAGAAAAGTCCCATTGATGAGATCTCCTCTCAGTCTTCTTTTTTTCCAGGCCGAACAGACCCATGTCTCTCAGCCTGTCTTCATAGGGAAGATGCTCCAGGCCCCATATCATCTTTGTGGCCCTCCGCTGGACTCTTTCCAGGAGATCCCTGTCTTTTTTGTACCGGGGAGCCCAGAACTGGACACAGTACTCCAGGTGAGGCCTGACCAGGGTAGAGTTGAGGGGTAGGATCACCTCCCTTGACCTGCTGGCCACGCTCCTTTTAATGCATGCCAGGATCCCATTGGCCCTCTTGGCCACAAGGGCTCACTACTGGCTCATGGTCAAATGTCATTAGACGTGCATGTTTAGGCAAAACTGAGCCCCTCCATAGCTCCCCATGCTTTTCTCAAGTGTTCTGAGGCCAAACAGGATCATGTTATGTAGTTTGAAGGTCAGGAAGTCTGGCTTCATGAAGTTTGGACTGTCTGGCAGCCATGTCAACTAGTGTAAAGCAACTGTGTTATGATAAACAATGGTACTGACTAAACAGAAAGATACATTGGTTAGATATGAGTAAAATTTGAAAACATGGATGCACAGTCATGTAGGAGTTTATATATTTAATATTTTTTTGCTATTTTATCCTTTTTAATTCCCATAGCGAAACATCTGATTAAAAAAAAACAAAACACAACCTGATTGTGTATTAAATAGCCCTACAAGAAATGTCCCACTGACGCCAGTCAGAGCAGCTGAATATTAAAATACTATACTGATCTTCTTTTACTAAAGGTCTCAGCACTTTCCAAGTCACAACAACTCCCACATACTTGTTCACACAGTTTTGAAAGACAGTGCTAACCTCTGTGTGATTTGTTAGCACTATGAGCTGTAATGTTATGAAATGGGCCACTGCAGTCACAATACTCAGTAAATGCAGATAATCTAATATACTGTTGATTTTCTGTCTTCAGTTACATAGGGAGAAATTCCACAGTAGCCAGCCACCTCTTCATCACTTGAGCTCAAAAAATAACATTATTCTCCTACAGATCTGTAGATCCTATACACATTCTTTCTAAAATGAAAATATAATAAAAGAAAGGAACATGAATTTTGAAAAAAACATGAACTTTTTTTTACTAGCTATTTTATTTTTTGTTCTATTTCTACTGCTTTGCTCTTGAAGAAGAAAACACAAATCATCCCCCTCCAATTTTTCTTTAGCCTTTCCCTCCTTTTAATCCAGCATCTTTCCTCCTTTTTTTTTGTACTGCAGAATGTTCACACACCCCAGTTCTCAATTCTCATCTTGGCTTGTGTGAGGTCTATTCCACTGAACTGTCTCATTTTTGTTTACTTTTTGATTCATCCAATTCCCATAAATATTCTCATTATTATGCAATTTTTTCTCAATAATAGTTCTTGTTTAATTATATGAGTGCTTGGAGATGTTGTAACACCTGATGAACATTGACTAATCAGTTTTTCCATCACTTTATTGAAATTAATAAATAGGATTTGTTTATGGGTTGAAGAATTAACATAGGAAGTTTAAGAAGCTTAAACAAGTACCTGAAATCAACCTATAAGATCATGTCAGAACTGGCATTACTACACCTAAATCCTTTGCTTTGCTGACTTGACCAAATGACACTGAGCTATTGCATCCTGTGGCCACGTTTTTTGCTGGCTCCTCAGCATAGCCAGTTCCATTACAACCAGATGGCCTGTGGCCAAGAGACAGCTTGTCAAACATCTGACAGATAGCTGATAACTGCTCTTGTTTAAAACCTTTCCTGCATCCCCATAGTGATAGTACTCAAAAACATACGTAGTAGAGTGGAGGCAGGCAGTGTTGACTGATACACCTAAGTTTCCAGTGACGTCAGCTACCAAAGATGTATGAAAAGAGAATTTTTAGAAATGAGTGTTCAGCCTGATCCTCCACCTAGTTCTAGACATTCAAAATCCAATTCTCAGATACATGCAAAGCACTCAACTGCTGACAGAGGCATGTTTTTTGAAAGTGTAACCTTGTTTAATTGAACATAACCATTATTAGTTGACAAGAAAACAAGATTTGGTAAACAATCTGTCATTCTAATGAGGTGGTTTTCAAATAATCTTCAATGGATTTTGTTAAAATCCATATGCAAACAAGAGTATTGTCTAAACACTAAGTTGGCATTTACAGCATAAAAGGACAGGAATACTCCTGGTCCATTATTAAATATCATCACATTATTTCAGAAAAAAGTATCATGGACCACTGCATAGAATCCACATTTTTTTAAGCTCTTTATTCAGATACTGTAATCATGGAACTGCAGGTTTTCCTCGCAGTACACACTATCTGTTTGTCCTGCTAAATACTGTACTCTTAATTAGGCCATCAGTTGCTTAAGTGGCAGTTCTTCAGTTTTTCTGTTGCATGTAACGTGTTCTCCCAAAATTTCTTTTCTGTATAAGAAAAGCTGCTTTAAACTAGAGATTATGACAAACTAAAACAGCCAACTAGGCAGGTGACAGCACAGAACTCTGCAGATATGCCAGGGACAAGAAATAGTTTTTGAATAAATGACCTAAAGTCAAAAGTAGTTACTCTTTTCTCCAAGGAAACTACAAGCTGTTTTAGGAAACCTCAATACTAAAGATCACAAGTACCTGAAAGCAATATTAATATTAGCATTAAAACAGCCTGCAAACAGGTGTCAAAATGAAGTAACATTATAAATCTTCATATTTCATTGTGAAATCAGTTTCTCACCAATGCTGAAATCTAGGTAATAGCAAATCAATAAAATTCATATTTCATACATCTTGTCAAATTTGCTTATCTGCATTGCAAAGTGGAATAAAAATACTCAAAAAAATCAAGAGCTTAACCAGCTTTTCAAAAGCTTAAATTGACTCACATGTCATATGTCTGATACGGAAGACAATGATACCCCACAAAGAAATGCTTAAGAAAGTAAATAAAAGCTCTGCAAAACTAAAACAAAACCACACATTAAGTTTTATATTGCTCAGTTTCAACAACACTGAGAAATGTCTGCATGATTTTGGTACATGAATAAGATTTATCAAATATTAAGTAGTGGTGGCATCTAAAAATTTGGACACTGTAACAGAAATTATTCTTAGCTTCACTGAAGTGTTTTGCAGGGATTGATGTCACTCTTTTCAAGAGCATTCTATATCTTGATTATGCAGCTTTGAATTAACAGCCACATAATAGCCTTCAGATAAGTCACAGAAAAGCAGGAATGCTTAAACCTAAAATCAGCTGCATTTGACATGTGCAATTACTAACACTACCCTCATCCAACTCAAAGCTTCCTGGCAATTCCATCCCTCATGTGTAGAGGATAAGACACCCTAAGCAGAGAAATTTTAAGAAAAACACAATGATAGAAGAATGTTATGACAAATCCTGAAAGCAAAGTGATGGAACTGCCTGCCAAAATAAACAAAATGGGTAAACGTATAACTACTGCTGAGAAGTGTCTGGATACCATAGAAGACAACACACATGACATAAAGAGAACATGTAACGAGATGCACAGCTGCTGGCTAGCCCTACAGTAGAAAGTAGGTTGACGATTTTAGTACAAGGGATTAACAAGGATTTTGCTGTTTCTTCTGGGAGGTTTGTACTGGATGCTTTCATTTTCACAGTGAGATTTTCAAGACTAGCTTTACAGATTCAGCGAAAGTCTTAGTATTTTGATTATGGGACCTCAAACAATGAGACTGAAAAAATCCTTGCAGACTGATAAACACTTTTCTCAAAGTTACAAAAGACAAAGGAAGTAAACTCACAGATAGGTGATGTTCACGTCTGTCCTGAACACAGATAGGTGATGTTCATGTCTGTCCTGAACACAACAAAGTTCTTTCAGACAAAAATAGTGAAAGCTATTGTTTCCTAACATTGCTGGGAGCTATTAATACAATCTCTGTCTGAGGTATAATATCACTCATCATGATTAGAACATGATCTGTAAGAAAATCCTAACTGTTGGTGACAGCTCATCTAATGCAACTTCTGGGAGCTAAGTGGCCATAACCATTCCTCTGATACAAAGCTCTACACCACAGCAAAACTTTTTATTTACTATACTTAGATTTATATGTTTACAACAGCTAATTCATTAGCTAGTACTAATGTTAAAACTCTCTCTCTCTCTCAAAAGGCAATATCAATTTTATGTTATCAACAACACAAAGAAGTATCAATAGTATTCAGAAGCATTACTGCTACTGCATGCTAATGCATTCTACATTATCCTGTATTGATACAATATACCAATGTAATATTCTGTATTTAGCAACTTATTGGGAACACATATTCTGTATTTCTTATACCTCCAGAATTGCAAAAAGTTGCTCTGTTATTATGGTTTAATACTGTTCTTTATCCACAATTACTTTTTTTTTTCCATTTTTGGTATAGCCAAGATGTTGATACTTTACACAATCTCAGCTTTTGTGAGGGCCTTTAAATAAGTATTTCTACATATTTGAATTGTGTCATTTACGTTGAAAATACTTTTGTAAAAGTAAATGATAAACTGGAATGACTTTTTTTTTAAAAAAAAAAAACACAAAACACACCACTTTGTGCATACCCACAGCATACTCAATAATAAATACACCAAAAAACACTACTGGAAAGGAATGGCAATAAAACATTAACATCAGAAAGCATTAACAAGTTCCCTGACAACATTATCTTAAAATCACAAGCCCTCCACATGCAATGCATGCCCTTCATTTGCAACAGAGGGTAATAGAAGGTATATATATTTTTTTCCTTCTGAAGCAACTCAAAAATAATTAACAGTGCATAAACAGAACATCGAAAAGAAGGCAAATCCTAGATACTCACCATCTGAAGCACGAAACAGTAAAGCCATACAACAAACAAATCTAGGCATACTTGGTACATGAGACATAGATAAGTTAAACAGTGCTACTGTGAAATCTTTCTTTCACAAAGAGAACATGAGAATTCATGGGTTTTCTTGCCCCCTTTTTTTTTTTTGGCCAGGGCCACTAAACACTGTAGACCAGAATACATAAATTGACTTCAAGTCTAAGGACTTCCAGAAACTGACTAATGGCTTCACAACCAAAAAAAAAAAGTCATGATGTACAGATCAAAGGAAGAGGGGAAATTGCAGTTGTGGTATTTTGGTTACCTGCTCATTTAAAAACAAAAGTCTAGAAAGATATCAAAATTACAATAATGCTTACAAAGTCTTACACTTCCTTCACAATGTACCATTCTGCTGTAAATAAGTAATGACTTTAGCACTACTACAATCACTCTTCCTTAAATCTTCTGTTACTGCCAGACATAAGTTTCCTTACCATCATTCTTTATAGCTTAACACACATCCTGAATAATGAGGATGAGTGAGGAGGATGTTCCAATGCTAGAATATAGGTGAATATTTCATTTTAGAAATTCTGGGATAAAAAATAAATGAAGTCAACAAAGAGTAGCTCTATTCATTTGCCTTAGCTCCAAGTCCCACAAAATCCTCAATCAACTACTGATGTTATGGTAGTGGCATGATCAGAAACGTATCCTTGGAAGATATTTTCATTGCCCATTTAAAACCAAACTTTATATTCTTCATGTCAATTTATCTGTGATCTATTATACTAGTTCAGAAACCTGGCTCTCACTGAAGGAACAAAATTGATGTATGTCTTGTCGACAGATCCAAAATCTTCATCAGAGAAGTCTGCACACAAAGTAGTTAATAATTTTCAAAGTAAAAAGGCTGAATAAGAGCATATTGGAAAACTTCCTCCAAAAACATTGATACCTTTTACTTCTTTTTAGGCATTTTTTTTAAATCTAATTCCCCCTCTTGAAGTCACCTCTTGCATTTTTATCCTTAATTTTATTTAATAGTCTACTGGAGCTTTTATGTAACTAATTTTAAAATTGTTTTCTTGAATTAGAATGATTTGTTTTTATTTTCTGTACTTACAAATAACGTACCCTTGAACTTTTGTCTAGAGTTCTCATTGACTCTCAAAGATCTTCACTGAAAAAATATATTTTGCATACTGCTTTGCACTGAGAGTGCTATCTAGAATTTCTCTCGTGTCTATTTAATATGGTTTGGTTTGCACCAAAGAATGCCCTCTCCACATCACAAACTGGATTCCTTTTTTGATTAAAACAAACTCAAAGATGCACTCCAGGAATGCACCTGGTGCACTCAAACAAATGGTTGTTTACTTAGTTCACAGATCTAGGCTACAGTCAGTCCAAAGTTAAAACAAAATGAACCAACTCCTCATCCCACCAAAACCAATCCAATTCAACCCATTAACATCTCCCAACACACACACAGTGTAATGTGTTCACATGGATCTCAGATGCTGGGAACTAATTGTTTCCTACTCCATATCTGTTCTTACTTGTTCCTACTGCTTGCTCACAGAAACATAACCAACAGCAAAGTTGCAATTGTGAGCATTCAGTAAATGGTAAGAGGATAGTAGCAAGAATGGAAATGCATAGGTCAGACATATCATCCTTTCCAGATTCCACATTAAATATAAGTATCAAGCAAAAAAATCTCTCCTGTCAGAGAATTTTTATGCAAACTCATCTGGGTACCCAAAGTAACAGGTATTTTTGCAGAAATATTTCTCAGGAAGTTGCCTAACAAAACCAGCTTTTCAAACAAACACATAGATGGATATTTTTAATTTCTTAGAAAATCAGAGATGTTTTAACCAACAGGTAAGCAAACCAAAAGCGAACTTAATACTTAGCACCTAACTTGAAACTTGAAGGTGTTAAGTCCCATGGAAAACTTCCTTCAAGTACCTCTAAACAGTTCCGGTACTTATAGAATTTATTGCATGCACAGTGATTTGGTCTCCTCTTCAGAGGGAATACTGCTTGAATTCTGCTTGTATCACATTGAAAATTTCATCTGTGGGTTGTTGCTATTGAAACAGGCAATCAATAAGCATACAAAACATTCTTCTGCTCTCTCATCCCAGAGTTTTGACATTAAATATTTAAATTAATTCTAGAAATTGACTTGGAAGTCTAAGCTATGTGAACCCAGAGCTTAGCACTGTGATAGAAGTGTCAAACAGCAATTAATCAAACAAGCTTGCATGCAAATTTACCGTCATTTTCAAAGGGGTGAGAAGTTTCTAGGTACTGAAGAGAAGATGAATGTTCTACTGGAAATTCATTAAAGTTTACAATTAGAGACACAAGACTTCATCATGCCCTCAAATACCATGCAGACATGTATTTTGTGAATTCTGCACAACACACTGTTTGCAGAGGAACAACAGGTGATTTAACAATGCAAACAATCGTGTCTCAGGGCATCATTCAGCCAAAACCTTATGGCAGTAAAAAGAGGAAATGTAGTAGCAATTAAAAATTTGCTTCACAAGTTCAAAAAGACAAACTGTAATCCCTCTCTTCAAGGAAACACTACATTAACATTTACATATTTACTCATACTTAGCATTCAGACTAAATACAAAAGTTAAGTATAAGAGCTCCTTAGAGTAATTTCCTCCTGATCCTCCACTCTCTCCCACCAATGCCCTACCATATGACCTGCACTTCCAGCTGTAAGCATCATTAACTCAGAAACTACACCACCTCATGCAACCAAGCTTTGGCTTTGCAGAAGTCTAACTAAGGAATATTCTGGGAGACACTTTTACTAATGAAATGCTGGCTCCAGTGAAATCAAAGGGAGTTTCATTCACTACTAACACCTGACTTTGAAGAAATCACAATCTCTGCTACGTCAGAAGACCAACAAACATCACACACACAGATGTCTCCAAATATTCTCTGTCTAAGCTCCTATCATTCTCCCTGAACTTCTCCCCTCTCATCAGCCTTATTGCTTTGATAAATGTGTGTTATATACAAGGATTAAACAACATAACAGAAAACCATGATGGAAACTTAAATAGGCATTATTCTTTTGGGGAACACTCTACGCAAATCAGAATTCCCAATGCAAGACTTCAAGAAGATTTTGTTTGGCCAGTTTCCTCTCTATGGGGCTTACGTGGACTGAAATTCTTACTTCAGACGAAAAAGAATACTTCACACATTTTCTGAATGTAGCTAAATATTTAACTGAGCGTTCCTCTGGAAAATGCTCATGCTCCAGGTAGCACAAATGTATCTGAAGTAGAGAGACAGTGCATACCTAATCGTCTCAGGAAGTAACTATTATCATTTTTCCAGCTTGGTTTATTTTTAGAACACTAAAGCTGCTAGACTGGGAAGAATCTGCCCTTTTGTAAGACACAAAAGACTCTTGACATTCTTCGGTATCATTCCCAATACTTTTACATGATAATTCAGTGCTCCATGCCTCCCAGCTATAGAGGTCATCGGCTCCTTTAGAACACTGTAAACTCTGTAGCCAATGAAACTTAGATTATTCTAAGAAGCAGCAAAGGAAATCATGGATTTGACTATTCCAGTGTAAATGGACTTCCTGAAACATGGATCTAGTTAAACTTTGAAAGGATTATCTTTATTTAGGTACACCTAAATCTATTTATTTAGGTATAAAATCTAT
This sequence comes from Heteronetta atricapilla, assembly GCA_011075105.1. Taxonomy (NCBI): domain Eukaryota; kingdom Metazoa; phylum Chordata; class Aves; order Anseriformes; family Anatidae; genus Heteronetta; species Heteronetta atricapilla. The sequence goes on from CM021735.1 coordinate 33,449,206, forward strand.
TTATTTAGGTACACATTAATAAATGCACTCTAAGGCACTGTTCCTATACAACACAACCAAATGGAAGACTAATAAAACTAATCACAACCATTGCTCATATAACTTGGTTTTTGTGATCTTCTTTTTCAGAAACCTGCTTATTTAGCCTTACCTCCAAAGAAGAAAAGTCTGTTGAGGTTCACTGATGTGAATATCAATAAATTGTTAATCATTTCCTCAATTCCTGTTACTTTTCTTCCCCGTCCCCCTGCTGTCATAGTGCAACTTTTAATATTGAATATCAAGTTACATATATTTTTAAAATCTATTCCATGTTTTATTCTATATCCCTATTGCTTTCTCTTATGATGTGGGCTAAAATTACACACCAAAAGGGGCACCTTGCAGACAGCTCATCTATCCTCTCTCTGCTTAACCATCCTGCTGGTAATTAATTTCCCCTCACCCACCCACTCACCTGCTACCTCTCATTGCAAATGAAAAGCTCTGCAAATGAGGGCAATAGCCACTTGCTGTTGCCTGCCCAAAGCATACCAGCCATAAGTATGAGCCAGGATAATGGTCCTTGGATCCTCAAATTGCAATAAAAGGTCCCTATACCTTCACTTTCTTCATGAAATTAGCCTGTGACCAAAAATCATCTCTACCCTACAGCAAATGCCTGGTTCACAAACAACTGTGAATACAGCATTCTACCTTTTCTTTTCTTGTGTTTTCCAAATATGCAGGCAAAAGGGGAAAAGTAGTAGGGGAAGTGTCAAAGGATACCAAAACAGAACGTAAAACTGAATTGCTAATTCAAAATACTAAAAATAATATCCCAAACTGTGGTTTGGGTTGCAAAGGAATTATTTCTGTTGTAAGATAAGAGTCATGCAGCATTGTAACACCTAGGGATTCCCCGATTAAGGGTCCAAGATACATAAGTCATTTTTTTATTCACGTATGCTTCTGCTGTTTTTGTTGTTTTATTCACATATGTTTCTGTTGTTGCTTGCGTTAATTACTTCAATATGACCTGTTTGCTCATGTGTGCTGAGAATGCCTTAATACTCTGTGAATCGCAGATAACAGAGTTGTACACCTTATTTTGTGCAGAAGTAGGGAAATTGTTTGAGCAGAACATTACAAAAAGGCAAAAAAATGGCTTGTAACTACAGACATTTATCACTTATTAGTCATAAGTCGAAACTGATAATGATGGGCAGTCAAGCATAGTGCTTCTCATCTTTGTTTTCAATGACAAAAAACTCCTGCTCATTGCCAAACAGTGCCTCAAAATGGAGAAAGGTACTTAAACTTGCTTCAGATGAGCAACTGGGTGCATGCCAATTTTTTACATGAACAGTCATAAGCATGTTCCTGCACAGCAGGATGTGATCAAACTATTCAAAGCTGTAAAACCAGGTCTGCTTGCCAGTTACGTTACTGCTTCAAGATCAGGGTATTACAGATGATACTTTGCCAGCCATGAAACCTTGGTAGAGTTTTGTTTGTTTGTTTTTGTTAAACTGAAAACTCTACACCTTTAATATTTAAAACTCTGTATAGAACTGACTTTGCAATCAAAAATTAGCTACAGAAAGAAAATTAGGACTGAAAATACAACACACACACAATCCCCTGAACTATAAGCCATCTCATCTCTTATTTAGCTTCTTTAAAATCACTTCAAGGGGTACCAATTTAAAGGCTCCCTTTCTTCTCTAAACTGTAAGTAAAGTAATTGTAATGACTCACTCAAGTCCCCAGCTCCAGCTGCAAACCTTGTAATCATATTAATATGCCTGTCCATAAGGTGTGATATGGTTAATAAGTGGTTGCTAGTGTGAGATATTGCACTGTATTGCCTCCTGCTGGAAACCACTTTCCTTAAAGTATTTTATAAAGATCACACAATGTGACTATGGCCATATATAAGCTTTACTAAATGTCACTAATCGGATTACTCAAGCAAGAAAGACTTTTGAAGAAAGGCAGAACTGTACTACAACCAACTGGACAGGTAAGTTTTTCCCTTGAATGGCTTTAAACAAATGCAAACAATAAAGACAAGAAACTTATGTTTTATTTCTCATGATAGTCAGCATCTTTCTCTGTTTTCTTTTCAGAGAACCAGTCATAAAACAGATACAAACTTCCCAGTGCAACACAGTATCTCTTCACTAACAAACATATCTTAGCAAATACAACCAAACAGTTGAGTGTGTTTTTTTAAGGGGGTAGGTACAGGAGAAGATGGATGTCAATGTTTAGCCACGCTTTAGTTGTTTGTTTTTTATTCACTTGAAAATACATACTAAAAGTAGTATCAAATATTTGAGTTTATACCATTTTATTTGTTTTCACACACACAAAAAGTAGTTTGCATATTTGCTCAGCAATCTAGTGAATGATCTAAGATTACATACACATGTGCAGCTCAATACAGTGATAGCAGTGCCTCTATCTGCTTCCTAATAAGAAGCAACATTCACTTTTGAAGTCTCAAAGAAGATGCACAGTTGCTGGGGTTTTAAGGCTCAGAAAGTGTTTTCATACACTTTCTATGACAAAAACGATGTTTTTTATTTTTTTGAAGAATAAAAAGTATATATTCAAGTGAAATTCAAACAGAAGAACTAGCTAACCATTGTATGCATGCAATGGCAATTCAGTAGAATACAGCTTCATAGTATGACTACCAGAAAAGACATTGCAAAAATACCAGTTTTTGCAAACCTACCAAAATATGAGTTGAAAGCAACCTCTATGTATTTGGTCATAAGAAATGCAGTTTATAGAATGCCCATTCTCTAGCAATGTAACATGTTCCTTACTTGAAAACAAAGCAATGTGTTTGAGTTGGATAGCTTTTCTGTTATTCTTTTTTACTGAGAAAAATCAGAAATACTACAAGTAAAACTCCAACAGCTAGATGTTACTTATATGCACGGTGTTCGTTGTCAACTGCCAGTCCACTGTGAAAAAAAAAACTGTTAAGAAGGATAATAGATCCAGTTTCATTAAACTTCTTTCCCAGCATTTATTATCAGATTCCTCTCTCACATGGCACTGAGAGGAATCACTCAAAAGACATTGTTGTCTCTAGCACTGCACAACAGCAATCAGGAACAGCACAACACAGTCTTAATACAACATGTCATGAAGTATTTAGCTTCTTGCATTGCCAACTGACCTCTGAATTTTAGAAGTGCTTTCTTCCAGAAGGTAGGCACAGTGTGCTAATGGCTTACTCTATTTCTGCTTTGCTTCAATTTGTTCTCATCAGTCCCCCCTGCACCTCCCCCCCACCCCCATATTTGAAAGAAAAAGATTTTAACTTGCAGGTGTTATGAATGCCTGAGGTGACCTCAGATCTAACTTCTAATAATTTATATTTGTTATGCTAAGCATATACATCCCCTGAATTATATCTAGTCCCTTTGTGGTCTAATGTAGGAATCCCTCTTCTATTGTTCTTGCTGTTAGCACTGTAATAACTACTGCTATTGCAATGTTAACAAAAGACTACTAATAATTCAAGTACGGTACGAATTCCCAAGGAATCATCAAGTAAGAAACACAGGTTGATATGGTAGCTTCAATTCCAAGGACCTATTTTCCAGATTCAATAGTTACAGCCGTAAAAGGATTGCTGATGTGGAAACACAATACATGAGCAACAGACTTTTATTAATAATAATTAGAAAAATATTATAAATTGCCATAAATCATAAATGACAGTAGTACAGCTGAGTATCAAATACTTAAATTTGAGTTGGGGGAGTCGTATTATTTTATTCATTTATTTTTTTCATCTGCACTACCTATTTAACATTACCTGTGCTTTTCACTGTTAGACCTAAAGATGGCTTTGCTAGCTGTGGTACTTGACTCACCATTTTATAAAATAATTATCTTTAATAATTTCCAAGCTGATTACTTGGAAAAAAAGACTCCTGTAAACACCTGTGGATTACTCCTTGAACAGGCAGCATAAAAATCAACTCAATTTAAATGTATATCATAACGCCATACAAGGACATTCTTCTGACATGCTTCATTAAATATTTATGGTCCAAGTTTGTCTGAAAGTCCACTTCAACAAAGAAGCAAAACCCAACAGAACAAAAATAAAACTATCAGAAGATCCTTCTCTTTTGCTGAAAGCTTTTCTCTAATGAGCTGCCCAGTTTTCAAATGCCCTGTGCATAGAAGAAATCCAATCATAATTAAAAAACAAAGAGCAAAAACTTTTGGCAGGATGGTTGGATGTGCCCCAGTAGCTATGCTGCTCATCATTACTATAAAAGCAAAAGAAAGCAGAGTGAAAAAGTAGAGTTCCAACATTAACATCCTTTGCAGTGTGTATTGGATATAGACACAAAATATTTTGAACACCAAGCAGATGAGGCTTTTGAGGTTACAGTAGGATAGAATGCAAAAACAATGATGACTGAAAAAAAAAAAAAAGTGAAAATTACAGGGTGCGTAGAAGGGAATCTTTTACCAGAAGACTTCACAAATTAAATTCAATCTACAATCAGTACCAGTCAAGACCACAAGCCTGATCTTAAATATAATAAAAATTATTTAGATGTAGGCCAACTTAGGTTACTCATATTCAGTGAATATCCAAATTTTCAACATTGAAATAAGAACAATTTTTTTTTCTTGGTTAGGATATATGCATAAGGACTTCCATCCAGTCTAAAATACTGTGTTATCCCAGGAGGCATAACCTCCTACTTAGTCTGCTTCTCCCTACAGACTATTCATATTGAGCTAAATATAGTTTAAAAATCCAGAAAATAAAAAACCTACCATAACAACTCTCCCATGAGACAGGAAAAACAACGAGACTCCAAGATGAAGAGAATGAAGACAATATTTTTCTGTGAAAGTAGGAAAGTGCAGGGAATGGCTGATCTGAGCAGAAAAAGGACATCATATTCTCTTACGATACGTAGCAGAAGTGTAAGACATGGAGAGTCACAGACCACATGCTGATTTTCAGCTTCTGAGTGTAAAGAAACAAAGGGAGGAATTGCTTGCTTTGTTATGTGTGGCATTTTATCTTCCTTTAAGGTATATTTCTGCCACTTATAACCCTTTACAAATCCTTGAGTCCCAGTCACCCAGTGCTTTATACCACTACAGCATACTGCAAAACAAAGCCCCTAATTCATTGATTGGACAATAATATTGAAAACTTTTTTTAAGGGTCAGCTAGTGATCAGGTGCAAACAATACATAACCTTTCCTCTGAAATGGATTGACATCATTTCAATGGGCACTACTACCTTGAAGAAACAGTTGCTCGTTAATCATCTGTTTACCGCATGGGCAGTTTTTGAGATTTTCAGCAAAAGTTAGCAATAATTTTATTCCCCAAACTTAAAAAAAAGAAGGAAATTTGGTATTGAGTGTTTACACACTTGTAGAGACTTACTTGAGACAAAGCAGCATCCCGTTGTTCTATTACTGCAGTCATTTCCTCAGCAATTATTTTCTTTTTACGTTCTTTGGTCCTGTGTATTCGATTCAGAATTATAGCTCCATTCTTCAGTATATCTATTCCTGTGTCTGCATTGTTTATTCTGTTCAGTAATTCCTGTAATGTCTACCAACAGCATTATATGTTAGTCAGACATGAAGTTTTAATATATTTTATTTAATATAGGGTTTTAATTAATAGGCACATGTGAATTGTAAATTGACTGAGTGAAGTTATTGAATTTTCATATTGCAGCAAAGATGTACATTATTAGTGTGTCAATTCTTCTTTTTCCCACATCTTAGTTCTTGAAACCCACTCAATTGAACTTAAGCCTCTAAGATATAAGACTGACATCAAGAAATCTCCTCAGAGAATGGCTTACCATGTCATTTTCTTCAGGGTTAATATTTTCTAGCCTAGAAAAAAGGGACACAGAAAGCCTGATCAGTAGCATTTCCTTAGTGCAGCAAAATGAGTTCGCTTTTTAAATCTTTAGAACCTCAAGTAATTTCATTCTACTAGTCTTTAGAGTCAACCATGACACTGAACATATTAAAGTGCCACCTGCTCGACTCCATCTTTCAATAATGCTCCATATCTTCAGCACTGACTTCAGACTGTTAAGTTATTAATGTTTACTGCTATATATGACTACAAGGATCAATTGTTCATATGTGCTTAGATGAAGAAAGTTCCCCAGTGATAGAAATGACTGATGCTCTTATTTTATTTATTTCTGGACTTACGACTTTTACCTGATGTCGTTTTTTTTGTTGTTTTTACTGCACCCCAAATGAAACAGGACAGGACTTTTGCAAAGATTTTTTTTTTTTTTCCACTTTTAAGTAATTCTTTTTCCACTTCTCTCTTCCAAAAGGAGCAAAAAAAAAATAGTTGAAATTTCCTTAAAAATGTTTTGTTTTTACATCTTGCATAAAATAGTAAGTTAAGCCAATACTCTGCAAGACCCTTATTTAAGTACAGAACAACCCGCTCCTGCACATTCTCCCCTTTTTATTTAACATAACATATATTGACCTGTCAAATATAAAGATGATACAAGGAATTTAGTTATACACATTTGAACATTGACTGTGCAAAAGCAGTGAGTGGAAGCACAATGACCTAATAAATGAGATGCTATGCATTTTACTTTACTTAAGCTTAGTTATATGCACAGCAAATAATTTACAACATTTATGTGTATTTTATAATGGACGAGACCTCATTTCTGGAAAAACAAGTACATTACAATTACATTACCACTCCATTGCTACTTACTTAATGGTGACTTTTATTAAAAATAGGTTTGTTACTAGTGTTCACTATTTAAAAAGATATAAGCCACTAAACATCTGCTAAACAGCAACGCACACTTCTTCAGTAGTGCTGTGACAGGTGCTGCTATAAGGCCAAGATTTTAGCTAGCAAACATCACAGAGCACTTGACAGCACACCATCACCTTTTATCTTAAAGCATTAGTTTTACTAGATAACAGTAAACAAAGTAAATTGACCATACAGAAATTAATTCTTTATATCAAAAAGAAACAATTCAGAATGTACTGCTGTTGTACAATAGCCGGTGTATTATAAGGAGTTTACAAACAATTACTCCAACACATACAGTCAGCAACTGAACAAAACAAACAAAAACCCACAAATAGCAAACTGCAGCATTACAGTTTTATTTGTAAAGTAATGTAAAGTGTAAAATAACAAAGATGTAAGTCTAAATCCTTCTTGAGTTGGCTCCTTGTAGAGTTCCTACTTTAGGTTTTTACATTGCTCCAAGTTCCACTTCATGAGGGACTTAAAAATGGATCTTCAGCTAGTTTGTATTCACAATGAGAGGAACAGTGTTTGCCAAAGTAAATTGGCAGGACTGATCTGGCATCTCCAGAGGACTTCTACCCTGCTAAAAGTATGGGTCAACAAATCACCCAGCTGACCATCAGGCTGGGTAAGCAGGACACCTTAAACAGGAAATGGGGGTGGGAAAAAGAACATGAACTTCTACCGTAAGTGCAGCTTTTCAGCATACTGCTGTCACAAGGGATCCGTCCTCCTAAGGTGACCGTATTTTTAAAAAAGTAGCAACCAAAGCTGAGTATTTGCCTTGGTGCCTCTCATGATTTGCCCTTAGATCTCTCACAACTTTAAACAGCAGTAACCAAGGGTTCGTTCCCCCCCATTTCTGCAGACAGTACACTAACATATCCCCTAGAGCTAACAAAACAGAAAGAGTTTCAGTTGCTACCATTAAATAATGACAATAGAATTGCTCTAGCAGCTAATTTAAAGAAAGCATTAAAGCATTTGAGAAAGGTTGGCAGTCTGTTCAGTATTGCCCTCTTGTAGAAATCTCTGATTGGAACAAGTCCAAAGCAGATGGAGGGAGTGACTTGTGATCTAAAACTCGATGCTTGTGGCACAAGTAGACTACAAACTTTGCAAAAAAATACTGTGTGTGCTCCACCTCTATGACAGAAAGTTTGACATTTTGAACAACCAGCATCAGGAAGAAAATATGAAGGGTGGTAGTTGGAAAAGATCCAAGATTCTAGAAGAAATCCCAAAATTAAACAAAATAAACCAAGTCCCTCATGGCTCATCCCATCATCACTGCTCCTTCCAAAGGATTAGCGGAGAGTCAAGGTGAACTTGCTCCCCCCAATTTCCATTCAGCCACAGTATTAAACTATTTAGAATAAGGAGGCTAAGAAAAGTAATTTCCTTGTGGGGTTGGCTCTGATTCTGAGAAGGCAGTGTGTAAAAATGAGGCTTAGTTAAGATAAATAGTGAGATAACCTTTACTGATAAATTAGGGGTGAGATTTCGGAATCACTCTACTCTTGTGAATACTGCAGAGGGCAGCTGAGCCCTAAGCACCTCAATTTGATTCTTAGCACAATCCTGGCTTGCTCCTCCCATTGCAACATGCCAGACATCCATGTAGGAGTAGAAACGTATGTCTTGTCACCTCAGGTGAAGTGTTACCACAGTTAGTAAAGATGCTTAATGTTCTGAAAAGCCTGAGTGCTGGGGCCAGGCCAGTGGTCCAGCAGGAATCTTGGCTCCACTCAGCAATTTCCTGCTTGCAAGGTGTACAGCTGCATTAATTAGCATCCTCTAAGCTTAGCACATGTAAACCAGAAGAAAAGCAGCTGAGCTTGGTGGAGGCAATCCTGTCTTCTTGATTCTGTAATCCCCAAAGATTTCAAAAATAACAAAGAACTTTATTCAAAGAAAAAGAATGCAAAACCCCCAAACCAGTAATCACAACAAGTAATGTTTCCATATATTATAGCAACACACTTTTTGGAAGAAACACAGTGTTATCAAGAAGGTGCTGTCACGGAGACTGATAAGGAAGAAGGAAGAGCTATGGTCAGCTTGACAGTGGTCAGGTTGTGGAAATGGCTGCAGCCACCATGGGCTGAGGCAGTACTGAATAAATTAGTGAAACAGGGCAAGGCAACTTTAAGTACCTTATTCTGTCTGGTACGGTTTAAGACATTCCTATCAAATCAGTTTGGCTTAATTGGTAGCAAGGTCAGAAAAGAGGCAAATATTAAGACAGCTGATGCAGGGAACATGACTTCTATTGGACATAAGGAGTGACTTTCTATCCCCTTCAGGTAATTACATATTGAGCAATTAATGCCCAATAGTTCATAACCATTAAGTGCTTGCAGCACAGATAATTAACATACTTTAATCTGGGAACAAATAAAGCACTTGGGATCTCTGCCTTTGTGGCTTCTGTCAATTATGATTTTTCTTCTCTATCACTCTGATGTCCAACACTAAAAGCTACTAATAAAAATAAAAGCATGTTACATTTTTTAGCAACATCTTTGTGCCCTAAGGGATTCAGAAGTCTATTTGGGATTTCCCTAAGGAATTTGGTTATTTTCAGGGTGTTCTCAGTGACAGGTCACAAGGTACCCAGGATGTGGAAGACTTGGGTTATGGCTGTTCCCAATGAGCTGCCAGTGCCACAGTCAGTCTCAGGAAGGCAGAATGGGAGATCCTGCAAAATACTGAAACTCTAGTTCTATCATATTCTATGATATATCATATTCTAGCAACTTGGCAAGCACAATTCTTCTGAATTAGATTGCTTTTGTCCCTGTTTTGTTGCCTCCATCAACCCTCCTGTCTTGTTTGCCCTTCTCTCATATTTCTTTTGCTTTCACATTTTCAACTAGCTGAAACACACTATTAAAATAATAGCAATCTTATTGGATTCATAGAAGAAATGATAAAGGACTGAAGTGGAAGTGAAAGATGAGTTACAAAGGCCATAAAAAAGAAATAATAATAATAATAATAAAAAGACAAGGAAGCTGAGTAGTAAAATCAGCTGAGCAACAGAGGAAAGACAAGATATGAGTATAATGCAAAAAAGGAGAGTGAAAATTTGAAATGGAGAACCACCAAAACAGATTCCACAGGGGAAGCAGAAAAAAGGCAAGAAAGCATGCAATTTAAAGGATCAGATGTCAGTAACAATTTCTGAAGGCCTGATTCTCCTCCAACTTGACCTCTAACCCTCTTCAATTTTAAGGCTGTAGGCCATTTTAGCCTACACAGAATATAAAGAGAGCAAGAATTGTTGTGGTGGAGAAATTTTAGGGAACAGACAAATATTCAAAAGGGTACATGTGGATAAGGTCATGTACATTAAGGTCCATGAACTTATTCATATATTCCATGAGAAGCGTACTAACTTGTTTGTAGCTACTCGTTTTCCTATTTATTTTTTTTTTAATTTCACTTGACAGAAGAATAGGGGAAATTTCTCAGCCACTCTAGACTGTGGGGGGTATTGGATGGTAGCCAAGATGATCACAATTTGGATGGAGAAGAATTAAACATAAAAGCAAACTATAGCTTCAAAGCTATATATATCCCAAAGAGAGAAAAGAAAGGGTTCTTCTTCTCCTGACTTGTGCATTTTCTCTAACAAGAGATTGCCTATTTCTGTTGGGTTAACATGGTATTACGTTAATTTCTAGAAAGTATTAGTTATACCTTTCTTCCCTTACAAACTGCTCCTACACTAAAGATATGGAGGAAAACATATTTTTACTACATCACCCACATAATTAGTAGAAATTTTGCTGAAAGAAACGTCTACTGGGCTTAAGGGCTTGATTGATTTCCTATACATTGCAACTTCTGACTGACATTTTGGTACTCCATGTCAAAAGATCCTTGTAAAATGTCACATTCCTCTTATTTATCTCTGAATAAATCAATACCAAAGCTTTTGATTATATTTTTAATTTTTGTAATCAAAATTGTTCACCTTGCACTCAGTCTCCAGTGAAAAATATGGTCTCAAAAGATGGCTAAAAAATTAACCAGCAGCACAGTAAGATTAGCACTAGCCTGGCATTTCATTATAGACAAGTTTGTACTAAGATTTTCAACATAATCTCTGTCAAGCAGTTTATGACCATCATAGACTAACACAACAATCTTTTTGCACAGGGCAGTAAATGCAAACTTACTCTTTCAGAGATTCTTCTAACCGCTGAACTCGTAAAAATGCTTCATCTCTCTCTTCATTGGCTAATCTAAGCCTTGCCATGATGGCCTCATCACGTTCTCGTTGAGCAGAATAAACTTCTTCCACAAGAGCTGCAAAAGTAACCAGTGTGTTTAACAAACAAGCTTGACAGGGAAAGACACTATTACGCACACTTACATGGGTCTTTGCCAGCATCTCCTAAAGTCAACATTTTCCCACTGACCTCAGATTACTCTGCATAAGGTCTATATTACTCTTCAGACACAACACTAAATAGCTATAAACTGCTAAAATGAATACTTTAAAGAATAAAATAAAGCTATGGGTTTTCAAATTGACCTCTTAATAATCAAACAGGGTAAAGAAGTGATTTGCTTTGCTTCATGGAATACTTGGTTCACAGAAAAATACATTTTAAATCTCCAAATCATAAGAGACACTAGTAGGTTTCTTCTCCTACATTACACAGAGTTAAGAGTAATGACCCATTGAAAATACTTCTGTCATCTCACCGCTTCCTATCAGGGTGGCACATTGATAAAAAGACTAAAAATTTTAATATTTTCACAGTATTACTATCTCTGGTATCACAAAAATGGCACAGCTGGCATGTCTCCTTCCCTGCCAAGCCTTTGCTTTATTGTGTAATATACTGTTATATTATCTGTTACAGCATACATGGACCTTGGAGCATTAGGTGCCAATAAACTAAGATTTACTGTCTATCCTTGGGAGCAAACTAACACCTTCAAATCATTCCTCATCCCAAGCTTATGCTTTCTTCCTGCCTCTCCCCTGTCAATATGTCTAACACCATTTCTGGCACACTGCCAGAATTCTTACCTCGACCCTGCCTCCACTAAAATCTTTATTCATACTTTCATCATTTCCCTCTGCAATACTGCAAATCTCCTCGCAGTCATCATAAAACCCTGCAGTCTGGATGTCTATGGACTTTCAGGATGCCATAGGAAGGCTGCTGTCACTTCAAGACAGAGGACTATATCCTCACTGGTTGTCATGGGCACTTCCAACAAAAACTATGAGAAAGGTCTGCAGGTCATAGAATTCTCAATGCACATCTTCTAGCATGCCAAGCTGGTGTTCAGTCGCAGTCTCCTAACACCGTACTACACTCTTTCAAATTTTGGCAATTTTTACTCCCCTTCTCAAGTCTCTTCTGTATTAAGCCACTGCTGCTGGACCTCCTTACTCCTTTAAGAACTCTTTGCTCCTCACTGAACCACTGCTAATGTCATTGAGATCTCAAAGAAAAGCTTCCTCTTCACGTCAGCCTAGAGCTTTTATCCCCTCCATTCTTACCTCAACTGACATCAACTTTGTTGCCATTATAGCTTAGTTTTTTCTACTGTTACTTCACATTTCTACATTATTGTATAAAAACTTGATGTTATATAATATAAAACACTTGCTATTTCTTTACAAAATGGAACAGCAGATTTTGGTAGCAGCTGCATCATTGGCACAGCTTTACCAGATACACTTTATCTGTACCAAGAGAAAAATAACAACCACCACCAAACAACTCAAATACAAGAAGCTCAGATAACTAGGGAAGTAAGACAGGTGAGAAGATAATCAGAAAAAGAATGTGGAAAGATGAATGAGGAAGATGCTCAAGGTAGGAAAGCAATCCTCTCGTCCTCAGGCTGGGGAGAAGTGTGTTACTGAGGGGTAAAGAAATGTTTTTTGAAGCTCTAGCAAAAGAACAAAACATTGCACAATAACAGTTGATGGGACAAAAGAATATAAAGAAAGGCTAAATGTTACTTCTGGGGGTGTAGTCCCTTGTCTCACAAAAATCTGTAGAGGAGCTGCAAACCTAGTGATCAGGCCAGAGGTTTAACAAGCTGCATCCTTACTCCTCCAGCCCCTGCCCTCCCCAAAAGAAATTAGCATTAGAAGCCCGTATCTTGAAATGTCCACACAATTTACAAAATACTGACCTAATTCAATTTGAGTATTTTCTTGTTCCACAAGAACAGTATCACTTTTCTTTAATATCTATTTGCCCCATTTGCAACAAGAAAGCTTTGCTTGATGTGGAAGGGAAAAACTAAAGCATGAGTGAAGCAGGTGCAAAACTGCCTACGCACAGCTTGGTAGTCAGGAATAAGTACACAGCATTTGCAGAAGAGGAGTCCAATGTCTGGAAAGGTAGGTGACTTGGCAAGAACAAACTGTACGCATTTCAGCTCATCAGACTTCCACTCGGGCTGTTGAGGTCTGCAATGGCAGAGAAACTTGTACCTCTGCACTGAGTGCCTGCATAAACTACACTGCAACCACTAGGTCCTGGCTGGATCTGGAATACACAAGCAGTTTTTTTATGTGTGGTAATTATTACCTATCTGTACTTTACAGTACTCTTTTACTACATTTTTTTCCAGTAAATTATTTCAGTTTATCTAGTATGATGCCAGAGACACTGCACAGAGAATCTCTTCCATAAAGCTGCAAGTGACAACATTATAAAATTTTCATCATGAAAACAATGGCTGCAATGAGTAGAAAGCTGTCTAAAATAACTGTAGATTTGGTACTTATTACTGTTCTGGAGTTAATTAATTTCAAGATTAATTAACTTCTATCTGATCTCTTTAAGTGTACTCCATCAACCAGATCTTATTTCTTCCCCATCTCAGCACAGAAAATTGCCATTTGCTGAATGTTAAAATGGATCTCGAGCATGCAAATACACTCAGAATGACTGTATTTTGGTTTATCTAATTCCCTCTCTGAGGAGTAATAACCAGTGGCAATAATGACTACATAGGCTTTTTTAAAAAATAAATTATTGCTCATTTGTCTTGAAACTAAAGAAATGTATATATAGCAGTATGAAAACACTCAGAGAAAGAGATTTTGCAGGTGACGTAAGCATTCTGCTTATCTGAGATCTCACCATTCCTGATAGCAGCCAAGAGGCTGATTGCCTTGAACCGTGAACCCCACCTAAAAGGTTCATTACAAAATACTGTCTTTTAACTAGTGGCTGTGGAGAACTGACTTACCTTTTCCAATTTAAAAACAACAAAAAAAAATGAAAAGATACTTAGGATAGTGGCATTTTAATACCATGTAGCAATACTGACACTGACAACAAGAAATGACAAAAAATAGAGTTAAAAATAATGAAGTCCTCATCTAACTCATTTCAACAGGCTACAGAACCTCACATTCCTTTACCAGTCACAGCTTCTGCTGAATTTAGGTTATCCAATGCCCATACATTTCTTATGGTATTTAATATTTTTACAATTTTTTTAAAAAAAGTATTATAATAGCTACACACTTTCAGGTATTCAGAAGTATGATGTTGTTAACAATATGCTCAATGTTCAGACTGAGCTAATGGATGAGTCACAAGCAAAAGTCCAGTTCAATTCCTGAAAGCTGCTTAGTGGACAGACCTCCATGCAGACTGCTGTGCTTTTAATTACAACTTAAAGACTACCTAAAAATCAATAGAAATAGTATCAGAATATTAGCCTTAGGTTAAAGAATTATGTGGATTATTTCTTGGAAAATTGGGCAAAGAGCTTGGAGCATGGGATAAGGAACATTTCTGTGCATCTCCAAACAATGATTCAGCATCATCTTAGCCTCTGTGACCCTGAGGAAACTGACTGTACAATGCCAGACTTTATTCATGTTCAGAAGTCATCTAAATCATAAGATTCTTCAAATAAGCCACTGAAGCACATAGACCTCTGGGTTTCAATACAGCAGCAAAACAAAACATTTGATATCAAATTTAGGAAAGTATGTGAAGTGTAAGGTGTCCATAAAAACATAAAAATCCTCCATATTAAAAACTGTAAAAAAATATCCAGATTATTATCCCAATGCTTCTTAAAAATGCCAGGCAAAAAATACTTGAGAGTAATGAGTCATGTTCCTAAGTCCCATTCAAGACATGTCATATTCAGCAAACCACGAGGCCCATATTGGAATGCTCACTTGATGTCTGATCCAATGAAAAAGTAATCCAGCTACTTAGTCACCAACTTCTCTGGTCGACACCATGAGGTTTTTCTTGGAGACCTTCCAATGGTGCACCAACCAACACTATCCTGTTTATCTTGAGGCCTGACCAACAAGTAACACAAATTCTTATAGTACTCATTTTTCAAACATGAAAATGACATACAAAATGAACTATGAATGGTCAAGTATTAAGCTAAAATGAATTGTGTTATTTACTAATTTATATACATAATGTTCAAGATTAAAATATTCAATTTGCAAAGTGAAAAATTAAGAAAAAATGATTCTTTCCAATATATATAAATAATATAATAATGTAATATATACAAATGTGACAGTACTATTTAGTTGCATAAACTTTATTTGCTTTGGAATCATTTAATAACATCTTTCTCCTTGTAACTAAAACCTCTGCATACTCTACAAGAGCTCTTTATTTTAAAAGAATCGTTATGCTAAACTCATCAATTCTAAAACATTTTTAGTTTTTAGTAAAGAAAACAATTGTAAACAGAGAGCTTTTGTAAGGTAGATAGCTATTACAAAGTTCACTTAGAAAATCAATATAGCATTTTAGCTGGAATTTGCTCATTAAACACCCACAGCTCTAATGCAAATTATGATGGAATGAATAAAGCAAATACATATGCTTCTTTCTTTTTATTAAATGTAAAATCTACTGTTAATTGCATCTGGTATGTCATATAAACTTTTCTCCTTAACTATTAAATGGAAGCTTTTACAAAAGTCATTAGAGATTCTCTTTCTTTGACTTGTATAAATTTCAATATTTGTTCAGTAAAGGTTCACAGCAGTTAAATTACATTAACAAATATTATTAGCTACTATGTAAGCCAACTAAGTAAAATACTTATATTGCAGGTAAAACAAATCAATGGGTGTTTACAATAATACTTGGATATGTCCATTTTTAAACAAGCTTATCAAATATCATGTAATTCTTAGTCAAATGAGAGAGACTCAAAGTAGATTTTTTCTTCCCAAATACTCAAATTTGTTTAGTAAGCTAATTGTTTTCTAATATGGGCAAAAGTAAATATGAAGAAGATGAACCATACTGAGTATGAGTTTACTGAGTCAAAGCAGTGTACATATTTTCTTAGTTGAACCTGATTCTTTTGGCAAACTTGTCTTCTACACTTTTAAAACTACCTTTAAAATACAGCAGTAGTGAGAAGCAGTGCTGGATAGCATTCTAGTTTAAACAGTGGTTCACAATGTTCCAAACAACAAAACTTTGGGAGAAGGGAGGGAAGCACAGTTCCTAGGAAAAAAACATGCTGATTTCCAAGAGGTCATCTGTGTAAATAATAATAAAATAAAAAAAGAAAAAAAGAAAAGGAGAGGCAAGAAAGAAGAACTTGTTAGGATTCACAACATCTACATCAGAAGAAATCACTTAAGAATACTCATTAAAACATTTATAAACAAGAATACAGGGAAGACCTTATGAGTAAAAGATGACAGCATTACCCTCACCACTATCTCAGAAGATATAGTAAATATTACAATACTGTAATAATTGCTTTTTTGGATAATTCAGTCTTACGGATGAAGTAATGATATTTTGGACTTTGTGAGGTGTTTGACATTACCTGATGCAATGCAATGGTTATTTTTGCTTTGACTACATGAAAACAAAGTGATCCAAGAAATACTACGAATAAAACTTTGATAATTGCTTTTGTAATTAACACTAGTTACAGTGATTATCTTCTTCCAAGAAGAAAACATGGTGAGCATGTTTTTCTATCAATAACAATGTATTATTGCAGAATGTAAAAGTTCTGCAGTTTAAGATTTAGTATTCAAGTACAATGGTTCCTGAAAAGTAAGTGACTTGGGATTTTCTTTAGCACTGATTCTGGCACAATCGAAGTAATTTTAATAGTTACTCCTACCGTGACAGTAACAAGAAATACAAATGAGATGATATGTTTTTATTAAAAGAAAAAATGCCACAGGGCATCTTCAATATTCAAGAATTGCCTGAAACTATCATAACTAATTACTCCAAACTTTTTTTTTCTATGATTCAAGTTCTGTGTCATATAGGCATATAGCTCTAACATGGGAGCGAAGGTTGAATACATGACAAAATGAAGCAAAGAATATTTTCTTTTCTACCTTTTGGAGATCCATGTTATTCTAAAGGAAAAGCACAAACATGAAACAACTTGCTTGGCCAAGTAATACATCGAATTCAAAATTCCTGTAATGTGCTTCTTGTTTATCCTGTTGTGTTGCTTCTGTGAAAAAGCTGAAATTTATCCTGCAGAGAGGTTTAACTAAAGCTTTTAAGGGATTTTTTTCTCTTTGGATTTCTGAAGAGCAGATAGATGATGTAAGGAATTAGGGAAATAGAAGGGGAAAAGAGGTACAATGAATACCTGCCTTTCTCTTTTCATCATTCCTCCTATTCCTACATTACTGGGTCTCTGTCTGTCACAAGAAGACCTGGAAACTATCCTTGCTATTTCCAGAAGGGTCAATACTATATTTTATTTAACCATATAGATACACACTTGATCTCCTTACACAATAACAAACATGCATGCATTTGTAATTTGGTCATTTGAGAAATCAAAATTCTCTGAGACTTTTTTCCTACCAGATTTAATGACTCGATGCTCACAATTCTTAAATAAGTAGTCAATCATAGCCAAATAAACTGAAAAACAGATTTACTGCATTGCTATGAAAGCCTTTAAAATGTGTCACTAAGTGGTCTCTGCGCATACATGTTGCAAAATGCAGATAATCCCTAGAAATGTTCAAAGCCTAAGGCCCTTATGCAGTTCTCATTCAGGTTAATGGCAAACTACCATGAGCTCCGGGGCTGACTGTTGACTTAAAAATAGTGCTGAAATGTTCTATTATGAAACAGACAACTTAAGTTGCTAGCTGTTTTCTTTGAAAACTACCATTCATTTACTTTCAGTTATGACCTATAACTGAAAAATAAAAGCAAAATAGTGATAAGAAGATCACAGGAAAACTGCTTAAGTTTTCACTGGTCTATACCAGGAATTACAGACTACAAGTCATTTACACCTAAATGTGACTTTATAGATAAAGCAATCTGAACAAACACTGATAGAACACACTGACTTCTTTATTGCTTTGTGTTTGTTGTATGTATTTAGTGCACAGCATTCATCTGCTCCTACATTTCCAATGCTATAAACACAGTGTTCTTAATAAAAGGCTAAAGTTGCTTAGTGGCAGCTCTATATAGGGTGTTCTTTGTGTACTCAGATCCCAATTCAATTAAAAAAAAAATAAAGTGGGAAAAGAATAGGAGAGAGTATTATACACAGACCCCAAGGCAGTTCTTGTGAAAGCCAATCCTTGTACAATACTTAAGCCTCTGTTTCTAGTACACTAAACACAGCTGACTTCAAAAATCAAACAATAATGCTGTTAAACTTTTTTCAGTGAATAATTGCTGATGCCTGAATATTTACTTTAGGGGGGAAAGATATAAATGTTGCGTTAAAGTTTGCAAGTTAAAATTTGACAGGTTAAAGAAAAGTTTCTGTAATGCCCCAAGAAGTAGAATATTTCTAGAACTTACATTCTTGAGTAAAACTCAATCCTTTATGTTCATCTAGTACCATATGGGGGCGGGGGGGGGGGGGGGAAGCAGAGAATGGCCAGACTAATATAATTTGCAGAAATTACTGGCTTGCCTTTATGTAAAAACTCTACCCGATAAATAGCTTAAAAATTTACATTTTAAACTATTACAGCTAATCTTATATTGTCAAAGAGCTGCAACTTTTTTGACAGTTGATGATTCTAACAATCTGAAGGTAAAACTAAATTGTTTCTAATTAAACAGTCAAAAATTAAGATTTTCTCACAAAGCCCCCACCTTGGATTTTTATTTTTTTTCTGTTCTTTAGATGGATTGTCTCCTTTCCCATACAGAGGATTAAAGTCATACAGCTATTCTCAAAATTCTGTTATTTACCAGGAAATATTTTGAAAAAAATATTCAGGAAGTAGTTTTGCATAAGGAAGCATTAATAGGGAAAAAAACCACTCATAATTATATAGACTACATATAAAAATGAATTATGCACTAAAATGAGTTAGAGAAATATATGCATTACCTACTTAAACTGTAAAATGTTATTCATATTTAGGCTTATAAACACAAGGGTTGGGAACTATTGAGTTCTTTTGGCTAAAGCCCAATATTGGCCTTATTTCAGTTTAATTGGAAGAGGATCTTGAATTCATCTTCTCCATGAGATATCAGGAACCTGGATTTCTGTTTGTACCAAAGGTTAATAAGAAATGTGTCTGCAAAAGTCAAACAGCATTAAATACCAAAAACTGATTATTATTCTGCAGGAGTTGTTCTGTCATTCATAATCTCTCCATGCTCCAACCTTCCACAGCTAATCTTTAATGGATGACATGCAAGAAAGAAAAATAACATCTAAAAAGGGACTCTAAAGTGAGCTTTGAAGAAATGGAAAATACATCTCTGTGCTGGAAGTTATTGCCACACAAAGTTTATTACCGGCAAGATTACTTATTTCCTCTTACTTTATGGGATATTAAATCAAACTTTAAGCTAATAGCCTCTTGTATATTTGTTTTCATTTCTGCCATTGCATATGCATTATTTTTCAAGTTAATTCAGGAAATGCTAAATAACGCTCATGAATAATTTCCACACTATATTCAAGAATTCCAAAATATCACAAATGTAAATTATCCACCTATTAGTACAAACTGACGTGACAACAAGAACTTAATTACTGGTATACTGCTGTAGTTTCCATGAGATTGGAAGGTATGTAACAGATACAACTGCATTAGAAGTATTACTTTACTACCTTCTTTTTTTTCCATGCTGTATTTTCTGTCATTTCCCTGGCATTTCAGAAAGTATAAGCTGAATGTTGGTACATTTGTCAAGCATTAAAGGTGGTGTGCAGCACATAACAGACAGCAGACTGGAGACAATCCAATTCTGCCTGTTGAGTTGACTCTGATTTTAAAAGTATTCAATTTTGATACCATTGCCATCAGATTTTTTTTTTAAAAAAAAAAGGCAAGCAAAAACGAAAGAAGCGAACAAAATACCCCTTGTTATAGGAAGACTTGCTGTAACAGAAATTACGTAACAGATATTATCAGAAACATTTCTGATTATGTTTTCCTTCAAAATTATTCTTAATCCCAATATAAAGCAGTGTGATAGCAACACAAAGATCCCAAGAGACAAGGCTCTGCTATCAACTATGGTATATCTTGTTACGGTAATGGTGGAGGTAACTGTCAGAAGTTCAGGGCTTTGACATTTTTCTAAGTCTAGAGAGGGTACACCATTATGCTCTACCACTGTCACTTACACACAACAAGCTCTTTCCTCTAAAAATTCCAATATACACCGTGTATAATTCTTGTTAGGCAAAAACAAAGTCATTTATTATGTCTGTCCAAAGTGAGATCTCTTCTCTCTGCTGGCTCTCTCTTTTAAAGACTTGACTCCTTTGCACCTCCATCCTTAAGTTCCAGTCTGTCCTCAGAGGACGTATGCTCCTTCTTCCTTTCCCCTCCTACAGAGGGCACTCATTCCCTTTTCTGTTCAACATATGAAAATTCTGCAGTCCTGTTCCTCACATCCAAATCACATTTGATGTTCCCCTTCTTCCTTTACATTATCCTAGTCTCTGTTCTTCTATGAAGTGTTCTCTCCTTGATTTTTCATGTGTTGCTTTCTCTCTTTTTCTTCTCTCGTAGTGAAACTAATTGTAGTTTCTGACATTGCCTTATATGAGAGAAAACCTAAAAGAATAGTGCTCAAACAGTAGTGCACTAACACCTGTGGCAACTAGGACCATTAGAAACAATAGTATCTAACAGTTAAGAAACTGCAATCAGAACTGTGAATTTCCTCGTGAACAGTGAACTCCAGGATAGAAAAATTTAAAAATAAAAATCTTCTGAAAATAAGCCATTTATTGCACATAGTAAACATTCTCTTCTACCTTTACTCTCTACTTTTTTTTTATTATTATTATTCTCTCACAACCATTTCACAAATATACACTTTTCCTCTTCACATCTTTCTCTGAAGAAAGTAAAAAGCACAAAATGACAAGCTTTGGGTTATTTGTTTCTGAAGAGTTCTGCAGTTTAATTTTAAAATGGCCTTTGTCTTCAGCTTTTCTGTTCTTGCCATAGGGCTTGCTTAGGTAAAACCCATCAATTAGAGGGTTCCATTTAAAAATAGAATTGTAATATTCCTCAAAGTAGATAACATTTTATGGTGTACCTTTCTGATGTTTTTTACAATATAATTTTGTGGAGTCGTTTTCTTATCATAAAGTCAGTACAAAGTAATAATAAAAATGCAAACACCCATATTTACAGGCTTCACTCTACCATGTGTTATACACTGCAGTAATTAAACATTAACTAGTAACACAGCAGCATGTGTTCTCCTTTCCTCAAAGGACTTAATACATGGGGAAAAAGTTTCTCCTGAAACACGCTGAGTCTTCTTTATTAGGTTATGTCTGTCCATTACAATCCTCCCCAAGGCTTTTTATGAGAGACACACATAGACCTCCACAAATTGTTTGGTTCATATCATTCCAGATTTCAAAATGTTTATCCAAACTTGGTAAGATTCTTAGAACAGTAAAATAGGAAGCAAAAAGCCATAAGGCGTTAACAAGAAGCAGAAAAGGCATCTTTTTAAAGGCCATCCTAACTATGCACGTCAGCTCTCATTAAAATTTAACTTACTCTTCTTTTTTAATTGGAATAACTATGTTAATTATTCTATCCATAATCACATCATACTGTTTTGGAAGAGATATAGTAAGGACATAATTAGAAAGTTTAAACAGTAATGCAAGAGAAAACAATTTACTAACAAATATTTCAACTGTATCCATAACAAGGAAACTAAATAGCATTTTGACACAGATATGACATTTTGACATATTTCTTTCCCAGTTTTAATGAGCAATGAACACCTATATCAAATAGAATATTTCAGTGTTATAGGTAGAGAGGTAAAACACTGTGCAAATATCCAAGAACAAACACAAAACTTGGAATTAAATTCAAACAATTTGAATTAGTATTCAGTTGCTGGATACAACTATGATATGTTGTTCAGACTTTTTTTTTGTCTTCTGAAAATATAGAAAACAGTTTTTATAAGATGAAGTAAGAGTAAAATTATGCCTGTATTTCACTTAAACTTGTTTCCTAATACGTAGTTTCTCCTTTCCCATGCTCCATCACAGAAAATTTAGCAATTCTCTTCCACCTATAATATACATAGAATTCCTGTATTCTCAGGAGAATACGTGCCTGTATTCCCAGGAGTTTCATGTTTAAAGTCAGCCATATGTTTTTTTTCAGCCACAGAGTTTATTTTCAGCTCCATTTTCTTGAAGATAGTTACTCCTTACTCCAGTACCAATATTTTTGGGACAGGTATTAGTACTCACTATCAATATTATGTGAGTTGTCTGTGGTTGTTTCGGTTTGGCCCTGACAGGCACCTAAGTACCACAAGGATATAATTTTACCTATGCTACACTTCA
Source organism: Heteronetta atricapilla (assembly GCA_011075105.1). Classification (NCBI taxonomy): domain Eukaryota; kingdom Metazoa; phylum Chordata; class Aves; order Anseriformes; family Anatidae; genus Heteronetta; species Heteronetta atricapilla. The sequence continues at coordinate 33,471,848 of CM021735.1, forward strand.
TTTATGAACAAATGATATGATTCATTTATAATAGTACTCCCATAAATTTCCTTGAAACATCTGGAGCAAAACCTCAGGACATTTTTCATCCACATCCATACTTATACACACTATCACTTTTCAGTAATAATAAAAATACTCAACTTCACCACTTTAGAAATTTCTGTAACCATAGAATACAAATTGTTTCCATTCTTGTGTGTCTATCCAAAGAACACTTAACAATATAAGCATGTATTCACTTTCAACTGTAAATGTAAAAACCTTACGTTTTCGCAATTTGCATAAACTTCATTCACTGAAGACATGCCATCATCAGACAAAAATTCATTAACTACCACAAGAACGGATTTTTCAAAAGTGCAGGTCTATAGCTGAGGTGAATGTGTGACTATCTTCATATACTGGGAGAGGGGTAGCATTGCTCTGAATGAGCTAAAACAATAAGTGGTATTTGAACTGCTGGTTGAAAGGTAGAAGCACTGGTAATCATTATTTCCCCTTGTTTGTTCAGGACCTTCCAACAAAACAAACAACCTTTTTGTGATTGGATTGACATGGTGTTAACAATGCATTTAATGCCCAAATCAGTATGAATACAGGTAAAGCTCCTGCTAATACCAGTACCAGGATGTTAAAGCCACCTATTTTCTAAGCAACTCTAAACAGCCACACACACACACAAAAAAGTCAAATCTTCCCTCCTTTAGCAAATAAAGCTAACATTCACTAGGCCACGTCATATAGCAACCGCGGGTACTGTAAGAGCCATACAGCCATCTGTTAAACGCTTGCCTACCATACCTGCAATCTTTTCTGCAATCTTAGCTTCTGTAGCTCTCTCTTGCAGTTCTAAGTCCAGTTTTATTGTCTTCAGCTCCTTGTCCTTTTCAGACAGCTTATCCTGAAGCTGAACAGAACAAGTGGACAGTAAGATTCTTATTTCTCAGAAACAGTCAACCAGCATTACAAAGTTTTAAATAATAGTTCTCTTATCACCAAAATACAAACACTAGGCAGTACCACAGAAATTTATCTTTTTAAAGGACAAATGTTTTTTTTGTTGTTGTTGTTGTTTTGTTTGTTTTTTTCTTTCATCAATTGCCCTATCTTGCTCTCGGAAACAAGCAGCAATGTGCCTGCCATTACTTTTATTTTGGATTCCCCTCTTCAGATATCACTAGCTATGTTTTTTCTTGCTAAGGAAGTTCAAAGTTACATGGAATATAACGCAGATGGTGTCTGCATTAGTAGCCTATTTCTTACCAAGATTACTGACATCACTGATGTCTGAAGAGCCTGTGGTGTAAATGCATCATTTTCCATGTGCATCACCAGACAGAAAACCTATACTCTTTCACATGCTGTGATCTTTCTATTCATTGGGAATTCACTTAGCCTGTTTTTAGACAGATCTGAGCTTGCCATTGCATATTCAATGATATTTCACAGAACTTCAGAACTGTTGAGGCTGGCAGTGACCTCTGGAGGTCAGCTGGTCAGCTTGAGCATTTCCCAGTGCTCAAGCATGGCCACCTACAGGAGTTTGCCCAGGACCACATCCAGCTGGCTTTTGAAGATCTCCAGGGAGACTTCACAACCTCTTTGGGCAACCTGCATTTGGGTTCAGTCACCTGCACCGTAAAGAAGTTCTTCCTGGTGTTCAGTGGGAACCTCTGATGTTCCAGATTTTGCCCGCTGCTTCTTGTCCTAACACTAGGCGCCATTTAATGGAAAGAGTACAGATTTTTTGGTTGTATGGTAGTAACATATGCAACTGCTACTAATAGTAGAAACAATGCAGTGTGCAAATAGGACGGAACTTTCCTCCTGTTAACACAGAAATATCAGGGCATGTTCATTATATAGACCTCATGTACAGAAACATGAACTCCAGATTCTGTTCATGAAACACTGGCTTTGGTTTTGGTCCTTTTTCATATTCAACAGCTGAAAAACTTGTCATGAAATGCTTGAGCCATCACAGATCTGGGATGGCATGTTTAATGAAAGCGACCAGGTGTATTCTAGAAATAAGTTCCAAACTTTATCAAAGTTTAATTATTTGAATCATGCTATTACATTAGGAAAGCTACAGTTCTGTCTTCATTATATCAAAATACAAGAGAAACAAGGCTGTAGCAGAAGCAAAACATACTCAAATGACATTCGTAAAATACGCTGACTCTTCTGGTAAAAAGCCAACGTCAGTACCAAGCGCTATTTCAGCATCAAAAACTATCAAATTTCTGAGAGGAAAAAATTAGTATTACTCTGCAAAAAACAGAAGGCTAATCAAGTTAACCAAAGCAATCACTGAGAAGACACATGCCACTTTCAACAGAACACATGATGATGATTAAAGTATCTTAAAATGGAAGACATGAGGAAAAACATACATCCTTTCATTTCTAATATGATGCTAAACTAAATGTAGATATAAATAAAAAATGCATAGACGAAAATACATATAAATACAAAATAGAATGCAAAGGAAATGGATAGTAGATATCAAAATTTGGGATTAAGATAGATATTTTGATTTAAATGAATAGAGGTTTTACAAGGAACAGGTGGCAAAGTATGGACCAAATATAATTGGGAAGGAACTGCAATACACAAATTAACTACGTTAACTCTAATGACAGAACTCTGATTTTTATTTTTTAATTAAATAAAACAGGTTAAAGATGTGAAATTTGTAAGAATCTGCACACCATGACTTTACATAGTGAATTGACTCACTGTTTCCCATATGTAATCCCAGTTCACCATGTTTTTAGGATCAGGACTCAAAGCAGTTTACTGTTTCTTATAAGCAATATGCCAGTATTAGAACAATACCTTTTGTCTCCTAGCAAGCATCTCTCACGATTTTGTTTACCTGGGTTTTATCTCTTCCACCATGCTATGAAAATACTACACTGAAGTCAAATGGATCTTCTGTCAAAATATATATGAACAATGTAGAGTTTGGTGAAGAATTACTGTTGTTTTTGTGTTGGCTTACAAGAATTACTGATTTGGATAGCTTTGTAACATGAACAGGACTCCAACCATTACTACCAATTATTCTGTTGTAATAGTTCCATGCATAATAAATATGTTTCTTTCATGAACTCTAATCCACAAGCTTTTTCAAGCCAACAAAAACTTTTCCATTAACTTCAATATTTTTTTTATCCATGATGCAGGAACTTATGTCACTGATTAAAAAGGTCAAAGGGCAGCATGAAAGATTTTTTAATTCCAGAGAAGCAGTTGTTAAACAAATACTAAGAATCCAAAATGACTAGAAAGCTATTGATTGGTGCTCTTAAATAAATAACAAAACTAAATTAGGAACAGTTTAAAATATATGTTTTGTAAGACAATCATGAAAGAGAAAATTCTGTGGTCTGAATATCTCAATTCTACCTTTTTGTTTTTGATCCTCAGAGTGTCCAGTTCTTTTAGGAGGAATGCAGTTTCTGTCTTTCCACCTACATCTGTGCCATCCTTCCAGGAGGATATAAATTCAGGGAGCATCTTCTTACCCTTTTCTTCTACATTGCTGTTTTTAGGAGGAAAAAAAAAAAAAGTAAGAAAAATAATCCAAAGAACACTTCCCCTACCCCCAAAATATGCAGAAATAAATTAACAACATTTGTTAACTACTGCAAATATATTAAGTAGCAATAACAGGAATGTCTTTCTGTCACTTCTTAAATCTGTTACTCTAAAAGAAAATCTGTAAATATGGAAATATTAAGCAAATATACTACAGTGCTAAGGCATAAAACAGATGAATATAAATTGGGTATGAAGCCTATAAACAGAAAATGCTTACAGGAAGCAAATATTAAAACATGGAGCAACAAAGCAATGAAATATTTAAGGATCAAATTGATGCTCAGATTAAAAGAATCCAAATTCTTCAGGAGGATGGATAATTCCACATGAAGTAAAATGAGAATATCCAGAAGACAGGATCTAGAAGTTTGTATTGCAGAAAACTGTAAAATGATAGTATTACTACAAATATTATATTTGATGGAAGGAATTCTATACTGTATACCCACAGAGTTTTAAGATTATCTAGCCATAGACAGGGAAAAATGAGAAAAGATTCAATTAGCTATTTTTGTAAGAAAGAAGGATGAATTTAAATATTACAGACTTGTAACAATTATTTTTTTTATCAATGGATAGGGCTCATTGTTGTGCTGGCAACAAGTATGAAAACCCAAACTGACTATAAAATGATTTTTTCACTCACCTTAAAATGCAAGCTTAAGAAGCAGCAATACAAATATGGCCACAAAAATTCTGTCTGAAGACTTTAATAGAACACGCTGGGTATCCTTTGATAATCACAGGTAACCCAGATCTCACTTCCAGGATGGGAGCAAAATAAATAGATTCATGGATTAGAAGGGGCTATCAGTCTTAAGAAGTAGCCACAGAAAAATGTTACCTTCTGAACTTCCATTTCAATGTATAAATTACTTTCTTTATATTACTTGCATGTGTAATTCACATCCTAGAAAGAAAAGGAAAGCTACCTGCTACTCCAAAGAGTTATCCGCTTAGGTAAACATTTGTACTCGGCTACCCCCTTCTTCACCTGCTTCCATCTGACTTCTTATTTGTATGATTCTTTAAGAAAGAACTTAAGATCTGTACTCTGCACATAAATTACGATGCAATGCAAAGCACTTCATATATAGGCAGTATGGAAATTCACATGTAACTAAATGCTTAGGATATTATACTATAATTTAAATGGGACGGGAGGGTACATAAGCTGCTTATCTTCACTTTCAAGATTTCATCTTTGTTCTGTCTAGTGAATTTCATTTTCACTTACTATTGTTTTGGACTGTGAATGATAAGTAACTCTGAAGACTATTGGCCAGTCATTTCAAACATCAAGATTTTTTTTATTTATTATTGTGTGTGTGTGTGTATGTATTTTCCATGTTCAGGATATGCTTCCCATGAACAACTATGAATATACTTCATCATCTTTCAGTTCCTCCATCATTTTTTTCTTCCTATTGTGTAACAGAAAACTTGATAAATCACTTTGCTGGTGCACTAAGACCATCACCTATAATGTAAATCAACAGTGACTCAACATTTCCTAGGTCTGTTTGTATGAAGTTATTTTCTCACCATATATTCTAATTGTAAACTATTTAGGGAAGGACAGATTTTGTGCAGTTTATACAGTCTCTATCACAACAAGGTCTCGGTCTATAACTTTGGAATCCTGCATGCAGATTAGATGGTTCAACATGCTAACTGCTGTGGGAAGTTAATCTCAATGTTCAAGCCCAGCCTGCTTGCCAGCATGAGTGACACTGTTGAGGGTAGGAACAACAGACTTTGGCTGACACTATGCTGGGCTTTACTTAAGCACTTGAACATATTTGGCTTTTAAAGCTGGATACATTGTCCAAACAGCATATCCTGGTCTTCAATTAAAAAAAAAAAAAGGCAAAAAAAAAAAAAAGGCAACCATGCAGATGGAAAAGTACTCTGGACTAATTTTGGTGCATTGGGTCTCCATTGGATCACACTGAAGATAACAAAAACAGATGTAGAATCTCTGTCAGAGAAGGGAAGAGAGAGACTTCTCAAAAGCAGGTCAAAGGACTCTGCAGCCTTGATCTCATTTTCAAAAGCAATTTGGTAACACTTCTAACACTTGAGCTTCAGACTGCCTATCACTCAAGACTGATAACATTCCATAGTCAGTAGGTACCTGCATATATTACATCACATACTGCATGAGTGTTTATGTTTCTTAAAATTGCAATACAGGGCCATAGCTCAGTACAGAAGTCAATGACAGAATAAAATCTTCAGACTCTGTATTACACTCTTCAACCATATTCGTCCTTCTCCAGATTTCTGCCACAGACTCTCTACAAAGTATTCAATACTGCTCCACATCTTTGCTCCTCCAACTTCACCTGGATTTCAACCTGATTTATTCCTTCTTCCTAGCTTATACGTCCAAATTACTGATCATACTTCGGGTACACTGGACTTAAGGTGTAAAGACACATGAACTACTAGATTTTTGATCACTTTTTCTAATCCTCTTCAATATGCATTTTTAAAATTCTCTGAAGTGATCACAGTTGAAATATCTACACTGTGACTCATTAAGCCATTGCCATGATCACATTTTGCATCAGTGCTGGAGAAGACACTGGTGAAATGCTGCATTCCAAGCTAACCACAGTTATATCAGCTATCCACTAGTACACCATGTTTATACAAACTGGGATTTCCTAGTCTAAGTAAAAAGAAGACATACTGATTCTCAGCTCGGAATTAAACTTCCCTATTTTTATCCAAAAATCATGGGTACGTTATCTATATTATGAATATAGAAAAAATATATTTAGGGATTTGTTTTTACCTTAATTCTCCAGGACTGGAATTACTATCACCACACATATTTGGGGGTCCTCTTCTTTGACTAGTTATTGCCAAATCTGAAAGTTTCAGTGCTTCAGCTTCTGCCTGGATGAAAAATTCTGTGTTTTTTGAGGAATTCTGTTGCAATTCTGCACAGAAGTCTTCTCTTTTCTGTTCCAAGATGTGTAGTTCTAATTGGAAATAGAAGTGAACATATTTTTTCATTTGGTAAAAAAAAAAAGTACAAACTTAGCAGAAGAGAGAAAGAACTTTAGTTTCCCATTCACAGGTTCCTCATTTCACTAAGGAACATGTGCTGTACTTCTTCAGGCACTGATGTAGGAGTTACGATCTATTTACTGGATTTTTCTCATGCAAACCTGAAAAATACTTCATATCTGAAACCCTCTTCCCCTTCAATGACTGTTTAATGTAACACTGACCCTTGCAAATCATCTACCTATCTTTTGTAAAAATATTTTCTACCCTGGATAGACGTGATGAATTTCTGCTCAAAACAGGTACATTTTCAGCTTGTGAACTAGAGTCTCACTTGCTCTGAGGTCATTTTCAAACCCCGTTTGGCTATAAAAAGAGTATTAGTAAGCTGTAATTAGCAACAAAACGGTCCCATTGTTCATTCCTGGAAAGGATGAACTAGAGGCTCGTACAACTAAAGAACTTGGAGAATGCAAAGCACAAATTGTGTCAAATGGAAGAATGAACCTATTATAATGTTGAGTGTGATAGGTAGTTCTCCTAAGCCTAGCCAGTAGATATTTTTAGGACACATTTCTGATATCAAGGTATTTAAATGGAAGAAGGATCTACATGACAAGAATATTCTTTCATAAAGCAAGAACAAGTAACTTTAATTATAGAACTATATTAAAAATGACAAGGAAGAAGCCTAAAAAAGCTGGAAACTGAAAAAAAAAGTGCATATATTTTTCACGGGTTGAGAACACATGGTAGAGCTTTTGCTTATTTAATAAAGCTAGCATTTCTAAATGTTTCAGATAAATTGTACGTTATATATTCTTTGATCCAACTTATTACTGCCTCCTCAGAAATAGTAAGAACTGTTTGTGCACTAGCAATCACCTAAAAATAGCCTGAAAATACATATTAATCAGTGTCAAGGTGTCATGATGCATATAAAAAAGCACAGATTCCAAGTCAAAAATACAGAAGCATGTCTGTAAAATCTGTTGACTTCCTGAAAAAAAGAATGGAAAAAACAATGGCACAGAAAGACAGCTTCTTGTGGCTTGACTGAAGTTGGTTTAAAAAGTTTGTATGTAAAGCTGTGCATTACTATCTTGTGGAAATGTTTTTGCGCTCATGGCTGATCTATATTCTCATTATCTACCTCAGTATAAGTCCTCTTGAGTCTACTCACCATTCCTCTAAACTATAACCACTGGTTTTCATACTAGAAGAACAACAATCAACAGTGCAGCACAATCTTTGTTTCTGAGTAGTAATAAACATGAGGGAACCATAACTTGATAAAACATTCATTAATAAGTATAACCTAACACTGCATCCAGTATTGTGTTTCCAGTACTGTGATTAAAACATGTTCCTCAAATCAGATCCTTTCACAGCTAATGCAGAAATTGAACACAGCCACCTAGATTCTGAGCAAATGTTCACTGGCTCAAAATCCTGCAGGTTTGTGAGCAGAGATTCATTTAAAGACCTGCTATATTTTAAAACTGGATTTAACCTCCTGATCCTCCTTGTAGTATGTAGCATGGATGATCTCTAAAATAACAAGCATTAAAAAATCGTTGTTTATACTCTAAGAACCTTCCCCAGCTTGGGAATAGCAACATACACGGCTAACTTCTGAATCCTCTCTAGTTATTACTATCTGAAAATCAGCCTAGTTTGAATTTTAATACTTGCAAAACTTTTTATAGGGAGGCATACACCTGGTTGAGATGTGTTTCCCATTTGATCTATATTATGAAGAACTGCCAGTCAAATAAATCATCCCATCCACTTCTTCCGCTTAAGACACAGTCGTGTGTGTGCACATATACATATACATACATATATATATACACATATAAAAAATGTTGTAAATTATTCTCTCACATGCTGAAGGGGAAGCACAATGCTTCAATTGCCGTAACAACTTTTCTTCCCCTTCTCCTTTGGCCATCAACATTTTCTATACGCCACATACAATTGAAGTGCCTCGGGTAAAGCATGTTACATTCCCTGGAGGAATTCAAACACAACATATCTGTTGCAACAACCAGCGACTGTACTGCCATGAAATTGCTCCTAGTTTAGGCATTACTCTCCTTTCACCAACAGCACATGGAATAGTTGAAGAAAAAACTTCTTGCTCCGTAATGCTAAAAACATGATGACATTATGTACCACATTTACACTGTTAATATAAGAATAATTAAGTATTTTTTTTTTCTCTTTTCGCATTTTGTATTTTTCTAATTTGCTACTTTTAGTGCCAGGACTTTAAGAAGAGTCCACAGAATCATTGCAGTTGGAGGGACTACTGGAGATCACCTGGTCCAACGCCCTCTGCTCCAACAGGGCCACCCAGAGCAGAGTGCCCAAGACTATCTCTAGGCAGCTTTTGAAGACCTCCAAGGAGGGAGACTCCACAACCTCTCTGGGCAATCTGTTTCAGTGTTTGATCACTTTTATAATAAAAATAAAACCAAAATATCTTCCTTTGTATTCAGATGGAAATTCCATCTATTTTTATTTGTACTTGTTTCCTCTTGTCCTGTTACTGGGCATTACCAAGAAGAATCTGGCCACTTCTTCATTCCCTTTCATCAAGTATTTACATATGCTGATAAGATCCCTCATCCCCCCTGCCCTGAGACTTCCCTTCTGCAAGCTCAGTCTCAGCTCTCTTGGCCTCAAAAGGAAAAATATCCACTGTTCTCTCCTCAGAGGCTCTCACCTCATTCTAGAAGGTTACCAAGTTGATTAAGCATGAGTTCACCTAAGTAAATTCATTTTCACTACTCCCAGTTGCCACCTTGTCCTTCACGTGCCTGGAAATGGCTTCTAGGATTAGTTGTTCCATCATCTTCACGGGGACTGAGGTGCCACTGACTGGTCTGTTGTTTCCAGCATCACCCTTCTTACCCTTTTTGGAGACACAAGTGACATTTGCTTTCCTCATCCCTAGGCACCTCTCCCAATCACCAAGATCCTTCAAGGACAATTGACAGTGGCTTCAAAATGACATTGGCCAGTGTTGTCAGCACTTGTGGGTGCATCCAGTAAGGCCCCATGGACTTATGTATGTTCAGTTTAAGTGTCACTTAACCTGGTTTTCCTCAACCAAGGCTGTCTTCCTTACTCCAGACTTTCCTCTGGTCTCAAGGGGGTGGGACTCCTGAAGATAGATCTTACAAGGGAAGACTGAGGTGAAAATGACATTGAGTAACGTGGCCTTTTTCTGTCCTTTGTCACCACAGCCCCTGCTGCATTTAAGCAGCGGGCCAACATTTTCCTCCCTCATCCTTTTGTTCTTTAGATACCTGTAGAATCTTTTCTTGCTTCTCCTCATGTCCATTGTGAGGTTCAACTCTAGGTGGGCTTTGGCTTTCCAAATCCCATACCTGCACAATCAGACAGCATCTCTATATTTTTCTTGGGCCACCTGCCCCTGCTTCCACATTTTGTATGCTTTTTTATTATGTCTGAGTTTAGTCAGGAGCTCCTTGCTTATCCGTAAAGGTGTCTGACCACCTTTGTTTGATTTTCTGCTTGCCAGGGTAGAGCATTTTTGAGCTTGGAGTAGGTGATCCTTAAATACCAACCATCTCTCTTAGATCCCTCTTCTCTCTAAGACTGTATCCTATGTGATTCTTCCAAGCAGATCTGAGAGAGAACGATCTACTCTCCTGAAGCCCATGGCTGAGGTCCTGCTTTTTGCGTTGCTCTCTCCTCTTCATATATAGAATTGCCATTTAATAGCAACTGCAGCCAAAGCTGCCTCCCGCTTTGACACCCACAGCCGGTTCTTCCTTGTTTCTAAGTATGAGGTCCAGCAGAACACATCTCTTTGTTGGCTCCTCAGTCATTTGCGTCTGGCAGTTGTCATGTCAAAGGACTTGAGAAACCCCCTTGGATCACTTGTGTCCTGCTATGATTGGCCTTCTAGCAGATTATCAGGAACATTGCAGTCCCCCATGAGGACCTGTGAATACGAAGCTTCTTCCACTGGTCTGTATGATGGCATAAACACCTGCAGATGAACTCCTGGTTAAATCCCTAGACCATATAAAGACTGGGATATTTTATGCCCCCTTTCAATTATAAAGGAAACCAGCTGAAAATAAAAGAAGAATTTAGCACAGGACTATACCTGTTTTGGCATTTATTACTGCTAATGCTGCTTCTTTAAGCAACTTATATTTGCTGCACACCTTTTTATCCAGATTTAATTCCCTCAAGGACATGGGTAAGACTGAGAAGTACTACTGCAAGCCTGTAAGTGGCATTCCTGGAAACATTAGATGAAACACAGAGGCTCTGTTTCCCCCCCCCCCGCTGGCTTTGTAAAAGAGGAGGACAGCAGCCTCCTTACATCTGAATTAGAAGCACTCCACCCAAGGGCATTAAAGTTAGAGGGCTTTTTGCTTGTTTAATAGAGCTGCGATTATTTTATTTTTTAATTTTGTCAACATGCTAAATCTGTCAGTAGAATGCTTTGGGGAAGATGTTTTGAACAGTCATATCAATGGGCATAGTAATTCTTTTATTTTTAAAAACACTTCCCCATTTAGCCCATGATCTACAGCACACAGTCCCCCACCACATGTAATTTAGACCTTGATACATGATAGATTCTTGTCTTCCTTTTAAACCAAGTAGCAATGCACTTCAGTGCTTTTCTTCATGCCTCCTGCAAATTGTATTGTGCACTAATTACCAATGCTGCAGAGACACACAGGGGAGTAAGTAGCATTTGCAATAATCAGGCTGCACAAGGAACATCAGATAAAGCATACAATAGCCTAGCAAGCTTTGGAAAAAATGCTGTAGTTTTCATTAAGTGGTATCACCACCACTGATTTTGGTTCTTGAGTATACTAAACAACTTATTTTCCATATAGAATTGAACAACTTCAGAAGCCCAGATTAATATTTCACTATAGGGAGAAGCTGATCTTCTGTTTTATGTATTTATCTCGAATGAATACCTCATTCACATTGAGGGAAAGAAAGGCAAATGTTAGGAAGAAAGAAAGACACTAGAATTAAAGCTGGGAATTGATTGTGATGGAAGTAGGGGGAAGATAATGCTGTCATGGCTTGAAATAGTAAAGCTTGGACAGAATTCAATGCTGTTAAGCTGCGAGTGGTTAAAAAGTCAAGTAAAAACATTAAACCTAACACAATTTGGAGGCTGCCACTATTTCTCAGAGCTTTGTCCTCAGAAAAGGGGGATTGGCCCTAAGAGAGATCAAAGTAGAGCATTAGGTGATCCTCTAATATGGAAACTGGTAATATGGAAAGAAGCATTGAAGATGTAAGTGCACAGAAGGTGGAGATTCACCCACAAGGCTAAGAAATCAGTAGCCTCCTTTGTGCACCACATACCACATTCAGCAGTCCCATCATCCACCAGAAGATGGGTGGGCACTTCCAGCTGGTGGACAGACTTCCTGTCTGCACTCTTTAATATCCCACCAGCCAAAATGCTGTAGTCAGCTCAGAGATTTGCAGGGGGAATCTGTGAGAAATCACAATAAAGGAAAAATCAGGAACAAAACTGGAACATGCACACAGTAGTGCAAAATACGTGGTTGGCTACAAGTCTGCCTGTAGTCGATTACTGGCTTGGTGCTCCAAGCCAGCTTCATTTGCTACCTCTAGCTTCCAAGTATTTGTTTTAAGCCGGTCTGTAGGACAGACAAAGCATGTTCTTGACTACCTGCAAAAGATGGAATGAATGAACCCCTAGAAGGGTGGGAGTAAGAGGCAGAATAGGAAAATGAGTACAATCAGGAAGGAGGAGAATGAGACATACACATTTTGGGAGAAAAAGCAAAGCTGACTGCAGATAAGGTAGCTTACTCTTCCTACATAATACAGTCAGATTAAAAACATTTGCAAAAATGCAGAAGAAACCATGGTGCTGCATTTGAGGAACTGACTATAACCTCAGTGACTAACCTCCCCTAAAATTCAGTGGTAGCTAATTAATTGTTAACCTGTAGTTTTTCTTCTCAGTATAATCCACAATGCAGCTTTGATCTGTTTTGGTTTTGTTTTGTTTTCGCTTTTGTACAATAACAAAAACTGAATTGCAAGTACCAAAAGAGAATAGTAATTTACCAATGAAAACAATCAAAGAGTCACCCCAACCCTATACCAAAATAACCTATCTCCACTATGCAAGGACATGGTAAAGTTTAAAAATACTTCTTACCCTACCTACCAACCAAGCATCTACCTCAACCTCCTGCAATAACTGTCAAGTGTGTCAGAGCTCTACTCAAGAGCTCTGACACTTTCTTTTTATTTTTGCTAGACTAGATGGTCTTCTTTATTAACTTTCCGGTTATCTAGAGATTGTGTGTATTAATAATATCACAAATTTCTGAAAAGGTGACTTTTGTTGGATGCATGTATGACAATGCACACATACTTGTGTTTTAACAAGGTATTTGGACAGCACTAGACAGTTGCTGCACTAAAAAAAGCAATCTCAATTGCTTCATGTGAAAAATGGATTATGGAATTGTCTTAAATTCATAATATCTAATGTCATTTGACTTGAATTCTTAGATAAAAATACATATAAATAAATATAAATTCTACATTAACGTTGAACTGAAAACTTGAACCTGATAACTACAAACTTTTCAAGCTATGATAATTAAATTAGTACTATGGCTGCAACTTCTACCAAACACAGTGTCTGTGAAAACCTGAGATGACTCAACAGTTCACCCCATACTGAATGATTGATTAAAAGGCATAAATCCTGAAAAGGAGTGGGAAACACAAAATTAAAGGATTTTATAGGCATTAATACACAAAGAAAGAAAATGAAGCTGGTGGAAGAAATCTAATCCTGCTCCTTGGCATAAGTGGAAAGACAGGAGTTGGTTTAGGATTTATGCATTTTCAGAACTTCCTCTTTCCTTCTTATTGAAGTTGACACAGACACAACATACATGATTTACATGCATATCTCAAAGAGTATTCTATTATTTTTAACTTTTTGCTCAATATTTTAACTTTTCCACAATCTGCAAACAAATTTTCAGAGTTAATCCCATGGAAAGATGCTGTACTTATTTTAAAGAAGAAAGTAATTCCTGTTTCTGGAAAACAATTACAAGAGCTCAGTACAAAAAGTACAAGGTCAAGATGTGTTTTCTCCAAAACAAACAAAAGTGCAGCTTTACTCACCTTTGGTTTTACTACAGATTTACTTATGTTAGCAGTCACTTAGCCCCCTTCAATGCAGTGTAGTCTACTGAGAACCAATAACTCGCAACTAACAGCAAACAGTTATCCTTTTATTACACAATATTCCTAGTGTTTAAAGAAAACCGGGCAAATTATAAAATGATTATTCAGTAAGATTCAAAGTGTCTCTCTTGTGTTGCACGACAGGAATAGAGTTACAGGAACCTAATAACACATGAAGACTGAAAACCAAATAGTTCTGTAATACAAAGCTAGTATTTCTTATTTTTCAGTGCTCTGCCTAGCCAAAATGTCACACACAAAAAGTGCCAAGGGCTTGGCACTTATGAAGAGGAAATCACCTTATAGATGGTGGACTCAGTGCCCCAACAATCATAACTCTTGGCTATGCAGATAGCACCATGGCTCAAGTGAAAAGGATGAGGCAACTCTTAGTGAGACAAGATATGTGCTCTTCTTTTACAGAACAAATGACAGAAATTCATCAAAATAAATGTTGAAAACAACATTTTATGGACAGACACTCTCAAGGTATTTTGCAAAGGATACATAAGCACCATGATAGTCATTTTAAAGTGAGCAAGATTGATGCACACAGCGATTAATAAAATAATGGGCTAAAGTGATTGAACAAGCCATGATAGAAATAAAGCTGCAGAAGTCCAAGGCACCATTCCATGCTGGATCTTGGAGGCTATGCTACCTCACTGGCAACCCTTCTTGTTCCTTTCTCCTGCTCAGAGACCTGGAATTCTTTTTCTTCTCTGTCAGAGGGGCTTAAGGCAGCCTGAATACTACAAAATGCAATTAATTTCAAATGGACTCCAAGAAAAAAAAAAAAACACTTTTACTTATAAATGATAAAGTAGTGTTTATATAATCAAAAGATTAAGAGGAATTTAAAATAGCTAGGCTGGTATCCTTCTGCACTCCTTTATAACAATGATCTTTATTCACGTGACAGACTGTAGTATTTCTACATTAGAAGACAGATGTGCAGTGTACAGTATATATAAACTTCTTGTAATTAAAATAGTAGAAGAAATGATTTTTATTTTTATTTTTTGCATTGACTATAATTTTAATACAGAAAACTTTTTAACTGTTTTAGAAGTCAGTCAGATTAACAAAACAATGCAATTCAAATGCTCAACCATTGGCTACAGTTAAACATTTAGGAAGTTCAAAATCACAGTCAAGAAACCCAATGTATGCTTTTTGGAACTTTATTGAAAAAGGTCTCTGCAAATGACATACAAATAACCTATATTATATTTTGTCTTAGCTTTCCCTAATGACGCATAAAAGGCCTGAAAATACCTTTTTGTCAACTAAAACACAGACAAAACTCAGAAGTTAATGGTTCGTTTTAAAATTCCTTAAAGGAATCTAAAGAGAACAGTGAATTCATTCTGCATTAGCAATTTAAGCGGGGTACATCTGTGTTACTTTGAATGCTTCTTTATTCACCTGTACTTGTGTGGAACCCTGGCAACACCCCTCCCTCATACAGAAATAAATTGAGAGAGAGATTAAGAACAGTTGGAGTTATTCTGGCAAAGGCAATTTTTACAATTCTCCGAGGATTCTGATTATTTTAGTAATGGTGTTTCCCTCATCTGTCTCTTACCAAGTCTTTTGCTCTCCTATTTTGCATCTAAATAGCAATTGTGTACAAACTAGTGAATATTTAAAATAGAAAAATGCTTCTAAGTCCTTAAAATATGTGACCAATCATTATTTGGGTAGTCACTGCAGTTAATTGTGATGCATTTATTAATATCACACATTTCCTCTGGCATTCCATTCTCTGTTTGCAACTCATTAACATATTGTTATTTTAAAATATTAGTCTCTGAGAAGACACCAGATTTTCACCGGATTGGTCTCACACTTGAAAAAGCATTTTTATATTCTGAATGCATCAAAATAGCAGAATCTCTAGGCAGATACTAAGTGGGATTCACTGAAACACAATGTTAGTTCTAATGGATGGATGATTGTGTTTGGTCTTTTGAAACTTTGAAGTATAGGTAAGTCTTGATCACACAAATTAATAAATCCTAAAGCTGGAGTTAACAATAACCATTACACCCAAATTCTGCAGCTTAGCCCAGCCAATTTTTCAAAAGGTCAGGTTGTGAACTGGAGAAGATCAGGGAGGTCCACCGCATAGCTTTGTTGCCAGGCATCTCTCGTCTGGATTGTTGCAGGCATTTATTAGTATTCGTCAGCAGACTCAACAAAGCAAACAAGAAATTCAAGCACGAATAATAAAATGAAATGCTGCTATATAACCCTTTGTCATTCAGCAAATATGGGACTTTTTAGCTACATTGTTCCTAAACCTGGGTTACTACTTTAATTTTTCTCCACAGTGCTGACTGAATGAGTATGCATGTGTGTTAAATGCAGAGCTCCCTTAACAACTGCAGGACTGCCATTTAATCTGTTGGTAGATGGACCATTTCCTGTGGGAACTCTAGCTATGATTTCCAGATCCACCAAATAAATCTCAGATTAAGATTCCAAATGAAACCTGCCTTTGGCAGATAAAAAATGTCAAGATGGATATAAACAGTACAATTATAAATTATCTAGGTGTTGCACGATGACTTGATGTGCGTTTTTTGTTTACACTTTCCCCGATATCACAACTATACAAGGCATTCATCAAATGTCACACTTTCATAATATTGGAGGCATCATTAAAACTGTTTGGCTAAGGACCTTGAAGTGTTTAAGCAGTAGCTCAAAAGTATATTTGTGCAAAGTAGAAGAATAAATTTACATATCAGCAGCAGCTCATAAGGGATGGGTAAATATTCTGTTTATCTCTCATTGTAATTCAGGTTAGTTTAAATACAGGGTTTCAGGATATCATTACAGCCTATATGGAGTTATTACATAATTTCCAAACATAGTGTCTGCTAGAGTTTTACTAAGCATGCTGTGTTTATGTTTTCTAAAACAGCTAAAAACAAAGTAAACCTTTCTATCCCATTTTTCTTTTGCTATTGTGATCCCAGACAACTGCTTTTCACATATAACCCCTTCCATTATCTAAATCTTAATGATCCAGAACTCCCTTTTATCTAGGCAGGGTCATGTTTCCTGATGCCCATTAATTAGAGTGAAAATTCTCTTATCCAAATGTACTCAACCTCCCCTACCACAAACAAACAACTAAGTCTTTGCTCAATTTAATGTTCTAAACAAAATCCCAGAAAACTACAGCTTTAGGATTAGTTAAGAAAAAAATACTATAATTTCAAGTGTCCGATTTAAGAGAAAAGTCACTCTGCATAAAGTACCAGGAAGACACCTCACCCACATACCCTTTACTTCAAGTAGAAACTCTACTAAATATGTAAGTGAACTCTCAGATGAGAGTCTCCAGTGCATTCCTTGGAGAACCAGGGCATATTTTTTTTTTTTTTTTAAATGAAATCTTTTGTTACGTCTTAACTCTGAACTTAAGCTTCATTCTAGCTGTTGTTAAAATACAAGTACCAAAGGTTTATAAAGAAGAAAATAACTGAATTTATGTACTTTTTCTAGGTCTTCTAAAGGTTCTTCTGGAGCACCACATAACAATCACTGTGGGAATAAGCACTGTTCCTTCCTGGAGCACGTTTCAAGACATTCTGAATTCAGCTGCACTCAAACTTTAAAGACCTAAATGATTCAGTATGCACTCTCCCCATCTTTAGTGCTTGCAGGACTCAGCATAGATAAGGTACTACACATTTTCAGTGTACTGAGAAGGGTCTAACAAAATAACAACACCCCAATGAGTCAGGCAGATACCTGGGACTTAATTGTGCTTCTCATGAGGAGTGTTTCTTCATGCAGCCTGGCCATAAATGCATTGTATTTGACAATTCTAAAGGTATAAGAAATGGAAGGGGGTGCAAAAAGGAGACATGAGAATTTATACACATGAAAGGATCATTCTATTTACAGGAAAGATCAGATAGAATTTGATGATTTTTCAGTTGTTAGCTCCTAAGTCATGGCACACTATTCCCCCTTCCTCCATGCAAGATGTTTTCTTCATCTTTCATTCTTACTGTTGTTCAACATGAATCTTTACTAATGAGCCAATGTGATTAATATTCCTATGTATGACTCATGCAAGATCATCCTCTTGATCTCTCTTTTGCATCTAATACTGGACAGAGAAACCTGTTACCACCCTTGCCACTTGGAATGGGCAGCTACACGGAGTATGTTTGATGCTGAAAGCAAAGCATACATGGAAGACACAAATCAAAACAGCAAGCACCATTCACTCATGCAAGACAAATGCATACACAAGCGCACAATGCAAAGACTATTGTCTATGCATAAGCTTATTGTATACACTTGTGTCTGAGCAGCTATATATACACCTAACTTGTTCATTAGTTTACATACCTGTTCTCCTCCTCTGTTTTTCCTCAGTTGAACAGGACTAGAAAACAATAGCTCACCACCAGATAAAACACTTACTATTCAAACTTCCCCGCACAAGCTGATTCTGCGATCCTGTTCCAATCTACACTACTGTATCTCTTTCAAGAATCTCATCTGAACTGAAGTTTGCTGGCATGCAATTTTAAAGCATTTTTGTAAGCCATAAAAACATTGTTTTGCAGGACAAGAAGCTACAGTGAAAATATCTGCATTTATCACATAAAAGCTGACATCAAATTTTTACAGGTAGAACTGGTTCATTGACAGACATTACAGTATGTGCTTTCAGTAGTGATTTAAAATAACATATATAGTTTTCAAGCATTGGAATAACATATAACAATTATCTTTGGAAGGAAACAAACCACTGTCCCTTTAAAAATAATCAATTATCTCATTTTATGATATGTAAATAATAATTATGCAATGTTTTCCATTCTGGAGCCAGCAAAATTATAACATTGTTGTCAAAACAAAACAAACAGTATTTTATACTGAAAGACTCCACCTAATTTCTACCCTGTCCTTAAAAATCACAGTCACTCAGAAATATGACCAAGTCAAAAGATTACAATAGTGAAAGACAATGTAATACAAAACAAGTATATCTGTACCCATTCAAACCCAGTACATGGTATGAGCCAAGTGAGACACAAAATTACCTTCAGTATTTGTACACTCACCACTTTGCTGTCCTGCTAGCTTTTTTGTAAAATTGACATATAAAGTCCTGAATATATGTATAAACACAGAAAGCACCCAATTTCACGTTCCCTCGAATGTTATCACAGTATTAATGATTGTGCAGGTTTGTCATGCATGTAAAAACCCTGTAAAAGTAACAACACCATCCAGGTGCAGTGCCTTGCAAAATGTGAAGCTATGCACGTATTTGCTAATATATGTTTATTTATTTAATGGACTATGGTCCTACGCTTTCTAGCTTGTATTCTGAACATTTTTCATCTGGAAATAATAGCCTCCACTGGCCTGCTGCCAACACTCCTGATGCATTCCCTCAAGTATTCTTAGAGAGAAATGAGAAAAGTCACTACCCTATTAAAAACTGGATACTATGGAGATAAACAGTACATTTAAATTAGATACAAACCCAAAATAATAAGCCTTGCACTTACCCCTTCCTAATGTACCAGACCAGAGACAGATGTACTCAATCCATGCAAGCACATTCCAAACAATCCAGAACATTAAAAATAAATTCTCAACTTTCAAACACTTCAGATATATTTTGCTTAAACACTGCCTTTCTTTCAAGCATTTTATTTTATAGCATCTATTAACAGGTAACATAGTATCCCACACAGCCACCATAAACCTACTACTTTTCAGTACTTTTTTTTTTCTTAATTCTGATTGCTTGACTGAATTCTCATCTAGTGAGCTGAGCTTAATCTCAGACATGCTTTAGAGTACTTATTTTTCACAAAATAAAATATCTAAGATTTCATTATGTTATTAAAAAAACTGAATAGGTCATTATTATGTTTTTCTAAAAAGACCTTTTTTATCTTCCAATTTACAAGGTAAGAACAGCTAGATATGGTACTGTACCCGCTGCAAAAAGTAAAGATATCACAGATAAAGAAAGTGGAACACAAAAGGACTCACAATTCAACTTTAGACATTTAAACAGAAGATTAAAATTACTTTGATATAGTAGTTCAATGAGAAAATGTAATAGATCCAAGGGTACATAATGAATATTTTGTTGTTGTTATTTTATTGAGGTGCCATCTTTATGACAAGAAAAAAAACTTGTTAACATTCAAATAAAAGTTCATGAAAAAAATCATTATCCAAACTAGTATGACAAGATTTATTTCCTTCACAATCACTTTTTTTTTTTAATGTCCTGAGAGTACAAGTGTAAAGAAATTATGTGACTTACTAATGACTGACACACACAAAAATAGAGTATATCACATTTTCTTTCAAGGTTTTCTATGTTCATACAACAACTTGCATTAGATTGACAAATACATTAAATGGTAGCATGGAAGAGATATCTTTCTAAATAGCACAAAATATTAACTTACTGCATCAGAAGAATAAAACACATGAAACTCTGTAACTACCTGATTTTTAAAGTATCTCAGAGCTGCAAGAGAACATCATTTCTTGCAATTGGACAGAAAATATTTCATAGAGAATCAGTTCATGGTATTCACTTGCAGCCTACTTTGGAAAAATTAACCTTTTGAACCATTCTTTGGGTATGCTGACCCCTAAAGGTCTAAAAATACTAAATCTGTTTGCACCATAACTATTTTTGTTTTCAATGTATTTGGTTAAAAAACATTTTTTAACAGGTCAGTAATAACTCAAAATGTCATGAATTAAAAGTGGTCTACAAGTAGTTTGTTATGCACAATAATATAGATAGGAATTCCTTTACATTACTAAGAAATGCATTATCTCCAAGATGGAGTATTCCTTCTCTCTTCCTGAGAAACTTGGCATTTATTACCGTTTTTAAAAGAATACACAAGCTAAAACTCCCCAAAAGAAATAACAAAATCAAATCAGGTTCCCATATAAGAGGCATCTTAGATGTTGACATAACTATTCAATTTTTTTCCTTTCAACCCACATATAGCCACTTCCTGAAAAAAATCCACCCTTCTATGATGTACTGAAGGTCTCCTTCCTGTATCTGTGCTTTCTTCAACCTACACATTGTTCTGTAGACACAGGCCACTTCCCAACACTTTTTTCAGTAAATCCATCATGTAACATGCTCTCAAACTAAATGTTTTCTAAAGTTTCTCTCATGAAGCATAGACGAATGTATCTTAGAACAGCAATGTGGTCATCCAAATATAGGAAGAACCTTCCATCCTCATCCAGGTTAAAACTCCATGAACCATGGAAAGGATGAATGCCCTTCCTTCCACATTAACCAAGCCCCTCTCAACCTCACAGCCTACCTTACTGACTACATTTGGTTGAGGTAATAGTGAGGAATTGCTAATATTAGTAGATGACTTAATCATACTTCAGCCATGTATGAATAGCGAAGAAAGTTTCTTTAAGAGAGACTTCAGATTTGTTGTTTACTCTCCAACATTTTAAACAGGGTAAGTGCAATATACAGGCTGAGAACTTCAATAATACTTGTTAAGATTGTACAAAAACAGCTTCAATAACCCAGAAAATAAAGCTGATATGTTACATTCCTTGCTTTGCCTGCACATATATAGAAGTCTAGAAAGAATCACATTTGTAGCTGCTCTCCTGTTAACCCAAATACTTTTTAGAGGCAGTGTTTTTTGTTTTTTTTTCCTTTTCTTTTCTTCCAAAGTCAGCTATATATCGGCAAGAACAAGTACATTCCAGTCACTGCCTAGCACTAGTACAACACCTGAGGTTCCTTAATAGTATCTTAAAAGTCCTTACCTTTTGACGAGTTCTCCATTTGTTCTTCTGAACTTGTTTGATCTGGCACTGACTCCAGTTTTTCCTCCAACATTTCAGAGCTAAAATAAAGCAAACTCTAGATAAATAAACTCGAAACAATATAACACACTTATACTTTGCCTTCATTTGACAGAAAATTTACAAGACAAATGATTTAAAAATATTTATAATAGCACAATACAGTCTGTGTACTCTAACAAAGAGTGTTAAATTGTATTTCTCAGTAAAAGATATTTTCTTCACACATCTAGTTTACATTACAGTTTAGTTCAGCTTTCTACAGCATGCATTGCCCTCATGGCAAAATTTATTAGTTTGTCTTGTTCTAGAGTCAGATCTTGGAAGTACATGCTACTGAGCATAGCACAAACCACACTGAGTAGTCCACTCTCAAGGGAATGAGACTACTCACTTTGGTAATTATTACAGATGGTAGTATATGCTTCACTTTAAAACATTCTTTCACCTGCTTGAATTTCCTGGCTAAATACAGGTGAAGTGGCCCTTGACCATGCCAACTCTGTACTTGAACGTTTTTCTAAACAACTAAATAATTTAACACATCCTACTATTTGCATACATATTGCTTCAGACTATACAGTTAATTACACGGTTGCAATACTTCATGTAACTGAGGATCTTCAAAAGACAACCCTCAAACTCAAACATAAGCCCTACCGTAAAATATTAGTTCTATTTTGTAACATTTTTAATGTTAAGATATATATTGTTATAGGTTAAAAATTTAAAGAAAATAGTAATCTTGTTAATGTAGTAAGCTTACCAGAAATTTTATTACTTAAAGGCATCTCCTTTAAAATGTATTATACAAAGAACAATTTTTTGACTTTTACTATATCATTATGCTTATTTTGTATTTCTTCCCTGCAAAAATTTTTCTACAGTTATTAAAAAGATACAGCATATGCCTTGAAGCAATAACCAGATCATGAAAATACCCAAAGCATTGTCACTGTGTTGATAAATGTAGAAGATAAACCAAAACCAAAAAACATTACGTAAATATTTTAAAACTCAAGTGAATTATAGCAGGACATATATTTTTAATTAATAAAGCAGGAGACAATTTTTTTTTCCTATACGGCACCACAAGAGGCAGATATTTTCTTTTTATCTCTCAGATTATAATAAATGTAATACTTCTGCAAATACCTAAGATCAAGACTAGCATTTATTCAAGAAATGCAAATCTAGCTCGTATTTGTTATTAACTATAAATGGGCATGATAAGAAAATGTTGATTTGATGTGCTTAGGTCTTAACAAAAAAATAAAAACAACTTCACACCATATCTCAGAACACCGAGTTCCTTACAGAAGTCCCTTAAATGAAGCTGTACGCTTCTTTTTCAATTCTGTGTAACTGTGTTGATTTGGAGTTGGCAATCTTTTCCTAAGTTCCTCATTTACTTTTGGATTAGCTGAAAATATAGAAGGTTATTAATATCAAGAAATAGGTTTCTGTCAATGAAGCCATTTCCCTACATATTGCACAAAAAGGTTCATAATAATTGCAGTATTTTAATAAGATATTCATATAGCAAGACATGAAGAAAATACGCTATTTAATAACCTCAGGAGTATTTTAAAACATGTCTTAGGGCCTTAATGTGCCTAGTAATATACTATTTAAAACCATAATTTTATCCCTCCACAATATACAGTCATTCTTCCTCGCCATTTACCCAGCTAATGAATGCCAGCAATTAGTAAAATGTAATCCCATTGCACAATCATTTTAATGCTTTTAGCACTCAGAAAAGTAAACACCAAATTAATACTGCTCAAGCCATATCAGATCCTAGTTGGAAGCAAGCAATTATAGTTCAGCTCCTCAGGTGTAATTAAATGATTGGAATGATTTAGTTCCATAAATGCAAGTTAATTCATAAGCAAGCAACAAATATACTGGGAGTAATTACAAGAAACATTGACAGTCTAAGCAGGGCATGTTCTTTCAAGTACCTCATATAGGAAAATGCTGCCCTCTCCTGGAAATAATAGAGTATATCAAATGGATAATTGGAGAAAGAAGTCAAGAGACTCATTTCACAGACTGTCTTCGTTAGGGGAAAATATGTTCTGTTAATTAACGGGTATTTTCTGTTTCAAACTTACAGAAAATAAACATACTTTTGATATCAGATTAAGGCAACCTTTTGATCGAAGTGAAGCAAAGACCTCTGTGGAGCTCCCTAGGGTTCTCAGTATACTTTCCCTCTTATTAGAGAAGGAATGGTAGTTAATAGAAGACCAAATATTCCGTACACTATGTAAACTGGTTGTTCTGAACATATACAAGAACACTGCAGTAGGTATCTAACTTATGTACAATATTTATGTATCATTCAAGATATAGCTTTACAGTAGCTATTTCAAAGGTAAGGCATCTTTGGAATCTAAACTTATCAAACTACCTATTCAGTGTTAAATTTCAAGTCAACACCTATTGGCAGCTGGACACAACCATGAAAGTTTTCTCAAGAGAAATCATCAAAAAAAATCAAATACAATCATTTCAAGGCTTTTCTTTAATTTAATTTCAATACAATTTGCTAATAATCGATCTATTTAACAACCAAAATAAAGATGGAGATTAAAATATATTGGTAGATTTAAACAGAACTGAAAATACAAGATGAAACTATAACCCAGAATCTGGAACTAATTTCAAATACTGACTTCCTTATTCACTATCTATTTATTTAATCTGTGTTTGTTAAGACTACTACTTCTACATTAAGCAAAGAAACCGAGGGGGAAAAAATAGTCTTTATCTGATGAATATAATAAGCAATAGTAAAGTAAAATTCACTCTAAATATTTAAGTACAAAACCACTTACGTATATGAATATAAATTAACCACTATCTTCCCACTAATTAAAGAAATCCCAGATCTACCTATTTTGCCCTCTACAGAAGTAACAGATGCTTCCCAGTGCAGCACACACCAGCACATGAAAGAATCATATGCTGGGGCCAATATCTGACTATTTTCCACATGCATAAGTTGACTATAAGAAAAGCTTTATTCAAAAGGACGTATCATTGTTAGAGCATGAAATTGTTCTTTACCAAGAGCACTTTGGCGTCAAAATATGTCTTTGTTCCTGATCTCTGTGTATTTCAAAACAAACCAAAGTTGAACACAAATATCGTCACTGTGACTGTACCTACTTTGGAAATGAAATATATTACTTTAAGAAGTCATATTATTAAAAGTTTAAAATGTACAGCACATTTGCTTTGCCCTTTGATGTCACAGTCCTATTTTTCTATTCAAATCTTGTACACTGTAAGTTAATTGCTTTTGGAAACTACTTATTATTCATGTAAAAATTAATGTGCCAATGTGTTTAAATCCTTTTAAATGACCATTCATGCATCTTTCTTCTTTAAGTGCCAATGAAATCTGTCAAAGATATCACTGCAAGATGGTCTTAGAGAAAGTTCTAATAAAGATTTTTTTCTGCTAACATAAGATTTTCATTTTCGTCAACTTTACTTAAATTCCATTAATTTTTTAAGCTGCTTTTAATAAATTCACAAGTAAAAAATTTTAGGCTTCATAGTCTGTCATTTGTGTTCCAGCTGACTTTATGAATATTAATAACAGTGTTACCCTGATTAAATAGGCTTCATATAAAATCCCCGTGAATCCTATAGCTCAGACATCTCATTTTTCCAACTCTTTATGAATTTGGATTCAGACATTAAAGTGAAAAAAAAACCTTAAAAAACAGATTCAATGGTACATTCGTGCACCTTAAAAAAAAAATTAGATGTTCTAATGAGTCAAATAATTAAAATTGATAGGTCCACATACTAAGATTTCAGGCTTTCTGTAAACATGCAACATATTTTAAGTCTAATGAAAACATCAACACTCAATAGAACAAAGGATTAAGAATCTATTATAAAATAGTAATAATGTCCATCCTTAGCCTTACCTTAAAACAACAGATGATATCATCTTAACTCTTCATATATGGATTGCTGATTTGCAGAAGTACTTCCCAGAGAGAAAAAAAAATACTAGATGCTTAATTACATAAGCATATGTATGAAGTACACAAACATTCTCATTTAGCATGGGTGAAAAAACAGCATTTAACTGGGATATACTTCAGCAAAACCAGCTTCTTGCTAAAGAATGTCAAAACAAAGGAAATCTTAATACTGTCCATCAAGATTCAAGCAGTCACAGTTGCAAACTCCCAACTTCTTTCCATGCTTATATGTTTGAATTATTCACATCTATAGCAGACAACCATAGGAGCTAAGCTCACTTAGCTCATTGCACTGTCTTCATTATTATTACTCTTTTAAAAAATACATTAGTACTAAAATTACTACTTCTTACTGAGAAGATGGTCATCAAAATATTTTGCCTTTCGGTACATTGCATTTTGAAGGGGATCTTAGAAGGGGAAAAAAATGAACAAAATAATGAGTTATTTAAGAAGAAGGCATTCCAATACTGGATAAAATTATTTACCACCACAAACACTTAAGAGGAATTAAATAAAAACAAGAGGTATATAAAAACAACTTAAATCTACAAAGGTATGAAGCATATAGTGCTTTTGCAGTTCTGGGTAGCTTTTATTGCAGCTGTGGACGTATTTCCACTTTCAGAGGGAAAAAAAAAAAAAAAAAAAACCAACTCAGGAGCTGCTGCAGCATATAGATTACACAAACACAAGCAAGCACCCACACAATATCACAAACTTTAAACCATCGGACCAGTGATGTTGACCCAAGGCATTTTGATTCCTGCCAGTCTGCTGTAGCTCCCACCACACTCCCTCCTTGGGCAGGAGATGAGGAAGTTCAGCTTCTCAGTTCCTCGAGCTCAGTTCCTGAGTTCCCTCCCTGAAAACCAAAAGGCTGCTGAAACCCCTCTGTATGAACCCCTGATGGCTGTAAACCCCTCTTCCTTGTTTGCACCTTCACAGGTCTCGAGCTACTGAATCATGCAAAGCCTTCGCTGATGCAACAAGAAGCAAAGGGCTGCTGGTGTTGACAGAATTCACCTCTTAATGAAAACTCCTTAGGTCTTGGAAGCATTTGCCACAGAGGGGGGCTCCTCTACCTGCTCAGCCTCTGGCAGAACTAGACACCAGCTCCCAGCACCCTTGGAAATGGCACCAAGCCACCCTTTGTCCTGCCTAACGGTGCAGTCAACAGTTGCCAAGGACAGTGGGGATGGAGCTCTAAAAGAGAGGTAACACCATACACTTCATGGATAGGGAAATAAAGAACAAGTGTCAGTGTTATTTTTGTAAGCTTAATTAGATCACCAGGATCTCCTAAAATATCCTGAAACGTTTTGCCCCAGGCAAAAGAATTTAATTTCTTCTATATAAGAGACAAAATTACCTTCTAGAAACATTTTCCAAGGGAACAGACTGTTTTCTTTAGCTCAGGTGCACGCCAAGTTTTGAAGCAGTGATACACTCCTCCACAAAAGATTCACATTTCCTCACTACCATACATGACTTTACGGAAAATCAGAAACGTAAGGCAACTCAAAATAAGTTAAAATTAGTTCGGGGAAGTTAGAAGAATATTATTCAAAGAATAACTGAAATAGTCACTGTAAATATTTGTCAGGTGTGGAATAAAATCAACCTCTTAGATATTTGAAAGCCATGAAATGAAATATACTTTGAAATTTGATTATGGAGTTACTTGTTGTATTGTATTTTATTACTCTTATTTGCTTTAAAATGGAAATATTTCATACAAAATATTCTGTTCCATATTAAAGGGAATATAAAAGCTATGCAATTGTATTAGCTCTCCACATGGATGAATGCAGCATGAGTAGTGCTTCACATGTAAAACTCCAGCACTGCCACAAAGACTTCCAGATTTTGACTTACAGAAATTAAGTGCATTATCTGGAAGCTTGATAAAAACATTTTCCCAGAGGGCAGAATAATATAATAATAATATTATATAATATAATATATATATATATTTATATTATATTATATATATTTATATTATATAATATTATATATATATATATAATATTATATAATATATAATAATATAATAATCCCTAGCTTTTCTCCCATAGTGATTCTCGGCCCCAAAAGAGATGAGACACCTGCATTAAGTTCTGAGCAACCTGTATACATCAGAAAAACATGGAGAACCAGGGCTCAGGTATTTTTTATTCTGCTGCAGAAACTTCTCATTCTCTATGAAGAATTTGCATCTGATGCTTTTAACGATGACACACACTGAAACACAGAGCACTCATTCTCTGTGTTGTGCTTTTGACAAAGGTAAGAGAGAATATATATTTTGTTGCAGTTTTTAAGTTTATATTTTTATAAGTTTTTGAGTTTATATTTTGTTGCAGTTTTCTACTGGTTTAGAGTAGACTGTACCTGCTCCTGAATTAAATTTAATTGGATAAAGGACATGCACTTTTATCTTTATTTTTCCTCCCTGCCTAATTTCTGTTATTAGGTCAGCGTCTTCAAGGCTCATTTTTCTCTTTACACGTACAAGGAAGTGTTTTATGTGCATATTAAATCACTGATTGCCAATATCCCCATCTCTCTTCTCCCCTCTGTTATATTCTCTCTCCCCCATTAAAAAATGAAATAACAATCTTTGTATTTTAGTTATTAAGCAATCTTCAGTCTGCTCTGTCCTATTCTATCCCAGTTTTTAGCTGCCCTTTGTCTCCCATTTCTTTTTTTTTTTCTTAGTTTTGTCTTTCCTCTGACAATACATGCCTTCTTCTTCTTCCTCTCTGACATCTCTGAAATGTAAAGAAAACCACACAAGATCTTGTCAAAGTCTGTCTCTACTTTTTGTCCATTTTTCTCATCCGCTTGTGTGTTCTGTGAGGTAGCTTTCTTCTGTGACATCTCCATTAACATTTTTTTTTCCACTCTAATCACAAAACGGTGATATGCTTTGGTCAAGTGCAGAATAGTCAATTCATTTAAGTATCCTTCAGCTTTGTTGTAAATAAATCACTGGTCTTACAGTCAATTATTACCTATTGTCCAGGGCACTAGATCTCCACAGCTAAAAATAGTTTACAACCAGATTGTGATTTCCATAGATAAAGACATAAACGTTTTAAAGCTGCTTCTGTCCTATTTGGAGCAAAGAATATTTAGTAGAATCAGGACTATGTCCTCATGGTAATGAGGGCTACCTGCCTATTACACTGCTGACAAAATCACCACCAGTAGATAAATCCTTTCTATTTAGCACTTCTGTGATAATGCTTTAAGTGCTGTGTCCAGTATGAGGCTCCCAGCGATATCCTGAAGGAAGTCAAGACGAGACAGAAAGATGATGAGAGCTCTGTAGGACATGACTTACAAGGAAGGTAAAGGATTTTTTCACAGTGAGGAAGGTCAAACACTGAAACAAGTTGCTCAGAGGCTGCAGAATCTCCTGTTGCTAAAGATAGGCAAAACTCATCTGGATATAGTAAGCTGACCTGACTTTGGAGACGGCCTAGTCTAGCTGAGGTATGAACTGGGTGATAGTCAGATCTGCCTTCCTACCTACCTATTTTATTATGCCAGTGACTGTAATTAAAGTCATCAGAACTAGTATTCCTACAATACACTAAATTCTGCATTGCTTTCTGCTTGACCGTGCAGGACAGCAGACCAGAGAAAAAAGCAGAAAGGCACAAGAATTATTTCTTTTACCATGTAAGTTACTAGCCTAGAATTTATCATAAAAGCAAAAATGAAGTCACAGAATATTATGTGTGTGTAAAAATGAGAAGGGGTTATTTAGCAGCATAGTAATAAACCACTAATACAATTAATAACATTAAACAGAAATGACATTTCTCCTGTCCAAAGCATCCCAATTTAATTGTTGAGCTGACTTCATAGAACAAAGGAAGATTGAGCAGGAACTTAGAGAAGGAATGGAGGCAACAAACCAAACAGGAACAAAGAAAGTCTCAGTTTATCCAGCCAACTCACATTTCTCAAAGTCCCTTCAAATATCCCCCTTTTTCCTGACAACAAACATATCAAAAATGTAAAGCATAAAGGCTACAAAATAGTGTGGATATTGGAGCCTGATCAAGAACCATCATGAGTACTAAACATGTTGAGGCCTGCTAGAAATGTGCCATCCTTTCAAGACCTGGTGGTGAACAAGGCCCACAGGACTCTCAGAGAAATACAGCTGCACCAACTACTTCTCTCAGAACATTTTGAGCAGCATGAGAGCACAAACGCACCTCCTCTGCTGTCATAAAATAAAACATCCAGTGCATTGTATGTATCCCAAATTATCTACCCACTCAAATTCAAGAGCATACATTTGAGCTGACAAGAATCATGACACCTGAAATTTTACAAACTAAAAAGAGCGGAGAAATAAAGCAACAAATCCAGATCAGTTTTGTTCTTTAAGAGAATTAACTGAGCCACCAGTTTTTAAAAATGAGTATCTGAAGAGAAAGCTGTCCTTTAAGCTGTCCTCTTTATGTAAGATCATAACTGTTCCCTAAAATGTGCTTGCATAATCACAAGATGTTGCACAGGTGTGAATATCAACATATTTTTGGCTACAACTGCATAAATATATAGTTTCTCTTCACGTTATGTTTCTTTTTAAATCTAGCAACCAGATCCAGTACATATTGTCTATTTACTACAAACAGTAGTTTAATACTTGTAAGTGATAAGGTGGAGACCAGTGATGAGTAGTGTCCCTCAGGGGGTCTGTATTGGGACTGCTACCATTTAACAGCTTTGTTAGCAACCTGGACAGTGGGACTGACTGCACCCTCAAGAAGATTGTGGATGACTCCAAGCTGAGTGGCATGGTTGACATGTTGGAGGAAAGGGATGCATTCCAGAGGGACCATGAAAGACTTGATATGCCGGTCCATGCAAAACTCATGACGTTCACTAACAAATGATTTATTCCAGTCAAATTACTGCAATATTTCTGTTTACTTTGGGACAAAAGAATATATTAATCTTTAATCTAGGCTACTTTGGAAAATACCTCAAACTTTTTCTCAGCTGAAACTGACCAAAAAAGTTATCTTCATGGAGTAGAAAGGAAATGTCTACTGTGAATAAAAGCTTCCATCTAAAATAGTTAAGTTACAAACGATCGAAAACTCAAATAAAAAGGTCTAGAAAGAGATGCAGGACAACTTGAAAAAACAGGCAAAATTGTCAGATTCCAAATATAATAAAAGCTCTGTCATTTCTGTTCTTCTATTTCAACCAATGAAATATTTCAGCATTTTTGGAAATATGCACTTGAATAATTAGATCATTGAGGAACTGGAGTTCCTCGATCTTGTTATCATTTAAGATTACATACAACATCATAATAAATAAAGAATAAAGAACAGAATATAGAAGCCAGACAGACTTACATTGCTTAAAACATTTCTTCACTGTGTTTTGAAGTCATTTGAAAGCCTTAGAAAGCATGTTATTTGGCTAAAAACATGAAAATTTACAATGAAGAAGCTTTAAAGAACTTCTCTGAGAACAAACTAAAAAGAGGTTCAGGTAAGTTGAAGGTTATATAGCTGACAGAATAAGTTTTTACTATGGGTTCTGAGCTTCAGAAAATCAGATTCTTTCCACAAAGACAAACGGAAGAAAAAAAAATCGTGGAAAAGTTCCAGACCTAGAATTATCAAGCCAGTTTCAGCAAGATTATTCTCTTCAGTTTTTATAAAAGAAACAGATGGATGTTCTCTTCATTCTTGCAACCTCATCATAAATTCAGATATCTAACACTCATTATTTCTTGATTCATCAAGCTACATTAATGTTTTAATTGCCGCAACACTTGACACCAGAGGTGAAAAGAAGAAATTAGGTTAGGTTTCAGAGAGCTGAGAGAGCAGCTGAATCTTGGCCCCACAAGTTATTCCTGGGCGGAGCAAAAGAGCTCTAAATCCACTTACTAGACAAAGGAGGCAAAATCCTTACTTAGACAGCACTTCTGAAACCCAAGCTCATTTTGATGTCTGCTTTCTCATGCACATAATCTTGTTGAACAGTTTGAGGCTTGTTTGTCAGATGTTCTGGGCATTGCAAGTTGCACTGCTTGGCATCACTAAAAAATAAAGCAAGAAGACTTGATAACATAAGCATAGATAATACACAATATTTTATATACACACACACAAATAGAACAATTCTGAAGATATTCTTGGACATGCTGGAACTGTAAGACTTTTAGACTCTAGAGCTTCATCTTGCCTTTCATGTTGAAGGAGTAGCTAATAAGAAGGTTAGGTATTTGCACTAGGATGTCTTCTGTGCCTAATACAGCATTAGAAAAACTCCTAAACAGCTTTCTATTTCACAGTCAAACTGGGAGGAAAGAAGGGAGAAAATCATTTGGAGTATTTCTTAAATACTATGAACGAAGGCAACTTTTCTTGATTGCTGTGCTTTTATGACACCTTGCTGTCGAAGGCAAGACATAACATGACTTCTTGTCAAAAGCAAATCCTAACATGTTCAAACTTTAATGTAAAAAGGTGTAGTTTTTCTGATAAAGTTATGTCACTTTGACACTGCATTCATAGAGTACTTCATCATTCTTTTAATTTCTTCAAGACTTTAAAGCCACAACATCTAACCAGTTATTTCCCTTTCTGAAAAGATGTCAATAAGTAACAGCCCTCTTTTGCTTCCTTCTGATCTCAAGGCAGTATTTCACCATATTCAGTTCTTCAGTTGGATTGTGAATGTACTGAGTAGACGGGTTTGGGAAAAGAGGTAAAATGGTTAGGTGGTAGTTTTTGCCTTATATAACTTAGCTTATTAGAATATGCTCATCCTGGCTGAAGAGGGTTCAGTGAATTTCATTTACTCATCACTCTGAACTTCACTGAGGGGCAAGGTTACTTTTGATTTATAAAGATGCTTACTTTAAAAAAGCTAAATTTAAGGAAAAGGCATTTAGGATTTGAAGGTTTCCCAGAGTGTTTTCAAAACAGATTGGACAATAAAAAAATAATAATAAAAAAACAAGCTCATACTCTCAGAAAACCATTAAGAAACACTTTCCTAAAAACTTGCATCTCTAGATATCTGAGAAGCCCAGAGACCCTGTAAATAACAATTGCTTGTTCCAAACACAATTTCAAAATCAGATAACAAGTTATAGTTTTGTTTCAAAATATTTTGGAGAACATTATTTTTTATGAATTGAAATTTAACATTATCCTGAAAGCATTTCTATAGCAACTGGAATTAATTCTGCTTTTACTCACAATATCAAATTCCTCACTTATATTAGTAAACAGTAATACTTTTACAAATAATTGTATTTTGCTAGATTTCAGTTTAAAAAACCAACATCAACACACACCCATGTACCTATATATGTATCCATCACTGCGTTGTTTTCACTACCTGTGGGATTCTTAAGAACTAGAGATGTACAGTTAATTCTTGATTTCCCTGATCTCTGTAACAAGCTGAATGGCTGCATTACTGGAAAGAAAATGTAATATGTAATACTAAATGAGTTCTCAATAAACTATCTGGTTTTTGTTTTTTAACTTTTAAGATAAACTTGGAAAGTGCACATTATACCAAACAGAAAACAAGCTGCTGGACAGATATAACCAGTGGAGAACCTCAGTATGATAACAGCATATGCTATTTCTAGTAAGTTTTCTCTCATAAGTGCAAGACAGTGAATGTTTGCCAAAAGAATTTTACATCCAGGAGGGTTTTTGAAATATGAAAGATACTTTTAAACTATGAAGAGAATTATAATTTTTGCCTAATATTTAGTAACCTTCAGATACTGTAATTCCACTTCAGATCCTGGAAAAACATTCTGGAGACAAATATTAGTCTACCACTGGATAGTGAAGAGGAGGAACAAAATTACATTTCAAGGGGAAACTGTTATAATTAGAGTTACCTTGTACACTTGGACAGTAGTCACCTTCAGTACAGTGTGAGAAAAAGTGTTACATTCCACAACCATGTTTATTTTTGCTACCATCAAATTCTGAGTCCTCAAAGCAAAAACCTAAATTTTGCTCCCAGCCCTGATTACATTGCCATACTTTTATGCTACTCTAGCATAGGAAACTAACTTAAGCACCCTTAACTGGATGGCTGTATGTATATCCCAGGACAAAAGAGTCTCTTGACACAATGGTTACATACTCATCCATAACATTTATGGTTAAAGGAATCCTTCATGGGTGTTCTATTCTTTCATACCTTTAGGGTGCCATAAACAAACTAGTCAACTGGGTACACTACTGTCCTTTTAACAGTTTTAGCATAAGAAATGGACTCTTTATGATCCTGAAATAAATCCCATTATATCAAAAAGTAAAGTGCTGGATCTCACAGGGAGCTGCATTTCCTTATCAGTCCTTCTGCAGTTTCATCAATCTTTGCCATTTAGAAAGAATGCCCAGTCACACTGAGGAGCAGACCTCAACGATCTGGTTATCAGCCCAGCAAATGATAATAAAGCTGCTGACTGTGCCATACTACAATTTCATGCTCATTAAACTGGATGGCACACAAAACCTTGAAGTCTATCCAACAAAGATCCTGATCAGACAGAGATTCTGATTCCTTCACAGAGCCCCTTCCTTTGACAAAATGGAACAAGTTAGAACCTCACAAATTAGACCTTTGAAGAACACAAAGGATCATTTGTAGTCCCAACACTTACCTAGAGGAATTGTTCAACAACATCAGATCAGCACTCTTGGGCTGCTGAGTCACTTACCCATCACCACAACCCTCTGACATGACTTAACATAAGGAACAGCAGCAAATCACTGACCTCAGGAAAGCGGGACTTCAACAGGAGCCCATAAAACCTGGAGTCTATAACCAGTAACAGATGTACAAATGACTATTTCTACATAAAAAAGGGCAGCTGATCAAGATGTCTTGGAAGCCAACACTTATTTAAAATATCAAGCTTGACAAAATAACCTATCAGGTCTAGTTAGGTTTTTGTGAAGTAGATGATAACTTTAGAAGTCTATTTCCTACCACTCTTCATCATTCTTAAAATGTGGGCTCTGATATCTATGCATCATTTGTATCCCATCAACCACATCTTCAGTACATACAAGTCTGCTTTTACAGGGCCAATCCAATTTCTCAGTGATATTTCAAGAGTTCCATTCCTGGCCAAAAATTCAAGCAAGTTTTATATGAATTAATAAGATGTTAATTTGGCTAGAGGTAATGTATGGGAGGATATTGAGAGAGTTAATACATATTTACTCTTTTGAAAACCAAAAATATCCAGATCTCTAACATTATAAAGCAAGTGAAGAGTCCATAATAAGAAAGGTGGTGCTTATCAGTTTCACTTTATTCAATTGGTATTTTCCACAGTAGAAACGCATTTTGCAAGTGAAAAGGTTTCCATCTACTGACCTTGGCATTCATCAAGACCATACTGTGATTTATACCAAAAATTCCAAGCCTTCATCTTATAAATAAATGTAAAATACAAAAAACAATTATGCTTGTGTAAAATTCTATTTTATGTCTTTGTAACCAGGTTTTGTCTATGCTACATATTTCTGTGCTTGAATACAAGTTATAATTAGTAATAGGTATCATTTATTTTCTGACTTTTCACTATCTTGACATTTTAACTTATATATATACACACTCAGGCTTTGATTTTACACAGGACTTCAACCCCACAGTTGATTATTAGACAAGTACATTCTGTCTTCCAGAATAGCTGTTCAAGAAATAAACCGGCTAAAGGAATATATTTGCCATTCAGCAAATCAAAATATTGTATTCAAAAAATCAGGATTTTATGACAAAGAAAAATATCTGATTAGGGAAGAAAATGTAGCACCATGTGCAAATGACAGAAAAAAAAACACATATTAGAAGAAATCACAAGCTCCAGTGAAGAACAGTAGAAAGAGTAGAAATCTGAATTTGGTGGTTCTGGACAATTATTAACACACAGCTTAGATTTTTATTATTGCTGAAAAAGGTAAGCAAGAAAGTTTGTTGTTGTTGTTGTTGTTGTTTTTTTTCCCCTATAAAAGGACAGTCAAGCTTTACACCCAATGCCATAGCATTAGCAGTTTAATATTAGCCATTGGTCTAACCCAGATGTGCTTTTCAGCGATCATTGAAAACTTACTTCACTGAGCAATTTTTTGGACTTAAATATAAATTACACAAATGCATCAACTTAGTAGTTTAGTTTTGTTTGCTGGCTTTTTTAGCACAAGCATTAATCAGCATTACTTCAACTAACCACCCCAGTGTTTTACTGACCTTAAACATATGCACATCAAAGAAAGTCAACTGTGTCTCAAGCCAAGTTCTCACTACTGCGCAGGCTCAAGTACTTTGTATGCAAGTGCTACAATTTACACAGAAGCTTTCTTTTAAGCAAAGTAAAAGGCTCAGAAGAAGAGAAGGTCAAAAAAGAAACCAACAAAAACATGACATGAAAAATTTCTGTTCTCAAAGGCGGCAGATCTGAAAGAAAAGCAATAAGCCCAATTCAGCTATGCCCCATGTGCACAAACATGCCCAGTAAAGCATTAAGAAAAAAGCCCAAAGACATTTTGATGAATTGGGAATGACATAGCTAAACGGGCTGATAACAAAATTGTAATTTTCCATACAGGGCAGATCTCCACCAGCAGAGTTGCCCTGCACAAGGCAGGACTGGTTCCCTCTGTGCCTCCTGCACACTAGCAATGGAATTCCTTCACGTCTGCAGCAAATGAAGCTGCTCACTGGGCCTTTGTGATTAAAGCAGGAATGTCATAACCATGGTGGTCTAGACCGCTATGAGCAAAAACAACACATGGCAAAACGACTGGCCCTTGGTCTGAAGTGGCTATAGTCAGGATGAGGCATGCTTAGGAAGTAGTACCTTGAATACCTTGCGATAAACACATGTGGAGAAAATAACACGAAGAACACCAGAGTTAACTGAATAAAAGGTTAAAGAAAATAAACAATATTTTTGCAGCTTAGCATTTATTTGTGAACTGCTGGTGCAACTATATGCTTGACAGGAAAGCTATGAAGCTTTTGGTAGCTTGACAAGACAATCTACAGACTTGAATGAAATGTTCAGCTTAAGGAATTAGAATAAATCTGATGACTGATATGCTACGGAACGTGACAGGCTGTCATCTGTTTTAAACAGGATCTCTGCTAGGATGTACTGAAAGTGATTTTTTTTCCATTGCCTTAAACATACTAAGACTTTTTCAAATGAATTCTGGCTAATCTATTAAGACAAAAGATCTTCTCAAGCTATTGCCATTCAAATAAAATAATGAAATAGTCATTTGGCTTACTTACATAATTAATTCATGCTGACACTGTACTTCTGTGATTAATTTACATCCAGTCCACAAAAGCATACAACAAAAATGATTATTCTTACTTCCCAAGTTAACTATAAAATCAGAATATATGAGCAAATAAGCAATTAAAGCAGTTTTTCTAAGTCCTATTTATGTATATGAAACTCCCTGTATTAGTATCAAATTGTTTATCTGGTATCAAGACAATGAAGTACATTCTTAACTGATTCAAGAAAACATTTCTGTACTACTTTTTTTAATGTTATGATTTTATATGAAAATAGGTACAAGGGTTTTCCTACAGCTTTTTCAAATTATGAAAAATTGATCAACAGAAGTCCTTCAGTAAAGCTGTATTGCAACAGATAACTAAACATAAAGAACACTAACTCTAATTTTAAGCTGGCCAGACCCTAAAATCCAAACAGTTAAAAATCCTAATACATACATATTTTGATTACTTTAAATATATATAAACAGACATACATATTTTGATTACTTTGAATATATATATATAAACAGACACACATATAAACAATGTAAAATAAGTTAAAAATCTTTGGGAGGCAATTGATGCTATTTAAGAAAAGATACAAGCATAAAAAACTTTGGTAAGATCTAGGTTCAAATACGAACATTCTTCCTGTATCAGACTGTACATTCCTGTATGAATTACTGGAATGAATCACCATCTCCTTCTAGCAATAATGATTCATATTTATTCTACAAACAAAACAAAATAAAAGGAAAAAGGGGTTTTGTGACACCCATCTGGAATCTGTTCCTTAGATACAAAGAAATAGGAAACTGATCATTGCTGGATAAGTAGTAATGTCAGTTTGAACAGCACAATTACAAAGCTAAACAGGGAAGCAAGCACAACTCCCCAGCTCACAGAATCCACTTCCAAAGGGAAATAAGAATAAAATCGCCACTAAAGCCATACAGCTTTCAGAAATGGCTGTCACCAATGCATACAATTTAAAATATTTTAGCTATCGATTGAATTTCCCTCTTAGCTTCCTAAATCATATATCAACTAAAATTTTGTACTACACAGGAACTGTATAGTTTATGTTGTTTATCTCATAAATGTCAGTATTAGATCAGCTTCTCCTGCTAGTTTCCTTTATTGCTACACAAAAGTACCATAAATATTGGTAATTAGCCCACAATTAGGGGTAATTAGTCCAGCAGGAAATCTGTTTCTAGGCATCGGCCAGATAGTCAAATACATTGGGTATATGCTTACAAACAGAAAAATTAGCATTTTGTGAGATGCTTTGCATTAGATCTAGCAAGCTCATGGCTCTGAATGAACACTGAACTCCAAGCATTAACACTTTGGCCTTTCCTACTGCTAATATGCAAATTTAAGCTATAAGCAGCTCAATGACCTCATGCAAATTAGTTTTCCATGCAACAGTGCAGTTGTCAAAGTGTTCCGTTTCCCCCCATTTGCATTCGGAAGCTATTCAGACCTTAAGACCAACAGGCCCCTTCCAATCAGTTGCTGTATCACACCTGATCAATACAGAGGATTTGAAGTCTCTGCTCTATGTTATGTTTTCTTGTTTCGCATGAGTTGTTTAAAGGGCTCAGTGCCTAAAAGCTCGTTCCCCACTGAATATAACCTGTTAACAGAGAACTGTAGTAGGGAAATCTCATTATGTTACAGGCGATCTTCAATAGCTCTTTGTGATACCCTTTAGGAGAAAACTCTATTACTTCTGCCCATACCATCAGTTGGAATTACTGTGTTTCAGTTACCACCTGAGATCTTTTAGATCAAAAGAGATGAAACCAGACCCTAGAAGCCCTGCATCTTCCCAGAGCTTCCCACAACTGCCAGTTCTACATGTTTGTCATCCTCCCTTACTTCAGACTTCAAGATCTGCTACTAAACATTGTTGTATTCCTCTGCTAAATGCTTCAGGCACTACATAAAATCTAAATGGCTCTCAAAAGAAGCAGGTGCTGATACATAAGGAAAGCTGAACACACACAGATGTGGGTCTCCACTTGGTTGAGGGCAACTGCCAAATTCTACCGATGCATCAAGCATAGAAAACCATTTGCTATCAGTCATCTTTTCATGATCTCTATACACTGGCAGGTGCAAAACTTTTTTATTATTTTTATTTTAAAAACATTTTAAGGCCAACAAGTTTAAAGAAGACTTGTCTTTTCTTCCCCACCTTTTAATGAACAAAAAACCCATCCTGTTGACTCTATCACTCATTTCATGTTTCATAGAAGATTATTAAGCTCTTCTATTGCATCTAAGGGAAAACAGATGTTGGAATGTCACTTTCTGGACCATTTGTCTTCTCAGCTCTAACTTGTATTTCATGGAAATTTTTATCAACAGACTTTTCCTGAAAAAGTCCCCTCCCTCTCCAAAAACAGAAACAAAAACAGAAGCCAAAAAAAAACCATACTCCTTTGACAAGTACGTGAGCTAAAACTTAGTAATCCTTCCCCTGATGGCAGTAAGATTATTATATAAACACAAACCAAATCTTTATATTCTTCTACAGCTTGCTTTTTTTGACAATATTCCTGCCTGGCACCACACTGTTTTTTTGCACTTGGCTATCCAAATGATACACTTTCCACTTGGCTTCAGGTAGGTGATTTTTGCTTCTACCATTATATTGTCCAGGGCAATATCCTCAGAACTAAAGGTACCATCATTCTCATCATCACGTTTGCATATTTTGATATTTGAAGAAGGATAACAGATAGCTCTGGACACTCGGACTTCTGATGTTTTGCACCATGCACTATTTGCACAAACTATTTTGTTTTTCTGTTCAGGATGAAGGAGGCTGAGATGACACTATTCTGCTTAATCTGTCTACTTGGACTTTCACCTGCACCTTCTATTTCCCCCCAAAATGAAAGCCTGTACTCCAAGATCACCTTCTGAGGTTGAATTCTAATTGCTTTGTTAGCAATAGGGGTTAGCTTGGGGTTTGTCAATATTTTCTGAGTGTTTTGCCCAGATGTCTTCCACAAACCGATCTCCTCAAAACTGCTAGCTTGTAACAACAGTTAATCCCAATTCAAACTCTTCTGTGTTTTGTTGGGTTGTTTGTTTGTTTTCAGTTTTTTTTTGTTTTGTTTTGTTTTTTAATTCCTCTTAAAAACACATCACCAATCTGTTTCAGGGACAGACTTCAGAACTTGTCGCACATATTATCACAATGGTCTGATAAGGTGAAAACTACATGCAGTTGGCTGAAAAATAAGTGTTATTTTTTTAAAAAAGTGCTTTAGAAAAGACTAGTGCTTGAATAAGACTACTTTCTAACTGTCTCTACTTTTGCCAGTGTTTATTGATCGCAGACACAGAGAAATTAGAAGGCAACTTCAACTAAACGTCTAACAAACGCATTTGGTTGCACTTTGGGAGAGTGAGCTCCAGACATGACCCATCCTTCAGTGTTGTATTGCAATT
This sequence comes from Heteronetta atricapilla, assembly GCA_011075105.1. NCBI lineage: Eukaryota > Metazoa > Chordata > Aves > Anseriformes > Anatidae > Heteronetta > Heteronetta atricapilla. The sequence continues at coordinate 33,512,437 of CM021735.1, forward strand.
TGCTAATGTGCCATCTTAAAGAAAACCCATGATTTCACTTTTGCAAACCATAAGTAAGTGACTATTAACCATCAAAACAAATAAAGCAAACCAAATTATACCATTTCAGCAGAATTCTAACTTAATTATTTATTTCTGACAAGTGTCTTCGTAATTTCATCTCACTTTTAACCCCATTCCCTAATGTCTGAATGCAGGTTTCACATTAATAATAACCAGCACAGAGAAACACATTTCCAAAGACTATTTCTACTTGCAACTTAGCCTAGTAATCATATGGTCATCAGGCAAATCTGCAGTCTTTGAGAATGATCTTACTTTCTTGTTGTGCTATAAGGTACTGTACAGGAGTGTGACTGCAGAGAAATATTAGTCAGAACAGGAGCCCTGGGGACCCACACCCTTTCCATTGTTTTGAAATGTAAACATAAGTCATTTAGAATTTCAAACAATAAATGTGAGGTACATGTTAAACAAAGTGTGTACCTTTTAAAATCACAGAACAGATCTGGCAGATCTTTGAAGTACATACTTCTTGGCAGCAAAAAGAAAAACAAACAAACAAAAACCTTACCGCAGCAACAACAACAACCTTACTACCTCTTATTGCCTCTAAAATATTATCCTGCTGGGTCCCTTTAAAATTAAGAGCTGTAACTCCCATTTCCAAGTAAAATTAGCACCTTATTACTTAGCAACTGTTCTTGCACTAGAGTAGTAACCGGTCTATCTACAAGACTGCACCTGGTAAACTTATTTCTAAATAAATTGTTTGCAACTTGCATATTCTTAACAGTTTTCCAAACAGCTCACACAGATGTGAACAAACCACAGCCACCCCATCGACTAGCTGAGCCACATGCCACAATGCAGGGGTGCAGACACACCACGCCAAATGTGGAATTTGCAGGATAAACTACTGCTAATTTCGAATTTATGCACTGTGCTGCTCAACAGTTCTCAGTGCTCAAACACATAGTTTCAATGGGATTAGTAGTTAGCATCAGCAAGAAAAAAAAAAAAAAGAAAAAAAAAAAAAACAACATCAAGCACCCAAACTTAAATCTCATACTGGATGTTTCCATAGAACTCCCTTGGTCACCCTAGGTGCAGCAGGGCAGGCACAGCCACAGGGCCAGGTGCAGATCTCCGCAGCAGGCGCTATGAGCACAGCCCATGCCAGGCCCGCTGCAGGCACAGGCTCCATCTCGAGGCTGCTGGCACTGCACTGCAAGCATTGAGCTTCCCACCCGCTAGCTCATATCTCTATTTGCTAAAGAAGTCCAGCTATTCAGTCCTGGTTCAGCAGGAGACTGTCAGCCAAATGCATACGCACACACCTGCTGAGTAGGGACAGATGTATGTATATGAAATCTTCTATTATTCTTTAGGATTTATAAAATGTGGCTTGGAAAGTGTCCTAAAGAATGCCTTTTTTTCCCACAAGAAGCAACGTACACCTCTACACTCCTGATCCAGATGTAAAGCTTTATTGTTCTTATAGCAAGCTATAAAGCAAATGCAGATTAAATCAGAAAATGACTACAAATTGATTGCATAATGTCTGCATGATCTGGGGCATCAGTTACAGGTGATCTTCACTTTCCATAGAAAGAGATTCCTCAAATGTCCAGAATCAAAAATGTTTCAGTAGGCGACTACCACCAGTCACCCAGGGTATTTCTGGGCTGTAGCAACTGCAGCTCATGCAGCTGCAGCTACAGCATGTTAAATTGTATACACCAGTTTGGCTACCACTGACACATTATGTGCAGCATTTCTCAAATTGAGGCATTTAACACCTTACTGGCCCCATTCTGCTTTCTGGTTATATATGGCAATGAAAAAGAGCAGGATATGTGCCCATGGGTTAATATGCCCATCAACCAAGGCCATTTAGCATGAGGTCATGCAGTAGAAGAGAAGCTGTAGCAGAAAGAGGCAGTGCTACCACTTGTGTGCAGCAGTCCACATAGTTCCCTGAACTACTTCTGAACAGCTGAAATGAACAGCTGAGAAATTAGCAAACATGCCCAACTGGTGATCACACCCAGGTGGCAAGGCCAACAAATGGCTGACCGGGCACAACAATTCTCTTCTCCAAGGCATGCCTAGGAAGATCATTAGATAACTTAAGACTTGGTGCGTGAAAAGAGATGGCACAAGAAAAGGGCAGTGGGTTCCCCAACTTCCCCCTGCTTTTTTCTTTGAGCATCTTGTCCCCTACTCAACACCAAGTTTAAGCCAGCTAACTGGGGCTGAGTGCTGTAGGAGGCAAACAAACAATGAAGTCAGGGTAACAGAATCATGGAAATACTTATATCCCTTATAGCGTATCTCTTTGTACACCCCTGTAGGAAGAGACAGATGACTTTAGCCAGAAACATTTGGAAACAACCAAGAGGTCATTGCAGCAAGAAGGCAGGAACAGAGCAGGGTGTAATAACATCCAGGCACTATGGGCAGGGAGATACAGCGAACAACAACACCAGTGAATTCACACAGCCCTACCTGGGGCCCTATTTTCCCAATTTAGTTTGTCCCTCTAAAAAGAGAGGGACAAACAAAAAGTTGAAGACACTAATGGACAAACCACCTACAGTGAATTCGGGTAGAAGATAGCTGCAAGCGTTGCAGGAAGAGAACAGAATGCTTCTTTGCCCTTTTTTTTTTTTGAACTTGAGGAAAAAAAAAAAAAAATAATCCTTAAAGGTGGATTTTCATTTGCTAAACTAAGATTTTAATCAAAATGCATTTTAAAACCATAACTGAGTACAACTACGGGGTTGCTGCTGCCTCCCTTAAGGAACAATGACATCAGTCGAGAAGGATATAGGTGTGGAACCACATCCTTTTTCATCATATGTAATCAGGTGCAAAGAGAAAAGTTTAAGTTCAGGATTCCTGTGGTCTAATTAAAATAAATACCATTACGAACAGATAGACAAATACAGATCTATTAATAACTGTTTGTTTTTCTTCAGATACAGGTCAAGTGAACTGAGGTATTTAACTACCTCAAAACTCATTTTTATTCTATCTTAAACTGTTTTCACTGACAGCAAGCTCATGGTATCCTGACAACCAGCAGCAAAAATGAAAAAGTGTTAAAAAGTTGATTAGCATATGTGAAAGCAGATATTAATTAGTATCTGATATTAATTGTCCTACTTTGATTACTGAGTAACAGAATGTCCTTGATTCCACCTGTGTCATTCATCTAGTGATATTTGGAATAAAGACATTCAGTATAAGGAAATATTTTTGTAGTTCTGTCAAGAAGGCAACTCACTTCAAAAACATGTAAAAATATCAATTACTGTCCAAATGGAACTGTGTAATTTTACTAGCATTTTTATCACCCACCCAGAAGACTAAAGTACGTTTGTACTGTTTTTACAGTGGTCTAAGTACAGACTTTTTTTTAAGTTACTGGATGACATGAAGAAAATGCTGAGATTCTGGCTGAAGTAGTCTCTCACATTTGGGATTTCAGATTTATTTATGTTTAAAGAATATCTTCACAGAAAATCCATATTGTCTGTTGCCACTGTACTTGTATAAATAATTCTGTTGCCCCGTCATAATTAAAAGTAGAAACAAGCACAGCACAATTATGTCACAAAACAAAAACAAAGCTTGCCTTCACTGAAAAAAGAATATTCTAATAAATGCTTTAGAATTACATTTTCTGGGGAAAAAAAAATAGATCCTGGAAAATTCAGAAGAGAAAAGACGCCGCCTACTGCCACTATCTATATCACATCAGCCCAAGGAAAAGCAGCCAAAGGAGAGCTGCCAAGTGCTTATGGTGTCCTAAAGGCACCCAGTCTTTGGAGCTTTCAGAAATACTGAAGACCACATGAAAGCTCTGCTCAATCTTCCTGCTGCTGGCCAAAGCACTGAGGAAAGCAGCCTTTCCTTGCCATTCTCCAAAATAATACTTCCTTGGTGTCAAGTATTATCAAGGAAACTTTTTTCTTCAAGCTATCTGAAGACAAAATATGGCATGACAAAGCTGCTCCTAGTTTACAGCACGCTACCAACAGCTGCCACCTCACCAGGGCAGGGAGAAGGAACCAAATGGTCTCAGGGAGGACAAGGCAAGGAAACACAGAAGACAGTGTTTCTGGTAATCAGCATCTTAATTCTGTTCTTGTAGCTCAACTGAGTAAGTTTCCAAATATCATTTTCTGTCCATGACAAAAACATGAAAAAGGTGATTTTTCAGTTACCTTCTCTGTAAGATGTTTCTTGCCTTCTCTTTGTTTTTCTTTCTTTCTCCTCAGCAAAACAGAAAAAGCTGCCCTAGAAAAACTAGGAACATGCACCCCAAATAAAAAGCTGCACAACTCCAATGGGTTAAAAAAACAAACCACACACACATTTTAAAGTTGTTTAGTGTTTAAGGTCACTTTAAATCCTACAACATTTGCATCATTTTAAGAGTCAGCAGAACACATTCATCAGATCTTCAAGTTGTGGTGGCTATTTTCTAATGCCATTTTCCTCATTACAAGGAAGGTACCAAGGAGCAAATGATTCCTACAGTGGTTATAGCAAACTCTTTAGATAAGGGAAGCCACATCCTAACATTCTGATAGAATGGAAAATTGAAAATCTGCCTGTATCCCTGCACAGATACACACAAACACACGCTTACTATGATGAAAAACACTTGGTTTATCACATTTGCATCTAAAAATTTACATGACCAAGTTACCCCATTCTCATCTACCAAGCCCCCAACCTTGCAAAATCCTACAGAACCTGAAACTTTATTTACTTGAATGAGTCACAATGACAACACACTGAGAAACTGTATCCTAAGGCAAATCCAACTGTAAATCAAAAAAAAAAAAAAGAGTAAAAATTAAGAACTGTACTTGACAAAAACAAATAGTACCTAAAACAATACTAATAGCTTCAGTACAGGATGGGCATAATTTATGCAACAACAAGCACAAATGACAGGACACTGCATTAGGATATACATCTTCTTCACATTTCATCATCTAATCTCTCTTACGTAGGACTAACTGATCACTTAATAAAATAAGTAACTACGTATCATATTTGTACCCATAAACAAATACCATTATTGAGAGAAATGAATACTTAGAAAATATTTATTTTTGCACAATTGCTAACAATGGCATTGAAATGACCACTAGAATGTCTTAGAATAATTTTTTAATTATACTCTGTATTCTCCATTCTCTAATTACACTCTGAGGGTTACTACAAGCTGAGTTACCATTTTTCTTGGTAAGTTGGCTTGCCTTTTTACCAGTCAATTCAGCTTCTACACCTAGGCTGCACTGGTAGAAACAAACAAACAAACAAACATACTTTAAACTGGTATTTTATTTACTGTCAGATGTAATATGTAAGCAGCAAGAATGATTTCACTTTCCCACCCATTAATATATTAGAATTAACAAAGAGAGGGGGAACAAATATATATATGTGGAAGTAGCGTCAAGAAAGAAGGCTAAAGCAGAACTGATTACTCCCGGAGGTAACAAACCTAGAACATTCAAAACAAGAATCAGTGTTCATAATACAAATATTTATAAACATATTTAACTTGTGTACTAAAAACTGAAACAAGATACAATAATATTTTAATTGTGCCCTGCCAATAGATAAATAAATCAAACACTTTTCCCTTTTCCTTCCTATACATATCAACTGCCATGCTTCAGAAAGTCCTACTCCCTTTTACAAAGTGAATCCAAGCTTAGTACCATTTGTTAAATTCACAACTAATGACAGAAGTTCTGGGTTTGGTCCCACAGAGCAGAATTCATACACACATACAACCATGAAGCAATTCTTCAGCACTCTCTTTACAAGTGGACATTTTTATTTATAAAGTACAAATCAACATACATTACTGGATTTGTACATTCTTAAAAGACCATTAAAATACATTATTTACTTCAAGTACAATAGCCTATGATTAAATTCTGCATTAAATTCTCTTGCAGTGGGAATACTTCAGCATTCCCAGAACAGCTGGGATTCACACACGACTATGCTCTCATTCCATGAATTATGACAGGAGCTGCCACCACCTTCTTCCCAACAACTCACCAGTAACCAAACATGTTAATCCTTCTTTGTCCTAACACTACCTTCCTGAAGCAGATTAGATCTTTCTAATTTATTTCACACTTAACATTTAAATTAGAGCATAGCTGGCTGGAATATTACTACTTAAATGTATGTGTAACTTAAAGATCAAATTATGTCTTCAACAGATTTACATAAAAGGACAGAAAGAATAACATTTGTCTACCAGCATGTTATATGGATCTCCTTAACTCAATTTACTATGGATTTCACGGTGCAAAAATTAATGCCCTTCGGGAGCTGAAGTCATTACCAATTACTTCTTCCAAACCTAGAGTGTAATCCCATGCCACTGTGACTGGCGGAAGTTTTGCCATTCACTTGCAGGCAACTTGGATCTATTTCTTGATTTGTTAGCCAGAAAGTGATACTCTAGCAAAATGTTATCATACATGCTGACTTCTTTCTAATAAGGAAAATATAGCGTTATGAACCAGTCTTGTGTATTTTATTCCCTGTTAAAACTGAGAGCCACTTATGTATTGATAGTTTCATCTATAAAAGAAGTTGCCAGCAAAATTATATGCTTTTGTCAACATTATTTTCTAGCATAAATTTCAGCAAATACTGATTCTGCTCATATTCTCTCTGCCTTTTTCCTTTAAAGTGTTAAAGGAAAAAAAAAGAAAATAGAACAAAAATATGCCCTACAAACTGATAACAATGCCCTACAAGTATTTCTGTCTTGGATATCATTAGAGGAGTCCCTTCTTTTTGTTGCAGGTCTGCCCAGCAGGCTCCGGCAGGTAGGGGTCCAATACTGCTTCTGTTACTCCTTAAAAGCTGTTCCCCTTTAAAAGGTAAGGGCAAATGCCAGAAATCATACTTTCAGGAATATCCGCCAGTTGCAACATTACTGTGCAGAGAAATTAATAGACTGCACCCCAGAAAGTTTTTGTTTCTTTCTTTAAGTAAGCTTTAAAAGATCTATTGCCCTTCACCCTCAGCTCATGTGTATTTTCCTTCTTTCAATTCTAGTGATCAGTTAATAATTTAATGATTCTTTCCACGAAGAACTACCAAAAAACATTGTTCCCTCCTCCTCTAACCCCTTCCAGCAAGGTCTGAAAATTTCCTTACATTTCTACCAACTTAGACACCCTAAAAAACTAAAAATTCCACAAAACGTAAAAAGCTAGATTGGGCTACAGGGTGTCAGCACTATAGTCCTGCTGGTAATATAATGCATTGGGTTTGCCTTGCTGCAAGATACATAGTAAGCCTGACACACTTGTTTTATTTCTTCATGGTCAAGAAAATCAGGTAGCACCACAATTGTGTATTTCTAATTCAGCACAATGTAGAATGATTTCTAAAAACCAGAGAGATAGAAGAACAGAATGCAAAGACCAAGAGCAACACTTCCTTTTCCAAAAGGGGTAAACTAATGATTAAAAGGGAAATAATGTGAATCAAGAAAAAAAAAAAAACAATGAACCAACAAAAAATCCACAATGAAGTCTAATTAGTTCTCACATGAAAATTGGTGACAGTTCTTTTAAAAATTCATTTGCTACCCACTACTATGGGAAAGTAGCTCCCATTACAGACTGTAATGGAAATCAGAAACAGGCTATAAAGAACTTTCAATATCATTATATGAAAACCTGCAGTAACCTCAAAAAGGATATATAGGAATGCATACAATAAGTAATCATTTATTAAACATATGAGATTATACAACCTTTCTGACCACAAGATCTAGTAGTTTGGATTGAGTCCCATTAGTCCAGGCATTTAAAAAAAAAAAAAAAAACTAGACAAAACATCTAAAACTAGTGAAGAAATGGCTAAAAGGGTAAATGGGTATTCTGCTCCCAGATGTTGCCTCCGCAGGCAAGTTTACCAGGAAGCAAAGTTCTATGGGGAGATGTCATCTCCCCAGTGACGTTATCACTGTTACATGAAGCTGTGCAGTGACTGCTGCGTCCCAACTCTGCCTCCTTTCCCAAACCTGCAGCAGCAGCTGTCCCTTCATAACTTCTGTACGTTGATTTGACTGCCCAGCCCCTCCACTCACTGTCTATACTGCAACTAGAACTGCAGTAACTTCTCCTCAGCTAGTCACTTTCAAGAGAATGAAATTAGCACTGATCCCTTCACCAGTGATGGGCAAAAGAGCCCCTAGCCATCACAACTGTGGTACGTCCTCCATGTATAGCTCATTTTCACGCATCTGCTTAACAGCTGAAAGACTCTGTTGTGAATGATTACATTTTGCAAAGCAAACAAAGCCAAAACAGAAACAGAGTTGTCACTTCACCCAGCATGTTTACCTTAACTGTTAGGACCTAGTTTTAGATATTTTGTGAAGTTTTAGAACAACAACAACAAAAAAGTCAGTGCCATAGTATATTTAGGCAAGCAAAGAATATAAAGATGGTGGTTTGGGATTGAACCAAGATTGTATATTCCCAGAGTAGCACAGCGGGCCAAGAACAGATGCTCAAGAACAGACAGAAGGTGGGTGAATCACAGTGTCCTAATACCCACAGGCCTCACAATCTCCAGGATTCCCATTTCTGGAATTGCCTGAGCCAGAAGCAGCAGCTCTGCAGTGACTAAGTGGTTTTTCTTCCATGCCTAAAGCACAGTAACGTAAGACTGTTCTGACTGCAGCTACAACTTGCAGAACTATTACAACAGACACCCAGCTGCTGCAAGGCATGTGGCATTCCCAAATGAAGGGTCAGCTAACTCTAACAGCACCCAGCTCCAACCACCTCGAACCCCTGGAGCTATTTCTGGATGCCAGCAGAGCTGCTCCACAGGCAGCATGGAGGTGTGTGCTGTCGCAGATAAAACAGGCCACAGGGTACTCACACAGAATGGATGTTTTTTCTCTGAACTGCTCACACTGAGAAATCATTGTTGGTTTCCCCCTCAAATGAAACTGACCTTTACAACAGCATCAAGAAAGCAGGTTTGTATGAAACTTACTTGTCCTAGAAGCTGGGGTTTAAAATTCATCAGAACTTCTCAAAGATGCTTTTAAAGTCATATATATTCAAAACAAAAGCTCAGGCTGCAAACTTTACTTTGGCATTTTTGGTGCATGTGGCTTTTTTTCCTCTCTGTAATGCAGTACTGGTCTGAGCACTCTCCACAGCCTGTTCTCACCTGACTTACAGATCCAGCTTTGACCTGCTGAACTTGTTTGGAAAAAGTTTCACTTCGTAGCCTCCGAATAACCTTGCCACCGGCTGCCTTCCTCCGTGCAGAAGCCAGCCTGCCCGTGTTCCCCCTCCTCACTGCAGTGACAACAATCGAAACCCCACGCCCCGCACCCCAAAGCGAACAACTCGCTGCCCGACTTCTCCGGTTCGGAGCCGAGCGGGGTGAGCCGAAAGCCCTCGGTGGAGCGGAGAGGAGGCTGACGGGGCCACCGCCTCGCCGGGGGCTGCTCCGGGGCTCCACAGCCCGCAAAGCGGCGGCGGCGGAGGCCCGGAGAGAAGGAGTGCGGGGCCGCCAGGCGGCGAGGAGGCGCTGCGGGCAGCCCCCGGGGCACGGCGCGGCCCCGGGTGAGGGGCCGGGTTCCAACGCGAGCGGCCGCCAAAGGAAGCGCCCCGCCGGCCCGTTACCTGCGCGCTCCTCCCCCGCGGGCCAGCTCCCGGCGCCGCAGCCTCCACAACAAAGCCCCGGAGCGGGCGGGCGGGCCGGGAGGAGGAGGAGGAGGAGGAGGAGGAGGGGGAGAGCCGATCCCAGCGCACCGCCCTCGGGAGCCGCGCAGCGGCGGAAGGGGCCGCGGGCGGGGCACGGCGCGGCCCGGCACGGTCCAGGCGCGGGGGCTGGCTCCGGCTCGGGCAGGGCAATACGAAGCGGCCGGCGCCGCACTGTGGGCGGGAGAGGCGGCGCAAGGAGACCGGTCGGGGCTGCGGCAGGCCGGGAGCCTGCTGCCTGCGATCCACCACAGGACCGTGGGAGCTGGCGTCTCTCCAACCCCTGCTGTCCGTGCACCGATAGAAGTCGTTGTCTTCTTGGTGGGCTTGGCGCTGGAGTGCTGCCCAGGTGGGCTAGAAACGGTATTTCTTACCGGAAATGCACGTAGTGAGCACACACGGCCAAGGCTACTGAGGAGAGTGTAGATCCACACGCACCGGCTTGGGAGGAGGCCATGTGAAAATGGAATTAAGTCTGGAAGTGCATTAGGAGACCTGCACAATGGGCACGCTGCTCTTGGATTGGAGCGAGAGTAGGGAGGGAAATGTGCAATATATGAGAGACTTTCAGCAAGAGAATGTAATGGTGTTGGGGTGAATTGATTTGTTTTTCTGAAGACAGACAGATTTACTAGTTTCCTAATAGCAGAGTTTGTTTTCTAAGGATGTCATGTTATTCTGTCAATGCATCTCTATGAGAATGACATGCATTCTGAATGTTTTTTTACACTATTTTGTTTGCAATTTGTTTTTTTAATGTAAACCTTTTTGTTGCAGTGGCACCTTGTGCAAAAAAAACAATTGTAACTAAACAGTTTAGTTTCTTCACCATCTGATCAATTCCAAATTCTCTTTACCATTGAACTACTACAGAAAGTCCACCATAATACTAGATTTACTGTTTGTATCAAAGGATGCATTGCACAGTGAGACCTACATCCCTAGAATAAAATAGGCAGTGATGTTTTGGCATCTGTTTTTTGATGATACAGAACACTGGAGACTTGATGATCCTTCTATATTTATTGAGCAGCAGTCTCAAAGAGCTAAATCAAGGGAACTAATGCAAATGTTAATGAAACATTGAAGTTGAGATTTTAATTACTTAAAGGTCAGCATATTAGGAGTTTATTAATTTTAGGGAGTTATTCTGTATTCCCACAGCAATCCTCACTCTGCTCTTACATATATCGACTTCAAGTTACTGTTTATTTACTGATGCATAACTGAATACTAGACCTATTATTCTGTTTTTCAGTTACAGACTTGGTATTTTATCACTTTATTAACACTTCTGTGTATATTTTCTATTTTCTCACATTTTAGCAATAAAAAAAAAATTTGCTTTTCTCTTATCTTTGCTTTGACTTATCAAAGGCTACATTTCATTTCAACATTGGAATCTCTAGCCACTTCACAAAACCTGCACACTCTGCAAGCTAACATATGAACAGACTTCATGAAAATACTTTTCCAAAGACACTTTTAAAAAACTTTGACTTCCAAATACTAAGGTGCCTGCAATTTGTTCTCAAAACAGGAACATGTGTTTGGCAAGGCTTGACAAATGATTATCAGAAAGGTGACTGAGGACAATGAAAGTATTGCAATTTCAAAACGTTATGCACAAAACCCACCTGTAGGTTTCTGAAGAATCATTCCTTCTCAAAATATTCCTCGTTGTACAAATTATAGCTTTTTGGTCTGTATTAAAAAAAAAAAAAGTTATTTCTCAGTGAATAAAGTAGACAGTTAAATGACATGAATCCTGTTTCTAACAGGCTTTCATTATTTTACTTCATTTATTTCTAGATTCTCTGTCACAGTGTAGCACTAACCTTTGTATTTCTATCCAGCCAATCTAGAGAGATGTGACTTGAGAACTCTCTCACAACACTATCTAAAATTGTCTCTGACGGTACTGCTTTCTGCCTTTATGAAATAGATACTGGTATTTTAATCTCAATCTAAAATACATTTTGTCTTTTACTTAATTTCGTCTTTTACTAGTTAATCTCTTTGATTACTTGAATTCTAGCCATTAGAATGCTGTAATGCTATCTCCCTTATCTATCAACTAAAGGTATTTCCATCTTCACTTTTATAGTAATTATGTATGCCTTTCTTCACAATGGATTTTTTATTCATTTTTTTTCTCATACTTGTGGAAAACATGTAGTAGTATTAAAACAAAGCCAAATCTCTCTTGTACCTTTAAGGAACCTTTCCAGGAATGGAGGGTAAGGAAAACCAGTATCTATTCTCTTCAGCTCTGCTATGATACATATATTCCTCGAGTCTGGGCCATGAAATGATGACTTTAGTACTATGCCTCTGGGGTGCCCAGGATTCACAGTGCCAAGAACTTTACCTTAAAGTCACTGGCTCAGTCTTTAAGTGAACATCTGGAAACCTCACTCTTCCTAATCTAAAATGTATGCAGACTGCAGACTGTAGTTAAATACCTATCTCAGGCATGAATAGAGTGTGTAAGAATACTGTTTGAACATATTAAACACACTCAGCTTAATATGAATCATAAGGAGTAGAAAAAAATGTGTTCCAACATGTGCCTTTAGTAGCGGTGCTGCAGGACTAAACATATGCAACTAGTTACAAATTATCTATGCTTTTAACAGACTAGTATAAACCAATGCCCTTGTAAGGTAACAGTAATCTGTTTTGTTTGTTCTCTAGGTGAGATAAGTTAAAACATAATGATTTAAAAAAACATAACGATGTAAAAACTACCTTTCTTTTCCTTCTCTTCTGAAGAAGCGCCAGCAAATCTAGTCTCCTAGTTCTACTTCAAGATGTTCAAGATCACAAACCCTATTCGGAATCACTTTGAAGATCTTGTGAAGGATTTCTCACTCAAAATTGATATCCTTGTCTGTGTTAACACTGTAGGTCTGTCAGCAAGAAAGCAAATAAATAAATATATATCCCCAATTATTTAGGTGATTGGTTGAACAAGCAGCCAAGAAATATTTCAAAAATTCAAGAGCCATTCCTTTAAAATCCATCTTCTTAACACAAATAAATGCTCCTTTGAAATCAACAGTAGCTCTACTTTCTTCCCCAAATCAACATAACCGTGCTTGTAAGTATCCTCTCAGTGTTAGAAAAGGAGCAACGTTGAGCTCAGACAAGGCTTTGCTTGAGTTAATAAAAATCAGCAGTGTTACAGGCTGTGAGATATGTGCAAAAAGAGGAAATGGAGAATGTGGGAAACTACAGTAGTACTCAGTAAGGGAGAAGACAGAAACTGGAGTCATAAGGAAATTTTTTTTACTGCTAGATGTTGGCAACCCAGGGGTTTGACTAGTGGAACAGGGTCAGTGATACAACAGGAAAAGCAAAAGACCACCTGTGATACTGCATCTGCTTTTGGAGGCTCCAAATCCATAAAGCAATTAGGTATTGAGTTGCTGATTAAGTGTGTAAGCTGTAGTTTACTAACCTAAATGCTGTTATGAATCTGGCACTCAATATATCTCTACCCTGAGACTAGATGTCCTTGGGTGCTTCACATCCATACAGGTAGCCTGTCTTCCCCTTCCGTTGCATAGCCTCACCCACACAACCTCTGCAGAAGAGCCTTTGGCCCATGCCACCCCCTTGTTGTTCCCTGGCATCTTCTGGCAAAGTGCTGGTTGGCCTAAGCAAGAATAATGGTGGGGACTGTCAAAACCGGGAGTGATTGTGTCCCAGTGCTGGAGCCCATGCCATGTTTACTTTACCATGAGGGACCAATGGGTCCACGTAAGACCTGTAATAGCCACTCAAAAGACGTGGGTCCAACGAACACTGAAGAGCTGGAACCAAAGTCCAAAGGTCTTCAAAGTACAGTATATTTCTGAAAGACGGTGGGTGAACCAAATAGCACCCCCGATCCCTCCTGGATGTAGAGCAGGGGGGAATTTGTGGGCGTTCTCCGTGTGGAGAGCAGGACTGCAAGAAGCGTGTGCTATAAAGCCCCAGAAGGGGAGCGAAAGCCCAAGGTGTGTGGTGACAGGCCTTCCCCGTCAGTCTCCTGACAGGACACCAGCGCCGTCCCCAGCACGGGGGATGCCGGCGCCTGCTGCCCCGCTCTCCGTCCGGGCTGGCAGCGGGTGGAGAGCCCGATCCCAGCCGCCACCAGCAGGAGCTGCGAGCCCAACTCTGCCCTCCTCTGCCCGCGGGCTGCCGAAGGCCGCAGCGCGGGGCTCGGCCCTGCCCCGCCACGGTCCCCCCTCCGATAACCGCGGCCCCCCCCTGGCGATAACGGCGGCCTCCGCCTCCCCCCAGCTCTGCCCCCTCCCGCCCCGCGCCATCTCGGCCCCGGCTCGGCAGCCTCTCTCCGGCCACCCGTGCCCGCCCCGCAGCTCAGCATGGCTCGGCAGCCCGCGGGCTTTCTTCAGGAGGCCTCTCACCAAATCGCCGCCGGAGGCTCGGCGGGTAAGTGGCCGCTTCCCTCCCGCGGGCCCTCAGCTCTTCCCGCCCCGCACCGGCGCCCCGCGGGCTGAGGCGAGGCCGCTGCCGCCGTCCCGTTGCTCCCCTCAGGCGAAGGAACGGCGGGGACCGACCCCGCTCGGCGGCGGCTCCTCCCCCGGCGGGCGGCCCCGGGGGTCCCGGGCCAGGGGGGCAGCGCTGCGGGGCCGTGCTGCGACTCCTGCGAGTGTGCCGGCCCCCCCTGCCCGGGGGCGGGCATCTCCCGGGGCTCGGTGTATCGCCCCGGAGCACACCCCGCGGCCCCTTGGGCGATAAGGCCGGCGGGCGAGTCCCGTTAAACCGCAGCAGCCTCCGGCGGCCCCCCACGAACTCCAGTGGGGGGTTCCCCCGTGGGCTGCAAGCTACGCGTGTCGAAACCACGTACTTCTGTCTGTCCGTGCCTAGCGGCAGCGCTGGTGGTTCAGTTTCTTGTTTCCCCTAAGAAGCAACCTAAAATATTGACGTGAGCCTGCAGCACGGGCAGTGTTTGCACAACGGCTCGCTGTTGCAGGGTATGTTTGTAAATCCCGTTGGCATTTCAGCTATGCAGTGTGTTTTTAATTGTTCTTTGGTGTCTCTTTTGCTGTGTTGTGTTTTAAGTAAAGGAGGGCAGCCGTGCTTTATGTAACACTCTGGTTAACACGTGAGCAAGTGCTCCCTTCCCTCTAATTCCCTGGCTCCAACTAAACCCACACCTGTGGGCTCCTGCCCCCAACACACAGTTGTGTGCTTCCTCTGTGTGCTCCTGACTCTGCATAGACTTTGTTTTCAGCCCTCTGCTTTGGCACAGAGAGGCATCACACCAGAAGCAGAGAGGTCTGCTGTCTGGGCCCTGCCAGTGTACTGGATTTACATTGCTCTAAAAATCCTAAAGCATTTTTAGGTTTGGCTCAGTACCATTCCCCTCTTTCCTTAGAAGAGAAAGGAAGGTTTTAATCTGCACCAGCCCCTTAAAGTCCCTTCGCATCTGGAGAGATACCAAGATGTTTTGCCAGCAGATGTTTTGCAAGATGACAGATTGCTCTGCCCATAGCTGAGGGTCTGTATGTTACTGATTCAGACTGATCTAACTCAGTATCTGTCTATCCTCTGAAGGCAGCCTGCTTTCTTTACAGGCACTGCTCCTTGTTCACAGAGGTACAGGCACTTTGTCTAACATACTGGAAAGAAAAATTGTCACTGAGATGAAGGCAGAGTCCTACAGAAGGACTAGAATTGAAAAACAGAAGTGTGTTTGAGGGTGATGTAGGGAACAGAGAGGATGAAAACTACTTGCACTTACCTGGTAGGTTTAAATGCTAAAGTGACAGCATTCTCCTTTCAAGGAGACAACTGATCTTCTCCTAACATATTTTATTTATTTATTTATTTATTTATTTAAGTATAATAAGGAAAGCCTATTGAATCTAATCCAGAGATATGCTGTTAAGGTGCTTGCATCCTTTTGCTTAGTCTCCAGTCAGGCAGGTGCCTTAACTCTATCACTACTAACCTTAAATCTGTCCAGAGATTTCTTACATCTTAACAATAACATCATGTCTGAGGGGTTGGTAAGCCTATGGCTCAAACTGAGGGTTTTAAGGTATTGGAGGGAAGTGGATCAAACTTGAAAATTAACTTTCTTTGCATATGCTTAGAACCTTGGTGGTGTACTTTGTGATTTAAAGATAAGGCAGATGAGGAAGGCCATAGCTTGGAGGTCTTCAGGCCAATGGTTAAATTTTAGATGTGTATATCCACCATGGAGAAGGTGAAACAAGAAATGAAATGCTGAAGGGCATGAGCTGCTGAGAGTGTTAGTATTTCACCCTTGTAAGGAATTTGGTTGCCTGAACTTAGTTTTCCAATATCTCTTTTAGACACCTTACACTGCTTTTGGCTGCCTTTGCAGAAGGACATAGAGCTCTTGTAGGGCTTTTGTCATGTTTACTAGCTTTGTGTGAATGTCACAGATAGCTTAGACTGTACCACAGAGTAGTATTTAGCAGGAAACAAACAAAAAAATGTATATGATGGTGAATTGATGAATATATTTTTAAGTTCTGATGATCATAACTCACACAGTTCAGAAAAAAAGGAGGGTAGGAAGCTGTAAGAAAGGTGCCATAATTTGGTGTCTTAGTCAAAACAGTGATAGGAAAGTAGCCAGGTAGTCAGGGAATTAATTGTACAGCAGAGTGAGTGTAATGAAGGGCCAGAAATACTGTCTGCATAGGTAAAATGAGACATTATTTAGCATCTGCATGTCTGAAGCAAAAGGATCTGATAAGATGTGATTCTGCTAGGTTGAGTGGAAAATGATTACAGATAAGCCTAAGCTGTCAGAACAGGAAGAAGGGGATTTTTGAAGCTTCATGGAAGATGACGGGACTTATTCATGTACTTAATAAAGAGAGGGGAAGGGGAAAAAGAAATCAAGCATGACCCCTAGTCAACAAGACTGATAAAATAGAAGATACTAGCATGCTGAAGTAAGGAGAAATGAAAGTATTCAGTGTTGAAAAGGAAAAGGTTTAAACATACTGTTGGCTGACTGAGGCATTTCTAAGTTAATGATAAACTTGGATGGTGCTCTGATATTACTGAACAGTAGACCTCAGGCGTGATGGGATCTCACGCCTACTTCATGTCCATGGCAGGAGGGCATAACCTTCTGGGTGGTTCACAGCTTGATTTCATATCAAGTTGAAAGCTCTGCTTCCCGAGGGTGAACTCAATCTCAAGTACGAAGTCTTAGTCCTGGCATATTTTTTCTTGTTGGCATTTCAGTTTGCTCCCATCTTTCAGATTCCTGAGTGGAGGTCAATACCATAACTGAAAATACTTGATTTTGTTTGGTTGCCTTGGTGTATGATTACAGTGATAAACAGTGGTTTGACTGAAATGGAACTGGGGCCCTTTATTGTTAAGTTTGGTCCCTTCCAGTACAGTGAGCTGATGGCACGCTCCTTTTGTCTAGTGGTTAATTAGTACACTGAGGCATGTGTGGCACGTACAGCAAAAATTAAACAAAACAAAATCTTTAAACTCTAAGTCATTGCGAAAAGAAGAATTTAGGAATCTGTAACTGCAGGATTGCTATATATCTAGGAAACCTAAAGGCTATTTCAGCAGCCAAGTCAATGAAGGGTTAAAGTCAGAGCAGAATCATTTTTCTAATTCATATGGATCAGAAAAGCATTGTTTTTTTCTGCCAGCATCGTAAAGGCAGAAATTAAAGAAATAAAGTAGTGTTGCATGCAAACTCAATGGAAATTTCTTTCCAGAGAAAGAGGAATTGAATACTGCAAGTTACATTGTGTGATACCTGGGTAGATTTGCCATGACATGCTGGGAACAGTCCCTTGAGTCAGTTTGAATGACGAAGTGCAAATGTCATCTTAAACAACTGCACAGATGACCCCTGGCTGAGTGAAGTAGCTGAATTTGGTACCTGGAAGGTTAGAGGATGCTGCTGCCTGGTATAGGTGTGTATTTAATAATAATAATAAAGGCTGCAGAAGGAAACAATTACCTAAAACCATAGGTAACATAAATAGAAAGTAAATATAAATGAAATTTTATGTTCACTTCTTTTGCTCCCATACACTTTCAAAGAAATAAGATAAACATCTTTGATTTGAAGTTAAAATGTTTAAGGATTTATTTATTGTATGTAATAGGTGATAAATACAAAGATAACAAGTCTGTCAAATCTGTAATATTGACTGGATCTTTAAGTATTTTTTTTTTCTGTAACTCAGCATGTTTCTTTTGCTAATTCCATGTAATAAATTATCATGTGCTATTGGCTTCCTGTTATTGCAAGATGACTATGCAAAAGTCAGTTTAAAATGAAGTTTGGTTGGTTGCTTTTTAAAGAAAAGCATTTACTTACTGTGTAAGAATAACTGGAGCTAGTCTTTTTTTCTCATTCTCCTTATTCTCATGAAACGACAGGATTTCTGCCTGTCTAGACCTCTAGGCTTTGATTTTTTTGGAAAGAGTTAGGTTTCCAGCTGCATTGAAATCTAATAGGATTTGGTAGTCTAATTCTTTTAAGCTCCTTTGAAAGTCCAAACCTTTTCTTTTGAGAGGTGTTTTATTTCAGGAGTAGACAAAGTTGATTATCCCGGATTGCAGCAACTCCTTTGAACCAGATCTATAAGCAGGAAAGCCAATCATCAGAGTAAGAGTTTTGGATGCAAATATAATATTAAAAGCAGTGTTTGGTCCTCCTATCACTAGAGGCATTAGGCAGACAAAAATCACTGCAAGGTATGCCAGCCAGCATAAGCTGTGAAACAACTTAAGTAATAGTTGTACAGGAAACACTTTCAAACAGCTGGAAAATCAGCTAATTCTTTATTATTATTTTCTTCTTCTTTTTTTCTTTTTTTTTCTCTTTTTTTTTTTTTTTTTTCTTTTCCCCCAAGGTGTTCAACTAATTTGTTTTGATTATTTTACTGACATTTTTCTGGAAACTAAAGTTAGGGGAACTGTATTCACATGGTATTTAAAATAATCACTTAAAGCTCAGCTGTAGTTTCAACTATCTAAGTTTATAGCTAAAGCTATTAAATATCTTGATGTGAAACCATAATGTTTTAAAGTGCTGAAATGTTTCTGTTACTGAAGTCTCTTAAGACTGAAATATCTGAGACCACAGTATGTGTTCATTGTCTTTCAACTCTTTCACCACTTGTACTGAACTGGCATTTTGGACATTAACAAAAACTGTTTGTATTAACAAACTAAGGATGGGAAGTAGTCAAGTAGTACTAGTTTCAAAGAAACATCTTACAAGCTAAATTATTTCCAAATAATGCACTTGTAAATGCACCAGTAAAGCCGATTTTCTCGGCTAGGCTACCTTCTCGGCTAGGCTCAGGTAGCAAGTACCCTGAATTTCTTCAAGTACCCTCTTAGAAACCTGGGAGTTTCTAAGGAATTCTAGGAATAGTCAGGAAGGTAAGAGATGGAAGACAGCCGTCCCTCCACAATGTGTTTTACAAAACATTCTGAAAAGAAAATGTGAAAGTCTTTGCAAAGTCTATGAAACCCACACTGCTTTCAGCATTGAGCAGTTCAGGGAGAGAGGGCGGTGTTCAGGCCAGTTTGGGACTTCAACATATCCCAGGAATAAGGAACTGCCATTGTGGAAGCTCACAGAAAGTGATGCTTGTTGTAAAGGCTGCATGGTTGAATTGCTAACTGCTGTTTCTTGGTCACTTGAAAAAAGTCTCATTTTGCTTGTTTTTTTATCCAATGAGAACATACCTATGTGCAGCAAACCAGTGCATGGAGCAGCTAGCTGAAAGTATGCTGAATGCCAGGAAGCGAAGCAATTGCAGTTACTTTGCATCCACTGCAGCATATCAAACATTATTTAATTCTGTAAGTAACATTTTCAGCTTCTGAGCCTCTCCCTTTCTGCCCACAAATGATACCAAAAATTCACCCCTGAATCTGAAAGACAGATTAGGCCATTTGCTTTGTGTGCATCTTCCTTATTTAAAGGTGTTGTGGGGTTGCTTCAGAAAACCTTGTTTAATTTTAGTGATAACTAATAAAATCCTCATGGGCTTTCATTCACTATGCTGAAAAATCCTATCAATTTTCAGACAGTTAAGTAGTTTGAAGAAACAATATCCTTGCAAGACAGTTTAAATAGAACAAATGAAAACCAATATATGTTGTGTGTTGGGTGAACTGATTTTGTTGGATCAGTTCAAAGCAATGCCGTAAGAAGCTACCAAAATCCTTCCTGGAACTCCTAAATGTTTTTCTAGCTATGCATTTTTAAAATTTAATAGGTTTTGTATGGGGATTAAGATACGAAGATGTAATTTTTAAGTACATGTTTATACAACTGTGATGAAAACTAAAAAGCTGTAAGACTTCATAATTTTTGTCTTGACACCTGCTGTATGTTCATTACTTCCTTGGAAGCCGGACCTTGAAATTAATATTACTATTTTACCTTTTTTTTTTTTTTTTTTTTTTTTTTTGTCTGTGGACCCAGGAATTGCTCATAACAAACTTATTTTTTGTACATGGGGATTAATGTTCAAACTAAGCTAGTGTTGCTTTGTTTCACTGTTGGTTTGAGCAGATAAAAGGAAAGTAAATGGAAGCATCCTGCAGCCAGAACTCATCGGTACAATTCTGTCTTCGTTCCAAGAGAAAATCTGGGGAAAGTAAGTAGTCGACATGCTAGTCAATGGTGACAAAACATACTAAGCACAAAATGGCTGTGCATTAGACATTTATCATTAAGATTTTATACATATAAGCCTGAGGGTTTTGAGAAAGGTTATGTATTTTCTACTGTTATCTTCTACTATGAGTTCTTTTTCTCCAAAAAAATAAATCAAAACATACAAACCAAAAGCTACACAAAGCCCCAAAATTTAGTATAATGGTGGTGATCTATAATTATTTGCTCTGTTACCCACAAGGTGGCAGTATAAGACTACAATAAAATGCTTAATGTGTGGCAGATGAATGAGAAATTACGTTGTAGCTGTTGCAGGTGAGAAGATTAGGACATGGGAATTTGGATGAGAATTCGTGCTGTAAGCATACTCTAATTTCTTTCAAGTATTAATAGGAATGTGACCTACAGCAAAGCATAAAAACTTGCAGATATGTATTTTTTATTTTTTTTTTCAGAACAAACTCAGAATATTTTATTGCAAACTGTTGGACAAATTAGTCAGATTTCCCAGTCAGAGAATTATGCAATACTATGTATTATGAATGTAAAACCAAATATGTAGGTTAAATTATTAATGCTAGCATAATTAAACTGTGATGACATTATGATATTATGACATATGATATTATGTCATCATAATTAAATTATGATGTCTATTTTAATGTTTATAGGTAAAAGAATCCATTGTCTACAAAAGCAGTTCTGAGAAGTTGATACATTTGTGGCAAAGATTATATTGGGGTAAAAAATACTTTTTCATTACTGCATTTGTTTTTTCATCAGTTGTGCTTAGTAACCAATATTTACATTCATTTCCAAATAAAATTGTCATACCACATGGAATAAGGATACAATTCTAAAGTGTGCCCTTTGATAGAAACATACGTGGTTCTGTTGAAAACATTCTAGAAAGGAAAATGAAAACTTATTGTGATTATTTCTGTGTAGGGATTTTTGCCCATTAAGTGATACTAGAAGTTTTCCCTTAACTGTACCTCAGTTTCTGTGATATTCCCTTCAATGTCCTTAACGCTTGCAAGCATCCATTGTTATGCTAGTTACATTTCTATTTCAAACTAGCACAACAGTATAAGACCCACAAAATCATACCACTGAAACTGGAAGAACTCATCAGTTGCTGCTGGCCTGACCGTGAAAATTCACTCTGAAAATTTGTTTTCTTATTAACCTAAATGCCTCAGACTGACCTAAACACCATGATTAAGCTTGGTATGAATTAAAAGTGCTGAAAGAAGTGAAGATGATTAGGAGATAAAAAACAAACAAAACTTCAGATAGTAATGTGACTGTTAGAATCTGGAAGTCTTGGAAGTCAATCATGCAATGGACTGGGAGAACTGACATTGCTTCCATTATAGAAATACCTCTAAGTATTTTCCTGTAGCTGCCTCTTGGTCAGATAAAGCCTTATATCTGTTCTGCTTCAACCAGAGATGAAAATGTGATTCTGATAGTTGGCTGGGAGTTGTGGAAGTTGAAAGGTAAATAGTTGCAAGAAAAGCACCTGTCGTTTTTTCCTGCAGCAAGTCTTGTCCTGAGGACTCATTACATTTTAAATATAATATCACTAACAGCTGGAACACCTAAGGCTGAACTACTTTATAGTAGTGATTTCCTGATGGGAGAATACTGCTATATCTGAGAAGGTCTGAAGTTTGTTGAGAACCTATACAGGGGTTGTTCCCAACCCATAAAATAAATAGGAAAGGAAACATGGGAGTAGTTGCCCTTTAGATCAGCTTTTCAGTCATTAAACTACACTGTTAACAGCTGCCTTATTCCCCCCCCATACCTAGGGTTGTTGGACATGTATAATAGTGTAAACAAGAATGGTTGCATTGTTCATGCTTCACATCTTATACTCTGCATCCAGCACTCTTTTTAAGCTTCTGTGATCATATTCTAGTTAGCGTCTGTTTCTCCTAGATGTTCTAGTTCACCCTTGGAATAGTTTCTCTTCAAGAAGAGTTCCCCATCAAAACATAAAGCAATTGGCAGTATCTGGAGAAGAGAAGAATTTTGGAAGAACCTGGGAGCTCTGAGAGTCCTCAGAGTTCTGCTCTTCACTCTCATTTCATGGTCTTTGGCTACAGAGCCAAAGCAATTAATTCAAGGTAGTATTGTTTTGTATGAATGACTGCTCCGATCTCTTCTCCAAAATGGGATTGGGATTTGGAATGGGGTTAGGGCTGCTGAATTAACCAGGGGAGCCATGGCAGATTTACTCATTGTACTTGTTAGTAAAAAAGTTTAAGTAGCAAACCTGGAATGCTAGGTGGTTACTAAGATTGTCTTTGCTTAAAACAGCTTCTGCTATATTCTCTTTCCTTTCCTTTCCTTTCCTTTCCTTTCCTTTCCTTTCCTTTCCT